>OZ057403.1:31233804-31280188 GCA_964056735.1 Allodiplogaster pararmata
TTCCTAATGGTCTCATTAAACTTCTTTCGAACGAAAAAGAACACTATTTCGCTACTGTCTATCTGTTCACTTCCCATAGGGCATAAGAACGTGCTAAATTGTAAAGGATATGAGGGCTAAAAAGGTAATCCTACTAGACAGAGTGGGGATTATGATCAATTTGAAGGAGGTAGATAGACTGAAAGAATCGAGAGCTTAACAATCGCAGTATTTTACAGCCAATGTTATTCAAAAACATTTTGACGATGAGAGATCACACTAATGATTGCATTTAATTTTTCGACACGAGTTTTTATTTTGTGTCTGTGGGCAGAAGGATTCGTTGATGAATTAGAATAAAATAATAAAACCTATTTAGACAGAATAAGAATTATAATGATGTTTGAAGAGGGTAGAGAGATAGAGAAAATCGATAGCATAACAATCGAAGCAGTGTAAATAACTGCAACGGAAAACCAAAGAGAAGATCCTTTCTGTAGAGGGCACCGATGTAAATAGGACCTATAAGAGGTGGATTTAGTTCAATCTTTAGAATGAATTTGTATGATCACAGCGAGTTTTTTTGTGCTTTTTTTCTTTCTAGTTTTATAATTAACTGCTCGATTTGAAGAAGTAAACGTCATGGAAATTTCTCACATTCTTATCTTCTCGGCCTTTGATGTATTCCTTGTTTGGCCTTTATTCACCACGTACGGTCAGCAGGCTCCGCCCCTTCCCACTCTCTGTTCTATCTTCCACCCAACCTTATGCTCACTCTACTGGTTCGCTAACTTTTTTCCTTGCCTCTGACTTCAGAAATTCCTTCTCCCTTTTTTCCTCATCTAACGTCTGGTGACTCTTTGAATCACTTGAAAGTCTCTTCTACAATCTTCTCAGGTTTTTTCAACCCTTCTTTCTTCCGAAGAAAAGTTGCCTCAGAGATGTTAAACAATGAATAAATCTCAGATCAAGCAGACTGATAAGTCGGAATGAAATATAATTAACTAGAAACTGTGGAGTCTTAATTTTTTTCAAGTTTTGTTAGCAGTAGCATATTGGTTTTTTTTATGGTCAGCTCTGCGGTCTTCAATTTTCTCTCTCTCTCCCCTCTCTTTCTCTTACTTTATTTCTCTCTATATTCTCTCTCTTCTTTCTCTCTTTCTTCCTCTCTATATTCTTTTTCTCTCCGACTGTCTCTTTTCTTTGTTTCTTTTTCTCTCTTTCTCTATCTCTCTCTCACCTTCTCTCTCCATAGTTTCCCATGAACTGCTCAAGTTCCAAATAACCTGGAACTTTCTCACATGCTAATCTTTTCTGCGTTTGATGTTCTCTCCAATTTTAATGTTGTTTCCGATGCTCACACCTTTTTACAATCCTCTCATAGTCTATATGCCTGCCGCACTAAAATCTTTATTATTATCTATATCTCTCACTCTCTTTCATTCTCTCTCTCTTTCTTTTTTCTCTCTAATTTTTTTCTCTAGCTGTCTTCCACTCGCTTTTCCTTCTTTTTTTCTGGAATCTTTCTCGTTTGCGTTATACTCATAAATCACTAGAGTCTCGGAACTTCCTCACAATCCAATCTTCTCTGCCTGTGGTTGTACTGTTATTTCCCAGATTCATTCTAGTGACTCCGCCCCGACCCTCTTCCCGCCCTTACTGTCTCCTCCCTTTCCCAGCCATCTGCATTGTCTTACAGCTTTCTAGTAAACTTGAATCATTACTCCTCATCCTCATCTCCCTTTTTAGACTCGGAACCCGGGTTAAATCTCTGCCTTCCAGCTCGTATAAACTATTCATCTTCTTTAACTTTTTTTCATACGCTTGAATATATTATTTTCATACGCTTGAATATATTGTTTTTCATTCAAGTGTTTTCTCTCTTTTCGAAAATGAAAATCCGAAGAATCGTTCTTTGTTGAGAAATTGAAAATTAAAGACTCATAAGAGAGGCCATTTTACAGTATTCTACAATTCGACGATGCATTGCTCATTGAAAAGAGGAGTTCAGAATGGAGGTTATTTCAAGTTTTAATCGTCTCTGTATCTTTTTTTTCTCAAAAACTTCACTTCATTATCGAGCTATCCTCAAAAACTATCTTCTTGGTACTAAAACCAGAAAAAACTTGGGCAACATTACAATATTTGAAATAATTTCAACTTTGAACAGGGCCACCGGCCAAGATGAGACGATTGCACACAGAGAATCGCCCTCAGAACAAAGTTTTCTCCAGAAGTTAGTTTCTTCTCCTAGATCTATAAATCAAACCTTTTTGCAATTGAGCTACGAAACAAAGCTTCCTCTGTCGATTAGGAACTTGGGATGGAATTTATGCAGCCGTTCAACTTTCAAACAAAGCTTTCCTAGAATGAAGAGAGTAAGTCTATCAACAACGAAGTATAAAATGAGCCCTATTTTCAGCTTTCCTCCTGTTGCCGACGAGTGAGCCGGGGACTCACGCATTTTCCTTCGCTCTCAGCAGTCCTGGAGTATCATATACCATTAGTTTTTGTTTTTCTTTCGTTTCTCTTCTCAGCCATTTGAAATAGACACCATTGTGAAGCTCAGGCTGTTTGTTCTGATATAGTTAATTATAACAGACTTTTTTCGAAAAAAATCAATAGTTTTCTGTGTTTACATATTTCCGGCGACTATTCAGAACAGCTCTTTTACTACATTAGCGTGCTTAGAGCAAGATAAATCAAAGTTTTTTCAACCCATAAGTTTCTTCTGCATCCTGTGCTGTCTAACTCTTTTCCAATATAAATAGATGTTTTGAAAGTTCTTAACCCTATTTTTACAGCTGCAGACCTATTTAACCCCAGAGAACTCATATTTTGAATCGCTTATGGTGGATGACATCACGGCCAACTCTATTCCTATGCCTTCAACTCTGAAGCGGGTTAACAGCCTTCTCGCAAAGCTCAAGGAGAGAGGGTTTCTCGGAGCTTCAGAAGACGAAAAAGTGAGTCTTTTCTTATGTTTATGGTTATAATAGTTAAAAATTTCTCTGGAATCTCCTTCAATTTTTTGGAATTTCTTTCAGAGCAAGATAAATCCAAGTTTTTCGAACCCATAATTTTCTTCTGCATCCTGTGCTGTATAACTCTTTTCCAAAATAAATAGATGTTTTGGAAGTTCTTTACCCCTTTTTTACAGCTTCCGACCTATTTAACCCCAGAGAACTCTTCTGGTGAGTCGCCCTTGGTGGATGGCACCACGGGCAACTCTATTCCAATGTCTTCAACTCTGAAGCGGGTTAACATCCTTCTCGCAAAGCTCAAGGAGTCAGGGTTTCTCGAGAGTTCAGAAGACGAACAAGTAAGTCTTTTCTTTCATTTATGGTTGTATTACTTTCGAAGTTTTTTGGAATCTCTTTCAGTTCAATGAAGCTAATGTGGGTTGAAAACGGGTTCCAAACAAATGGCAAATTCAATTTAGGCATCTATAATCACACCAAAAAACCTGAACTTATGAGAAGAATAATTTGATTAATAATGAATGGATTAGACATGGAGCTTCGAATTATACAATTTGTAATATTCCAATAAGAATTGTGTTCTGAATGTACAGTACCGCCCGAAATGTTATCATATATAGATTATTGAACATTAATTTTTTCAAAGATAACATTCAGAGCTCAAATTTTCACAGAAGTTTTTTTGGGCATCTGTGCCGTACCGGACAACTTTTGGAGAAAATTATTGATTATCTCCAGGAGATACATCGAAATTGGTATACCTTCTATTTTTCAGTTTTTTTCTCCATGATTTTTTTGTTGAGTTTTTTGTTGTTTTTTGAACTTAGTTCATACGATTTCTGTTTCAAGTCATTGTTCGAACTGTTGGACATCGAAATACAAGTAAAATCATGCAAGAAGCTGTTTTTCTCCATGTTTTTTTAAAATAATTTTTTGTTTGTTTTGCGAACTTAATTCATACAACTTTTGTTGCAAGTCATGGTTCGAACTGTTGGACATCGGAATACAAGTAAAAGAATCTGAAAATTCGAGCTTCATTCGTTTTTTTTTTTACAAAAAAAGTTATGTTCAATAATCTATATATGATAACATTTCGGGCGGTACTGTAGTTCCAACAAAACGATAAACTCAGGGGTTTGGAAACGTATGATATGAGTTGATTGTAGCAGTCCTTGTATTTTTTGGAACTTGGGAAATATCGTATTTCAAAATGTTGAAGAGCGAAGAAATGATAAGAATAATCAACTGTCTCACTAGTCGGCATTAAAACTGAACCCACGACATCTGAGCTGCCCGACTCAAGATGGTTTAAAATGTTGTTTTTTTACTGCAGGTTGTGACAGAAGGTTCTTCCGAGGAAGTGAGGGAAGCGAGCAGCGAAGGAGCAGCTGAGCCCTCTGTTCCCAAAATGAGTTCCTCCAAAATTCGTAACCTGAGGGTGTGAGTCTTTTTTAAATCTATATTCAAGTGAGTTCACAAAAGTCAATCAAACGCCTGCGAAAAAGAAACTTTTATTTTTTCCTTAAATAGCCTTTGGACTCATCTAGTTGTGTACTACCGTCTTTCTAGGCAGTTTCTCAGACGCGTAATATCTCTTAAAAGTTTTAAAACGTCGTATATCTGACCTATAAAAACTCCTTAAACTGTTATTCGGTTCCAGTCGATGCGCTAGCGTTGTAAACGCGCTTCATCAAGGTTTCCGCACATGTCCTCTATGTGGGAAGCCCATTGCACCGAACTTGCTAGACGACCATATGATCTGGCATATCCATCAGCCCTTGTCTGCCACCACAAAGACACCCACTCGAGGCTGGTACGGTAGTGCACAGGTCAGTTTGTTGCTTTCAGGTCATCAATCTGATGTTGAAAAACAAAGAGATTTTGTATTTGTGTCACGTTGACGAACTGGTCGAGAGGTTTGTCTGAGCGGTTGTTTTATTCCTTCAGAAAGGATCATCAGAAACTTCAATGGCTCAAGTTAAACGTAAACTTCGTGTTACCATAGTTGGAGAAATTCTGAAATGCCATTGTTATAACCAGAGTTTTATAGTTTTATTCAGGAGTGGATCAACCATGTTGACAATAACGACGAAGAAGAAAGTGACTTGAAGAAGCTGCAGGTTCCTATTTGAATTTTTGCACACAAACTGTTTTCGCCCTAGAAATATTCATTCAAATTCACTTGAAAGTAAGCATAAATCTTGTACAATGTGACTGATTACAAACATTCTTCAGCTATACATACAAATCTTTTGTTTTAAGACGGCAGCTAAGAAGTTCGACTAAACCGAACTCGATTGGGCTCTTCATATGACGAACTACTCACCTCCAGATTTCTCATACAAAGTCTCCCTTGGCTTGATTGTTTGCTGTTACCAATGTTTGTTCATAAGTCAAACTTTCCAAAATCAATCCTCCGTACATGACCGCTCGATGATCTGAATCTTATTACTTCATTTATGATACTCAGTCACGTATACCGTTTATTCAAATCGGTCATAACTAACACCTCCTTCTGCAGGGTTTTCATTTAAGACTACTCTTTTTAAACTAGTCCGATTTTCTTACGATTAGCTCCAACAACTCGTGTACTGTTTATTATTACGATTCTCCTATTACGGGTTCACTTCTTCTATTTATTGGCTTGTACGTTTTTTCAGCAATTATACCATGCCATTCTCTTTCAAATTCCAGAACATCGTATTTCATCTAACTGGAATTCCTGCCAAAATTTCTTGACGCGTATTCCAGAAAACGCGGTAACCTAATGATCTAAAAATTCGGCTATGTAGTAAAATTCATATTTTACTCCTCGGCAGTTAGGCTTTAGTTGCAGTTTTGATATGGAGCACTATTTGAAGTTCTAAAAATTGTTTCCACTTTTTTCCGAATGGGAAATTAGTTAATTTTAGAATAAATTAACGAAAGATTCAATCGTTTTCCTTGTTTTCAATTGTCTTTGAGAAGTTTCTGCCATTTCGAAGTACTTCTTGCATTTCTTGATTTAATACATCTCTCAAATGTTCACTTATAACTCTTCCGGAAAAAATAATTATACTTACTACACTAAAAAATATTTCTGAGGCAACTTTTTCGGTGAAAAGAAAAATCAGATTAAAGAAAATTCTGTGTATTCATTGACAGGAAAGAACAAGAGAAAAGGAAGTATAGAGATCTAGAAATTACGAGTAAGAGGGATGTGGGGAAAACCGAAAGGATGAGAAGGGACATGCAGAAACAAACTACGAACTTATTGGAAAGAAGAGAAAGAGTGAGAAAGACAGGATGTATGATAAGATAGATAGAAAAATATATAGATATTAAATATTTTTCAAATCAAGAGAAACGAACAGTTAAAAAGCCAACTGTTGCGAAACTCTCTACTCTTTCTCTCTCTTTCTCTCTTTCTCTCTCTCTCTCTCTCTCTCTCTCTCTCTCTCTCTCTCTCTCTCTCTCTCTCTCTCTCTCTCTCTCTCTCTCTCGGTCCTCTTTTTTGCTCCTTTAGTTTCCGTTCCTCTTTTTGGTTAGAAAAATGAAAAGATTTCTTTCTCCATAACAATGAAAACACAAATATGACGTGACATTTTCGATAGAATGGTCAGATCAAGTGACATGTACGACAAATACCTGTATGTTTCAACGTTGTCAAATCTGAATTTATCTCCTTCTCTGTTTATTTCACTGCCTCTAGCTCGTCTTCTCTATTTTTTGTCATTCTCTATCACTCCTATCTCTCTCACTATCTGTATCCCTCTCAACTTGGCAGTGTGGGAGGGAGCTGTGTTTAAATGAAAGTAATGAAAGCAGGAGACACTTTAGATGAAAAAGGTTTTTGAAGAAAGACAAGTTGTGTATGTGAGAATAAGAAAAAGAGAGAGAGAGAGACAGCAAAAGAAAACAAACAAAAGAAGAAATGAAGAAAGGGAAAGAAGGAGAAGATTCAATTCTTTTCAAAAGTTATACGAGTTTAAAAACTCCACAGAAAAAGTAGTTTTCTGCTTTCGCGTTTTCCCATTTGTTTTCTTTTCATTCGTAAGAGTGGAATTTACAAACTTTGTTGAAATATACTACAATTTTAAAGTTTTTTTGCATAAATTTACTTTGCTCCTTATATCAAGTCAGAAATTTCCCTAGATGCACACTTTTCCCTAAATGAATCATTTTAAACGTGCTTTGGTCGGAAAGAATAAAGAAGAAGAAGAGAGAGTGTTGGAGTGTAGAAGGTGCTGTATACAGTAGACAAACCAATTCACCGACGAGTCTATCAGGCTGATAGAGAATGTTAAAGAATGTGATAGAAAGTATGAATAGGGTTTGGCGGGTAGGAAAAAGAAGCTGTAAATTCAAATAGATTGCCGAGTCAAAGATGAAAGAGAAAAAGAGACAGAGAAGAAGTGAGACCAGCAAAAGACAAAAATGTGGTTGAAAGAAAGAACGTAGTAGAAAAAGGGAATGTAAAAGAAAAAGAATTTGTGTGCAATAGCGTGAAGAAGGATCGTTTGGCTAGAAATATGAGGAGTGAGAGGTAAACAGTATCAAAAAGAGAGGCCAGGAGAAAAAGAAGCCTGCAAGAATAAGAAACAGAAAGAGAAAAAGGAGATAGAAAAAAGAGAAGGATAGCCGAAGAAGAAGAGTATAAATAGAGAATGGAAACATAGATAAATAAAAATTGGAAAAGAAGGAGGAAGGAAGACCTACTCAACAAAATCCCGGAAACTTCTTAATAGTCTTCAATGGCTCCCCATACTATCATAACAGAAACTGCATTGCTCGCTCTAGGAACAATGACGAAGAAGAAATGTATAACAAATGTCTCATTTCTCTTCTTTTTGTATGAAAAAATACACTTTTTGTCTTTGTATTTTCCATTCAGTGCAAAAGAGCAGAAGAACGTGATAAATTTCCGAAAATCGAAAGCTCAAAAGCCGTAGCTGTTCAAAAACTGCAGCCAAAGCTATTTGGAGATCTTTTTAACAGAAACATATCACAAATATTGTCTAAATGCTCTTTTGTCGGAGAAAAAAACTGCTTTTTGTTGTTTTTTTCCAAAGCCCTAGGTTGAAAGAGTATGATGATTGATTGGAATAAAAGAGCTGTAAAAGCAACCTAAACTTACAGAATAAAATTTCTTATCATGTCGTGAGAAGGTGGAGAGAAAGAGAAACGTGTAAGCTCAATAACCGCAGCAGTTAGAAAACTGGATTGAATTAAAAACAATTGAGATATTATTTCAATTTGTCGAGGCGATTACAGTCGACGCAATTCTCGCTCTTTATTTATATTGCCCAGAATGATGGAATTCAGTCTCTAGCAGGAATTTGACACCTTAAGGCCCTATTTTCCGAACCATGATCGACACCCCAGTCTACATTCTACGATCTCGTCCTCAACACCAAGAACATGAGAATCAGATAGAATCGTTCGAATCATAGGCGGATCATGTTCCACGAGGTTTAAAATTAAACGTTTGAACTGAATAGAAAACATGTTTCGTCATTGAGTGCACTAATGTATAATGCACCTGTACGAGTCAGATTCTGTTCAAGTGAATTTGTGAGTCGCGTAACGCAAGATTTAGCATCAAGAGGGGAACTTATGAGTTGAGTATGGACTTTCATCTAACTGGAAGAAAACAAAAAGAACATTTATTTATTTTTATTATTCCTAGTAAAAAACTTGTGAAGCCGTATACACTACAATAAAACTCATCGAAAGTATTGCCTTTTCAATTGTTTTACCTCGAAAATCAGAAAATCTCTTATTTTACTACCTTCTTTTGTATTTCTATCCCTACCTTACACTCTCTGACTCTCTCTGCCTCTCTCTCTCTCTTTTGCTCATCCTCACTCTCCCTTTCTCACTTTCTATCTCTCTTCCCCTCTCTTTCTTTCTTCCCCTCTTTTTCTCTCTTCCCCTCTTTTCGGTTCCGTTTCCTTTTTCTCCTATTTTACTTAACCGGCTGAGTTCCCAACATCAATGAGCTTTCTCACATTATAATATTCTCAGCCTTTGATGTTTTTCCCGGGTAGCGCTGTTATTTCCCATGTTCAGTCTACAGACTCCACCCCGCCCCTTTTCCCTTCATCTTTTCTTCCCCTCCCTTTCATTGTAATCCAGCTCATTCTGATGATCATCTCAAATCGTTCCTCGCCTCAGATAAATGTATAAGGGAAGGAATTAGATCATGCGGAGTTTGCATAATTCCTGATGGAAATAACAGCGCGTTCAGAGTCAAAGAAGATTAGAATGTGAGAAAGTTCCTGGACGCTCAAAGTTCCAGTTGATCATGAGAATGAGAAAGCGAAAAGGAGCCTAGAAAGAGAGAGAGAAAGAGAGAGAGAAAGAGAGAGAGAAAGAGAGAGAGAGAGTGAAAGAGAGAGAAGCATAGAGTAGAAGAATCATATTTTAAAAGTTCTCCTTCAAGTTCGAATTAGTCTGTGAGAGAGAAACTATGCTCCAAAATTTTTTCAAAAAATCAAAAAGCTATTCCGCGTAAAATTAATCCCTAAAAGTTTGGATTCCCTGAGAGCCCTTTTCCTCGGAAAGTGAAACCACTCAAGCAATTCGAAAAGCTTCTCAAGCTTTATGTGAAAGCATACGGAAGGCAATTCGATTAATTTCCGGTAATTGTGAATCTCTGTGAATTTTGAGCTATGCAATACATACCAAATGTTGTCAAATTTCAAGAACGCATTTGAAGAATAAGGGGACGAAAATATTTTTCGCATTCATCTGCTTCAAATGGATTTATCTAGAAAAGCACAAACTACGGTCTGACGAAGTTTATTCCCCCCTTTTCCTCTTCCAGCATGTCTATTCATAGCCGTAATGTCTCCACTTTTTATTTGCATTTTTTTGTAATCTCGGTGCGATGTGATTTTTCATAAGCTTTATCAAGCGAAAGGAGAATAGATGCAAGAATTTTCAGGGTCCCTTAGATATGAGTGAGCGAACTTGAAACATGATGAAAATGAGAAGGAAGATCAACACTTTCTGTCTTTTGAAAGTAAACGAATCGGCTAAGTTTTACAGTACCCAAAGTACAATCATACACTCCGTTTCAAATTTTTAAAGCACAACGTACAATCCTTTTTTACTGACTAAGTTTGAATACCCGTAAACCTTTAGTTTCAAATACGAATAGAAGTCGCCGACCAAAATCAGTATCTGATGAAAAGTTTAAACATCTAAGAACACTATTGAGCCTATTCACGCATCGGTAACATGACGTCTAAGAAGTCAATGCATATTATCGAAAAACTCATATTGAACTCAAAGTAGTCGAAAAGCTGGGAAAAAAAAAGGTTTTTGGATAACCATTATGAGAAGAGTGAAATCACAAACTGAAAAATCACAAGGCACGAATCATTTAGCGTTTCAAGACAAATGACAGAAAAGTGTGCAAACAATCTATGAAAAAAACCTGGTTTAATTTGAGACTCAGTTTTTTCAAAAACATTATGCTCATATCGGTTAATCATAACACTGAAAACAAAAACAATATTTGAATTACTGAGTGAATCATGGAAAATTTACGGAGCTATCACAAATTTGATATGTGAATCTCAAAGATGAATCGTATTCTCAAAGATGAAATCAGTTTAGAATATCGACAAAATCTTCTTCTGTGTAATCCGTAGAATTGTCGTTTTCGCCTTTTTCATACCCCATCTCTTCTTCTTGCAGTTCGCAACCCGATTCATCCTAAACACAAATTTCCCTTATTTTGATATCATTTGCAGAAACTGAACATGTTTTTGGAGAAAACTTTTTCTTGATTTCATTCAGTGACTTTGCCGACTTGTAAGTAAACTATTTCTCTCTCATTCGTTCTTTCTCTCTCACTCTGTTTCTCTAATTTCTCCCATCTCCCTCACCTCTCCCTAACTCTCTCTTATCTCTCCCTATCTTTATTTCTCTCATCTCTCTCATTTCTTTGCAACTTTTTCGCTCTCTCTTTCTCCTCCTAATTTGAGTGAAATCAACCTCGGTGTCTTCATTGGAAATATCGCTCTGCATCTCGTCTGAATCTTCTCCGCTCGTTTTTCCTTGTTCAGACATACTCTCGGATTCGTTACTGTTCTTATCCGTATCTTCATCGGAATAATCTTCGCCCCCGTGAACTTGCTGCAAAAATGGATTTTTGAACATCTCAAGGTTCTGCATTCAAAGTACTCAGTTTTTTTCTTTTCTGTGAAACGTATAACAATCCAGCAGCTAATAAATTTACATGCAATAAGATCATAGGTACTGGGTATGTAATTATCATTTACTTGCTATGAAACTTTCATGCCTACAAACGTTTAATAGAAAAAGAATTGGTAGAAAAAAAAACATAATCCTACATGAGCTTATGTAGTAGGTTTACCTAGTAATGGAAACTGGAAAAAGTTTCCAGGTTTTTTAGGAGTAAAAGGGAACAGGACGATGTCGTAGAATTAAATCAAAGGATTTAAGAAAATATCATCTCAGAAAACGTCAAAAAGAAAACTGATCTGGAGAAAAAAAAGTATAACCTCTCTAGCCTCTTCATTATAGGAACTTAAGTCAAACAGCGATTTAATGTTCACATGAGAAGAAGAATAGTGGTGAACTTCGTATTCGCGCCAAGTTTCCATGAATGCCTCTGCAAGCTCAAATCACATTAAGATTTTTTTAAAAAAATTGAGTGCAAAACGCTGACAGCATTGATTTTTTTTCATCACGGAAGTTTTTGAGTAAGCTCTTTGAGTAAGCTCGAAGGGTTTTTCTATTCATCGCTACCAAAATGAGTAAGCTCGAAGGGTTTTTCTATTCATCGCTACCAAAATGAGTAAGCTCGAAGGGTTTTTCTATTCATCGCTACCAAATCCTCAAATCTCATCTTTACGTTCAACGTTCTCCCTCGTAATTCATCAGGAATACATATTATTAGTAGTAAAACTGCGCTGATATGGATGAATAATGTCGCTTCATGCCTATGTCATTGATTATGAAGCGAATGAATAAAAAAATTCAATAAAACAAATCATTCGAATATGAAAATGCACTGATCCCGAACGATGTGAAAAATAATCTCCTATGAAGTACTGTTATTTTTTGAGAGATCACTTAGTATAATCAAAGATTAAGTTTAAACGTGAAAATTTATTGGCTTTTATTGCTTCAATCCAAAAATTTGATTCAATCACATAAATACTTTCACTAATTATCGAGGAATATATAATCATGACTGTGATAGGGTGCAAACTCACCATCCCCTGGTGCGGTGAAATCTTCAAAGGGAAATGGGAGAGTCATCATCCGTTGTCTCATTTCTTCGTTGCAACTATAAACGATCAATTAAGTTTTTGCCGACCAACATGAGATTCTTATGATACCAACTAAAAGCCAGTCAACGTCTTAAAAATTTCAATCAAATTTCCTTCCGGTTTAATAATGCTTCTTGAGCATAAATACATACGTACTGATGCGAATTTTTTTTGAATAGTGACCTAATGAAATACGGTATGACGTACTCAAAAATAAGAATCGTATTCGAAAGCGATTTCGTTGCTAAGTAATGTATAACAACTTTTAAAAATGTTGAATGAATTTTTACTTTGGAAGAAGATTATTGATCTTGTGGGCAGCTAGTGCCAATAGCTTCAAGGAGATCACAGATGAGTCGTCTCTTGGAACCGCAAGACCCAGAGCTTTCAAAATGAAGCAACGAGTATTCCTGAAATTTAGAGTTCTTACGCTTTTTTGAATATCACGGAAACCAAGCATTCAGGGTGCACCAAACAAAAACGCATCTTTACATTTTTACAATAACTATTCTTTAATGAGCTCCCAGGTAAATTCACAATTATCCTAATCACCCAACTCAATTCATAAAGTTCCAACCAGTGAATACTCTAAACGTACCCGTTTTCATAATTACGGGTGTAATGACTTCATTTGATAAAAAAAACGAGAATAGGAAGCTTGTGAAAACTTACTTCAATCCATGTATTTCGAGAGACTCCATCACGCAATGGACAGGTAGGGCGGGTAGGGAATTGAGATAGTCATTCGCCAGAAGAGGGCAAGAAAAATTCATTGTTTCAGTTGTTGATGACTTTGCAGATGTCTGAAAATTTCGAGGAATTGATTCAATGACATCGAGCGGCTTGAATTTAACGCGTATACTGATTCTCCTAACTTTTAGAACATTTGAAGGGAACTAATTATCAGAATCAGTTTTTCTGCATCAGAAGCAAAAATAAAAAGCTATTTCAAAAGTGGATGAGGAGGAATGATTCAAGTTGACCAGCAAAGTGAGCTGGAAGACAATGCAGATGAGTGGGAAAGGGAGGAGACGAGGAGGGCGGAAAGAGGGGCGAGGCGGAGTCTTTAGAATGAAGGTGGGAAATAACAGCACAACCAGAGGCAGAGAAGATTGGAGTGTGAGAAACTTCCGAGACTCTAGTGATTTATGAGTATAACGCAAACGAGAAAGATTACAGAAAAAAGAAGGAGAGAGCGAGTGAAAGACAAAAATTGGAGAGAAAAGAGAAAGAGAGAGAGAGAGAGAATAAAAGAGATTGAGAGAGATAATAATAAAGATTTTTAGTGCGGCAGGCATATGGACTATGAGAGGATTGTAAAAAGGGGCGGAGCGGCGGAAACAACAGTAAAATTAGAGAGAACATCAAACGCAGAAAAGATTAGCATGTGAGAAAGTTCCAAGTTGTTTGGAACTTGATCAGTTCATGGGAAACTATGGAGAAGGTGAGAGAGATAGAGAAAAAGAGAGAAAGAAACAAAGAAAAGAGAGAGTCGAAGAGAGAGAGAAAGACAGAAAGAGAGAGGAGAGAGAGAATATAGAGAGAAAGAAAAAAGAAAGAGAGGAGAGAGAATATAGAAAGAAAGAAAGAAAGAGAGAGGAGAGAGAGGAGAGAGAGAATATATAGAGAAAGAAAGAAAGAGAGATAGAGAGAGGAGAGACAGAGAGAAAATTAAATCTGCAGAGCTGACCATACAAAATTTGAAAAGAAAAAACATTTAAGACTCCACAGTTTCTAGTTAATAATGTATATTTTAATTCCGACTTATCAGTCTGCTTGATCTGAGAGTTATTCATTGTTTAACATCTCTGAGGCAACTTTTCTTGGGAAGAAAGAAGAGTTGAAAAAAACCTGAGAAGATTGTAGAAGAGACTTTCAGGGGGGGCGGAGCCTGCTTACCGTACGTGGTGAAAAGGCTAAAGAAGGAATAACATCAAAGGCCGAGAAGATAAGAATAACTGAAGATAAGTGAGAAAGTTCCATGACGTTTACTTCTTCAAAACGAGCAGTTAATTATAAAACTAGAAAGAAAAAATAGCACAACAAAAACTCGCTGTGATCATACAAATTCATTCTAAAGATTGAACTAAATCCTCCTCGTATAGGTCCTATCTACATCGGTGCCCTAGATATGTACAGAAACGATCTTATCTTTGCTTTTCCGTTGCAGTTATTTACACTGCTTCGATTTTTATGCTATCGATTTTCTCTGTCTCTCTACCCTCTTCAAACATCACTATAATTCTTATTCTGTCTAAATAGGTTTTAATATTGTATTCTAATTCATCAACGAATCCTTCTACTTACACACACCAAATAAAACATTTCGTGTCGAAAAATTAAATGCAATCATTAGTGTGATCTCTCATCGTCAAAATGTTTTTGAATAACATTGGCTGTAAAATACTGCGATTGTTAAGCTCTCGATTCTTTCAGTCTATCTACCTCCTTCAAATTGATCATAATCCCCACTCTGTCTAGTAGGATTACCTTTTTAGCCCTCATATCCTTTACAATTTAGCACGTTCTTATGCCCTATGGGAAGTGAACAGATAGACAGTAGCGAAATAGTGTTCTTTTTCGTTCGAAAGAAGTTTAATGAGACCATTAGGAATGTCTCTCTTCTTAATCGTTCCTAAAGGAAGCAAGAAAGTTTCTGCTATGATAGTATTGGTAGCCATTAAGGGCTATTAAGCGTTCTTCAACTATTTTTTATTGAGCAGCTCTAGTCTCCTTCCTTATTCAAGATTATTCCCTCCAATCTATGTTTTCTGTTCTTTGTCTTTTCTTTTCTTCGTATTTCTTTCTCTTCTTTCTATATTTTTTTCTCTGGTTCTCTTTCTCCTGTTCTTTCAGTCTATCATTATCTATTATTGCACAGAGATTCTTCTTCTTTTTGGCTCATTACACTCTTCCTATCTTTTTCTGCGTTCTTTTTATGTCTTTATCTTGCTCGTTCTCTCTCTGTGTCTCTCTCTATCTCTCTTTCCTCTTCGAGTCGGTGCTCTCTCTATTCACTTTCTCCTCAATCTCTTTCCCCTTTCTTCGCTGTTTCTATCTGTCCCTTCCTCTCCACTCTCTCCTTATATTTTTATCTCTCTCTCTATGTCAGCAAAATAATCATATAATTACAGCTTTGAAAACAATATTGCAAAATGTCGTGATGCGAAATGTCGTGAGGCAAAATGTCATGGATTCCTTTTTTTAACAACAGTATACCGCTTTTGAACACTGTAGTATAGTCGTAGCGTTTTCACTTTTGGTAAGAAGAGGCGGCTAAATTTGATAACGTCACACAGAATAGGTTTTGTCATTTTTATTTTTCTTTTTAAATTTTATAAAAAAAGGTAACTCAATTGGTAAGCGTAGAAAATCCGGAAAGTTATTATTGCTCCAAGAATCTTCTGTTTCACATGATATAGGAAAAGCATCGAAACAGAAAATTTGCTTGTGAACGTCTTTAATGTACTATTTGTATTGGCCTTCATCGAAAGATTGATATATGTTTAGAAGCTGTAATTATGTGCTAATTTGGCTGGTAGAGAAAGAGTTGAAATAGACAGGGAGAGAGTGAAGAGAAAGAGAATGACAGAGAGAGAGAGAAGAGAGAGAAAGAGATTGAGAAGAAAGATAATAGAGAGAGCGTCGACTCGAAGAGGAAAGAGAGATAGAGAGACAGAGAGAGAAGGAGCAAGACAAAGACAGAGAATGCAGAAAAACATAGGAATATAGTTAGGAGCCGAAAAAGAAAGAGAATCTCTGTGCAATAATAGAGAATGATAGTTTGGTTAGGCATCGAATGAGTGAGAGTGCGAAGAAAACACAGAAAACAGAACACATCGGCAGACCGAAAGAACAGGAGAAAGAGAAGCAGAGAAAAAAAAAGAAGAGAAAAGAAGAGAAAGAAATACGAAGAAAAGAAAAGACAAAGAACAGAAAACATAGATTGGAGGAAATATTCTTAAATAAGGAAGGAGACTAGAGATGCTCAATAAAAAATAGTTGAAGAACGCTTAATAGCCCTTAATGGCTACCAATACTATAATAGCAGAAACTTTCTTGCTTCCTTTAGGAACGATTAAGAAGAGAGACATTCCTAATGGTCTCATTGCACTTCTTTCGAACGAAAAGTGACACTATTTCGCTACTGTCTATCTGTTCACTTCCCATAGGGCATAAGAACGTGCTAAATTGTAAAGGATGTGAGGGATAAAAAGGTAATCCTACTAGACAAAGTGGGGATTATGATCAATTTGAAATAGGTAGATAGACAGAAAGAATCGAGAGCTTAACAATCGCAGCATTTTACAGCCAACGTTATTCAAAAACATTTGGACGATGAGAGATCACACTAATGATTGCATTTAATTTTTCGACACGAGTTTTTATTTTGTGTCTGTGGGCAGAAGGATTCGTTGATGAATTAGAATACAAAAGTAAAACCTATTTAGACAGAATAAGAATTATAGTGATGTTTGAAGAGTGTAGAGAGACAGAGGAAATCGATAGCATAAAAATCGAAGCAGTGTAAATAACTGCAACGGAAAAGCAAAGAGAAGATCCTTTCTGTAGAGGGCACCGATGTAAATAGGACCTACAGGGTGTACAGAAAGTCTAGGTATTTTTCCGATAAAAACTTAACGGATTGAGCAAATCAAACAAAATTTTCATCAAAGTTTATTCAAATAGTTTGGGATATAACTGCTTTTTCAACTTTCAAACAGCCCTCCTTTCTCCTTGACACAGGCGCAGAGTCGCTTGTGGAAGGCACCCACCGTGGTGGACAGGTAAGCGACGTCAAGATCATCCCACGCCTTCTGTAGGTCGCGCTTCAAACTTTCCAAATTCTTGTGTTGGGAAGCACAGGCCTTGCTCTCAAGGACCGACCACACAGAGAAGTCCAGAGGGTTCAAATCAGGTGAGTACGGAGGCCATTGTGATCATGGAGGGGAAATTGCTCTTGCACCAGTCTTGCACCACTTTAGCCTTGTGGGCGGGCGCAGAGTCCTGCTGGAACGTCCATTTGCGTCCCGCGAAGTGAGCCTGGCTCCAGGGAAGTACTTCCTTCATGAGAATGTCGTTCAGGTAGTTATTGGCATTCACTTTGACTCCCTGCTCGACGAAAACGAGTGGAGTCTTGCCAGTCGCGCAAATCCCGGCCCAGACCATGAAAGAAGCGGGATGGCCCCTTCTCGAGACGTAACGGCCACTCTTATTGCCCTCGTTGACCTATTTCAACTAAATCATATCGTTCTGGTGGTTGAAGGACTGCTCAATATTGAACAACTTCTCATCGGTGAAGAGAATATCCAAACAGTCCACCGGCTTGAACCGCTTTGACAGTTCACGACATCTCCGAAGACGGGTCGCCTTCATCTGGTCCGTCAATGCGTGAGTCTTCTGCAGCTTGATGGGGCGAAGTCCCATGCGAGATTTGACGATCGTCTGAACAGAACTCGCCGAGATATTCAGCTCCTTCGCGAGTTTCCTGAGACTCCGCTTGTGGTTATATCGAATCTTGTCTCGGATGCTTCTCACGTTGAAGGAAGTGGTCGCGGTCACTGGTCTGCCACTCCTGGGACGGTCAGTCGTTGTACCAGTCTCACGGAAGCGACGTATTGTGTTTTGAATGGTCCTGTGCGAGAATCCGGTGATTCTGGCGCTGTGCTTCTGAGTGTGCCCGGACTCGCTAAAGCGCAGAATACACCCTCGGTCAATGTCAGAGACCATATCTAAGAACGAAAAGAGACATCACTCTGATTTTTTCAGGGTGTGATGTTAACGTTATGCCTGAGAAAAAAAATCACAGTACCGCTACACCAAACAAAAAATATACAAAGTGACAAAGTCAGACACTTTCTGTACACCCTGTATATATAAGAGGTGGATTTAGTTCAATCTTTAGAATGAATTTGAATGATCTGTACCACAGCGAGTTTTTTTGTGCTATTTTTTCTTTCTAGTTTTATAATTAACTGCTCGTTTTTGAAGAAGTAAACGTCATGGAAATTTCTCACATTCTTATCTTCTCGGCCTTTGATGATATTCCTTGTTTGGCCTTTATTCACCACGTACGGTCAGCAGGCTCCGCCCCTTCCCGCTCTCTGTTCTATCTTCCAACCCCAACCTTCTGCTCACTCTGTCTTTCACTCGCTCTCTCCTTCTTTTTCTGTATTCTTTCTCGTTTGCGTTATACTCATAAATCACTAGAATCTCGGAAGTTTCTCTTCTCTGCCTCTGGTTGTGCTGTTAGTTCTCACCTTCATTCTGCAGACTCCGCCTCGCCCCTCTTCCCGCCCTCCTCGTCTCCTCTCTTTCCCACTCATCTGCATTGTCTTCCAGCTCACTTTGCTGGTCAACTTGAATCATTCCTCCTCATCCATTTTTGAACTAGCATTTTATTTTTGGTTCTAATGCATTTCCCTTTAAATGTTTCAAATGTTGGGGAGTGCAGTTTCATGAGACTACTATTTTCTTTCATTTTGACACTTTTAAGTACTAAAATATCTCTAGCTTAGACTTGTATTCTTTCGAACAACTTTCCACATAGTTTTATTGTTTTTCTTCTTATTTTTTCTTTGACCCCTCAGCTCGATAGGTATTGGATTGACAACAAGATAATATGACTAGAGAGAGAGAGAGAGAGAGAGAAAGAGACATAGTAGAGATAGAGAGAGTGGTTGCGTTAGAAAGAGCAAGTGAAAGTAAGAAAGCGTAAGAGTGATAGAAGGAAGTCGAAAATTGAGAGAGAGAAACCCTTCTGATGCCTCTTTTTAATTATATGTAATACTCATCATGCCATCACCTGGTTTTTTTTTATACTGTGCCCTAAACATGCCAAAACCAAGAGCAAAACGAAATAATGCCTATAGAGTGAAAACACATGTGTGATTGCCATGTTTAAAAGACCCGAGGATGCTTGGATTTTCCTCCAGATATTTTCTTCTCAAATATGGTTTTCAGACTCGGAACCCTGATTTTCGCTCTGCCTTTCAGCTCGTATAAACTATTCCTCTTCTTAAACTTTTTTCATACACTTGAGTATATTATTTTCATTATTTCTCATTCAAGTGTTCTCTCTCTTTTCGATAATGAAAATCCGAAGAATCATTCTTTGTTGAGAAATTCAAAATAAAAGACTAATTGCCATTTTACAGTATTCTACAATTCGACGATGCATTGCCCATTGCAAAGAGGAGTTCATAATGAAGGTTGTTTCAAGTTTTCATCGTCTCTGTATCTTTTTTCTTCTCAGAATCATCACTTTTTTCCTTAAAAAACTATCTTCTTGGTACGAAAACCAAAAAAATTTGGGCAACATACAATATGCGAAATAATACTCAACTGTGAACAGGGTATGCGGAATAATTAAGGTGAAAAACGAGGTATGCGAAATACAATATGCGAAATAATTCTCAACTGTGAACAGGGCCACCAGCCAAGATGGGACGATTCCACACAGAAAATCGCCCTCAGAACAAAGTTTTCTTCAGAAGTTAGTTTCTTCTCAAGATTTTTATAGAGGAGTTTTGTGAAGTTAGGAAAAAAACGGATTGTTTTCCTAGATCTATAAATCAGAGCTTTTTGCAATTGAGCTATTATTTGAAGTACTCAATATGATAAGAGGAATTCGACAAACCTACACGTTCATTCTTTGAACGCTTCAATCTTAAGAACTTCTGTGACTTTGAATTTGAACTTTCTGACTTTTATTTTCCAATTCCACTTTGAGTGAATTAATAATATCATCAAGGAACCTATTTTGTGCTCTTTCAATGTAACTAAAAGGATACCTAAATCAGAAATTTAGTAATCCAACTCTTCTGTTCTATCTTCTTCAGTCACTCCTTTATATATATATATATATATATATATATATATATATATATATATATATATATATATATATATATATATATATATATATATATATATATATATATATAATTTCTTAATTCTTCTCCAACTCTATCTTGACCTCTGTTTATTTTCATATTATTCTGTGATTCTTAATTCTCGCTCTTAATAGCTCAAGTTTTTCAACTTTCAAGGCGCTTAAAATCTTTATTTCTCTGTTATCGCCTCTTTGAGGGGTTTTTATTGAGCATTTTCTATCTTATATGTAGCTCCTCAACTTCGTGTAACATTTTTTTCTTCTTGTTTATCAAGTAAAACTTTTGTTACACTTAATATTACGGAAACATCTCTGAGGTTCATGTTCTCGGGAATAAGAAAAGGGTGTAATATAGAGAAAGAGAGTTGCGGAAAGTTGAGACGTGTTGTGTACAGTCCATAGATGTTCAAAGTTACCGACTACTCTTCCAAACTAAGTCAGAAGAGGTTCAGGAAAATGGTTGAAGCAGAAAGACAGAAAAAAAGTAAGTAAGATAGAAAGAAAAAGAGGCAGATAGATTATTTTGGTGAGAAGAAGAGAAAATTAGAAAGGGGAAGAGAGTTAAAGAGTCGGAGTCAGAGCAAAAGAGATAGAGTGATGGAAATAAAGTAGGAAAGTGAGAGAGAGCGAGAAAGAAAGAGAGAGAGAGAGAGAGAGAGAGAGGAAGAGAGAGAGAGAAAGAGAGAGAGAAACCGTTGCTATGCCTATTTTTGAATACTAACACTCATAATGCCTATATCTTACGTTATTTGAATGCCCTAAACACAAATGCCCTATACCTGAAAACCCTACACATGAATGCCCTAAACCAAGAGCAAAACTGAATGGACATTGAGTGAAAGAAAACACAGGTTGGATTGACATGTTTACAAAGACCGGTTAAGGCTCGGATTTTCCACCGAAAAAAGAAGTGGCTTGCTCTCTCCCAATTCCTTTTTTCCTCTCTCCCTCTCTCTTGGCTTGCTCTCTCCCAATTCCTTTTTTCCTCTCTCCCTCTCTCTTGGCTTGCTCTCTCCCAATTCCTTTTTTCCTCTCTCCCTCTCTCTTGGCTTGCTCTCTCCCAATTCCTTTTTTCCTCTCTCCCTCTCTCTTGGCTTGCTCTCTCCCAATTCCTTTTTTCCTCTCTCCCTCTCTCTTGGCTTGCTCTCTCCCAATTCCTTTTTTCCTCTCTCCCTCTCTCTTGGCTTGCTCTCTCCCAATTCCTTTTTTCCTCTCTCCCTCTCTCTTGGCTTGCTCTCTCCCAATTCCTTTTTTCCTCTCTCCCTCTATCTTGGCTTGCTCTCTCCCAATTCCTTTTTTCCTCTCTCCCTCTCTCTTGGCTTGCTCTCCCAATTCCTTTTTTCCTCTCTCCCTCTCTCTTTTGGCTTGCTCTCTCCCAATTCCTTTTTTCCTCTCTCCCTCTCTCGGCTTGCTCTCTCCCAATTCCTTTTTTCCTCTCTCCCTCTCTCTTGGCTTGCTCTCTCCCAATTCCTTTTTTCCTCTCTCCCTCTCTCTTGGCTTGCTCTCTCCCAATTCCTTTTTTCCTCTCTCCCTCTCTCTTGGCTTGCTCTCTCCCAATTCCTTTTTTCCTCTCTCCCTCTCTCTTGGCTTGCTCTCTCCCAATTCCTTTTTTCCTCTCTCCCTCTCTCTTGGCTGGCTCTCTCCCAATTCCTTTTTTCCTCTCTCCCTCTCTCTTTTGGCTTGCTCTCTCCCAATTCCTTTTTTCCTCTCTCCCTCTCTCTTGGCTTGCTCTCTCCCAATTCCTTTTTTCCTCTCTCCCTCTCTCTTGGCTTGCTCTCTCCCAATTCCTTTTTTCCTCTCTCCCTCTCTCTTTTGGCTTGCTCTCTCCCAATTCCTTTTTTCCTCTCTCCCTCTCTCTTGCTCTCTCCCAATTCCTTTTTTCCTCTCTCCCTCTCTCTTTTATTTCCATCTCTTTCCTTACCTTTTTCTCACCGTCTCCAGGATTTTTACTCCCTAAACCCGAGTGAAATCACTGCCTCCCAGTTAATGTGAACTAATCCTCCTTTTGCCCTCTTTATAGGCTTTTCATGTTAATTTTTCAAATTGAAATTAGCTAGAATGTTCTTTATGTAGATTCTTAAGCTGTTGTGAAGGTCGGAATAAATAGAACTAAAACAAGCCATTTTACAGTTTCCAACGATTCGAAAATGCACTGCGCATCGAGAAGAAAAATTTTGACTGAAGGTTTTATCGCTTCTTTATCAACATATGAAATATTTTTTACATAACGATTTTTCACTAACGAATATTGTTTATCAAAAATACCGAGTTTTTCGAAGAAAAAAATCTAAAGAACTTTGACAACATACCATATGTGGAATAACGTCAATTACGAACAGGAACACCTGCAACGCTGCAACGATTCAACAATGAACTAAGCCTTCAGAATGGAACATTCTCGAGAAGTAAGTTTCTTCTCGAAAAAACATAGGAACTTTATTTGAAGGTCAGAGAAAAAAAACCTTCCACAAATTTTTCAGATATATGAACCAAAGCTCATGTCTATTTATTTGAGGACGAAGGCGTCACATGCGAGTTTCTAGCATGATGAACTGATTCAGTAGCTAAAAGATCAAGCAAATTTTTTTTCAATTAAAGAGAACCAAAACATAAAAGAAAAAAGTCTAAAAATTTCCCTCATTTCAGCCTTTTTACCTTCTCCGACAAATGTGCCAGGGGCTCATGCATTTGTCTCCACTCAAAGCAGTCCTGAAGAATATGCTGCTGTTCGTTGTTTTCATTTCTTCTTCGCAGACAAAAGAAGCATCACTGTAGTTTCAAAAAAATTAGGTAGCATCTGACTTTACCCAGAAAAATATGATTTAACCCAGTGTTTCCTTGTATATACATATGTACATATTTCCGTCGGTTATGAATGAGAAACGCTTAGTCCACTAGCCTACTAAGAACCAGCTGAAATTTTCTCTACACATTAGAAAAAAATTGAAAAACGTTCTGACATTATCATGTTTTCTGATTCAGACCTACTTGACCCCGGATGAGACCCCTGGTCAATCACCACCCTTGGATGGCGCCCCGGTAATATTCAATTCTACAGGGCAAACTTCGAGCCTTGAGCATGTGAATATCCTTCTCGCGAAGCTCAAAGAGAGAGGTTTCCTCGGAGACTCTGAAAACGAGCAAGTGAGTTCTTTTTATTATGTTCCTGGTAATTTTCTAAAAAGAGTTACTCATTCCGAGAATTCGTTCGGTTGTTATCAGCTTCATATTTCCCGAAATAAAATAAAGCTATGCCGGGGCTCGAACGAATACCTAAAAAGCCACCAAATCAGACGTTTGAAGGCAGACATGTGTTTATTTATATTGATCATACATAGCTGCTTTATTAAGAATGTAAAAGACTTGTAGCGAAAAATTACACGATTTTACACATTTCCACTGAAAATCGCATTCTTGATGTTAATAGAATGAAACGTAAAACTTTGACATCCTGAAACATAATTTCTGGTATGAGTTAAACGAATCCCAACTTTCAATGTTCACGAGAAACCAGATTCCGGAATGTTGACAAGAAAGTGAATAAAGGCAATAAGCGTGGTAGCAGAGCCCGCGGTGTCAACGCTTTTCAAGATGAAATACCTTTTTATAGCAGGTCTCAGAAGAAGATTCTCCTGCTGAGATGAGCGAAACGATCAGTGAGGAAACAGCCGAACTTCCTGCTCCTAAGATGAGCTCTTTCAAAATTCACGATCTACGGGTGTAAGTCTTTTCCGATCGATTTTACCGCGATTCCGAAACGAATTAGATTGGTTGTGTGGGGAAGGGGGGAGGAAGAGGGCCCTACCTAAGCGGGGGGGGGGTAGCATATCCACCAGCAAAATGTTCATGTTTTACGATGGCCTTGTGCTTTTTTCCTTCTGAAGTTCAAACTCATCTCCGCCTGTTACTTCGGCAAATTTTCGAAACGTTATATTCCAGACCTTAGAAAGTTCATAATAAGAATATTTTCTTTTGGTTGCAGTCGCTGCGTCAGCATTGTAGACGCGCTGCATCGAGGCTTCCGCACATGTCCTGAATGTAGAAAGCCCATTGCACAGAACATGCTAGACGACCATATGATCTGGCATATCCACCAACCTTTGTCGGCCACCACAAAGACACCCGCTCGAGGCTGGTACGGTAGTGCACAGGTCAGTTTCTTGCTTTTTACTCATTTTCTGCGTTGGCTCAATCGGAAGATCACTAGACTATCAGTCCGAGCGCTCTCACATCGCGGATTCGGCTCTTATTCTGACCGGCGAATAAAAGGTTGTTCTCTACCTCCACTCTCAGCATGGCTGATCCCTGTCTATAGCAGGACTTGGGCACATTAAGAACGTATCGTACAAACCATGTTCTAAATTCTCTCATCTCTACTTTCTCGCTCGTAGTATATCAGGAAAGGATAGATTGTAGAACTGTGATAAATTTTATTATTTACTTCGTGCCTGTGAGATTGATTCAATTCAATTCAAACGCTTTATTCTCCATGTCATGGACATGAAGCGCCATCATATCGAACAGCTCCATCTGATTCTTCGGACAGTACAGAAGAATGAGAACGTTTAATGTTGAATGGAGTATCGATCATGGTTTGGACATTACGGCCTCAAGGTGTCCAAATCCTGCTAGAAAACGGAATCCTCCATTCTTGGCGATATAAATGAAAAGCGAGAAGTGAGTCGACCGTTCTCAGCCACGACGAATGGTAGCATTATTATGCGATAGAAAAAACGATGCGATAATAAACAATGAAATTGATTATAATGCGATAATAAAACCTAACGGTCCAAGTCAGAGAGATTTAGTTTTTGTTCCAAGCTAAAGAACTGGTGGAGAGGTTTCCGTTTGCAATTGAATTTATTCATTCAAAAAGGTTTTCAATAATATAGCCTTCCTGACCTGGATTGAATTTGTTGTCTCCTTAGTTAATGACATTCAGATAGGAATGATATTGTGATAAGTAAAGTTTCACAAGCTTTTGCTCAGGAGTGGATAAATCATGTTGAAAAGCTCGACGATGAAGAGAGTGGCTCGACAAAACTGCAGGTTCCTATTTGAGTTTATGCAGACCTTTTTACTGTTAATTACACGACGCACATCGCGTGGAACCACATCTCTTTGAGGAGAGGAGAGTAGGGAAGACTTACATTATAATCAGAGGACAGGGAAGTTGGTTGAGATATATTTCTATTGTGGTAGTTACTGAATGTGAAGAAATGAATTAATGAGAATCATGAAGTTTCACCTTTCAGATATTGATTGATCAATGGGGAAAGGGTAATGTCGCAAGGATAACGCAGCCAAATTGGGGTTAAACGAAACTGTCTCTGCTCTAGAGATTACTGATTTTTTTCATAGGCTTTTGCAAGTAAGAATACGTCTCGAACAATGCTATTGAATATCAAAATTCATGACCTATCCGGACGTTTTTTTTTCAGACGGCAGGTGTGAAGTTCATCTAAGCCGAACTCGATTGGTGTCTTCAAATAACGAACCGATTCAAATGCGATTTCAGGACGGTTCTTCAAGAACTCTGTCACAAAAAGTGTCTCATTACCTGATTCCTCGACTTTACCTTTGACAAGTCATGACCCAAACATTTACTTAATAAGTTCACGTCGAATGACCATTTAATGCTCTCGAACGTATTATTATTTGACTTCTGATACTCAGTCCCGTCAAAATTCACTTTACTATTTTTTTCTCGTCAGTTGTTTAATTATTAGTAGCCCAGTTGCTACTTTTTATTTTGCCATTGTAAATTATATTTTTTCCGATTTTTACTGTGCAATCAATTGTATAATCATGTAACAATGACAATAAAATTATTATTATTATTATTATTATTACTACGGCAAAATAATCATTCAAGACTACTTTTTTTGAAAAACTATTTCAATCGCAGCTCGCGTTTTCTGATGTTACTGTCTCACACAACTATTTTATTTTTCCTTGTTCATAATTGCAATTCTTCTATTACGGTTTTTCATCTTGGATTCACATTAGCTGGTATAATACTCTGCATTCCCACCGTCTATGCATACTTTTTCTCAGAATATTAATCCGCAATCCAGGCCTGTCACAGTTTTAAACTGTATTGGTATTAGAGTTTTTAGCCAGTGTTTTGGTGTCTCATACATTTTTCATTTAAGTCACTTATTAACATCGAACAGCTCTTATTTCTAATCAATGCTAATATTTGTGATGTGTTACTCTATGTAGCTCAGTTGCAGTTAATCTTAAACAAATCCCTATTTATATAACTGTGTACCGTGTTTTGAGATAGCTTACTCTCTTCTCAGTCATACTGTTGAAATTGCTTGCATCTATTTGCCTTATGATTAACAAATTGAAACCTTTAAAATTCATAAAATACAGACATGACATGTTCCACATCACTTTCAAATCACTGAATTTGAAATAAACTCAAAAGCTCCGACCTAATACATATCATGCTCAGAATATTTCTATGACAACATGGGAGACATCCTGTCAGTTCTATGACAACATGAGAGACATCCTGTCAGTTCTATGACAACATGGGAGACATTCTGTCAGTTAGTGAAAATTGGAAAAAAAGTCTTAAAGATACAGAAATGAATGACCAGAAAGAGAGGTAGTGCAAGAAAAATCGGGAGAGAAAAAGAGATAGATGTTTTTTTAAAGAGAAAGAAAGAGTGTGAGGAAAAATGAAAGAGTGTGAGTAAGTAAGAGAAAAAAACAGAGAGAGAAAGAGATAGGAAGATAAAGATTGAAAGCATGAGGAGATGAAGAATTAGCTAACAAATCAGAATAAACGAAACATTCCTATCTCTCTCTTTTTATATTCTCTCACTTTTATTTTTCTTTCTCACTTTCTCTTCCTTTTTTCTGTTTTTTTTCCGAAAATAGAACCGACATCATGCCCATTAGTGTGAAATTAAAATTTTCAAATAAATCAAGGAAATCATAGGAGACTTGGACGCCTACATGCAATACTTCATCGACGCAATCGATGCTTGCGAAATCAAGATCAACTCCATCAAAACAAGATCGAAGGAGCAGGAAGTGAAAGAGCTACAAGCATGGATCGATGAGGACCCAAGATCACGCACAAATGCAGGCGCCATGAACAAACGATCGACTTCGTCTCTTCTTCTTCAACGCATTGAAAGTCTGCTTCATCAAGTCCGGGAAACTCAGGATGGCTTACGAGAAAAAATTTTGAGTGGTTTCTTGAGCTTGAGAAAAGGCTGGAACATATCCACGACAGTCAGACATCGAATGTCGACTGACTTGACCGAAGCACTTGTATATAAATTGAGCTGGTGCTGAATTTCTTTGAATTCGCTTATGATATACCCCTTTGTTTTTTCTCTGCAAATCCACTTCCCAGTTTCGATCAGTTTTTGACATGCTGGTAACGAGATTCCTGAAAGAGATGCTGAGGCTATTTTGTGCAGGACACAATCATAGTGTGGCAGGTCCAAATTTTTTTCCGCGAGAAACATGTTACTATCCCCGTCTCGAACAAATTCGATTGTTTTGTCGAACATATTATAATCGTTCAGTACTTCACGAATCACTGATTCCACTTCGATCACAGTGTGTCGCTTCTTGAATGGTTGAACAGCCAGGATTCTCAGGCATGGCTCTGCCTTGGTATCACGACATTTCGACACTTCGTACCCGCAACACGTTACACTTCGTACCCGTGACGCTTCGTACCGCGATACTTCGTACCCACGACACTTCGTACCCGACACTTCCTACCGCGACACTTCATATCTCGACACTTTGTACCCATGTTAATACGAAATTTCGTACCTTGAAAATTCGTACAACGAAACTTTGTACCCAACATCTTACTTCTTAATTTTCGGTTATGCTGTTTTAAAAAAAAATTTAGTTTTTTTTAAATGTGATTCTTGAGTTGAAAACTTTTGCTGTTTTAGAAGACCAATTTGAAAGAACTTTTGATTTGTTTTCTCAAAGAAAAGCGTATCGAAAGTTCTATAAACTTGATCAAATGATTTAAAATACTTGTTAAATTTTGCAATCCGACGTAATTTGCTGGATTGACATAATCGGCTTATTTTTCTGTATATCTTTCGTTCTTGTTCATTTAATACAGCAGGGCAGTATAGTGCATTGGTGTAGGGGTGAAGGAGCTATATTGTCAATAGTTCGGCAAGGGTTTGGATGCGCTGATGCTGATTTTATTTTGCAACATCTTGTATATTGTTGAATTCATGCTTTTCAACTTTAAAAAAAATCATTCATCACGCTCACGCACCGCACCGTCTTTCTAATTTACATTAAATTAATTTTAACATCAAAAATTATTTTTCATTAAAAAACGCTTAGGCTTACGCAAAAGTTTACGTTAATGAGGCCGTACGGCTTAGGCTAACGAGGCCATCGTAATAAAACTTCAATAAAGCAGCGTTTTTCAAAATTCAACAACAGCTATAATTAAGTAGTCGTTAGTTGGTGGTCTTCAAATTTTTTACGTGGTCTTCAACTCTTTTTCGCACACACACACACACACACTCTCTCGCTCCTACTTTTCCGGTTTCGGAGATTTTAGAGAAAAACAATTATCAGAAAAATAAAGTTTTGTAGGTTTTTATTTTTTAAAACTAATTTTCTTTTCTTTTTGTTTATTCATCTAGTTTTAACGCTCGTAACACCTCTGATGCAATGTAGTAAATACTGTTTCGAAAAGTCAATAACAGCTCAAACACTCGTACAAGATATGGGGGGAATAGTGGGAACACTTAAACTCTAATCCCGCCCACGTGAGCGACCAATAGCAGAAGGCCCAGCGAATCAGCTTTAACATCCCTTCCACAGTCAAGTAAATCTAAAAAGAAAACGCATTCGAAAAGTAAAAAAAGCTCAAAGTATCAGGAGCTCAAAGTATTTGTTCGTATCGATATTGGACTTTGCAGTAACAAAACTTTTAATATGCCAATAAACTATGAGAGAGGAAAAGTTTATGCTATGGCTCACTAGGGTTAAAACAACATCGGATGCGAAATATTTAGTGGGGAACACATAAATTTTCCAATTATTCCCCTTTTAAACCCTTTGAATAGTTTTGATTTACCCTCTGAGGCATGGCAGCAGTCCATTTAGACAAAAAAATTGTTTCTTTAGTCAGTTTTCCCAACTTTGACGGTACAAGTGAGTTATGAGTAGAGAAGTGAAGTAAGAGAATAATAGCGTGTGAGAATCGGAAAAATGAAAACAGCACAACTCACACACACGCAAGCTCGCTGCTAAAAAAAATTCTTTTTTCGAAAAATTCTTTTTTTAACGCAAAAAGAGACTTATCTTACTACACCAAGAGGTTCACGTCATTAGCCTACTCTTTGGAGCTCTCATGAAATCATGATTGTAACCGTTCGAATTTCCATGTCTTCTGCTTGTGGCTGCCTTTTATCGGTCAGTTTTCCCATCTTTGACGGTAAAAAAAGTTAGAAAAAGCCAAGATAAGGTGGGAAAGAATAGCGCGTAAACAGAAAAGAAGACAGGACATTTGCAGCCTACCCGGGTCGCAAAGAAGAACGCAAACGGGGGGGGACCGAGTTTAGCGGATATGGCAAAGAGCGCGGGAAAGAAGAAAGGACAGATTCTTCAGTGCGTGCAATATAGAAATATCCAAAAGTTCCGAGTTGACGAGACTCTCGGCGTAATAAAAGACACGTGAAAATACATCTTTCTTGTTCCTTTTCGGGAAGTTTCTACTGCCGACAAACGCATTCCGCTGTGCAGCGGTACGATCAAGCAGATAATGATAAGGATGTTAGAGTAACAGAGCTCCGTATAGTGCTACCTCTCTATGTAACGATCCTTCTTGATGGTAGTTGGCTCATCAAAACATAGTTTTTTGTTTTAAATGTTTACTACTTAAAGTCGAAGTAACATTGGGAGATGGTTAAATGACAAATGATTGAACTATAGTTCAATCATTTGTCATCTTAACCAGGCGTCACTGCCTTTAAACTGTGTAACTTAGCATTTGAAGATGGTTAAATGATTGACTAGATTCTCTATGAAAGTTATGATAAGTGTGGCCAATGATTAAAAAAATCATCTACCGCTTGTGCTGACAGTTTAAAGAGTATGCTTGAGAGGAATTCGCCTAGTTGCTGCTGACTCTCATGGCAGTGCCAGTTGCTTGACCTCAACACGGATGTTACTTTCATCTCCTGATGGAAAGATGTTATATGTTTGTGTGATTTTTTATATGTATATAATAGTTAGCCATCATGGCCGATTCATAAAGTTAAACCTTGCTACTTCGATATTAAAAAAGCTACTTTACCTTGTTCTTGGAACATGTGCTTTCTCTCCTACTAACTCTTCCATCATAACTTTTTCAATATATCTTTCATTCTCAGTGTCTGCCTTTTTTCCTGTTTTTTCTTTCTTCTTTTTTTGAATCTCATTCACCGTATTTTCTCTCTCTTTCACCTTTTCTCTCCCTCTCCATTTATTCCTCACTCTCTCATTCTTTCTCTTCCAGTCTTTAGCTGAAATTCACCCTTCCTGTTTTTTTCTGCTTTGCTCGTCCTTCTGTTCCATTGAAAGGCTTGAATCTGAAAACTCTTAGACTCTTTCATAATTCTTTTCCCATTTTCAATAAAATCACTTCGCTTGCTCAAGATTTTTTATGTGACTTATCTGAGACATTTATAATACTAGTCGTGCCAGATTTCTACAAAAAGGAACAATAAGCGAGACATGAAGAGAGAAAGAGAAAAGTTCCAAGAGGAACATAGAAAAAAGAGGAGATAGAGAGAAAGAGACAGGAAAGAGAAAGAGAAAGAGAAAAAGAGGAAAAGCTGGACAGAAAAGAGAATGAGATAGAAAAATAGTGATAGAAAAGGAGTAAGAGGGCGTGAGAAAGAGATAAAGGTTTTTATGGACACTAAAAAACTATAGAGAAATATGGTCTTCGGGATCGACTAGAATTTGTTTTCTCACGCAGCCTCAAACCAAGCTTTAAAAACTACAGTCATTTGACAAGTTGTTGTATTTCTACTTGACTTTCCCAACCAAACATTCTCTGTAGATAATGCAGACTAGCAGGCGAATACAGCTTGCGTGAGAAATAAACGTGAAGATGAAGGATCAACCAAAATAGAAGGCAACGAACATCACGGATGTGATAAGTATTGCAAGACAAGAAGAGTTAGGTGTATGGTATGATAATCTAGTCAGGAGTCGTAAATCATTGAGAGTTACAACTATTGAAGACGTCAGAAGTAGGGAACACTTGGAGGTGCCATATAAAACTTTCTCGATTCGTTTATTAAGTGTATTATTCATCTAAGAGAAATGTTTCTACATTCCGAGAGTCATACACTTCTTCATGTGAATTCATTTCTTCCACTAGTTGTTCGGAGCTGCATCTGTTATTTTTTCGATTTTTGAAGATTGTTTTGAGGCGTAGTTTAGAAATTTTTTTCTCACACGCAGAATCACGGCCATTAAGGCAGTCAATTCTGATTGTTCGTGCAATTAGTTAGGCTGAGAGCCCCATTACGGATATCGCTGTACAGTTCTCTGTGCTCTCTCACTTTCTGCCCACTCTAGCTAACTCGCTCAACTCGGTACTTCCAGTGATGTTCTTGCTCCCAACACGGTTGGATAAGGCTTGCGCTAGCTATTTATTCTCATTTCTCTTCACGCGATATTCTTCCTTTCTCTAAGTTTATTCTCTGGCTCTCTGACACCGTCAAAGACGGGATTTTTGACCGATGAAGATAAGCTTTTAACAGTAGGCACGGTTAGGATGTTCTTCAATAAACTGTTATTACATATGTCTGGGAATACAATGAAGAGCACGAGGTACTAAAAAGTAGGAGGAGACTGCATCATTATTATGCTCGTGTTGGTTTTCACCTTGTTTTCACCCTCCTTAGAATTGCCGTTCCGATTTAGTAAGCTCTTGTTCTGATACACTAGGTTCTCGATTCAATTCCTGGCAGAAGTTTTACAGTTTGTTAACATCTATTTGTCTTCATGTAACTGCTAAGTCAAATAAAATTTTCAATGACGCATTCTCTTCCTTCTGAAAACTAGTTTGGTATGTAAAAAGTTCTTTTATATGAGGAATTTTGGCAGCAGAAACTCATTGTTAAGGCTTCTGCTCTTGGTCGAACAGAGGTGCAAGTTTCCTGTTAGCAACTCTTCCACTTCTGATCCCTCGAGTATTTGTCTTTGACGCGTGTTTTTCCTATGACAACTTCTTTATTTGATCACGTTCTTAAAAATTACTAAGTTTGCGAGGTTTTCGGTAAATTCAACGTCAAAGCTTTTCTGCTACTTAAGATCTCGAATTTCACAGCCATGAACTACAACCCACTTGAAGCCCTTGTGCCGCATCCGAACGCCAACCAGAGCGGAGTCGTCCAACCAGGTAATCACTTGATGTTAGAGAAGATGAAGGGTGATCAAAGTAGACAAAGTTCTTGTTAATACTAAGTGAGAATTAGATAAGAAAGAGAGATGTGGAAACATGAGAAACATGAAAGCTGATAAGAGTAAAACTTACGCTCAACACATCAACACATTAGAGAGTAAATACAAGAAAAATGAGAGAAATAAGAGGGAAGAAAAGAAAGAGGAAAAAAGAGAAGTAAACTTGTTTAAAAATAGATTTATATGTTTATTGTTTGGTGATTAAAAGTATTGTTTAACACTTGTTGATGTAATTAAGTTAGGAATAACATTTCAAAAAGGCGATACGAATTATTACATGAGCAATGAATGGTGAAAAAAAAACAGTTTAGACTGGTAGAAGGGAAGAAATAATGAGAAAAAATATTAAACTGAATCAACAAGACGATTTCGTTCTAATTGCGAGAGATATAATACTTTTAAGGAGTAGAAGCACTCCAGACCCACCATCACCAAAGTGCAGGAGCACTCCAGCATCCTAACTTCGAAGTTCAAGAAGCATTACAGGCTCCCTTCCAACCAGGAGCAGGAGCATTCCAGCCTCCTTCACACCGAGATCCAGGAGCATTCCAGCCTTACTACTATGAAAGTACAGGAGTGCAGCAGCACTACAGTAATCAAAGTGCAGGAGCACTACAGCATCTTAACTTCGAAGTACAAGAAGCTCCCTTCCACAGAGGAGCAGGAGCATTCCAGCCTCCTTTTTATCAAACAGCAGGAGCAGTTCAGCCTCCCCTTTACCTATATCAGTACCCTGACCCATGTCATCAGCCTTATCACAGAGAAAATGTTAATCTCAACAACGATGCGTTCACTCAACAGCTAAGCCACATGCAAGGTTAGATATGGAAGTACATTATAGGATATAATGGAAGATTGAGGAAAATCAATTCACAAATTTAATTTCACTGATATGTTCGATTTAAACAATATGTTCGAATCACTCTGATTTCGGACGTCTTATGGAGCGTTAGAATTCAACTTTTCACTTTGCAAAGTAATTTTCTGCAAAGTGATCCCGTTGAACGCTCCAATGTCTCACCACGAAATACCTTGAAAAGAAAAATGGACTACGGTATTACTTTTATAATAACTTTTACTTTTGGACGTAATTTTTTTTATGAATTTTACAGAAAAATCGTCGCTTTGTCTTAGAATGCATTTGTTCTTTCTTTTTACCGTAATCCATTTTCCTTTTCACGGTAATTCGTGGTGAGACATTGGAGCGTTCAACGGGACTACTTTGCAGAAAATTACTTTGCAAAGTGAAAAGTTGAATGCTAACGCTCCATTACTTTATCTTTCTCGGTTTGCAGGAAATGTTGCCGGTTCTTTGTTCTATACTCCTCAATCAAACTATACTTCTCCTCCGATAAGCTCGAACAACCAGACACAACCAAGTAACTTCATTGAATTTGATTGCCTAATTAGTATCGTGAATTTCTGGCTGCTTTTTTACATCAATTTTTTAGTAAAGACTATATGACTTTCAAAATTGAAATTTTTATCTCAATCAACTAACAGTTGAGAAGAACGAGATTTTATTTGTTCCTAAAACTTGATGGAAAACCAAACAATAACGTCACGAATGGATTGCTGAATTGAGCTAATGTATGTACTGTAATTGAAGTGACTTCTTGAGACATCACGCAAATTATATTGATTCAGACATGATCGCTGTCCACGCAGTAGCCTCAGAAGAAACGCTCAATGAAACTCGCAAACGCAAACGCAGACGCTCCAACTCAAACGGTAAATACTGCTGAATATTTTGAGAAGCGACTGTTGGAAGCAAGTGATCATTGACGCTTTTCTGTCCCTAAATCTTCATTGAAGCAGTGAGCTTTATCCCAAATTGAGACTTTTTTGCTTCACAATAATGAGCCAATTATATAGCAATATTACACGGAATAGCATTTTGTCACCGTGATGTAAAAATAACGCGCTCGCTCCCGGTTTGAATTAAGATGGCTGGGTTCTATCCCGATTGGTGGAATACCTTTTTGAATTAAGATGGCTGGGTTCTATCCCGCTTGGTGGAATACCTTTTTGAATTAAGATGGCTGGGTTCTATCCCGCTTGGTGGAATACCTTTTTGAATTAAGATGGCTGGGTTCTATCCCGCTTGGTGGAATACCTTTTTGAATTAAGATGGCTGGGTTCTATCCCGATTGGTGGGATTGAACAATTAACTCTACTCTAAAAATTCCTTGTTTCTAGGTCAGAGAGAACTATTCTACTAGGCCATATATAAAGATGGTGAGCTTTTGTTCGTTGTTTTTATACTCTTAAAAAGCATAGAAAACCTTGTTGTTGCAGAAGGAACTCGATCGGCTGAACGAGCTGGTTCTGTGTTGACCAACCTTGCTGCTTCAGAGGTTTAAACTTTTTTGTTCAGCTATTCCAAAAAAACGCAGAATTGAAGAGAAACTTGTTGGCAAAAATTGTATCGAAAATTTTTATACATTAGAAAAACACAATTGTTCCGAGATCATTTCATTCTTCAAATCTATGGACAATCAACTTTGAAGTGAGACGCGAATGAAAGTGATTGTCTGCTTTTAGATTGAGTTCACCGTGAAAGCTCGACTGCAAACTTGTGCCCTCTCCAAAGTGAAGATCGTGATAACTTCAGCAGAAGTGATCAGGAGACATCAAGGACCAGAGAATTTCCAGATTGAGGAATATGTCAATCTGTTCAGGAAGTCAGCTGACTTGACTCTTTTTTTTGGAAATTTATCAGAAAGTTTAACGAACTTCAGCATAGAATGCTTATCGATCATGAAAACTGCTATAAAACTCTTGACAGCCTGTAAATCTTATTGCAGGGGACCACAGCAGACAGAGGTAGTCCGAAATTTTTTGAATAAGTACGGCATCGAAGGATTGAAGGGTTCATCGCATGCGAATACTTCATTTTCCTTCTTAACAGAGCGTCAGTTCATTTCAACCTTTTCCATAAGCGACTGAGAGGGAGGAAGTTCAGACATACATATTACAATATATAAGACGATGCTGGGAATAATTTTCGCCAAAATGCTCAAAATGATGTTTCTCGGGCAGATTTACCTTGAAAAACCCAGCTTTTTCATGGCAAGAAACGGAAAAAAGCGCCATGATAAATGGCAGCAAATAACATGCGTTTTGACGGGCCTACCAAGAAAAACCAACAAAAAACAAGCTTTCTACTTTGTACTCGTTTTGTCACTGCCAGAATCCGGTTTTTGTTTGTCCTTGTTTTGTTACTGCCAAAATCGGGTTTTTGTTTGTCCTTGTTTTGTCACTGCCAAAATTGAGTTTTTTTGTCCTAGTTTTGTCACTGCCATAATCGGGTTTTTTGTTCTTGTTTTGTCACTGCCACAATCGGGCTTTTTTTGTAGCCCCTGCAACCCCTTAGCCTCATTTCTGGGATGATGGAGGATCGCTCTAAGGAACTTTTTGGGGATTGCCAAAAGACTGAGATGCAATACCAGCAGCTACAACGCCCACAGACCAACCATTTCTAGCGACGTACCCCAACCGAGTTTATACCCCAACCGAGTTTACTAAACTCGGTTGGGGTACGTCGCTAGAAGTGGTTAATATGTGGTCGTTGCAGAGCTGTGTTCAACGGACAAAAAGTGTTTTAAAAAAACCGAGTTTGGCAGTGCCAAAACATGTCACAAAGGTAAAACAAAATTGTCCGTGATTTGGCAGGAACAAAACTTTGCCATAGAGTCATTCATCATTTGGCACTGCGAAATAGTGGCCGATTCTTCGTCTATATTTTGGCAGCTAAAAAAGACTAATATCGGAATTTCCTTCTCCCAAGTTCGCATACTCGAAATCTTGGCAAAATAAAGTTTTTGGCTGAGGAACAACATTTTGAGCATTTTTGCGAAAATTATTCCCAGCATCGTCTTATATTCACGATCACTGGAAGAGTTGAATGGCTTTTTGTTCCAAGAGTTGAATTGCTCTCTGTTCTGCTCGGGTCAAGCTTTTCACTGACAGATGATTCACCTGCCCGTGAACAGTTCCTGATTACAAGGCGTATCTCAACAGCTGATAAAAATCCTTGCGAAAAATAGCAAATTGAGAGCTCCTATGGATCTTAAAAGTCATTAAAACTACAGAAGAATGCGAGAACCTGGGTAAGGACCTTGGAGAAGTCATGAAACTCTCGTCGACGATAAGGGGCGAGATGACCGGAGTTGCTCACTCCGTCGCTCATAGGATCATCTTCAAATACGGCCTCCATCAACTGGAAAGAGTCAAGAATTCCGCGACGGGGATCAGGTGATTTCAATTTAGCGTCGCCAACCTCGCATACTAATTATTATTTTTATTATAGAAAAATGTTGAAAGAGGTGATAATTTTGATTTACAATTTCGATATCACTGCTAAGACTATAATGTAGCAGAAGTCTGTTTAACCCCAACTCAGACAGACTTCTGCTCTCTCACTGGGTGGGGATCATCAGTGAGTGCGCAGAGAGAAAACGAGTATAATTTAAACTTTCAACTTAGAATTAAACTAAATTACAAAGTTAAATCAGTCATAGATGAGTTGATATACAAAACTTTTTCGGTTTCAGGCTGATCTTGAGCACATACATCAAGCTGTTCACGCCCGAATTCGTGGAGTCTCAACCAAGTTTCTACTTCAACATTGTGCGTTTGGTTCTAACAAGTTTTCCGATTTTCTTTGAGATTTCTCAACAACAATAAAGCAGCTGTATTTATATTCTCTCGAAACGTACTTGCAATCTAGAACACTTGACAATACAAATAACTGTTCGCTTCCTAAAGTTTTAGCTTGTAATGTCTCTTCTTAATTTTGATTTTTCAATTTCCCAGGATTTTTTTCTAGAAATTAGTTTTATCGCATTAATAGTGTATTTTTTACAGATGACTCACGGCTTCGGTTGTCACGGTGTGCTCGCTGTAATAAAGCAGATGTCCGAGATGGTTAACACACTAGAAACATCGGCTGTTGCAGCATCGGGGACAGAAGTTGGTTGGCGGGAAAAAAAAGACTTAACTGCAGGAAAATCAGATTAATGGAAAAGGGTTGAGAAAAAAAAGAAATAATAGAACTTTCACTTCATGAGAAAAGCGCAGAGGAAAAAGGCGAGAAAGAAACAGAGAAATACAGTTTGAGACAGAAAGAAGAAAGAAAGAAAGAAAAATAAATGGTGGAAAGAGTCGTAAGAGCAACATGTATGAAGAGAGATAGAGAAAAAAAAATTAATTGCAGGCTACAACCAAACTTTGGTCGGCCAGACCGTCTGATTCAAAAACCTTCCACACTTCAACTTCGCGGCTTGACAACCGGAAATGCGATGTATGTTAACTGGCAATAGTTCATGCTTATTTTTCTCCTTGAGATATGTCAAATTTGCTGTAAAAAACTTCCTCCTGAGTTTTTGACTAATTATATAATAATATAAGGAGTTACAGGATGCAGTTGTTGTGAAACAAGCTGTGAAAACGGTTTCAGGTGACCACTGGAGAAGTTAGAAGGCGTTGTGAGGGACCCGAGGGAATGCCCATCACGTATCTACGTGCAGTTCTCAGAGAGTAAGCAGTTCATTCTGCATTCGCTTTCCATACATAAACACGATTAGGGACTTGAGCATTTCATTCCATAATCCTGCATCTCTCAAAAAGAAACTTAGTTCATAGTTTTCTTTTGAAAACAGAATCTAACAACACAGCTTGAGCTTTCAAAGTCTCGATTACAAAGCTCGATTTTTCACATCGAGGTTATAATGAATCCTACGCAATTTGAATGATGATCTTACTTTCAGAGCGAAGAATAAAGGATACTCCGCGAATCTACGGGAGCGTCTAAACGTTAAAGGAATCAAATTTTCTGAGAAAAAGCCTAAGGTTTTTGTCATTCTTCTTTTTATGATGTTTTGTTCGTAAACTCTCTAAGAGCTTTCAACAAACAATTAATGTTCAACAACGAATTAGTTATAGATGACTCGGAAGAATAAAACCCAATAGTTTATTTCATCATCCTCATGCACTGACAGGACTTTTTCTGAGAGATAAGGTAGGTCAAAGAGTTTTTTCGAATACTCAGAAGTAAATTGTATTGAAAAACGCTAATACATACATTCACTCTCCCTCTGACGATAAATTAGACGTGGTTCTGCTTGTAATTGATTTGACTCTCATGTCACTTTCTTCTTGTTCGCAGAACTTCCCTGACACTCTCTTCTCCTCGCTGGCAGAGGTTGACGCGAAGACGCTGGCGTGGGATGCAGTGAAGCTTCTGCAGTCAGTGAGAGCGGACGAAAGCTTCGTGATGGGAATCGCTGGGATGTCTTCAGTCGAGTTGCAGGGAGCCAAGTAAATCCCTAGCTTTGAACTTTTATTACTCACTCTACATCCGAATTTCACATTTGAGTTCTTCAATTTTCCTAAGCTTTAGTCTTAATTCATCCCAGCTATGCTACCTCTGAGTGATAAATATAGCAAAACGTTCTTCTTCATCAGATGCTTCTTATCCGTTCTCTGTGAAATAGCCGGAGAAGCGTATCGACTTGAGGGTCCGTGCGAAGAGCTCATCACATTTGAAATGGTTAGACTCTTGGAACAAAAGACGATTTTCGTAACTATATTATAGATTATTATATTTCATGCTTGAAATGATTTTTTTTCAATTCGTAAAAATATCGAAAATTGATGACTGCAGTTCTAGGGAATTACGAGTTCTCATTCCAGTTTAAATCATTAATTACTCTAGTTCGCTTTGAAAAAATCGTGGTCATTGAGTTAATAAAGGACTTTCTTTGCAGATTTCTCACTGCTTCGGCAATATATTCCTGGGAGGCATTGTTCAACATATTTACAAGCTCATCGAGCATCAAGTTGGAGCGATTTCCGAAATGGAATGAGTTCCTTAGTCATCTTCGGAATAGGGTCCTATTCAACAGAGCTTCTGAAAAACAGCTCTCTGCTGAGAGTAGTCCTGCATTTAAGCTCCTGTGTCTTATATTTAAAGTATTTTAGGTGATTATTTACGTGTTTAGATCCCGCAAAAAGAGCTTTCTCCTACTGGTAAAAGCTATGTCTCACTCTCGTCGCTCAAAGTGATAACTTTTTTTCTTCAAAAACTAATTCAATTTTTTCAATTGGAGTTGATCACTTTCACATTAGTCTACTTCTGAAAAATACGTGTCTGAAAACCTACAAGGTAGTCTCTTTATTGTTATAAATTCTTTCATAACTTGTCAGTAATTTCTTTTGTATGGTTGTCTCCTTTTTGGTGCTTAAACTGATACTCTTAATTCAGTTTGTAAGTTGCTCATTTTTTGTAAGGTGTGTCATCTTATTCAGCTGGTTGATTTTAATGGTGAATTGTTCTGTGAAATTTCTTGCTTCATCAATAAAGAAGAAAAGAAAACCGAAAAAGGAAGCTAAACTGTTTAGTTCATTCAAAAACAAAGCTCATAAACATGAAATTCTTAGTCGCGTCTCTTCTCTTCTTCTCTTACGTACATAATTTCAGAATTGACGAAAAAAGGAAGAAAAAAGGAAAAAAAGGAATGGAATTCCCTCCCTCTCTTCTCCCAAAGGAACGCGTCAACCGCAACGCGTTCGCTCTGACGCGTCAACTCCATGCAATTTCCTTATAGTAATTTATCTACATTTTTCAATGCAAAATTGTGGCGATAAGCACAGAATTAAGAAAACATTCACGAAACAAGAGAACCAAAACATCCAATTCTTTCAATGGCAATATAAATAAAATCCGTCCCATCAAGATAAGCACTCACTGTGACCTCAATACCTATACAACATGAACACAAACTTGTAATAAAGCTCAAAATTATTCTAACAACGATATAAAAAAGGTCTATTTAAGATTGGAAAGAATATTTCCTTTCTTCAGCTGTGTTTTAAATGATGTCAGTGAATTAGCATTGATCAACTCACAATGTAATCTCCTAAACCTAAATAATCTCCTAAAAAGACAGATTCTAAGTCCATAAGAATTGTGTCTAGATGTATTCCGTGTCCCCTCCAAAAAAATTTCATGGGTATTAGTTCTTGTCGGAGTTGTTTCTTTAAAAAATCTGTTCTTTTTGATAATGGAATGTCCGTGATATATCTTATAGCCCATAATCAAATCGGAGAAAATTCTTCTTTCAGCGAGAGAAATGAGACCAAGGCGCGCGAGGCGGTCGGAGTATGTGGGAAGGGATTGTGGATAGCTAGGATCAGGAAAACATCTGTAATAGACAATGCGAGTAAATTTCATCAATACTTTCTTGTGTGAGGTGGATACGTCTGTGGCCGGTTTTCATCGATTGATTTAAAGGGGCGTGTCACATTGACAGACTTTTTCTCTGACCACAAAGAATCACTCCAGCTGATCTTTATCTTTCTCTCTTTCTCTATTTATCTTTCTTTCTCTCTCTTTTGTCTCTCTCTCTCTTTCTCTCTCTCTCTCTTTCTTTATCTCTCTCTATTTCTCTCTATCTTTCTCTCTCTCTCTCATTTCTCACCCTCTTTTATCTCTCTCTCTTTTTATCTCTCTCTTTCTCTCTCTCTTCTCTCCTTTTCTTTCTCTCTATTTCTCTATTTCTCTCACAATCATACACTATTTCTTTCTTTTTCTCTCTCTCTTTCTCTTTCTCTCTCTCTCTCTCTCTCTCTCTCTCTCTCTCTCTCTCTCTCTCTCTATACTCTGTCAGATATTTTTTCTCTGAATCTCTTGAAAAACATAACCATCCACGATGCTTTTATCTGCGTCTCTCAATATTACAAGTTATTTTCTTTTACGCTCTCTAACGTTTTTCTCTTACAGTGCAGTCTTTCTCAGAAAGACACACTTTTTATACACTCCCTCCGATGTGTATTTTTGAATCTTTTATTAGACAATTTTTTATCACGTGTTTCCAATAATCACTGTTTTCATACACGCATAATCTATGGATACGATCTTGGAAGGAAGCCATCTCCTACTCTCGCAACTTGCACTCTTTGCGGTAAAGAATACGTGACGTATTCTTCCGCCTTTGTAGAACAAAGAACACAAAGATTAGCAACATCATTTTATCATCTCAAAGACAAAAAGAAACAAGCAATAGAGGAAAATTAACTACATAGCTTAATATTTTATTACGTAGAGAAAAAAAAAGCAAACCGAGTAATAACAAATCAGAATACGTAATGTATTCTTTCGACTTTGTAGAACAAAAAAAAACAACGATTAGCAACAACATTTTATCATCTCAAAGACTAAACGAAACAAACATTAGATGAAAATGAACTAAATAACTTAGTATTTTATTAATTGGAGAAAAAAAAGCAAAGCGAGTAATAAAAAAAATCTAATTTCAACAGTTCATTTAGATAAATCTACATCATCACTTATATCCATAAGGGTTAGTGTTGTACGTCCCCCGGACGATAACCCTTTTGTCAAACACGGCGTTCAACTTCTTCTTTTGAAGAAGAGATGTCACCACGTGACTTCTCTCTGTGACTATTCGGTCATAGACGACTGTGACCGGGAAAGGTTTCTCACCTTTCTTCATTTCCCTTACAAACTGTCGCATCTGCTCGAAATGGATCTTCTGCGATGCTTCGGACGTGAGAGGGAAGCCTTTGCACTTTACCACGCTCTTTTCCTGCAAGAAATCAAGACGTGTTTCTCCAATTTGAAATCCTCATGACCCAATGAATGTAAAACTCTCACCATGCCGTCACATATGTGTATGCATAGGCTTTCGGTCCCTGCGACACGAACTCTGTTCCTTTTCCAGGAATTTCGTCCGTCAGGTCCCCGAGAAAGTTCCCCTTCAGCTCCTCCAGGGGGTCCACTTCACTGTCTTTGTGAAGGTAGATGACCGAATCCGTGTCTAAAAAAAAATAAAAATAGGGTTGAAACAAAAAGAATTGGAATATACAGCAAAGAATAACGAAAAAATTTAAACGAACCACAATACAGCAGTCTGGAGCTTTGCACACGCGAGATGATATTGTAAAGTGTCACTTTCGCGTAAGCCGTCGTGAGCACAGCCGACGCCAGGGAAGTTGTGCTTATCGGCTCGGAGTGGCCAGTCTTCTTCTTGAAGGAGACCCAGAGCTTCTCATCGGTGAGGACAATAATGTCCCCAACCTCGGTCTCGGCCTCGATCAGAAGGCTGTGCAGTCTTTCGGGGGAGATAATCATTTCCTGTTGTTTCCTTCCCGAGCGTTCTCCGAGTTTTCCCCACTGAAAATTCAGAATAATTTGTTTGTAATTATCTAATACACAGAAAGAATCTTACCAAGGAATTGAGCATCAGCTTGGCGACTTGTCTTGCTGCGCTGTTTGGCACCATCTTTGTAGGGTCGAGCGTCACTCCTTCTCTTCGCTTGAAGGCCTCAATATACTCGGCCTGCTTCATGACGTCATCGCCAACGTCTCTAGGCCATCCGCTTGCCTCCTTCAAACAGCTTCATTTTTGAAAAGATCATATGAGAATCAACAACACGCTACTAAACAATAATTAAAATCACTAACCGTTTTGAGCTTCACAAATGTATTCATGTACTCGGAGAGAATGCCGTGACGTACATGCCCGCTTTCAGCATTCATCTCGTATTGGCTCTAGTTCTCATAATGTCTTCCCTGAATTGTAGTAATGAATGACTGTGATATATGTATATATATGAAAAGGGACTACCTCATAGGCGTTCAGAACTGTATAGCCAGTTCTCAAGGCGAGCTTGATCTCCTCCGTGGCCCATGTTCCTTCGAAAGCTCTCTCCTCATCCGTATGCGAGCATGAAGTTCTCTCTGATGACTTTTTCAAAGCACATTCTTGACATAGTGCGTAGATGCACTTTCCTCCCACTCTCATACATAGAACCGGTAGATGCAGTTTGGATGGTGCCAATACCTGAACAATAGTATTGTAAATAAATAACAGGAAAGCGTTACAAGTTCATCAAGAAAACATACTCTGCACTTGAGGAATCCATTTACGCCCAAATCTTGTGCTTCGTTGATTGGGCACGGGATATCCTCTCCAGAAACGTAGACTCCAACTCCGATGGGATATGGCTTGTACTTGTTGGTGAACGGGTACAGGCTGAAAGTAGATTGTTGAACATGAAAAATACCACGACAAAGAGATAATCAGTAACCTGCAAACATCTTGATAGCGGATGCTCTATCCTTCTTGACATTTTGCGTGTAGTTTGAACGTCTCGGTTCTTCCTCCAAAGAATGCATCGTTGATATCAAGAGGCTCCTCAATTATAAATTTATAAGTAAGTCATTTAAGGATAAAACAAAAAGAAAACTTACTAGAATTCGATGCTTCATGAAGATTGTCCTCATCTCCTCGTCCCGACGCAGCATCATGTTGATTTCGCACTCTCGGTAGACCTTCACCTTGTAGTTTGGCTCGAGTACGCTGAGCCTCAACTTGTTGTCACGCCTTATTTTCGGCAGGCGGTGGCGGCCTAGTATGACGGCGTCATCCTGGTACGAGCATGTACATGCGTGGTAGTAGCATCCATGTACCTACAAAATATTGTTTTAAAAACCCAAATGTTTCAACATTATCAGCCTAACCTCGATAGCGATCGGCTTCTTGCCCTCTCTAGGAATGTAGCCGTCCACGTGGTATCTTGTTCCGGGGGCTCTGTGTTCCCCTCCGTGCGTTGCATCCTGAATCCTTTGTCCCTTCGTCTCACGAAGGTATCTGCAATAGTTTTAAAATTGAACAAAGCACAAAGAGATTGAAATTTATTTGAGTAACTTACGCCAGAAACTGAGGGCTAGGATGCTCTCTGCCTCTTGCATGGAAGTATCGGTGTTTCAATCGCCAGATTTTCCTTTTTCAGAAAATTTCTCCGGAAGATGAGCATAGCTGCACTTGCAGCTGTGACACTCTCATGGAATACGTGAGTGCCCGATATACGGAAGCACTCCGTGTCGAAGGCCGTTGCTCCTCTGCTGAGCAATGCCACATCAGAGTAGCAGTAGGGCCAAAATTTCCTTCCCAAAGTTGAATTCTACTCCGCTTTGAGCCGCATACCACTTCCAAAAACTGTTGTTTTCCCTCTTCCTTCATTTGAGTGGGATTGTAGAAGGTGGAGTCCGGAATGGCTCCAATGTAGTTGTAGTTTTGCGGGCAGTTGAAGAGATGGGGGAAGTAGCCTGAATTGAAATATTTTACAAGAGATGAGGGAAATAATTTAAATTGAAAATTTCTTACATCAACTGTACTTGAAAGAGAATACAACAAACCTTTCTTTAGCTCCGGGTATTCCAAATGCCTTGGGGAACGATGCGAGTGGCATCTGCAGGAAGTTTAGCGTGTCCACAAACCGCACGCTTCCGGTTGGACCATATGCATGAGCTTTAGTCCCGAGAGTATCATCTTACTCGGGACATCGTCGCTCGACATCATGGTTCTCAGCAGAAATTGGCCGTCATACCTCAAGGCAATACATGATTGAAGAGGGATAGAAAACGAAAGAAATATATGAGTGTCAAGAGAGTAAGAAAGTTGGCTTCCCCTTTAGGTTATGCGCGAGAACCGTTGCGTTACGGGTTTTCCTTGAGGTTCAGCCACTGGACGAACTCGCTGACAAGGTCCTGTTACATCCATCCAAACCATGCCATACATGGACACGACGCCCTCCGCATTGATTGCACGATTCTTGAGAATCGTGAGCTCTGGCGTGTTGTGCTGGCAGGCACTGCACGAGCGGATGGCGATGATGACGTTCGGCTTGTGAACGTTTTTTGCCATTCTCGCTCACAACTGTCGACTGAACAAACGAATCGTTGAGGGCTAGTTTTGGAGAGGCTAGTGAGAGAAAAGAACTAGTTTTAAAAAGAAAAAATGTACTACCTCAATATCGAAGGCGATAGTCTTGAGTCGAAATCTTGAGGAGATGGGGCTCGCTGGCGTAACAAAGCACGTTGGATGGTCTTTAGGCATATCCGTCTTGCATCGAGGGCAAAATGACATGCCACACACGTGAGCTCGCCCTGTCCGTCCTTCTTTAATCAACTACAAAAAAAATATATGTAGTAACGCTCTTTTCCAGGGTGAAACAAGTCAAGTACATTACAAGTACAACAAGTCAAATACATGTAAATTGAATAACCTGATTGCACATCTCACAGATTTGGACGCGCTTCGCATCGTGGTGCACCTCCTTGGACACCTTGCTCCAAATGACGTTTGAAACAGTCTTCGTTGTTGAAGACGAATCGACACTGAGCGCATTATTTATGCAGCTGACCACTACACTCTTCAATGCGCGGATGGGGTGCAGAGAGAACACCTCATGGGGCAGTTGTAATGGGCGTCTCTGTTCATGTAGAGCGAGTTGCAATTCCCGCAATAGTGCCTGGTATCTGAAAGAATTTTTCTTTTGAATCTTTGTAATTAAAACATTAAACTGTCAACTAATCAAAGAATTTTTCTCTTTTGGATCTTGATTATTAAAACATTAAACTGTCAACTAATCAAAGATTTTTTCTCTTTTGGTCTTTGTTATTAAAACAATAAACTGTCAACTAACCAAAGAATGCAGGGATTTTCCTTGATGTGGTCGTAGTGGCTGGTCTTGAGTCGCAGTCCAATGACCTTACCATCTCCAGCGAATGGGCCTCGGAATAATGGATGCTTGGCTCCATCAAATACTATGAGCTGGTAGTCGGTGAGTCTCTCCTGCATCTCCTTGACATCCTTGAGATCCGTACGATTCCTTTGGGGGTAGTCCCAATCGGTTAAGCAGTTCCAGCGCAGCCTTCTGCTGAGGCTTCATGA
>OZ057403.1:31280388-31469523 GCA_964056735.1 Allodiplogaster pararmata
AAGGAAGCGAGCAGTGGGCTCGGAGATTTTGGTGATGACGTCATCAAGCAGGCTGAATACATTGTGGCATTCAAACAAAGAGAGGGGTGACACTCGACCCTTGAAAAATGCAGCCGCCCGTGTTATCGCGTGGTTGCATGCTCACACTTTCCCGCTCAAATGGGCGGTACCTCTCGAAGCCTACTTTTTTTTTTAGAAGGGGTCTATATAAACTTTAATATATATCCACAAGGTCTGTTATTTTCGCTCGCCGTCAATTCAGTTTACCAGGTAACTTTGCTATTTGAACCGTTTTAGAATAGTAGAAAGTTCCGGAACGAGTTCCATACCGTATACATCTGCCGTGTCCTGAAGCCGTGAAAATAAGATAACATAACTGAATTTGGTTAAGACTTGACGAAAATCGAAAGAGGAGAATAAGAATCATTTTTGAAATTCGAACGCTCTGATTCCTCACCAATGATTCATTAATCAACAAAAAGGTTGATTTTCTTAGATGTTGATAGCTAAATATCGAGTTTCTGGCCGATGATTATTGTTATCAGCTTATGCAATCTCCAGACATTCCTTTAGCGAAGCTTGAGATCATGGAACAAAGAGAGAGTAAGAGAAAGAAATAGTGTGTAAAAGAGAGAGAGAGAGAGAAAGAAAGAGAGAGAGATCCGGAAGATGTGGGTGGAGGTGGGGAGAGTGATTGTTTTGATAACTACATGATAATGATTGACGTCAACTTAAACTTGAAGGTGTGAAAATTGGAGACGACTTTGTTCCCTTTATCAATGTTGGAGACGTATTGAATCGGCTTCTCCTTCTCGATACTTTCTTTAGATTCGTTAACCTTGCAACAAAAAGTCATTAGTATTAGTTCTTTAACCATAGGTTTATTATTACCAGCCTTCTCGTATCCTTTTCCGTTAGCACGAATCTTATTTTCGGCTACGGGTCTTGTATTTTCTCCAGATAAGAACCAATCTGTCAACTGAATTATTGCGTTATTAATTTGTCTAACTGTTCCAGATAACTAACGTCAGATCTAGCCTCGGCCATGGACGCTTATCAGAATTCTGAAATGGTTATACTTTATTATTTTAATAAACAATCATTTTAAACACAACGTTTATTTTAGCAGATGCCGTGCACTTATGAGGAGTACCTCGAAATGCTGGAACAGGATAGAATACAGTATGGAGGCGAGCCCTCAACATCCTCGATTGTTGAGATGCAGAACTTGGAGTCCTTTACTTTTGAAGAAGACAACTCTGACGCTGAGCAGACTGAAAAGGTATATCTTCATATAACATCAAAAACAGCTAATAGTTGTACTAAAGAATGTATATTGAAGAATTGACTCGATATGTCTTGAGCAGTGTGAGAAGCTTTTACATTTTATCATTCTAAAAAAAAAAATTAACATTTTACCCTAAAGTTTCCAGGAGCAGATGCCTTGCCCTTATGAGAACGTCGAGATGATGGAGCAGGACAGAATACATTATGGAGGGGGACCCTCTACATCGTTGGATGTTGAAATGCAGAGTTCGGAGCCCTCATCCTCCGACGAAGATGACTCAGACGAGGATCAGATTGAAAAGGTAAATCTTGAGAAAATATCACTTGATAATTGTACTAAAGAATGCGTTTTAAAGGACTGTCTCATCGTGAACGGCGTCCAGCATGATGTGAGGGACTTTTACAACCTCACCGCGGAAGACAACAGCTACTCTAAAAAATTTGGAGTAGTTCAAAAGAACTTGACCTTCAGGCTGAATGAGTTGGCCAATGACACGTCCTCCATTGAGGACCTCTTCGACAAGGTTAATAACATGATTTATTGAGTTATTATTATATCGTTGCATACTCGATATCAACATAGAAAATGCTTCTTTTACAGGCAGTCCATGACCTCGTAGAAACATCGAAACCGGCAGGGGGCAATTTGTACGTGTCCGTGGGAGTCACACAGGACGGAAGCACAAAGAACTTTGGGATGAGGGCCATCCCTTATCCGAGGTTCAGTACCTCTACGCTTCGGCGCGAGATGACAACCGCCGAGACGAGTACCGGCATCATCACCCCTTTGGTTCTCGGAAACGTTAGTAAACATTCAAAGCCTTGTTTCACTTTTCTCACCCCTCAAATGTATAATTTCAGCTTGAAATGCGTGTTTCCTGGGTGGATATGCCATCAGGATCGGGTGACCCGACCAGCAACGCGTCTCCTCGAGACGACAACATCACCAAAGTCATAGGTTAGTGTTGGTGAAATTACAATTTGTTTTGAACTAAAGGGTAGACATACCATCTATACATTTCATAAAAGATGTACGAGAACGAAATGCTGACCAACTATGTTGATTAAGGGAACAACTGCCTCCCGAAAGCCATCGCCGTAGCATTGCCTACTTGAATCGAGAAAGAGACTCCCTCAAATGGAGAGCTATTTCTCGGTTCATGAAGCCTCAGCAGAAGGCTGCGCTGGAACTGCTTAACCGATTGGGACTACCCCCAAAGGAATCGTACGATCTCAAGGATGTCAAGGAGATGCAGGAGAGACTCACCGACTACCAGCTCATAGTATTTGATGGAGCCAAGCATCCATTATTCCGAGGCCCTTTCGCTGGAGATGGTAAGGTCATTGGACTGCGACTCAAGACCAGCCACTACGACCACATCAAGAAAATCCCTGCATTCTTTGGTTAGTTGACAGTTTATTGTTTTAATAACAAAGACCCAAAAGAGAAAAAATCTTTGATTAGTTGACAGTTTAATGTTTTAATAATCAAGATCCAAAGAGAAAAATTCTTTGATTAGTTGACAGTTTAATGTTTTAATTACAAAGATTCAAAAGAAAATTCTTTCAGATACCAGGCACTATTGCGGGAATTGCAACTCGCTCTACATGAACAGAGACGCCCATTACAACTGCCCCATGAGGTGTTCTCTCTGCACCCATCCGCGCATTGAAGAGTGTAGTGGTCAGCTGCATTAAAGAATGCGCTCAGTGTCGATTCGTCTTCAACAACGAAGACTCTTTCAAACGTCATTTGGAGCAAGGTGTCCAAGGAGGTGCACCACGATGCGAGCGCGTCCAAATCTGTGAGATGTGCAATCAGGTTATTCAATTTACATGTATTTGACTTGTTGTACTATGTAATGTACTTGACTTGTTCACCCTGGAAAAAAGCGTTACTACAAATTTTATTTTTTTTGTAGTTGATCAACGAAGGACGGACAGGGCGAGCTCACGTGTGTGGCATGTCATTTTGCCCTCGATGCAAGACGGATATGCCTAAAGACCATCCAACGTGCTTTGTTACGCCAGCGAGCCCCATCTCCTCAAGATTTCGACTCAAGACTATCGCCTTCGATATTGAGGTAGTACATTTTTTCTTTTTAAAACTAGTTCTTTTCTCTCACTAGCTCTCAAAACTAGCCCTCAACGATTCGTTTGTTCTGTCGACAGTTGTGAGCGAGAATGGCAAAAACGTTCACAAGCCGAACGTCATCATCGCCATCCGCTCGTGCAGTGCCTGCCAGCACAACACGCCAGAGTCTCACGATTCTCAAGAATCGTGCAATCAATGCGGAGGGCATCGTGTCCATGTATGGCATGGTTTGGATGGATGTAACAGGGACCTTGTCAGCGAGTTCGTCCAGTGGCTGAACCTCAAGGAAAAACCGTAACGCAACGGTTCTCGCGCATAACCTAAAGGGGTAAGCCAACTTTCTTACTCTCTTGACACTCATATATTTCTTTCGTTTTCTATCCCTCTTCAATCATGTATTGTTTGAGGTATGACGGCCAATTTCTGCTGAGAACCATGATGTCGAGCGACGATGTCCCGAGTAAGATGATACTCTCGGGACTAAAGCTCATGCATATGGTCAACCGGAGCGTGCGGTTTGTGGACACGCTAAACTTCCTGCAGATGCCACTCGCATCGTTCCCCAAGGCATTTGGAATACCGGAGCTAAAGAAAGGTTTGTTGTATTCTCTTTAAAGTACAGTTGATGTAAGAAATTTTCAATTTAAATTATTTCCCTCATCTCTTGTAAAATATTTTCAATTCAGGCTACTTCCCCCATCTCTTCAACTGCCCGCAAAACTACAACTACATTGGAGCCATTCCGGACTCCACCTTCTACAATCCCACTCAAATGAAGGAAGAGGGAAAACAACAGTTTTTGGAGTGGTATGCGGCTCAAAGCGGAGTAGAATTCAACTTTGGGAAGGAAATTTTGGCCTACTGCTACTCTGATGTGGCATTGCTCAGCAGAGGAGCAACGGCCTTCGACACGGAGTGCTTCCGTATATCGGGCACTCACGTATTCCATGAGAGTGTCACAGCTGCAAGTGCAGCTATGCTCATCTTCCGGAGAAATTTTCTGAAAAAGGAAAATCTGGCGATTGAAGCACCGATACTTCCATGCAAGAGGCAGAGCATCCTAGCCCTCAAGTTTCTGGCGTAAGTTACTCAAATAAATTTCAATCTCTTTGTGCTTTGTTCAATTTTAAACTATTGCAGATACCTTCGTGAGACGAAGGGACAAAGGATTCAGGATGCAACGCACGGAGGGGAACACAGAGTCCCCGGAACAAGATACCACGTGGACGGCTACATTCCTAGAGAGGGCAAGAAGCCGATCGCTATCGAGGTTAGCTGATAATGTTGAAACATTTGGGTTTTTAAAACAATATTTTGTAGGTACATGGATGCTACTACCACGCATGTACATGCTCGTACCAGGATGACGCCGTCATACTAGGCCGCACCGCTGCCGAAATAAGGCGTGACAACAAGTTGAGGCTCAGCGTACTCGAGCCAAACTACAAGGTGAAGGTCTACCGAGAGTGCGAAATCAACATGATGCTGCGTCGGGACGAGGAGATGAGGACAATCTTCATGAAGCATCGAATTCTAGTAAGTTTTCTTTTTGTTTTATCCTTAAATGACTTACTTATAAATTTATAATTGAGGAGCCTCTTGATATCAACGATGCATTCTTTGGAGGAAGAACCGAGACGAAAAACAAAATGTCAAGAAGGATGGAGCATCCGCTATCAAGATGTTTGCAGGTTACTGATTATCTCTTTGTCGTGGTATTTTTTATGTTCAACAATCTACTTTCAGCCTGTACCCGTTCACCAACAAGTACAAGCCATATCCCATCGGAGTTGGAGTCTACGTTTCTGGAGAGGATATCCCGTGCCCAATCAACGAAGCACAAGATTTGGGCGTAAATGGATTCCTCAAGTGCAGAGTATGTTTTCTTGATGAACTTGTAACGCTTTCCTGTTATTTATTTACAATACTATTGTTCAGGTATTGGCACCATCCAAACTGCATCTACCGGTTCTATGTATGAGAGTGGGAGGAAAGTACATCTACGCACTATGTCAAGAATGTGCTTTGAAAAAGTCATCAGAGAGAACTTCATGCTCGCATACGGATGAGGAGAGAGCTTTCGAAGGAACATGGGCCACGGAGGAGATCAAGCTCGCCTTGAGAACTGGCTATACAGTTCTGAACGCCTATGAGGTAGTCCCTTTTCATATATATACATATATCACAGTCATTCATTACTACAATTCAGGGAAGACATTATGAGAACTAGAGCCAATACGAGATGAATGCTGAAAGCGGGCATGTACGTCACGGCATTCTCTCCGAGTACATGAATACATTTGTGAAGCTCAAAACGGTTAGTGATTTTAATTATTGTTTAGTAGCGTGTTGTTGATTCTCATATGATCTTTTCAAAAATGAAGCTGTTTGAAGGAGGCAAGCGGATGGCCTAGAGACGTTGGCGATGACGTCATGAAGCAGGCCGAGTATATTGAGGCCTTCAAGCGAAGAGAAGGAGTGACGCTCGACCCTACAAAGATGGTGCCAAACAGCGCAGCAAGACAAGTCGCCAAGCTGATGCTCAATTCCTTGGTAAGATTCTTTCTGTGTATTAGATAATTACAAACAAATTATTCTGAATTTTCAGTGGGGGAAAACTCGGAGAACGCTCGGGAAGGAAACAACAGGAAATGATTATCTCCCCCGAAAGACTGCACAGCCTTCTGATCGAGGCCGAGACCGAGGTTGGGGACATTATTGTCCTCACCGATGAGAAGCTCTGGGTCTCCTTCAAGAAGAAGACTGGCCACTCCGAGCCGATAAGCACAACTTCCCTGGCGTCGGCTGTGCTCACGACGGCTTACGCGAGAGTGACACTTTACAATATCATCTCGCGTGTGCAAAGCTCCAGACTGCTGTATTGTGGTTCGTTTAAATTTTTTCGTTATTCTTTGCTGTATATTCCAATTCTTTTTGTTTCAACCCTATTTTTTTTTTAGACACGGATTCGGTCATCTACCTTCACAAAGACAGTGAAGTGGACCCCCTGGAGGAGCTGAAGGGGAACTTTCTCGGGGACCTGACGGACGAAATTCCTGGAAAAGGAACAGAGTTCGTGTCGCAGGGACCGAAAGCCTATGCATACAAATATGTCACGCATGACGGCATGGTGAGAGTTTTACATTCATTGGGTCATGAGGATTTCAAATTGGAGAAACACGTCTTGATTTCTTGCAGGAAAAGAGCGTGGTAAAGTGCAAAGGCTTCCCTCTCACGTCCGAAGCATCGCAGAAGATCCATTTCGAGCAGATGCGACAGTTTGTAAGGGAAATGAAGAAAGGTGAGAAACCTTTCCCGGTCACAGTCGTCTATGACCGAATAGTCACAGAGAGAAGTCACGTGGTGACATCTCTTCTTCAAAAGAAGAAGTTGAACGCCGTGTTTGACAAAAGGGTTATCGTCCGGGGGACGTACAACACTAACCCTTATGGATATAAGTGATGATGTAGATTTATCTAAATGAACTGTTGAAATTAGATTTTTTTTATTACTCGCTTTGCTTTTTTTTTCTCCAATTAATAAAATACTAAGTTATTTAGTTCATTTTCATCTAATGTTTGTTTCGTTTAGTCTTTGAGATGATAAAATGTTGTTGCTAATCTTTGTTTTTTTTTGTTCTACAAAGTCGAAAGAATACATTACGTATTCTGATTTGTTATTACTCGGTTTGCTTTTTTTTTTCTCTACGTAATAAAATACTAAGCTATGTAGTTAATTTTCCTCTATTGCTTGTTTCTTTTTGTCTTTGAGATGATGAAATGATGTTGCTAATCTTTGTGTTCTTTGTTCTACAAAGGCGGAAGAATACGTCACGTATTCTTTACCGCAAAGAGTGCAAGTTGCGAGAGTAGGAGATGGCTTCCTTCCAAGATCGTATCCATAGATTATGCGTGTATGAAAACAGTGATTATTGGAAACACGTGATAAAAAATTGTCTAATAAAAGATTCAAAAATACACATCGGAGGGAGTGTATAAAAAGTGTGTCTTTCTGAGAAAGACTGCTCTGTAAGAGAAAAACGTTAGAGAGCGTAAAAGAAAATAACTTGTAATATTGAGAGACGCAGATAAAAGCATCGTGGATGGTTATGTTTTTCAAGAGATTCAGAGAAAAAATATCTGACAGAGTATAAAGAGAGAGAGAGAGAGAGAGAGAGAGAGAGAGAGAGAGAGAGAGAGAAAGAGAAAGAGAAAGAGAGAGAGAAAAAGAAAGAAATAGTGTATGATTGTGAGAGAAATAGAGAAATAGAGAGAAAGAAAAGGAGAGAAGAGAGAGAGAAAGAGAGAGATAAAAAGAGAGAGAGAGATAAAAGAGGGTGAGAAATGAGAGAGAGAGAGAAAGATAGAGAGAAAGAGAGAGAGATAAAGAAAGAGAGAGAGAGAGAGAGAAAGAGAGAGAGAGAAAAAAGAGAGAGAAAGAAAGATAAATAGAGAAAGAGAGAAAGATAAAGATCAGCTGGAGTGATTCTTTGTGGTCAGAGAAAAAGTCTCTCAATGTGACACGCCCCTTTAAATCAATCGATGAAAACCGGCCACAGACGTATCCACCTCACACATCTTTACAATCTTTAGCGTAGTATGGATTCCAGACATTTGACGCATAATCTAAATGGGGCAAGTCATCACAGTGATCGATAGTGATAGTGCTTGTATAATCTATCCTTTCATTCTTAAACAATCATAATATGTTTTAAAACATTTGAAAAGAATTCCGGGGTCATTAACAGAGATTGCGCGTAGCAAGGAGTACATAGCTCTAGTTGCCTTTCTTACACGATCTACGATATTGACATGTCTGCGGAGGGAAGGGACAATTTGTATGCCCAGGTCACGTAACTGGGAGATTGATTTGATAGAGAGGCTATCAATAGAGTAGGAGAAAGAAAGGTCGCGTGCACCGATGTGAAGATGCAGAGAATTGCTCGGCGAAAGAGACAATTGATTCTCCCTGCACCAAACTGATACTGCATCTACAGCTAATTGTAATTCACGAGTCCGTTCCCCATAAGAATCCTTACATATTATAAGAGATATAAATCTTCAAGTCATCCGCATAGGCTTGGCAACGAATATTGGGAAAATCTTGAAGGATATAATTGATGTCAAAAATATATATGGTAAACAAAAGGGGCCCTAAAACACATCCCTGGGGAACCCCCGAAGTAGCTAATTGTGGATCTGAGATTACACTTCCCATGCGAACAGAAAAAGTTCTGTTCTCCAAAAACGATTTTAGCCAGGAAAGTAGTGGATCGGCAATTCCGTAGTGATGGCATTTATGCAAAAGCAAAAGCTTGCATCACAAACTAGAAGGTTGGTAATTGTGGATGCTTCCCTTCTGAAACCATGCTGGTTTGGAGGAATGACATAGAACTTTGATAAATGATCAACTAGGAAGGACCTAACTAAACGCTCCATTGTTTTAGAACAAGGAGATAAAATGGAAATCGGACGATAGGACGTGACTGATTGAGGGTCTTTATCTGATTTTAATATCGATGTCACTAAAGAATTTTTCCAGCTTGAGGGGGTCTGTTGACACATAATACAGAAATTGAAAATATGAGAGAGGGAGAGACAAAGAGACATTGCGCACTTCTTTAGTATTATCTGAGGGATACCGTCAGAGCCAGTACTACCATTCGGTTTCAGCTTCATGAGACTTTTATGTATACAGTATGCGGTAAGAAAATAGGAAAAGAGGCCATTGTGGGGGTAGGACTATTAATCAGGAGAGGACTTGAACCGTCATCGATTGTAAAGTGAGATGAAAACTCCGAAGACAACAGAGAGCATTTCTTAAGACTATCAAATACGAAGTTCCCATCCGAATCCTGTAGACATCTAGGAGGTTGTGGTTTGGGTCGAGTAAGAGATGTGAAATATGTCGAAACAACTTGCGAGAACGAATTAATTTCTTTTACTCACAGTGTCTATTCCATTTTTCAATCTGCTTAAGAAGTTCTTTGCTGGATCTATCATAAAGTAAACGAACTGCAGGGATGTCAATCTTGAGAAAAAGCTTATCATGGTAGTTGATCATTTTCTGAATGTGCGTCGGGTAACCGGTGGAGAGATTGCGAGGACTTCGAATAGGAACGAATTTGGATATGGCTGACTTGATAACTGAAGTAAAGCGTGTATAAAGATCACCAACACATGAAAAGTTATCAAACTCTGCTTCCCAATCCACAGAATTGAAATGGTTATTAAGTGCACAATAGTCGGTTCTAGAATAGTCCGGCACTTGAATGACTTGAGGAGAGGCTTTAGATAAAGTAAGACTACAGGTTATACCTAGATGATCGGAACTAGGGAATGCCGGAATGAGTCTACAATTTTTGAGCAACGACGGTAAGGAAGTACGTAGCCAATCAATACAACGGTCACGACGGGTTGGTTTGCAGCAGAAGGGTGTCAGGTCAAAAAGAGAAATCGTTTCTAATAGTATCCGGTCAGGTATCGATCGGGGAGGGGAAAGAGAGTCACAGTTGAAATCTCCAGTGATGACTACGGGGTAATGAGTGGATGTGAGAGTATCGGAGAGAACGTCACAAAAAAGTCTCGTCTGATCGTTATTGTAATTCGGAGGTCTATAACACACTATAATACAAACATAACCATTGGAGCAGAGCAAATCTACATGAGTAATTTCGGAAGAACTTGTCTGATTAGATTTTAAGAAAGTGAAATGGTCACGTAATACAATGGCAACCCCGCCACCACGGGAACTACGGTCACAGCGAACAATAAAGTATGTAAGAGAACCAAGAACTTCCGAATCAGAAATACGAGAATTGAGCCAAGTTTCGGATAAGGTTACTATATAAGACGATGCTGGGAATAATTTTCGCCAAAATGCTCAAAATGTTGTTCCTCGGGCAGATTTCCCTTGAAAAACTAAGCTTTTCCATGGCAAGAAACGGAAAAAGGCGCCATGATAAATGGCAGCAAATAACATGCGTTTTGACGGGCATGCCAAGAAAAACCGTCGAAAAACAAGCTTTCTACTTTTTACTCATTTTGTCACTGCTAAAGAAGGGACAAAATTTGTAACTGCTTATGTCACTGCCAAAAACGGGCTTTTTTGTGTACTTCTTTTTTTCCTGCCAAAATCGGGCTTTTTTTTGTCCTTGTTTTGTCTCTGCCAAAATCGGGCTTTTTTTGTCCTTCTTTTGTCTCTGCCAAAACCGTCCTTTTTTTTGTCCTTGTTTTGTCACTGCCAAAATCGGGCTTTTTTTAGCCCCTGCAACTCCTTAGCCTCATTTCTGGGATGATGGTGGATCGCTCTCAGGAACTCTTTGGGGAGTGCCTATACTAGACTTTGATCTCTTTAAACGTGTGGTTCGGGCTACGTCTTTCAACGAGCCGGATCGAATCTTTACCTCAAACTTGGGTAATTAAACCGACTACAACCCCACACAAATCTTCACGTACTAGCGCAGCAACATACATTTTCTCAACTGTTTACCAAACTCGGTTGGGTACGTCGCTAGAAGTGGTTAATATGTGGTCGTTGCGGAGCTTTGTTCAACGTACAAAAAGTGTTCCAAAAAAGAGCCGAGTTTGGCAGTGCCAAAACATGAAAACATGACACGAAAGAAAAAACAAAATTGTCCCTGATTTGGTAGTGACAAAAAGTGTTCCAAAAAAAGAGCCGAGTTTGGCAGTGCCAAAACATGACGCAAAAGACAAACAAAATTGTCCGTGATTTGGCAGGAACAAAACTTGGCCACAGAGTCATTCATCATTTGGCACTGCGAAATGGTGGCCGATTCTTCGTTTCTATTTTGGCAGCTAAAAAAAGACAAATAACGGAACTTCCTTCTCCCAAGTTCGCATACTCGAAATCTTGGCGAAATAAAGTTTTTGGCTGAGGAACAATATTTCGAGCATTTTGGCGAAAATTATTCCCAGCATCGTCTTATATCTGGTTGTTCCTTTTCTAAATAAAAACGAAATGACACCAATTTATTACGAAGAGAACGAATATTAAAATAGGTTAACTTCAATTGGATGATTGGAGGTGAGAGAAGACGAGGACATCCCATCAGCTTAAAGGAGACTTGAGCGGAGAGTGGCCAGATGAGTTCTTCGGTGAGCGGCTGACGGACGTTGGTTGGCTGCCGTGCTGATTGAATCGTGGTGAGAGAAGAGGAATTGCGTTGGGACCAGTGGCTCGTCTCTGGGTTCCGGACCTGCGTTTGGCGTCAGCGTCGGCTCGTGGCATGATTTGGTTATTGTAGATCACAACATCTTTGCCTTGTGCGACAAGTCGGCGTTTTCCTGGCGAAGAAGAAATTCTGCCTCCCGCTGTTCTCTGGTAAGACTAGGCCGGACGAAGATACCTTTGAGAGGGGCCGAGTTCCTTAGTGACGCACATTGGGAGAGAAACTGTTTCTGAAGAAACTTTACTGGAAACATCACTTTGAGCATCCTGGCATTAGAACCTGAAGGAGAATTCGGACGTCGTGCGCCCATTTGGAAATGAACTATTCCTGCAACCGATAGATCACAAGCATCCATAAGTCCTTCAACAAGTTTGGCATCATGAAGCAGCTGCTCTGAAGGAAGAGATGATTGATTTGGGTGCTCCGGAAGACGCTCGATCACCACTGATCGCAAACGTTTATCTTCTTCGATATAGCATCGGTGATGATCTGGAAAGGAGGAGCTGGAAGAGAAGACTGAAGAGTGCCAAGAACTTCCACGCAGGTGTTGAGGAGGAGGAGAACATGAGGCGGTAGTGTAGGAGTCGAAGTCTCTACTTGTATGAAGGTGTTGAGGGCATTCAAAAGGGTAGAAGATGGCGAGGATGGAGAGGACTTTATTGTAGGAGAAGGAACGGAAGGCGATTCGTTGACACGAGGACGCTTGACGCTCATCTTGTGGGTTTGGGAAGAAGAGGCCTCAATGAGATGTCAGAAGAGGCTATTGACCTGCCACTCAGTAAGTGATCAGAGCGAGGGAATGATCAGAGCGAGGGAATGATCAGAGAGAGGGAATGATCAGAGCGAGGGAATGATCAGAGCGAGGGAATAATGCAATTTCCTTATGATACCATGTTTAAATCGAACAATTATATATCACCATCTCGAAAGGAAAGATTTACTTCATCCCTGTCAGAATGGCTTCCGCGTCAAACGCTCTACGGTATCTCCCTTGATTCACTCACATTCCATATACTTCTTGCTACTTTCACAGAAAGTCCCTTTTCATATATGCCTGATTGACTATTCTAAGGCATTCGATAGAGTCGATCATAGATACCTACTTCACAAGTTGCATTGCATGGGCATTCAGTCTTCCCTTCTTTCTCTGGTTGAGTCCTTTCTTTCAAACAGGTCCTTTCGTGTTTTAGTCAATGATAGCCTATCTGCTTCTGAGTATTCCAGGATTGGAGTTCCTTAAGGCAGTTGCTTTAGTCCCCTCCTTTTCTCGGTATTTATCAATGACATTGTGGAACATATTCCAGAAGGTGTTCACTGCTTTTTGTATGCCGATGATGTAAAAGTTTCTCCAGCATCTCCTACCCTTCTTCAAGCAACTCTTGACGATATTCATAGCTATTCTATTAATTGGGCTCTAACCATATCTATCACGAAATTTTTCACCCTAAGCTCTGGATTTAACAATCCTCACAATTTATACTATATTGACAACACAGTGCTTCCGTCAGTTGATATTGTTAAAGATTTGGGAATCTTGTTCTCCAATTCCCTGTCATTCTCTGATCATGTGAAACAAGTTATATTGAAAGCGAACACGACTATGAAAATTATTTTTCGTAGATTCAAGACCTCTTCTGTTCCTGTATTTTTAAGAGCCTACAAAACGTATGTCCTTCCTCTGATTGATTACCGTTGTGAGCTTCGGTCACCTACTGCCATAGGACTCATAAATGCAATTGAAAAAGTACAGAGACTGTTTTCCAGACGGGTATTTGCCAGAGCCGGTTTTCCTTCCACTGACTATCTCTCTCGAATAAGTACTTTGTCACTCACAACCTTAGAATATAGGCGAAATGTTTTGGATCTCTGTTCTGTTCATAAAATTGTGCATGGTAACACTTCGCTTGAGTACACTAACCTTCTCAAAATACATCCTTCGCCTTACACCCATAGGAGCTCCCATTCTCTCAGGATTATCCTATCTTTCAAACTACCAAGTGGTCATTCCACTTGTGTATCAAGATATATCGATACTTGGAATTCTCTACCATCTGAAATGGTATCTCTCACTTCTTCTGATGCCTTCAAGTCTTCAGGTTCGCTTTTACCGCTCGAAATCATTGTTCCGAACTCAAAGCTGCGTCTCTCCTAATTTTTGCGCTAATGCTCAAATTTACCTGTAGAGTTATATTTATGTTCCATTGACTTATTTTTATATCACTTTTTGTTAATTTTTATCTCAGTTACAAACTAGAATTACTGTGAAATTTTGCAATTTGTAGTCTGTGAAATCAACCCGATTCTATTCTCACATGCTTGCTTTTTCGCAAATGCGAAAACATCCTGTGTGTGAATATACAAGGAATAAATGAATGATTAAATAATATGCAGAGAACTCTCTTCACTAGACCATCTGCCTCCAGTGCGAAGATTGCTACAGACCGCCCCCATCGCGCACTTCACTTAAGAAGGTACATTTTTTGGTTTTTTTTTCAAATAAATTTTTTGAACGCACCGAAAAGAGCCCCTCCCAAGTGAAGTGCGTCCCCCCAAGTTGGAAAGTGCCCGAATTTGAATGAACTTGTTAGATTTAATTTTTAAAAAAAACAAACAAAAAATAAATACAAAAAAGATAATTTCCAAAAAGAAATACAAAATAAAAAGGTATACAAAAAATGAGCCGTTTATGCCGATCCAGCAAATTACGTCCGACTTCAAAATTTCACAAGTTCAAAAATGAGGAAACAAAATGAGGAAACGGTACGGAGTGTATTAACAGGGGTACAATGTGTCGCTGTACGAAGTTTTGGGTATAAAAAGTCGCGGGTACGAAGTTTTGATGGTACGAAGTGTCGCGATACGAAATGTCGCAGGTACGAAGTGTCGGGTACGAAGTGTCCAAAATACGAACTATATTGGCTCCTACTGTCGTAAACTCCATCCGTCGTCTCATATAACCTTTGTTTGAATACACCCGCCTTCGGGATGTAAAACACTTGAATAAACCATGAGCGTAGACTGTATAAACATGTTTGCACAAAAAAAATCTTTATTAGAACATGTAAATTTAAAATAGAATGATAACAATTATAAGCATCTGACCTAGCGAACGAACGTTGTCTGACTTAGCTGCCTGCACTCTACCGTACCTATAAAAAAGGCCGTACCTCTAAAAAACGTCTCCACTATTTTTTTGAAAAATTTAGTCATTGAATTGACAGAAATTTAATATGATGAGAAATTTTCTTAGACGGTCTCGTTAGCCTAAGCCGTACGGCCTCGTTAGCGTAACCTTTGCCTAAGCCTAAGCGAAAGAAAGTGAATAATAGCTGAATACAGTTGATTTTTCAAATGATTTTTTTACATACTCAAACACTTCAGATTAAGTTTCGCACTTCTCAGAATTGTTTTTAGCTCGTAAAGTAACCCCAGAAAAAGTTTGATGCGAAAAAATGCGAATTCGACGGGACCACTATATTCCAATTTCGCCTACAATGTTTTTTAAATAATTTTTTTTCTGCGATTCTGTGATTCAATTATGTATACATGTATCTGCCGCGAAGGCCGATCAGGTCATTATTTAACCCCTGTATGTGGTTTTCACACACCGGTTTTGTTAAACAAACTCGTATTTAACAAAGCTATAGTTTATAGAAAAATTAGCACCTTAGCACAACTCGTCGCGGGTTCTTTATGGAATCTTCTTGTTGTTTTCTTTTGACGGATATTTGTACCGGACACTTGTGACCGCAACACTTCGTGCCCGCAAAAATTGTACTCACATAAGATTGTACTGCGACCCTTTCTGCACTCATTTACAAGATTGACGCTGTTTCGATTGGCCGCTGGTCGAGAGTGAATTGGATTTCTTGAAGAAAGACGAGGATAAGAATAAACAGATGGATCACACGGAGAGCGATCTCAGCGCAGTCAGGGCGGAGCTTCAGCCAGAGGACGAGTCAGCCCCTTCTCATCCGTTCTGGTAGAAGAGGTTGATCAGCCATTTGTTCCGCTCTGATGAGGAAAGTCTCTTGCAGGTCTCTCGAGAACTTCCCCTCGCTCGAAGAATCGGCCGACAAGCTCAGAAAGTCTATTGAGCAGCTCAAGCAAAGAGAGGATGAGATTAAAAAGCAGGTTAGCAGGGACGTGAGGACATTCGGAGTTGGAAAGAGAGAGAGAAAGAGGACATTCAGAGTTGAAGAGAGAGAGTAAACCTGAGACCTTAAACGGTGCGATCACCCTGTCTATTGAATTTCCCGTCACTATTTTTATTTAATTTTTCCGTCAAGCCCCGAAAGTAACCACTTTCTGCAACTTAATAATTTTACTGCCACCCTGAATCAAAACCTACCGACTTTGTTTATAAATCGCAGAAAAAATAGTAAATCACAGCATTTAAATCACGTTAATGGAAAAGAATGAAGGGATAAATGAACCAAAGAGTGGAGGAGAAAAAAGAGTAAGGAATCGGTACAGAAGAAATGGCTCAGCTGGTTCTTTCCAAGAAATGGCTCAGCTGGTTCTTTCCAAGAAATGGCTCAGCTGGTTCTTTCCAAGAAATGGCTCAGCTGGTTCTTTCCAAGAAATGGCTCAGCTGGTTCTTTCCAGCTGCTAAATCTGCAGGAAGTCTTTGAAAACGGATCATCAGAAATGGCGAATACGCGTACTCTATCGGAGCTCGACGTATGTCTCCAGAAGGCGAAGGAGCAAGGGAAGCTTCCTGGATTATATGGAAGATTGGTCACTTTTTTCAATTCATTCATCCATTTCTACTTGAGCATGTTAGAATATTTGAAAGTGAAAAACTAAGCTTTAAATTTCTGAATCAAGTTTCCAAAATATTCAAACAGATGTGAAAAATCACAGCTGCTTATAGCAATGTTTTTTGTTGAAACGTCTTTTTTACTCGATTGGTAGGCACGATGCAAAACTCTGAAAGATTTTTAGGAGAGGGCGGATAATATGGATTCTTTTAGCTGAATTAATGAAGGTTTTGTTTATATGAATCTTGCAGACTTTCATTAAAGTTGATGTGTATGCTCTCGTTGAAATTTCCGCGTGGAACTTATTTGTAAAAAAAATCGGTTCCCTCCATTAAAGTCTTGTTGAAGGCGGGATAACTGCGTGGTTGATTAAGGGAGATATGGGAAGCATCGATGCAAAGTACGACATTGCCATTTCCACGTGCTTTGAAGCACTAGATTACTACGTTGTGGATACGATCGAAACGGGAGAGAAGGCTGTTGAGCTGCTCAAGCAGGTTCTTCCCCTCCAGTTCACGATTGAATGATCTGTTCTTAGAGGTCAAGTTCCGCCATCAATCAATATCCCAATTTTAGCGGGGTTAATCTTCTGAATGAAGATTAACCCATAAAATTGTGAAAGTCTCGATAAATTATCTGCCTGATGGCTCCATTTGTTTCTTATGTGAGATTGTTATATTCAGTGGATCTGGAGAATCAGATCATCAGTGAGATTTCTTATTCTTTTGCAAAAACATCGATTCAATGTTCTATATCAGAGTAGAACCCAAAGTTGTTGAATGATCGAAAAAGTTTCTACAGTTTAAGAAGAGATGAGTTACAAAATTTCTCCTGAAATAACATATTAAGGTGTGTTTTCCTCCCCAAGCCTCAAACAGATGAAGATATCACAACGCGAGTACGTCCTCAGATATATGTAGCTCACCAGCAGTTGTCGAAAAAAAGAATACACATCCTAGCGGGGTTCCGGAAATATTGAATCTCTTAATTTAATGTCCTTCAATTCTCACTTGATTCTAATTATTCGAAGTCTTGCCGCTCGGCTGACCGGTCATTAAAAAAAATTTTTTACTTGTGCTGGTGAGCTGCTGGTGCTGGTGAGCTATGTCCTCAGAATGTGCTTCTTCATGATCTTGTCTCTTTCAAGCTTTTTTTTCGCAGTGTCACGAGAATAGGAAATGCCAGACTGATAGTCGATCATTAAGTCAATTGCACATAGCTCACCAGAATGTGTTGGAAAAATACTTTCCGGGTGGGTGACCAACAGAATGTTTCTCTGACCCGCACTGCGGGTAAAGAAATCCAAGCGCTCTCCAAAAACCCCGAGAAACATTGAATTCCATGCGCTTGAAAAAAATTTTCGTAAGAAATTTCCAAATCATTGGAAAAATTGAATTTTGAACTCTGAAGTTTTTTAAATCTGCGCTCGAAAAAAGTTTTCCGGTTGCAAGAAACACCCTGGAGATCCAAGCGACCCTCCGTGACCCATACTTGATCTTTTCTTTTGCGTAGCAAGGGCCGGAGATAGAAATTCGAAATTTTGTTCTTTTTTCAACAATTACTTTTTTGAAAAGATCATTTTCTGTTATGTTTTTTTAGCATAGCTCACCAGGATGTGTTGAAAATTTCTTCTTTGGGCGGGTGACCGAGCAACCCTGGCGATCGGAAAGCGGGGGGGGGGGGGAATTAACAGAATTTTTGGTCTGTTTTCCATGGTCAATTGATCTTTTGATTCGTGTAGCACGGGTCGGAGTTCAATATTCGATATTTTGATCACTTAAGAACGTTAAGCTTCTTGAAAAGATCATTTTATGTCATAATTTCTTCACTATGAAAAAAATTTCTGGGGGACCGGGAGACATTGAACAAGTTAGATGAGCTATGTTTTTTAGGCTTCAAAAAATTTTCTGGGGGAAGATTGGGCGACCGATAGAAATCATTAAAAGTTTGGTGAGCTGAGATTATGCATATGCTTTGCAGGAAAACGTCGGCTGGGGGACTTTCCTGGTTCGAGACAAGCAGAAGTATTTAGAAGAAATGAGCAAGGCAAAGCCTAAACCAAAGTTAGATCTAATGTTACCAGGGGTTGAATGGTTACCGGACCAGCTATGTTGGCGCATACATGTTCGCGCCGAGATTGATCTACTTTCTCTTCTCCTTAGACCGGCCTCATTTAACGCCTGAATGTTACCAGTAGAAACTTGTAGAGAAAGCTTCTTTCTTTATTTGATTCCTCCAATAATTATACAGGAACATCGAGTACTAACAATCGAAGCCTTCCAGGTGTTTGTGAAGATCACTTGTTAAAATGCCATAGCTTACTAGGATGTTTTGAGAAAATTTTCCGTGGTTTAGACATTTTTTTCCGTGTTGCGCCAATGGACGACCGCGCCAAAAATAGCTCAGCAGGATGTGCCGAGAAATTTTTCTTGCCGTTCTATTTTACATTTCCTTTACTTCTCTTTTTGTTTTTCCCACTGAATATTTCAACTCGTTCGGCGCGTACAAACATGCCTCAGACCGGTCTCATTTAACGCCTGGGGGAAGGGTCAACGAAAACCTTTTCTTTTTCTCTGTTGTACTGGATTGCATCCTTCCAACTAACGAAACTTTAAATGGGACGTTTTTTAGGCTTCCGATTTTTCCCATCCACACCATCCATCTGCTACGTAAGTAAGTTATAATGCCCCAAAAATTGGAGAAAAATTTTTTGGGGTACCGGGCGGGCGACCGGGAGAAATCTTCCAAGTTTGGTGAGCTATGCTTCAACATCACGGTTTCCCAGTTTAAAGCCCCTTCTATAAGCCGGGTAGACCATTAATGCTTCAAACTCTGCTAGAACTTTATTCAAACCTTCTTAAAATAGAGAAAAGTATTTCAATTTTTTTGTCGGATCAAAAAAAGTATTTCAAAATTTTTTTTGTCGGATCAAAAAAAGTATTTCAAAAAATTTTTTTTTGTTCATTTAAAAAAAGTATTTCAAAATAATTGACATGGAAATTGTTGGGAGGAGGAGGGGGTGAGGAGACAGGGATAGAGAAAGGAACAGTTTGCAGCAAGTGGGGGCTGCCACGGCTGTTCGATCTGGTAAAGTGCGAGGGCGATGTCAGCCGACTCGCCTTCTATTCCATGCTGCAAAATACGCTCGTCGCAGACGATATCGAGACAGCCGTCGAAATCTCCAAAGAGTATGAAGTTGGTAAACGACTAGTCTACAAGCTTTCAGTAACACATAGAACATTTGATTGATACACGGAGAAAAACTATAAGAAGAAGGCTTTAGAGCTTTTTAAAACACTTTAAAACGTTCTTTTCCTCGATGATGAGTTTATGCTGAGTTCAACGCATTGGATGAGGTATCGAGTAGACAGTACACTTTTGTTCTGTGTTGTGCCCTTTTTGATGCGTTAGATTTTTTCTAATCTTTTCTCCTCCGGTAATCTAAACATCATCAAATACCATCAGAGGATACCACTTCACATCTAGGTGATTTAAATCGCTTTTTATAAAGCGAAACGTTCGACTTCGTCTTTTCCTCTTCAGCGCATCAAAAGGGCACAACACAGAACAAAAGTTTTATTTTCCTCAGTGGTCCAGCTGTTAACACTCTCGAACTTCCATATACATACATTGAGATATCAGAGAGAGCTGGTTCACTTCCGCTCGGTTAACTAGCAGTTTCCCGTTTGATAATTCAGTTCTCATTATTATCATGACTATTTTTACTATAGATTGGGATTTAAACTTTATCAAGTAATTCTATTCTCTTAATCTCAATAAATGATCAGTCCTTTTTCTATAGAATTGCAAGCAAACTTTTTCTTGGGAGATTTGTGTACGCCCTTTTTAGAATTCGAAACATTTCAAACCATGAAACACGGAGAAGACATCTCTCACTCTCTTCTTTGTCTATCACTCAAAAAAATCAATTAACCACTCAGAGGTAGTAGTTTCATTCCCCCTAAATGCAGCTCAATTAGTGCTCATGCACGAATCTGACTCTCCCCACTTCTGCTATTCACACTAGCAGTGATATAGCGGGCAACCACTGGTTCTACCAGGATAGGTCTGTCCTGCATCTCAGGGGAGCGTGTACCCTGCCGCGAGGCGGGAACATCTCAGGGGAGCGCGTACCCTGCCGCGAGGCGGGAACAAGCGCGTACCCTGCCGCGATGCGGGAACGAGCGCTTATTCTGCCGCGAGGCGGGAACTAGCGCGTACCCTGCCACGAGGCGGGAACAAGCGCGTACCCTGCCGCGAGGCGGGAACAAGGGCGTACCCTGCCGCAAGGCGGGAACAAGCGCGTACCCTGCCGCGAGGCGGGAACAAGCGCGTACCCTGCCGCGAGGCGGGAACAAGCGCGTACCCTGCCGCGAGGCTGGAACAAGCGCGAGGAAAAATATTATTATTGTTATTTTGAATGCAGCACAAGTCGTTCAAATTTCGGTTTTTAAATCTTCCCAGCTCCATTTTGGTATAAAATAAATAGAATGAGTTTAATTTGAGGAGAAAGTTATCACCTTGAAAGGAGAATCCGTGGGAATTCGCGGCGAAATGAGTGGCGGAGGAAAAGTCCGGTGAGTAAAGGCTTACTCCTTATGATGCTCTAAAACATGCGTAAATGGCATGTTAGGACATCTCACCCGCACTTCAGCAAAAATTCTGCGTCTCATTATATTTTCTGAGATGAACCTCTAGTTTTGATATCTTGTTCTCTGAAGTGTTCAGCATAGCTAACCAAACTTGTGAAATTTCTCACGGTCGCCCACCCGGTCTTCCAAAAAAAAATTTTTTGAAGGTAAAGAAAATATGACAGAAGTTGATAAAAAAAAACAATTAAATGCTTGTCTTCTTCTTCTTCTTCCTAGCGTTGTTCCCGCTGAAAAGCGCGGTCCGCTGTGTAGATAGCACTTCACATCATACGATTCGAGGCGTCTTCGGCTTTCAGCCCGATAGCCGCCATGTCTTGTTCTATGGTGTCTCTCATTCTAAGCTTCGGTCTACCTCTTGGTCTTCTACCCTAGATTTCTATGTTCCAAGCAGACTTGGGAACGGAGTCAGGATTGGATCTCAGCATGTGTCCGTACCACCTAAGCCTGGACTCTCTGAGTTTTTCGGGTAATGGGGCAATTCCTAAACGAGCTCTTATCGTTTCGTTGCGAATCATGTCTTTCCGGGTGACTCCGAGGCTCCATCTCAACATCTTCATTTCCATTACATGGAGCATCTGCTGGGCCTTTGCTGTTGAAGGAGTGCATTCGAGTCCATATAGAGCAACTGGTCGTACGACTGATTTATAGATCTTACTTTTCAGTTGTTGTTGTTGTAGATTGCCCGCCGTAGGTCTCCGGCTGGGTAGACGAGGTCTTCTTTGACATGGCTCAGAAAACAATAACCTTACTTACATCATTTATCTAATTACATTATTTCTCTTTCTCTCTCGGGGTTTATTTTATTTTATTTATTTATTTTTTTTTTTTTATATATATATATATATTTTTTTTTTTTTTTTTTTTTTTTTTTTTTGAGAGAGAGAAAGGAATCACTGGTATAAGAACTTAACAACAGACGTCGGGCTATTCCACAAATCTATACTTCTTAAAAGTGTGTGGTCACAGCGACACGAGAATAAATGACTAGTTGTATGTGGCTCTTCTAAACATTTTGGGCAAAGAGGTGATAGGGCAGCTCCTATTCTGTGTAGGTAGCTGTTAAGGGAACTTGCATAGCCACTACGTAGTTGCGATAATGTTATTTGTTGTTCCCTGGAAAGTTGATTCGTTGATTTATGGATTCTGGGAGGTTTCTTACCTAGAACTGGGTTAGGTGAGCAAGATCTAATGAAATTTCTAACAGTTTCAGTATGTATTCTTTTAAGTGCGGCTTTCTGATCACTGTCTACTAGCATAATTTCTAAGTCCTTGGCATGTTTACGAATAGTTCTAGGTGGTTTGGGTTCCATGCATCGACGATGGGAGGGGTGGTTTGGGAGGAGTCTTGCTCTTGCAACGAATTGCTTGGTAAGCATCGTGTTGTGCTCCTTTATGGGTAACATTTCGCTTTCTAGAGCTAAGTGCTCTGTGCCGGCCATTGCTAGGTTTCCTGTTGCGATCCGAATTGCTCTATTTTGGTTTGCCTGTAGTTTTTTCCAGTTCGTCTCGGCCAATTGAGGGGAGTAAATTGGTGCGGCGTAGTTGAGAACGGATCTGGTCATTGTTTTGTAGGTTGCAAGAAGGGTGTTTTTCTGTTGGCCCCATGTTCTTCCTCCGAGGGCACGTAGTATATTCAGTCTTTTGGCCGTTCTCTGTTTAAGGTATTCTGCATGTTGTCGGAAGGTGCCGAGTTGGTCTAAGACGACACCGAGTATTTTGGGTGTTTTAGTTGTCGGCAGAAGGGTTCCGTGGATTTCTACCTTGGGTTCTTTTTTACATTCGCCTGTATGGGTTGTGAAAAGGGTGACCGTAGTCTTTTCCTTGGATATGATCATTTTACGTTGTTCCAATTCTTCTACGAGTTTCGGTAGGAAGTGGTTGATCTGATCTTCACAGGTTTCAATACAGGGGCTTGAGGAGAGAATTGATATGTCGTCGGCGTAGGCTGTCATCTGCGTGTTTCCTGTGGGTTGCGGGAGGTTGTTTATGTAGAGATTGAATAAGAGGGGGCTGAGCACTGCTCCTTGTGGGACACCAGATCTGCATGTGAGACGTCGACTGCTTTTTCCTTGGAAATCTACCTTGATTGTACGGCCTCTTAGGTAGCTGGACATCCATCGGACGATGGCTCTTGGCATATTCGTTTCAGTGAGTTTCTTGCAGAGAAGGGATATGTTCACTAAGTCATATGCTGCAGTGAGGTCAAGGGCGACCATGAGAGTGCGGTCCGGGGGTGGTTTCCGATTGAAGCCGTTTGTTATTTTCCCGGTTATTTCCAGGAGTGCGGTAGTAGTCGAGTGCTCTTTGCGGAATCCATGTTGCCAGTCAGCGATTTGAAAGCCTTCCGCCAGGAATGGTAATAAGACCCGTTCGAATGTTTTGGCTATAGGGGATAGTATTGATATTGGTCTATAGCCGTTCAGGTTGCTGGAGTCCTTTCCTGGTTTAGGTAACATTATCACTCTTGCATCTTTCCATCTGGACGGGATAATACCTGTCTGCAGCGTGTTATTGAAGAGGATGCAGAGGCATTTTCTGAAGTTTTCACCGGCCATTTTGAGTAGTAGAGGGCAGATGCCTTCACTGTCTGGGCATTTGGAACCTTTGGTTTTCTTGATTGCTTCTTCGATCTGTGCCAGGGAAATTTGGGGAGCGTCTGTCCGTTTGAGGCCTTTAATTAGTCGTGTTGTGCTTCTTGCTGATTTGTCGACCTCTTTAGGGGCTTGTTTAGCTAATTTTCTGGCAAAAGCGTTTGAGGCAGATGTTGGGCATAGACTTTTCCCGTCGTGGCTGATGGTCAAGTGCGTCGGTTTAATTGATTTGCCGTCGATAGCCTTTATCGTTTTCCAGAGTTTGTTGCCCGGTTCGTTGTGGCTAATTTCAGATATGTACTTTTCCCAAGCCTTCCTCTTTTCGAGGTTGATGCGGAAGGAGATTTCGGCCATTATTGAGGGGAGTGAGGGGTCCGTAGGATTGTCCCTCCTCATTTGGTCCCGTTCTGCAATCAGCTTCTTCACATCTTCACTCAAGTGAGGCGTGTATTTTGGCACCTTTCCACGGGGAATGTTGTTCTTAGCCGCTTTGGTCAAGGTGGTGGTCAGGAATTTGTGCATCTGAACTGAGTTGCCGGCGAATGGGAAATCCATGAGAATCTTGTTGATGTCCCTTTCGAAGCCTTCCCAATTCGCTTTGTTGTAATTTGTATAACAACGTGCGTTTGAGATGCTGGATGGCTGTGTTTCGACGTCAATCAGGCATGGGAGGTGGTCAGAGTTCATTCTGTTGATTGTTGACCAGTTGCAGTCGATGGCTATGTCGTTCGAGGCGAGAGTGATGTCTGGTGATGCTTTTTGTCTTGTGGGCATCTTTGAGTTGTTGAGACATACAAGATCGCTGTCGTCAATGAAGTCGCATAGTTCATCTCCTCTGCTATCCTCCGTACCTTCACTCCAAACTTTATTGTGTGCGTTGAAGTCTCCACCGACAATGAATGGTTTCTTCTGTGTTAGGAGTCGGTTGAAGTTCGGCGCGTATGTGTTGGGGCATGACGATCGAGGTGGGATGTAAATGTTGCAGATTCTTATGGTTCCTTGGTCGGTTGGCACGTCCACGCTGAGTGTTTCGGCTGTCTGGTCCGTTGTTGGGGAGGTCACGTTAGCATAGCGAATATTCTCTTTGACTAGTATCGCAAGTCCGCCTCCAAAGTTGGAGCGGTCTTTTCTTATGATCGTGTAACCTACGATATTCGGAGATGGAATATTAGCATCCATTTTGGTTTCTTGGATGAGTGCTACGTGAACATTCAACTCATGTAAAAGGTCCTCTAGCTCGGTTAGTCGGGCTCTCAGTCCATTAGCGTTCCATTGGATTATCCTCAGGTTAGCTACCGTCTGGGAGGCAGTCTGCTGGATCGGGGCTCTCTCACAAATTCTACATCTCCATTGGGGGTTCCAATCATTAAGATTGTTAAGGTTGGAACAGCGGAAATGTACCCATTTCTTACATTTGCTACAATTAACACAATTCGAAGGCGCGTTAAGAGAGCATACAGAACAAGGCCATCTTGGGCCTGGGTTAGTCTCGATACCAGCGATTTGGAGGAGTGTTCGGATCAGAGACGCTGGGTCTTTCTGATCCGTGTTAGAAAAAATGAGGTTTCGGGGGAAGCCGTCCTCGTTGTCCCTTGCGGGAGATTCCATTGGGAAGTTTTGTTTGGAGGTCCATTGGGTCCGACGCCATGTAGCGTCGTCCACAGTCGCACCGCGTGTAGGTGACCTCCGTCGCGACCCTACTACCTCCGTCGCGACCCTATTACTTTTCAGTCGATCAGACATGCGTCTGTCGCATAGGATACCAGTCGATTCCCTCCATTTGAGCAATGCTGCGTTGATTCTGGCACTGAAAGCGGCTGTTGGGTCCCCGTCTGTGGATATTTGAGAACCCAAATACTTGAAGTGCTCGACTTTCCGTAGCTCAGTGTTGTGTACTTTTATGGAGCTTGAGTCTTGGATTGTACTCGATGTTCCAGCTTCAAGATACTCGGTCTTCAATGCATTGAGTCGTAGTCCGTACTCCGCAAAGCGATCATTCCATTTTACCACTTGACGTTCGAGATCTCTTGTCTCCGAGCATAAGACGATGTCGTCGGCGTATAGGAGTGTCTCCGGTGGGTCTCGCTGGAGGTCTCTGGTTATTGTGTCCATGACTAAGATGAACAGCAAAGGCGAGAGTGTGGATCCTTGATGAACTCCGACAGAAATTTGGAATGGCTCAGAATTTCCTGCTGGTGACCTAACGACGCTCCTGGGGTTGGCATACATCATTTGTATCCACCTGATGTATTCTTCTGGCACCAAATGATCACGGAGGGAAAACCATATGAGATCATGGGGGATCCTGTCAAAGGCCTTTTCTAGGTCCAAGAAAGCACAGTGGACAGATTTCGTCTTCTCTCGGTGTTTTTCTAGATATAAGCGGATGGCAAAGATCGCATCTGTCGTCCCTTTTCCTTTCACGAAGCCACATTGATTCACACTTGTGTTGGTGATCTCACGTAAGCGTGCTTCGATGATCTTTTCCAGGAGTATAGTTGTGTGAGGCATAAGTCTGATGGGACGGTAGTTGGTAACATCTCCCTTGCGTTTGTAGATTGGAATGGTGGTTGACATGCTCCAGTCTTCAGGATACTCCTGACGAATCGTAGCTTTCTGGAATAGCTCGACGAGGTGGTAAAAATTAAATGCTTGTAAATGAACGGCCCCTAATATGCGAAATAAAAGATCAATTGCCTTGACAAGACATACCTAAGATTTTGTTGACTAACTTTCTCCTTTTTCTTTATGAGAGGGACTTCTTGCTCAGGGGGAAGATCAATGTAACTGGGAACATTGACGACGTCGAGAAGAAGGATATCGAGAGGACTGATGGAGAGATAAAGGTACACGAAAATGCATTCGTGATGTCGTGTATCGATCACTAAATCCTGGAAACCATTAGGAAAGGAGAAAAACAATAAGATATTTCAACTTTCCGAATTGTTGTTGCTCATATCTAAGCTTCATGTTTATTTGAGCAATTGAGTTCCGTTGCAATTTGAACTTCATTCAAAACCTCGAATTTTAGTTTTTTATGGTTTTATTGCAAAAGAATGTTGATGTTGTCCATAGGAGCAAGAATGTTTAGAAAGATACCGAGAGAGGTAGACAACCAATGACAAGTATTGAGGCTCTACAAGAAGAATTGCAACCGCTGATGGAGGAGCTGGGAAAGAAGCAGCTAGAGTTGACAGATGTCGAGGTTAAACTGGGGGAAGAGCAGAGAGCGCCGTCAGAAAAGCAGACTGATGTCGAGGTATTGGGAATCGGGAGAACTTCGCGCGGTGTTTCTTAGCACCCGTACCACTTTTTCGAGCGCATAGATTCCTAAAATTCCAGAGTTCAACTCTCAATTTTTCCGATGCATTGGAATTTCCCTACGAAAAATATTTTCCAAGTGCATAGAATTCAATGTTTTTTCTCGGAGTTTTTGGAGAGCGCATAGATTTTTTTTTACCCACAGTGCGGGTCAGAGAAACACCCTGGAACTTCCCCCCTTTTCTTTCCCCGCCACCGATTACATGTTTGGGAATCGATCTATCGTCGTTTTCCGGTGCTTGGTAGAGACCAGTATAGGTCCAGCGCTTGGTAGAGACTAAGTATAGGTCCAGCGCTTGGTAGAGAGTCAGGATAGGTCCAGCGCTTGGTAGAGACAGTATAGGTCCAGCGCTTGGTAGAGACTCAGGATAGGTCCAGCGCTTGGTAGACACCTTACTTTGCCCTTCATTCAAAACCTCGAATTTTAGTTTTCCAGGGTTTTATTGCAAAAGAATGTTGATGTTGTCCATAGGAGCAAGAATGTTTAGAAAGATACCGAGAGAGGTAGACAACCAATGACAAGTATTGAGGCTCTACAAGAAGAATTGCAACCGCTGATGGAGGAGCTGGGAAAGAAGCAGCTAGAGTTGACAGATGTCGAGGTTAAACTGGGGGAAGAGCAGAGAGCGCCGTCAGAAAAGCAGGCTGATGTCGAGGTATTGGGAATCGGGAGAACTTCGCGTGGTGTTTCTTAGCACCCGTACCACTTTTTCGAGCGCATAGATTCCTAAAATTCCAGAGTTCAACTCTCAATTTTTCCGATGCATTGGAATTTCCCTACGAAAAATATTTTCCAAGTGCATAGAATTCAATGTTTTTTCTCGGAGTTTTTGGAGAGCGCATAGATTTTTTTTACCCACAGTGCGGGTCAGAGAAACACCCTGGAACTTCCCCCCTTTTCTTTCCCCGCCACCGATTACATGTTTGGGAATCGATCTATCGTCGTTTTCCGGTGCTTGGTAGAGACCAGTATAGGTCCAGCGCTTGGTAGAGACTAAGTATAGGTCCAGCGCTTGGTAGAAACTCAGGATAGGTCCAGCGCTTGGTAGAAACTCAGGATAGGTCCAGCGCTTGGTAGAAACTCAGGATAGGTCCAGCGCTTGGTAGAAACTCAGGATAGGACCAGCGCTTGGTAGAAACTCAGGATAGGTCCACCGCTTGGTAGAAACTCAGGATAGGTCCAGCGCTTGGTAGAGACTCAGGATAGGTCCAGCGCTTGGTAGAGACTCAGGATAGGTCCAGCGCTTGGTAGAAACTCAGGATAGGACCAGCGCTTGGTAGAAACTCAGAATAGGACCAGCGCTTGGTAGAAACTCAGGATAGGTCCAGCGCTTGGTAGACACCTTACTTTGCCTAGTGGTATCTCAATATATTTAACCTCTGCTAGTGAATACAAGTTTTAGATATTCATTGTTTTGAAGGAAAAGTTGAAGAAAATTAAAAAAATTCTTTGTTAAACTTCTTTTTGGTATGATTTCTCTGTAGTTAGGCTTAGGCTTAGGCTTAGGCTTATACATTTGAAATCACGATCGGTACTCTTCTGCATGCATTCGATTCTCTTATGAAAGTTGTATAGAAAACATGTTTTGACAGCCTTTGGAAGAAGAAGTGAAGAATAGAAAGAGAATGGTTGGAGAAGCAGAAGGTGAATCCCCGCAGAGTCAGTCTGCTATAAACATGTCGGATCAGTCTGCTATAAACATGGCGGAAAAGGAATTCAAAAGGGTGAGATTCTAAAAAATTATTCACATTACCCAGTCCTATGAAGAGGCATAATGAATGAAATAAACGGATGACTCCAAGATCTCTCTAAAATCTAAACGTAATATTCATATATTCCGGTTTTGCGATTCCAAAAAAATTGCATAGGTGGGAGAATGAGAAGAAGCAGAGTTATTGCAGGCGAGGGAAAGTGCTGATGATGAGTAGTGTCTGGAAAGTGGCACAAGGAGTAAATGAGGCTGACCAAGCATTTTTGATTAGTTTTTCATTAGACATTTTCTGGAGATCGCTTTGATTTTTAGTTCTATGATCATTCGAACATTTGTCGCGGTTTTTGTTGCTGAATATCGATTGTGCGTCGTGTACAATGATTTTTTCCCAAGTGTTTTTGCTATTTTGTATAAAATTTCTGAGATAGGAATCTGATGGCTTCTTGTGATATGCTTTTGTTGAGGTTTTATCGTGGCGATTTATGAGAAACTGGCGACGTTTAAATTACACTTCGTCTTTCTTTCATGAACAACGCAATGAACTTGTATTTTATATCAAATGGCACATGGAGTGGACACTGCAGTAATCAGAGGCCGTATGCATGGAAAACAGATTATAACAATCTGGATTATTCAAATCCAAGGATTACAAAATCCAAAAAAGTTTTTAAAAAAATTTGTCGGATTATCTCTAATCCAAAAGTATTATAGCTTCCATGCTTACCGGATTAGTGAAATGTATTTGGATAACTGCTAATCCAATCTCATAATCCTTTTGGATTGCTCCATGCATACGGCCTCAGAGAGCTTGAAAAGAACGGGTGATGATTGCAAAGATCACTCAAAATAATGAGATTAGCCAACAATTATCCGATTCTCTGGCAGTTGAACGTTCAATACAATTAGTGATCAAACGAGTCGAGAAAAGTTGTGGAATCAGATGTGCTCGGAAGATTCAGTGGTAGAGGAATAACATTCAGTGGTAGAGTAATAACATTCAGTGGTAGAGTAATAACATTCAGTGGTAGAGGAATAACATTCATAAGCGTGTTTTTTTTATTTTGTGAGAAAGAATCAATCCAATAGCAAAGTCAATTCTTTCTTTATATGTATGGTTAAAAAGTGCCTTTCCACGTTATTTTCTTGAGGAAGAAAAAATTCATTACTTGAATAATTTTTGCTTGAGCTAATTACTTATTCACAGATCATTCAAGCACAACAAAAAACGAGAGTTATACAAATTTCACAATGCTTGATTAGTTTATTAGAAAGTGGATATAAAAAATATTGAATAATAATATTATTATCAATGATGCCCCCGTAATCACATGGTCAAAGAAGATAAATATGTTTTTACAGTGTCTCAACAGAGAATGGTGCAGGATTACTTAGAAACTGCCCTAGTGCACCCTCTTATTATCGATTCCGGCGCGAACAATGAAGACTATAGCGTAGATGCACATCGCGATCATGAAAACGAAAAAAATCGAAAAGACTACAAAGAAAATGTGTTCGCATAAGGGGGTGCTTGCGGGAATTTCCTCATCAACGACAACCACTGGGCGTCTCGGAGGCGTGCGCGGCACATTCCACTCTACATTCCGCCGTCTCCAGACCTTAGGTGATAAAAAATATTAATTATTATTAGTGAGGGGGCGGGCCCCTAACCTTTCTGTCACACATTTTATATCGTCTCAGCTAGCGTGACGTGTGCTAGCCACGCCCCATTGGTAGTGGGTGTCAAATCCCCTAATAAAGACCGTCCGATACTCCTCTCTCGCCTCTATCCGTCCCATTCTCCTATTATTATTTGTCTAAACCATACAGCATGGGGAAAGAAGAGAAACGGGGATACTACGCTAGTGTATCTAGATTTGTTTTACTCTTCATCAATACCATAAACGAGAGAAGCAATTACTGTATTTTTGTAATTATAACAACTCACGTATACAGACCAAACATATAACACTGTTCTCTTGTTAACTTTCACAATATTTCGTGATGAATAAGCCAGGTTTTCGTGATAATTTAGGGATTAATTACAAGTTATTCTGACAAGTTTCTCCAACATTTCCTGGGTATTGAAAAGATTTACACGACTTTACCTTATTTCATGCTAGAATTTGTAAAGAACAAAAGTTCCTACGACAAAAAGTATACTAACCGGTTCCGGCTCAAGTGGTTGAAGTTCTATTTCAACTCGATCGCTCATTTCCACGCTTTTTCTAGGCAGGTCTTGGTCACCTCGGTTATGAAAAATTTATGTGTAAAATTTGCAAAATTATAATTTACATAAAGTTCAATCCGATACATGATTCTTGAAACATTTTACGAGAAAGATTATCAGGTTTTTGTAAGCCTACTTAGTTTTACAACATTGATAAAGTTTAATCGGCTGGAAAGCACCTTGGATTCCATCGATTTAGGCTAAATAGGCTTTTTAGATTTTTTTTAGATTGGGACTGGAAAAATGTTTTGGGGTTTCTTTGAATGAGCTTTCTCCTCCGTATTCTAATATTGAGGTTCAAAACACCATTGTTAAAACAAGCGTTTCATGTATAAAAGAACAAAAAAAATAACTTGAAATCGGTTCAACTAATATAGCGTTAGAATTCAACTTTTCACTTTGCAAAGTAATCTCTGCAAAGTGATCCCGTTAAACGCTCAACGGGATGCGGCCTAGAGCGTTTAACGGGATCACTTTGCAAAAAGAAAAGATGAATTATAACGCTCCATGAGTCATTTTACGACGTGAAGAGTTTGGCTGATGGTCTGAGAAGACCGAAAAATTCTAAGTCTTGGTGGCAAAGATTCTAGCAGCGAGATCACAACATATTCCTCGTGAAACTAGCTATAATATGTAGACATTGAAGATTATAAAGGACTGTATGATCCCTGCCTGGATTTCTGAAAGCGCGATATGTTCAACCGAAAACGTCCCAATCGAAAATGATCTACTGAGATGAAAATATCATGATAGAGCGAAGAAATTTCAATTTGATAACAGCTCCTACTGAGAATGAGTTGGTAAAAAAGAGATTGAAAAAATAGGGATAAATCATTTAAGAGGGAGAGTCAAACGAGAATGAATAACGGGATACTCTACATCTGTCAAAAGCTACTATGTAAAGAAAAAAAGAAGGAATTGTTGAAAAAAAGAAGTATTTTTTTCTAATTTCGTTGTTACTTTTTATATTCCACTGACGTTTTTTAACTCCTCCACAATTAATCAGATCATCTTTTTAATTAATAAAGAACATCGCCTAATTTTTCTCTTCCTGTGTGTCCTTAAATAGTTGCTCTGTCTACACTTTTGACTCCCTCGTTTGGAATGCTATGTGGAACATGTGAACTTTCCATCTCAATGAATTGTCGGAAGGACATTTTCATACAAAATAAGAAGAAGAATTGTACTATTTTTGGACACGCAGAAACTTTTTTGACAAAGAGTTGTTACGAACAATTATTATTTGCTTTAAATAACTGGTACTTTTTCCGTTAACCGGATACTCGCGTCGCGGTTCCCTTCCCGTCGCGGTTTCCTCGTTAGCTAAGCCGTACGGCCTCGTTAGCTAAGCCGTACGGCCTCGTTAGCTAAGCCGTACGGCCTCGTTATCGTAAACTTTTACTAAGCCTAAGCGTTTTTTAATGTAAAAATAACTTTTTTGATGTAAAAATAAAACGCGAAGGGAACCACGACGCGACCGCGACGCGAGTATCCGGCTAACGGAAAAAGTGCCAAATAACTGATAAGTTGAGTAGCCTTAAGTCAAAGTAGTGGCTAACGGAGGTTGATTACTGATTCAAGTGAGCCATGTTGAAGACTCATCCACTAGCGAAAGAAACCAAGTAAAAAACGAGGAGTTGAGAAGTAAAAACGAAATTTGGCACAATTTAACTTGGGCGGGCGCGCTTTACTTGGAGGGGCTCTTTTCGGTGCGTTCAAAAATGTAAATTTTCTTATGCGGTCTCGTTAGCCTAAGCCGTACGGCCTCGTTAGCGTAAACTTTTTCCTAAGTCTAAGCGTTTTTTTTGTTGAAAATAATCTTTAAAAAATCTTTTAAAAAGCCCTCCCCTCGAATAAAGCGCGCCCCCACCAAGTTAAAAAGAACCCGAAATTTTGAATAGTCTCTCTGATAGAAAATATGAAAGCGAAAAAATAAACTGGAAAAGAAAAATGCGCGAAGGTTATTTATTCAACGTTTGAACTTTATAAAAACAGAAAAGTGCCATTTTCATACTTTCGAAAGTATGAATATTCATTATCTTTTGTGTGTAATGAAACGGGCACACAATATAGTTACCTTGCCAAGACAGAGAACAACTAAGTTAATCATCAGGCTCATTCGCACATAATGAAAACCTGAAAACATAAATCACTTTATTTGCTGATTCAATCACAGAGAAACAGACGAAGAATTCACAGAACTGTTGAGTAACTCTTAAACATAAATGTATTTTGATTACCGTTTTTTGGCATCAAAAAAAGTACAATAAAAACATCAAATTTTCAATCATATCAAAAGATAAATTTCAAATTTGAAGAATTGAAAGAACATTCAAAGAGAAAAAGCAAAAACGTTAAAATGCAACTCACACATATGTAGATCAAAAACACCTGGATCCTGTCCTATAGCCTTTGACGGCTGATGACGGTCCTCCAGCCCATTAGGCACTTAGACCCGTTCCAGTGAATCAATGAATCAAGGTCCCTGATCATTCGAAAACTGGCACAGAAAAGTTATAAAATTTTGAAACAGAGCTAAAAAAAATGTTTACAGAGAGGAACGACACAAATTAAAAGTTTTTCTTGGATTTCTTTCTGATGAGCTGATCTAATTCAGAGAAGTCGGATCATCTGAAAACATTGAGCGCCCATTGACGCGGGTTGGTTTGAGCCATTGAGCGGTCGTGCGTCCCTCGTGAGAAAAACATTAAGAAACACATGAAGTACCCTCGTAAAATTCGTCACCTGTATAGTTTCCTTCAAAGAAGTAGGAAAAGAGGAATTCTCTTTCCCCTGACCTCTAAAGCATCAACAAAGCTCCATAAAGAACTGACTAGATTCGAGATCGAACGTGAGAACAGATTGAAGCTTCCAAAAAACTACAGAACCTTTTTCCAAACTATCTCCAACCGTATTAAGGGTAGGAATTCGATCCCTACAATCAAAGTCAACTCTATTTCTTACACCTATCCAGGAGAACAAGCAAACCTCTTCTCCGAATATTTCAACAGCTTGCAACCCCCTCCGATAAGCGGCCCTCTTCCTCTAATTTCTTCTCTACACCCTATCAGTTATAATCCATACATTACAGCCTTCGATATTCAAAGTATTTTGAAAAAGATTCCTCCAAAACAAAATTCCTCACCAGACCAAATACCGAATATATTCATCAAACACTGTGTAGATTCTTTGGCAATACCACTTTCCATAATCATGAGCAATTCCATTACTCAAGGACACTTTCCGTCTTCATGGAAACAGGGATTAATCATCCCAATTCACAAAGAAGGGTCCCATTCTCAAGTTTCTAACTATAGGCCCATCACAATGGTTTGCTCGATGTCAAAAGTTTTTGAAAAGCTCATTTTCAACCTCATTTATGACCATCTCGAATCCAACCAAATCCTCATCAGCAACCAGCACGGTTTTCGCCGTAGCCGTTCCACTATCACATCCCTAGTTCACTCCTATTCCCAGTACCTTTTTCTGAATAGCAAGAAGCTCAAGTTCGACATCTGTCTGATTGATTTTTCAAGAGCCTTCGATACAGTAAACCACAGGTTCCTGATACACAAATTAGAAAAAATAGGTATCAATTCAGGCCTACTCCGCCTGGTAGAATCATTTCTCGCTAGCCGTTATTCTATAACTTCAGTCAATCACGTTTTATCCGATCCCAAAGTTTATAATAGCGGAGTTCCGCAAGGAAGCTGCCTAGGTCCCCTATTCTTCTCTATTTTTATAAACGACATCATAGAATGTATTGACCCCGAAGTCCACTGCTTTCTCTATGCAGATGACATCAAACTATTTTCAAACAGCAGTCAAAGTCTACAACGAGCCCTAGATTATATTTCCAGTTATGTACATTCCTGGGGGCTTATAATTTCCATTCCGAAATGCTTCATAGTTCATTGTGGCAACAATAACCCTAGCAGCATCTACCACATTGATGGTAAAATCGTTCCCACCTCTTCAACTATCAAGGATCTTGGAATATATTTTGATGCAACACTCAAATTCTCCACCCACATAGAGCAAGTCATAACCAAATCCACCAGATGTATAAACATGATCCTGCGAGCATTCAAAACCAAGTCCATAACCGTTCTTCTCCGCGTGTTCAAAACATACATTCTCCCTTTACTAGATTACGGTAGTGAAATCTGGTCGCCACAGTCCGTAGGTCACATAAACGCAATAGAAAACGTCCAGCGTGCCTTCACAGGCAGAATTCTTTATAGAGCTGGGCATCCCAAGATAGACTACCCATCTAGGCTCAATCTGCTCTCTCTGACGACTCTCGAATACAGAAGAAATATTGACGACCTTGCATTCATACACAAATGCATACACCAACCTTCGAATAGACTATTCCAAACTTTTTCAAGTATGTCCCCTTCCATACAGCAACAGACACGCCCATCCATACCGAATTGCTCTACCATTCAGAATTCCGGATACCAAAAGTAGTTGTGCATCCAGGGTTATTGATATATGGAACGGCCTACCCAGTCGGATAGTGACAATCAATTCCCCTGTTGCTTTCAAAAAAGAACTACATAAGCTGCGAGAAGAATTCATAGTGCCCTTTTCTAAAATACGTTACTGAAAGAGCTCCAAATAAATTTTCTTATTCACTGCGCTTATCTCAATGTTCTTTTTAATATTATTTTTTCTATTCTGTCCCTTCATTTAGATGTTTTTTTGTTTTGTCTCCATAATTTGTCTCTATAATTTCTCTTTCTATAATTCGTTTTGAAATGTTTTTCGAATATAGCTGAACTCACATCCGTGACAGCGATCCAAGTTCATCAATGCATATACGTATGTGCTATTCTATCATGTGAATTGGAATAAATGATTGATCGTCATCGAGGATTAAATGATTGATCGTCATCGAGGATTGTTCAGCCTCGTCATCGAGGATTGTTCAGCCTCGTCATCGAGGATTGTTCAGCCTCTTTACTCTGAATTTCAATCTCTATTGAAGCTAATTTCACGTACAAAAAGTCATTATTTCGTTGCTGGTATCTAAATCTGTGCGGCTATGTCTCACTTTTTTCATTCATTCGGTTTCTCCTGACCAGTGGATCAACCATGTTGATAAGAACGACGAAGAAGAGAGTTACTTGAAGAAGCTGTAGGTTCCTATTTGAATTTTTGCAGACAAACTGTTTTCGCCCTAGAAATATTCAATCAAATTCACTTGAAAGTAAGCATACATCTCGTACAATGTTACTGATTACAAACTTTCTTGAGCTATACATACAAATCTTTTGTTTTAAGACGGCAGCTAAGAAGTTCGACTAAACCAAACTCGATTGGGCTCTTCATATGACGAACTACTCACCTCCACATTTCTCATACAAAGTCTCCCTTGGCTTGATTCTTTGCTATTACCAATGTTTGTTCATAAGTCAAACTTTCCAAAATCATTCCTCCGTACATGACCGCTCGATGATCTGAATCTTATTACTTCATTTATGATACTCAATCATCATAACTAACACCTCCTTCTGCAGGGTTTTCATTAAAGACTACTCTTTTTAAACTAGTAAAATTTTCTTACGATTAGCTCCAATAATTCGTGTAATGTTTATCATTCCGATTCTCCTATTACGGGTTCACTTCTTCTATTTATTGGCTTGTAAGTTTTCATTTAGCAATTACACCATGCCATTCTCCTTCGAATTCCCGAACAACGAATTTCATTTAACTGGAATTCCTGCCAAAATTCCTTGACGCGTACGTATCCCAGAGAAAAACCTAACGATCTAAAAATATTGCTATATAGTAAAATTCATATTTTACTCCTCGGTAGTTAGACTTTAGTTGCAGTTTTGATATGGAGCACTAATTGAAGTTGTTTGAGTGAACACAGTCAACAGGGCTGGAAAAAAATTCGAAAAATCCAAAAATGATTTTTTAAAGCTAAAAAGTCAAACAAAATTTTGGTTTCGTCGATTTTTTTTGTTTATTTTTTTTGAGGCAAACTTTTTTTCCGAAAATAGTCGAAAAACCAAAAAATCAACAACAAAAAAAACCGACAACCAAAAAAGCCCAGCCCTGGTCTTCACACACACAGACAGTGACAATTTGGAATTTGGAGGGTGGAGGTAAAATTAAAAAAAGAACCCAGTATACTTATTAGTTTTGTTCAGTCTCGTTTAATTGCCACCTTCTCCCCATCAATTTGTTCAGTCTCGTTTAATTGCCACCTTCTCCCCATCAATTTGTTCAGTCTCGTTTAATTGCCACCTTCTCCCCATCAATTAATTTTTTGAGTAATTTTCTGACAATGCGTTGATGAAGCGAAAAGTCCGGAAACAACTTGCTGCTTTTGAGAAGAAACGTCCAGAAACAAAAATGAACAAGACACGTCACGTTGAATCAAGAGCGGAAAATTGATCAGTTCAATCGAGAGCGGAAGATTGATCAAATCACTCAAATTTCTCGCTTTCTTTTTGTTTTTATTCACACGAAAGAAACTGATTAAAGTCCATTTTATCAGACATTAATGATTTGTGATGGCTTGCCCGGTTTGGGATGGCTTGCCCGGTTTGGGATGGCTTGCCCGGTTTGGGATGGCTTGCCCGGTTTGAGCGAAGCTGAAGGCACCGAAGAATATCATTGAGCGACTGATGTTAATAGAAACGATATAGCGCTCATCTTCCACCATATCACAGAAAACATTCTTTTTTTTCTTCTTCTGTGTTTCCACAAGTACCTCATCAGTGAACGACTCTATACATAGCTTTAGGGAATAGTTCTCGTATGATCTCGCTCTTGTTCTCGCTTAAATTCGCTCGAGTTCTCGTATGATCTCGCTCTAGTTCTCGTATAATCTCGCTTTAGCTCTCGTATGATCTCGCTCTACTAACTGTATGTAAAGAGGGCCGATATCTTCCATCATAAACCCAAGTACAAGTAGAATCTCATTTGACTGAGACATAAATTTTTGACTCTTTGTTTGTTGTTAAGACTCTTTTAGCCCGAGATTAAACAATCGAACAAGCTTCTCAGTAAAGTGTTATCGTACTTGCACTCGTAAAAAAAGAAAATAATAAGAAAAAAGAAAATAGAGGATACAAGAGAAAATGTAGCAGAAAGAGGAAGAGAGGAAGAAGGGAGATTAATTTACTTGATAAGAACCTCGGAGGAAATAGGAACACTAAAAATATCAAACGATTACTCATACTGCCATATCAAAAAATGTCTTTTTTTGTATGCAGAGTCGTGGATCAGAATATAAGGGCAAATAGTCTAAAAAGAAGAGAATAAGGCAAGAGACTTGAATTGTATTCTTTTTTCAACGCATTTTTAATAGGCTCTACTTCCCGACAATATGGGCCTTTGTTATAGTAACAACTACAATGAAAGTGTTGTTATGATATCGTTGCTCATTTTATCACGAGATAACGGACTATCGCTTTTTTGAGTCTCATTGAGAAATTTTGAATGATAGGGCCTGCGATGATAACTTGGAAGCACATGCAACAAAAATTAACTTGATAGAGAAACAATATGTTTTTCAACGGTTCTAGCGGAGTATCTGAACCTCTTTTTGGGTGTGGATTTCTTTGAACCTCGCGTAAATGAAAACAAGCTAGAGCTTTATTTTTTTATTAATTCGTTTCCTGTCAAGACTATTAAGGCCTCAAAAATGAAACTAGTTAAGGCCTCAAAAATGAAACTTTAAAAAATGAAAAATCATCTTTCTTAAAAACTCTCTTTTCTCTATATTCACTCTCTTTCCCTCTCTTCTATCTCTTTCTACCTATCTCTCCTCTGTCATTCTTTCTGTATCAAACATACTTTCTATTTCAGTTCCTCTTCATATCTCTCTTGAATCTTTATCTTTCTCCTATTCTCATAGATCTGTTGATTCTTCAACGTATTCGTAACTTTCTCTATTCTCTTATTTTCGACCTTCGATGTTTTCCGGGTTGTGGCGTTCTAGATATTTTTTCCTTTCTCCTCTTCCATGTCTAATTCATATTCCAAACATTTTCAAAGTGAACAAAACTGTTTCTTTATTTTTTTCATCAAAAATGAGTTAGGGTATCAAGTTCGTAATTTTCTTTTACCGGCAAAAACTTATCGCGTAGGTTTGTGTTTTCTTCTTATCAATTCTGAATATCAAGGGCATCATGATGTAATTATTTTCTGTTGCTCAATTAGAGTGATTTCACTTGCTTTTTTCTTAGCGTTCGCGATCTCGGTTTCTTAATTGATCCAAAGCTATCTTTCAGCAAGCATTGTTCTTCTATAGCTAAAAAAGCTCTTACTAAAGCTTATCTCACACTTAAAGTTTTGAAATCAAAAAACGCTGATGTTTTAACTAGAGCTTATTCTATATTCTTGATGAGTCTACAAGGTACAAGGATCTTAAGCCTTTGTTGAGTCACTTAGGTACAGGGGTCTTAGCTCTTTGAAGAGTCTCTTAGGTACAGGGAGTCTTAGGTCCTTGGTGAGTCTACAAGGTACAAGGATCTTAAGCCTTTGATGAGTCTCTTAGGTACAGGGGATCTTAGCTCTTCGAAGAGTCTCTTAGGTACAGGGAGTCTTAGGTCTTTGATGAGTCTACAAGGTACAAGGATCTTAAGCCTTTGTTGAGTCTCTTAGGTACAGGGGATCTTAGCTCTTTGAAGAGTCTCTTAGGTACAGGGAACCTTAGGTCTTTGATGAGTCTACAAGGTACAAGGATCTTAAGCCTTTGTTGAGTCTCTTAGGTACAGGTGATGTTAGCTCTTTGAAGAGTCTCTTAGGTACAGGGAGTCTTAGGTCTTTGATGAGTCTACAAGGTACAAGGATCTTAAGCCTTTGTTGAGTCTCTTAGGTACAGGGAGTCTTAGGTCTTTGATGAGTCTATAAGGTACAAGGATCTTTAGCCTTTGATGAGTCTCTTAGGTACAGGAATCATTGTTTTAATTCCTAACTCGCGATGAATTCTCTCGACTCCTTACCTGTTTTGATCACTTTCTGCTGAATACTTTCACTATTTACAGAACACGAGGTGATGGACACGGAATATTCTTCTCTCGAAGAGTTGGGTGAATTTCTTGCGGAGCAAAAGTCCAGAATTGTTTGTGCATTTGGGCTTTCTTACTCGAAAGTAGAGAAACTTACAACATTATCATTGTGCAAATTCACATTCGAATTTTTTTAAAATCTAGAATTTTTGTTGAAAATCATTTAGGATCATTCTTCGCCGATTTCATATATATTTTTCCGTATATTTGTCTCACACATCTCTATTTTTCTCATCCTCTGTCTTCTCTATATACATCATTCTTGTTTTCTCTTTAAATTTTCGTAATTCTTTTCAAATAATTAAGTTTTTTTTCAAAATCTTAACACTATAATCGTCTCTAAGAATACTGTAATTCTATTAATCGTTGTCCGAACACATGTAGTATAGACAAACTCTCAGGAAAACATATTTGACTTTAATATGTACGAGTAATACCAGTTCGACCTTTGGAATACCTGATAGATATGTATATGTATATACCCTTGATGAATTAGTTTTTCATCCTTCCTGTAATGCTAGAAGAAATTTGTGCTTCTTTCAACAAAAGGTAAGATGACAAATGATTGAACTATCGCACAGAAAAAAAGTTAGTCTGCCGGGCGGGATCGAACCCAGACCATCTCGACTCAACCCGGGAGCGCGTGTTACCATTAAACCACGGGGACACATTGCTATTTCCTACCGTTTTTTGAGCGATACGGTCCGAAATGATAACCAGCTATCCCTTCTCTACTCTTTATTTGTAGCTCGCTTCTCTTTATTCCAGACTCCCCCGTACGAGATCGATCGTTCTGTTTAAACTTACACCAGACCTTCGGTGAACTGTGCACAGAGAGACGCACAGAGAGACGGAATAGCAATGTGTCCCCGTGGTGTAATGTTAACACGCGCTCCCGGTTTGAGTCGAGATGGTCTGGTTCGATCCCGCCCGGTGGACTAGCTTTTTTCTGTGCGATAGTTCAGTCATTTGTCATCTTAACCAGGCGTCACTGCCTTTAAACTGTGTGACTTAGAATTTGAAGATTTATCAGCCATCTTCCATCTCTCTTCTGTCTTAATCACGAACTCTGGAGTTACGCTCCATTCATGATGCAATCGCTTGATAAGCATGCTTGACTAAGAGAACAAGGCATTTGAGCCTTCCATATAACACTATCGCACGGAATAGCAATGTGTACCCGTGATGTAATGATAACACGCGCTCCCGGTTTGAGTCGAGATGATCTGGGTTCGATCCTGCCAGGCTGACTAGCTTTTTTCTGTGCGATAGTTCAATAATTTGTCATCTTAACCAGGCGTCACTGCCTTTAAACTGTGTAACCTAGAATTTGAAGATTTATCATCCATCTTCGATCTCTCTTCTGTCTTAATCGTGAATTCTGGAGTTACGCTCCATTCATGACGCAATCGCTTGATAAGCATGCGTGACTAAGAGAACAAGGCATATGAGCCTTTCAAATAACACTATCGCACGGAATAGCGATAGTGTTAAACTGTGTAACTTAGAATTTGAAGATTTAGCAAAAGGTAAGCTTCTTCTTAACTCGGTAGAGCATTCTGTAAATTCTTTTTCTCACTCATAACATAGAAGTAAAAAAAATTGTCGCAGTTGCCTGAGTCTCCACTCCTATCTGATGATATCATGGATATGCATAAATCTGCTTTCAGTCCTGCCTATCCGTCCTGCCTATATACCATCTCAAATGGTAAATTTCAGTTTAAACTCATTTCTGATCAAAAATAAAAATTCTAAAACTTCTGATCTTCACCAAAGTCGCGAATAAGAAAAAATCTTTTTGAGGTTCAAGAGGATTAAAAATTTCATGATCATTCCTTTTTTTATTATACGTTTCAACTTTTGTTGTCCGAGTTTAAATTCAACCATTTAAATGCTTACTCATAACATTGTATGTTGTTAAAGGACACATAATGCCAATGATAAATACTGACTCATCAACTCTCGAAGACAAGTGCGGTTCTTCAGAGGAACAAAAGTCCGCGGTTAGCTTTTTGCACTTCTTCTTTTGTAATAGAAATAGAGAGTTGATTCAGAGAAACACTGCAGCCAAGCTGTGCCATTGAAAATTAGTTTAGTTTTAATATGTAGCGGAAAAGGGTTAAGAGCTTATCATCATTCTTCTGATGCACGTGGACCAGAAATGAACGTTCTTTTTTTAACGGCCAAAGTCCAGGGAAAACAGTTGAAAGTTTTTCCGACTTGTTTGACTTTTCGAGAGTTTCATCGATCGATACAAAGCGCTTCCGATACAAACGGATCAAATTTCATTCGAAGACTTCGACAAACTTCTTGACGAACTAATCTGCGAGGTTTGTTTCTCAGCCATGAAGCTACTGAAGATTTTTAATGCTTTTGCGTTGTTTAAACATTAATTTCTTGTTTTTTTTCATAGTTGAAGTGGGTTCTCAAACATATCATTTACTTTAGAAATTTCAAATAGTTAAAAAAATTGTGCTGTTCAAAAAAAATTGTGCTGACGATGATGTTGAACGGAATCCATTGAATTGTAAGAGCTACTTTAAAAATGCCGATTTTTTGTTTGTTCCTGAGTTCAAATGTTGTTTTTGCAGTTGCCCGATGACCCGGTCTCTCATCACAGTCAGTTTTTTCGATGTTCAATTCCGAAAACTGCAATTTAAGCTTTCCGAATCAATTAAAATTTTCCGTGTAAAATTACTGAATTTCGGTTTCGGCTCAATTTCATTCACTTTTAATGTTTCCGTGAGTGGAACTTTTCAGCAACTAAACAAGACCACTGAACCTTTTTACTATTCTTTTATATTAAGTTTTTTTTATTATTTATTAGCGCCTTATTATTAAGCTAAATCAGATTTTTCATAGGAGAGATAACAAGACGGTTTTTTAACTGCATCGGTGTCTACAAATACCTTTCCAACCTCAATATCTCTTCGATTTTCTACTATGCAAAAGCTACATTTATTGGGATAATTCTATTTGTAACACACAAGACGTGTTTTAGGAGCCAGGACACGTTTCATTCCACGGTCGTGAGCCAGTAAGCTTTGATTTTAGACTTGTTTACCACTATTACAAATCACAAGAAATTTGAATCATTTTAACTCACAAGAAATTTGATAGTTTCGGAAGTCTAGGTCTGAACGTTCCAGTGTAGCTTTCCATTAAAAAAATTTTTAAAGGAGAGCCTGTCGGCCGACGGAAATTTATATTATTGGCGGAGCAGAAGGAAGCGCTGGAAAGGCGATTCCAACAGTCTCGCTACCTCTCTCTCGAGGAAATGGCGCAGCTAAGCCGCCGACTAGGTCTCGACAGAGGAGTTGTGAGTCCTTCAGTACTGCCCTTTCAATTCCGAATTCGCTTAAAATGACATTTATTTTTCTTCGAAAAATAAGTGTTAAGGTTCCCCAATTCCACTACTGCATTGCTTTTGAATATGAATGTACAGTTTTTGAATGTTTGAATAGCATAATCGGAACAATCTGGTTGTCATTTCAGGTGAGAGACTACTTCCAGAGCAAAAGGAACACTGAAAAAAAGGAAACGAAGACAAAGAAACGACATACATGTCCTTAGGTTTTTTTTTTCCAAAGAATTGGGACGAAGATTTTTTTCGAATTCTACTCTCATCAATGCGATGACAAACCATTAATGTTTCATTTTCACATAACAGTATTTATTCTCTGGAACCACATTCTATCATAGATGCTCGCTACCTCTTTAAGTTGCTCCTGTTTCGGCTTAGTACTTGATAGCGAAAACAAAACTGAACCCCGATTCTACCTACACTCACGCGTCCAAATACGGATTTCTAACACCCACATGGAGCTCGCATTGCCTCATGATTTCACCGAGGGAAGCACGTGATTGCAACTCGCCATCAGCACAAGCGACTTATCCTATCTGAAATCAAAGTATTTTCCTTTTCTCAATATTTTCGAGCTTCGAAATACCAATAGACGTTAGCAATCGATGTTGCGCAGATCCACAATTCAAAAGATCAAAGATCAAAGAAGATTCACAAAGCGGACTCTGCCATCGCGGGACAACGCTAGGAAGAAGAAGAATCAATGTTGCGCAGACTTTCGAAAAAAAGGGTGAATAAATGCACGAAAAAAAAATCAACGATTCTGAACATGTTGTTACGGGCTTTCAAATCGCTTTTTTCATTCGCTTGACATCAGAATATATGGACACTCTATCTTTGATTATGCTTGCGAAGTGTGGAATACTTCGACACCTATACTTCAAAAATGTATTGAGAAAGTCCAACGATATTTTTGTCGAGAAATTTTTGCAACTCTACAACTCTGAAAGACTATTTATTAAAAACAAAAAACTCTTGAGTATCGTCATGCAAATTGTGACCTAGTGTTCATTTATTCACAGAATTTTTGAACTCGACACTTTGTTATACTTTGTGTTGACACTTTGTTATAGTTTGTGTTGCACAAAGATTTTCTCGTCATTCTCGTGACTTACGACTCGTAGCATCTCATAACATTGGGGAATGTTTAATGTCTAATTATTAATTATCTTCCCCTCTATTTTATCCCCTACCTGCCCCTTCCGAAATCACCCTTGCGATAAAGTATTATTATTATTATTATTATTATCTGTATGAAACTGATTGCCTGCCGATTTTTTTCAGTATACAAAATAGCATAGCACTTCTGCAGCTTATTGTCGAAAAATCTGAACGATAATTTTGTTATTAAATCGAGAAGTCTTTTTCAATTTCACTGTCAGACTGTTTGTCTTTTTTAATTTCACTGTCAGACTGTTTGCAATAAACTTTAGTATCGCTGTTGTCTGCTGTACGAATTTTCATGGAACTTTCGATGTTCTGGTTCTAAATAAATGTTTTAGCTATCCTTTTTATGCTTTGAGTTAGGCTTACTGTATACCAGTATGAATTAGCAAGTATTCACTTATAAAGGGTCGATTCATTGCTTAATAACCTATGTAGATCTAAAACTTTTGAGACACTCACTATAATAGATTGAAAGACTGTTTTGAGTTTTGATAACTTGCTAAGTTAATATTTCTCTGTGTAACTCGTGAAATGATCGAGAATGAGGACTTTGTGTTTATTCTAAATAACTAGTGCACTTGGTAAGCAAGTAAAACGCACTCGCCTTTAGTTTATTCTAAATAACTAGTGCACTTGGTAAGCAAGTGAAACGCACTCGCCTTTAGTTTGATCTAAATAACTAGTGCACTTGGTAAGCAAGTAAAACGCACTCGCCTTTAGTTTATTCTAAATAACTAGTGCACTTGGTAAGCAAGTAAAACGCACTCGCCTTTAGTTTATTCTAAATAACTAGTGCACTTGGTAAGCAAGTAAAACGCACTCGCCTTTAGTTTATTCTAAATAACTAGTGCACTTGGTAAGCAAGTAAAACGCACTCGCCTTTAGTTTGATCTAAATAACTAGTGCACTTGGTAAGCAAGTAAAACGCACTCGCCTTTAGTTTATTCTAAATAACTAGTGCACTTGGTAAGCAAGTAAAACGCACTCGCCTTTAGTTTATTCTAAATAACTAGTGCACTTGGTAAGCAAGTAAAACGCACTTGCCTTTAGTTTATTCTAAATAACTAGTGCACTTGGTAAGCAAGTAAAACGCACTTGCCTTTAGTTTGATCTAAATAACTAGTGCACTTGGTAAGCAAGTAAAACGCACTCGCCTTTAGTTTATTCTAAATAACTAGTGCACTTGGTAAGCAAGTAAAACGCACTCGCCTTTAGTTTGATCTAAATAACTAGTGCACTTGGTAAGCAAGTAAAACGCACTCGCCTTTAGTTTATTCTAAATAACTAGTGCACTTGGTAAGCAAGTAAAACGCACTCGCCTTTAGTTTCTTCTAAATAACTAGTGCACTTAATAAGCAAGTAAAACGCACTCGCCTTTAGTTTGATCTAAATAACTAGTGCACTTGGTAAGCAAGTAAAACGCACTCGCCTTTAGTTTATTCTAAATAACTAGTGCACTTGGTAAGCAAGTAAAACGCACTCGCCTTTAGTTTGATCTAAATAACTAGTGCACTTGGTAAGCAAGTAAAACGCACTCGCCTTTAGTTTGATCTAAATAACTAGTGCACTTGGTAAGCAAGTAAAACGCACTCGCCTTTAGTTTATTCTAAATAACTAGTGCACTTGGTAAGCAAGTAAAACGCACTCGCCTTTAGTTTATTCTAAATAACTAGTGCACTTGGTAAGCAAGTAAAACGCACTTGCCTTTAGTTTATTCTAAATAACTAGTGCACTTGGTAAGCAAGTAAAACGCACTTGCCTTTAGTTTGATCTAAATAACTAGTGCACTTGGTAAGCAAGTAAAACGCACTCGCCTTTAGTTTATTCTAAATAACTAGTGCACTTGGTAAGCAAGTAAAACGCACTCGCCTTTAGTTTGATCTAAATAACTAGTGCACTTGGTAAGCAAGTAAAACGCACTCGCCTTTAGTTTATTCTAAATAACTAGTGCACTTGGTAAGCAAGTAAAACGCACTCGCCTTTAGTTTATTCTAAATAACTAGTGCACTTAATAAGCAAGTAAAACGCACTCGCCTTTAGTTTGATCTAAATAACTAGTGCACTTGGTAAGCAAGTAAAACGCACTCGCCTTTAGTTTATTCTAAATAACTAGTGCACTTGGTAAGCAAGTAAAACGCACTCGCCTTTAGTTTGATCTAAATAACTAGTGCACTTGGTAAGCAAGTAAAACGCACTCGCCTTTAGTTTGATATAAATAACTAGTGCACTTGGTAAGCAAGTAAAACGCACTCGCCTTTAGTTTATTCTAAATAACTAGTGCACTTGGTAAGCAAGTAAAACGCACTCGCCTTAAGTCAAATAGAAACAGTTTTTGTGTCATGTCGTTCTACGTCTACGTTCAGTCCTAATCATATTTTGTCTTGGGCACGATAAAAACTTTCGATTTTGATGTTTGTATTTATTTATTCATTTTATCTACATCATACGATGCAAAATCAACACATATTACAACTAAAATTCGAGCAAAAACATTGAATAAGAATACATATGAGATCATCAGCACTCAAGTAAGCGAAGCACCTCTCCTATATTATTCCATCGACATCCTACAATGCAAGATTATGGTGAGAAACACCATACAGTACCGTGCAGAAGTATACCAAAAAGTCTAATTTACAGTGTTTCTCTTCAGTGAACGCGGAATAAAGGCTCAACTTTTTATTAGATAATCTTCAAGTACTTCGAAACATAATTTCAACATAACTTTTGAGATGCAGATTAACTGTGAACAAAAAAAGCATAAAATATGAAAAGCGAGAAAAACACAAATTGAGTACATATTCTTCAGTAACCTATGACATCTTCAATAACAACTTAACCGTCCAATGCTACCCGAAATTCGATTACCTCAGTCTAATACTTTGTCGCCATACCCCTAGCGTCAATGACTGACTTGCATCTTTGTGGCATAGAGGCCACTAAGTTGCCGAGGGTTAAAACCGGTAGGACGTGCCAGGCCTGTTCAAGTTGGGCGAAGTTCTCCGCCGCATTCCGAGCAGTCTTGCCCTGGATGGCCTCACCCAGCTCCATCTACACGTGCTCTATCGTATTTAGGTCCGGTGATTGGCTCGGCCAGTCCATGAGGGTCACTCGACGCTGACCAAACCATTCCTCGAGCACACGCGAAGCGTGATTGGATCTTTGTCCTGCTGGTATATCCAGCCCCGGGGAATTTTCGATCACGCATAGGGCAGCCTGACGTTTGATAGTATATCTATGTAATCTTCCTTACTCAAAAAATGTCAACAAAAAAAAACATATGTCAAAAATATCGAAAAATACTATTTTAAGAAAAAAAATTGCTGAGCTGTTCTGCTTTTTCAAAAACGGCTCCAATTCAATACATTATGACGTACATCACGAGCCACACAACATATAAAAAAATTCGTTAACTTTTCGCGCCAATGGGCGCAAAAACAGAAAAGATATACGACAAAATATACTTTTTGGTATACTTCTGCACGGTACTGTACATACATACAAAATGATACATACAAAGTATGGCTAGAAGTAAGGAAAATTTCTAAATGCTACTGATTATTTGCCCATTCACTGACCACATTCTCGTTACGGAGACGACTTATGAACTGCTCTACTGTTCCTGAATTTAATATTTCACTCGAGATTCCGTAAAACATTCTTGAAACCCGTAAACCAAAAAAATTGAATCTAGGAGTGGAAGAAGTACATTCAATTGCAATACCATTAATATTTGTACGAGTGGGGGAGGTGCGCTTGAAAATGCGTGATTTTTTAATAATAGACTTATCATTGAAGATCTTCCAACCCATTTTAAGGTCTGCAATCACCCTTCTTTCAGCTAAAGTACTCAGGCCAACTAGATTCAGACGAACTCTATAACATGAAAGGCTAAGAGGGTAATCCGGCTGTGGAAAACATCGATAAAAGAGAATTCTAGTAAACGATTTCTGTACTTTCTATAACAAATCAGATTCTTTCTTGTAAATAGGGTTCCAAAAGCAAGAGGTAAACTCTAAATGAGGTAGAACGTATGTCATGAAACACTTAACTATCACTTTTGGATCATTGATAGAAACAGCGCGAAGCATAGCATACATGGCTCTGGTAGCCTTTACAGTTCGATCAACAATGGCGTCATGTCTTCGGAGACTGGGAACAACTAGAACACCGAGATCTTTGACTTGAGTCTCTTTAGATTAAGTGACATCATTTAAGCGATAATCAAATGAACATTCCGAGTTTCCTAGTTAAAAATGGTACGTTTTGTTTGCGGATAAGGTGAGCTGATTGTTTCTGCTCCAAGATGAAACGGCATCAAGACAACTCTGCATTTCAGACACGCGTTCCATTTCATTCGAAGAATTGTGGGAGATATACAACTTGATGTCGTCAGCATAGGCTTGATACTTGACATTGGGGAAAGGCTTGAGGACGTAGTTCAATTCACGGATATATAGAGTAAATAAAATGGGTCCGAGAACGGAGCCTTGAGGCACGCCAGAAGTAACGGGTTTGGGAGCAGATATAATGTTACCTATTCGAACGGAAAAGAATCGATCAGAAAGGAAAGATTTGAGCCATGACATCAATGTAGGCGACAAACCTATATGGGATAACTTGGTTAAAAGCTTAGAGATGCTGATGGAGTCAAAGGCTCTCGAAAAGTCAAGATATATTACATCAAGAGATAATCCTCTACTAAGATCATATGACCAATCATTCTCACAGACTAAAAGGTTAGTCACAACAGAAGCTTGGGATCTGAAGCCATGTTGGTTATCTGGCAGCAAATCAAAATTCTTTAAGTGAGTTTCTATACTGGTTCTGATCAAACGCTCCTTAACTTTAGAAGCGGGAGATAAAATAGAAATAGGCCGGTAGGATGATGTCAAAGTTGGTTATTTTCCTGGTTTAGGTATTGCAGTGATGAGAGATTGTTTCCACAGAGAAGGTGTCACACCGAGCCACAATGAAATGTTGATGATGTGGGCAAGCGGGAGAGCGAGAGATTTGGCACACTTCTTGAAGATGATCTGAGGAATTCCGTCCGCGCCAGTAGTGCACGTTGATTTGAGTTTAGAGAGAACTCTGTAAACTTCACATGGTAGAAACAAGTAATCAGCATTTTGAGAAGGAATAGAATCTCCAAAGAGAGGAGGAGGCAGACAATCATCTACCGTGAAGGAGGTTGCAAATGAACTGTTCATTTCGAGACAGTTAAAGAAGATTCCGTTGCGATATCGCGAAGAGGCTTCACTGCATTTGAGGCCAAGTTAAAAATGCGTCGCTTATCTCGCTAGGAAACTTTGGGTGGACGTCCACCATTCTTTTCCTCTTTATTTTTCAACTTTCCTTGAAGATGATTGCGAATGACTTTCTTGCTAATGTCGACTAATTGCAGAGATGCTGTGCTCGGAGGCATTCAAAACATCAATTTGGCCTTTTTCGACTTCTGATAGTTGCGTGCTTCTAGACAATACTTTTGAGAAACAGAAAAAAAGGAAACATAAAGAAAAAAGTTTGCAGTCATTCAACAAAAAAACGTGTTGGCTTAAGTTTTGGGACAGCGCTATATGAGAAGTTCAAACTTTAAGTGGAGAACCGTGAACGATTCAAAACTTCTTTTTTTTTCACGCGTACAATCATATTGGTTTCATTTCCAATCATTAAAAAATACCTTAACCAAAAAAAAGCGAGAAAAAAACTGGATGGGCTATTGTTTTGGGAAGCACTGTAGTAACGCTGATCGCTGATGAGAATAAATATTCAAATATTCTAATTGCTGTCGTTCTCGTTGCTGCAACAACTGCCGCACCTACTGGAAGCCGCACAAAATGTAAGCTACAGTTCCCGAAGTTTCCACGCTCTACCCTGGTACCAAAAGTAGTTCTCCTGGGAAGCACTTCATAGAACTGAAATTCACTGAGAATGGCGAGAACCGAGATTTAAAAAAAAACTCATCGCTTTCGAGTACAACTCTGAAGCGAGACCTTCACCTACAGCCACAGGTTTCTATGACTTCGAGCAAGAAAAAAAAGATTTTTTTAGCAAACACTGATAATTTAGTTATCACAGAGGATGGTGAAATTAAATTTTCCCACAGATCTGGTAAAATGACTTCTTTACAAAATCACGCTGTAGCCCAATTTCACCCGGGCAAAAGCATGAACGTTCATGATTCATTAGATGTCGATTATCACAAAAAAGCCCAAGTAATCTCAAAAACTCGGGTTGTTTTTCTTCTTTGGAATTACCAGAAACAGTCTAAGGATCTTTTTGTCTCAGAAATATCTAGCCATTTTTGGCCATGTTTTCTTCAATAAGAACAAAAAACGGAAGAGAGAAATCAAGCTTTTCAACCCGCGGACGTGTTTCTTTGGGAAAGAGTGGCAGATCACATAGTGGATATGCTCGTGATTTAGAGAAATCTCAGTGAAATGGTGTCCTTTTTTGAACTATTTCCAACTCAAAGTGCAACCTCACGTGGTCGCACCACTCTTGATAGCAGAAAACTCCAACTGTCAGTGTCGATTTCTCTGTCGAGATGTCCAGAAGAAGGAAGGTCGCTTCACATCTGGTTGAGCATGAACGCTCTCTTAAATATCCCATCAGCACAGCGGAAGTAGAAAGAGGCTTCTCCAATTTACATATTTCACATGCTTACAAACAGACGCAATTGTTTATCGGCTTAGATGATAGACCATCATCTCAGAATAAAGCTCAATAAGAGCCCTCCAGAAACTAAGAATCCTTTTAAAAAAACATCCTGAAAAATGGCTGATTTCCCACCAGTTAAAAAAAGAGTTTGTGCTGAGTTAAACGCATTGGACGAAGAATCCAGTAGACGATACACTTTTAATCTGTGTCTTGCCTTGTGAGATGCGTTGTTATGTTGACGAAAAAGACGGATCGGACGTTTCGCTTTATCAAAGCAATGTTCGTCACCTTAAGACAATATGGATACCACAGTCAAAGAAATACACTATGTAGAAGGAATAAACAACATGGAATAGAAAGAATGAGTTATTTACAAACCAATAGAAGTTGACGACGGGGAAGAAATCCTCTGGGAAGTCCAGAGGTTACACTAAAAAGAAAACACCGTGTTATTGAGAGAAGTAACATAAGAAGAAGAAAAGATTAAATGAACAAATGAAATTGAGATGGAGTCTATAAAACGAGTTAAAAAGTTTAAAAAAAGGATTGTACCTTGTGTTTTAAAAATGTGAAACGGAGTGTATGCTTTGGGTACTGTATGCTTTGGGTACTGTAACACAGCCGATTCTTTTACTTTTAAAAGTCAGAGAGCTTTCATCGTCCTTTTAATTTTCATCACTAACTTATATCTAAGGAGAACGCTAAATTTTCTTTGATCTATTCTCCTTATGTTTGATGAAGCTTATGAAAAATCGCATTGCGCCGACATTACATTTCAAAAGTGCACTCTGAAGGATAGAATAAAACGTGGAGACAGTACGTCTATGAAAAGACACGCTCGGGGAAAAAATATGGCAATAAGCTTTGCCAAGTTATGGTTTGTGCTTTTCTAGATGATGTCATCCATAGCAGATTAATGTAAAGAAATTCCGCGTATTCGCTAAACGCATCATTAAAATTTGACAGCATTTGTTGTTTATCGAACGCATACACATATGTACATAAATTGGAGGAGTGACATTTGGAGGAGTGACATTAAATTGGAGGAGTGACATTTGCGTGTTCGATAACTCAAAATTAACACATCTTCACAATTACCGGAAATCGATTGAATCGCCTTCCATCTGCCTTTACATTATCGATTGAATCGCCTTCCATCTGCCTTTACATTATCTCTGTAAGAATAGACGAGCAGTTCTGCTAAGGTCAGTCAAATGGAAATGTCTCAAAATCTCACTCAAACGGGCATCATATCCGTTTCTGTTTTTCGTGAAAAAAAGAGGAAAAGAAGAGAGGAAAAGAGAGAGGGAGAAGAAAAGAGAGAGAGAGATAAAAAAGTGAGTTTTGTACGTTTAGTTTTGACTTGAATCTCTTATTTCTTTCTTTCTTTCTCTCTTTTGCTCTGTTTTCACACTGTCTTAATCTACAGAGTGACTCACAAATATTGCAAAACCGAAAAAACAGAATAAATGCTCAGAAAAAACTCATATTATCATGAAAATTTTATCAAATAATCATCAAACATTATCGATCATAACTGCATACTCAAATCTCGATTCGTCCACCACGCTTCTTGATGACCTGCTTGAGTCTCTTGAGGTAGCTATCCACGACCGCCCGCAGGTATTCAGCATCCATATTATCCCATTCCTTGACGAGGGCTTTTTTCAGAGACTCCAAATTGCCTTGGAGAGTAGCAAAGGTCTTGGCCTCCTAAACAGCCCAGATGAAGTAGTCGAGAGGGTTGACGTCGGGGCTGCTGGCAGGCCATTCATCTCGGGTGATGAACATGGGATGATTGCTCTTGCAACTCCTGGACGACTTTTGCGGTGTGTGCGGGTGCTTCATCCTGCTGGACAGTCCAGCTGGTGTTTGGGAAGTGGGTATGGGGCCAGGAAAGAACCATATCTTTCAAGATGTGCTTGAGGTAGTAGTCTTTAAGACTCTGACTCCAGGATCGACGAACAATAAAGGGGTCTTTCCGGTGCTGCAGATTCCACCACACACGTATGCCTGCTCTACGGTGAGGAGCTTCTCGTCCGAGAAGAGGGTGGTCAGACGCTCTTCTTGTCGTGTCCGAGCGAAAAGACCTCGGCACCTTTTCAGCCGTTGATAAATAAAGCGTTGACTGAGGATCGCCACCTTTTGTATACGATATTGGGTGAGTCCTAGCTTGAACCTCACAATTCTCCTCAACGATTCTCTGTTGATCTCGCTCTCTCTGGCCATCTCCCTCATGCTGTGGCGGGGGTTCCAGCTGATCTTTTTTTGGGTGTTTCTGATGTTTGTGGGAGTGACCACAGTGAACTTTCGTCCGATTCAATAGTCCTCCTGTCTCCTTGAACCTTTGGAGGGTTCGATAGACAGTGCTCCGAGCGACGCCAAGGACTCTTGCGATGTCGTTCACACTTAGACTGCGGAGTTTCATGTTGATGATCGACTGACGGTGGGGATTCGCTTTCATAACTACCTTGAAAATGAACCGATTTGCACCAAATTTCAGACAAACGAGACAAAGAGATAATGATGAAATCCCTACATGCGCGCTGGCAGCTATCACACGGCGCGGTTTCGGTGTTGCAATATATGTGTTTCATCCTGTACTTTCTCTTGGAATTTTTTTCATTTTCATTGTATACAGTCTTTTTCATTTTTCATTGTATACAGTCTTTAAAAAGTTTGGTTTTGAAAACGTGAAATTTTCTTAACGGAGACTTCTCCCAAATATTTTCTGAATGCTTTTTTTGACAAGAACGCTCGCTAATTTGCTGTTTTTGTTTGTTCAAAGCCATAGGGTGAAAGAGTGTTATGATTGATTGACATACCAGACCTTTAAAACCAACCATATATATACAGGGTGTACAGAAAGTCTAGGTGTGTAGTATTTTTCCGATAAAAACTTAACGGATTGAGCAAATCAAACAAAATTTTCATCAAAGTTTATTCAAATAGTTTGGGATATAACTGCTTTTTCAACTTTCAAACAGCCCTCCTTTCTCCTTGACACAGGCGCAGAGTCGCTTGTGGAAGGCACCCACCGTGGTGGATAGGTAAGCGACGTCAAGATCATCCCACGCCTTCTGTTGGGCGCGCTTCAAACTTTCCAAATTCTTGTGTTGGGAAGCACAGGCCTTGCTCTCAAGGACCGACCACACAGAGAAGTCCAGAGGATTCAAATCAGGTGAGTACGGAGGCCATTCGGCGGATGTGATCATGGAGGGGAAATTGCTCTTGCACCAGTCTTGCACCACTTTAGCCTTTTGGGCGGTCGCAGAGTCCTGCTGGAACGTCCATTTGCGTCCCGCGAAGTGAGCCTGGCTCCAGGGAAGTACTTCCTTCATGAGAATGTCGTTCAGGTAGTTATTGGCATTCACTTTGACTCCCTGCTCGACGAAAACGAGTGGAGTCTTGCCAGTCGCGCAAATCCCGGTCCAGACCATGAAAGAAGCGGGATGGCCCCTTCTCGAGACGTAACGGCCACTCTTATTGGCCTCGTTGACCTATTTCAACTAAATCATATCGTTCTGGTGGTTGAAGGACTGCTCAATATTGAACAACTTCTCATCGGTGAAGAGAATATCCAAACAGTCCACCGGCTTGAACCGCTTTGACAGTTCACGACATCTTCGAAGACGAGTCGCCTTCATCTGGTCCGTCAATGCGTGAGTCTTCTGCAGCTTGATGGGGCGAAGTCCCAGGCGAGATTTGACGATCGTCTGAACAGAACTCGCCGAGATATTCAGCTCCTTCGCGAGTTTCCTGAGACTCTGCTTGGGGTTATATCAAATCTTGTCTCGGATGCTTCTCACGTTGAAGGAAGTGGTCGCGGTCACTGGTCTGCCACTCCTGGGACGGTCAGTCGTTGTACCAGTCTCACGGAAGCGACGTATTGTGTTTTGAATGGTCCTGCGCGAGAATCCGGTGATTCTGGCGCTGTGCTTCTGAGTGTGCCCGGACTCGCTAAAGCGCAGAATACACCCTCGGTCAATGTCAGAGACCATAACTAAAAACGAAAAGAGACATCACTCTGATTTTCTCAGGGTGTGATGTTAACGTTATGCCTGAGATACACGCAAAAATCACAGTACCGCTACACCAAACAAAAAAGATACAAAGTGACAAAGTCAGACACCTGGACTTTCTGTACACCGTATATATATATATATATATATATATATATATATATATATATATATATATATATATATATATATATATATATATATATATATATTTACATTAAAAAACGCTTAGGCTTAATCAAAAGTTTACGGTAATGAGGCCGTAAGGCTTAGGCTAACAAGACCTCATAAGAAAAGTTTTGATGTGAAAATAAACATAATGTAAAAATAGAAACTAACTTCTTTTCAATTTAAAGCGCCTGATCAATTCTAGCCATAACATATGTATATATGTATATACACAAAAAATTACAAAGTAGAGATGTTTTCTTAATTGAGTGCATATTTAGAGTGCAGCTCTACGAATCAGATTCTGTTCAATCAGTCGAGTGAGTTTATGAGCCGTGTACCGCAACGATTATTTCCGTGAGCATCGAGATAGGAACCTCCGAGCTGGGTTTGGACTCCCATTTGAAACTGAAAGAGAAGGACACAAGAATTAACATTCTTATGCTCTCTATCGAAAAACTTTCAACTATTTCGAAGTCTTATACACCTCAAAAAAGACTCTGAAAAGTCTTGCTTTTTTCGATTTTTTCATCTCAAAATTCAAAAATCTCTCTTTTCCCTGCGTTTTCAAACTCTCTGACCCTCTTTTTCTCTCTCTTTCTATCTATCTTCCTCTCTCACTCTCTCACCCTTTCTTCCTTTATTTCTCTCTTTCGCACTCTCCCTTTCTCAATTTAAGTCTCACTTATTCTCTTTTTACCTGCCTCTCTTTTTCTCTTCCTTTCCGACTTTCTATCTCTCCTTTCACCTCTTCGTTCCGACTCTTTTTGATGCAGGTTCCCTTTCTCATCAATTCTAATTAACTGTTTAAGTTCCCAAAGTAAATCTGCTCTCTCACATTCTAATCTTTCCTGTCTTAGATGTTTTTTTCCCGTTAGCGCTAGTTTTTCCCACGTGCATTCTACAGAATCCACTCCGCCCCTTTTCCCTCCTTTGTCTCTTCGCTTCCAGACCCATCTGCTTTGTTTTCCAACTCACACTTCTGGTCAACTCAATCCATTCCTTATTTCTTTCCCTGGGAATTTTCTCTAATCCCATTTTTCTTCAAATAACATCGTTCTATGGATTCACTTTCATTCGACAAAAGCCGAACAAAAATATCGTGCTCAAAATCTTCGATCTGCAAAGATCATTGACCAAACTCGGAGACTTACTTATAAATGCAACTCCGATGATGAGCGGAGTCATTGGACTGACGATGACTGCAACTATCGGATGATGTTTCTCCGATAGGCTTTGGCAGCGTTCCTTCAACAATGACCACAACGGAGAAAAATCCCAAATATTGCCTAATTTGTCTTTTTTGACGAGAGTGGCCGCTGATTTGCTGTTTTTGTATGCTTAAAGCCATGGATTATAAAGTGTGATGATTGATTGGAATACAAGAACTTTAAAAACAACAAAGTACATAATACATAATGAAAATTGTAATCAGGGAGGAGAGAAACTGAAAATTTGAAAGCTTAACAACCGCAGCAGTTGGAAAACTGAAGTGGAATAAAAACAAAGAAGAGATTTTTTTAGTGCACCAATGTATAATGCACCTCTTCGAGGCAAATTCTGTTCAATATTTTTATTGAATTCTTAAACCTGATTAATACCGCAATGATTATTACCGTTAGCATCGAGACAGGAACCTCCAAGTTGGAAATCGACTTTCATTCAAAACTTGAAGAAAAGGACACAAGAATTAGAAAAAAGTTCTGTCCATTGGCAAACTTATAACTTCGATGAATGCTCCACAAATAATTGCTTTTTCGATTGTTCTACTTCAAAAATCTCTCTTTGCACTGCGTTTTCTCTCTCTCTCGTGCCCTATCTTCCCCAGGCCCCCCTCTCTCTCTCGCTCTCTCTCTCTCTCTCTCTCTCTCTCTCTCTCTCTCTCTCTCTCTCTCTCTCTATCTCTCTCTCTCTATCTATCTCTCTCTCTCGCCCTTTCTCACTCTTCCTTTCTCACTTCCTATCTATCTTTTTTCCCGTCTCTCCCTTTTTTACTTTCTATTTCTCTTTTTCCCTCTTTTTCTCTTCCCTCTTTTTTGCTTTCGGTTCCGTTTTTCTGCTCTTGTATTCAACTGGTTGAGTTCCCAACGTCAATGAGCTTTCTCATGTTATAATCTTTTCAGACCTTAATGTTTTTCCCCGGTTGTGCTGTTATTTCCCACGTACATTCTACAGACTCCGCCCCGCCCTTTCGCCTTAGCTGTCTCTTTTTCCCTTATCCACCCATGAGGATTGTATCCCAGCTCACAATGCTGGTCAACTCAATCCATTCCTTACCTCTTTCTGTGAGAACATTTTCTAATTCTGTTGTCTTTGAATCTTAAAAAGCTATCGTAACAGTTATTTTCGACTGAATTTATCTTTTTCTCTTACTTTTATGTGCAATGAAAAAATAATTTAAAATCCAACGACTTTCTTCCATAACTCATGAAGCAGTACAATCTTATAGCTCACAGCATCCCTATTTTAGTGAGTCATTTCTATGATTTCTGCTCATTTTTCGAAAATGTTTGTATTTCTTTATAATTTTTACTATCTCTTTAAATCTAACTCTCTTTCTCGGGTACTCTTCAGGTCGAGTATTTATATTTCTCTTATTCTCATGAGTAGATCTCAACACTTTCTCAGAAGTCTTATCTTCTCTCTCTTTGATGTTCTTACTCACATTACTGTTTTTCCCACTTCCAGGCTACAGACTCCGCCCCTGCCTACGATCTCATTTCTCCGCCCCTCCCTTTCATTATCTTCGAGCTCAGTCTGCTGATCAGCTCAAATCGTTCCTCGCCTCTTTTTCTAGATATTACTCGCATCTTGCTAGTTTCTAATCAAACTAGTAGAATCTAGTATATTTAATTTTGATATGTTCTGAATGATGTAGTTCGCAGCTATTCCTTCTTGTTTACTTGAATCTCTGCAACCAAAAATTGCGGTAAAACTTTCATCCACTGGCACAGTTTTCACCGTAAGCTCACCCGAAAAGCTGCTACCGCGTATGAGAGCTAAGCGGAAAAGCTGCTACCGCGTATGAGAGCTAAGCGGAAAAGTTATCCAGGGAATATAAATTTACGCGTAATCGCTTTTAAACTTTTAAAACATTTTTGGAACATAGTTTCTCTGATTTTTCTCTCGCAGACTAATTCGAACTTGAAGGAGAACTTTTAAGAGATGAACTTTCAGCTCTATTCTTCTCTCTCTCTCTCTCTCTCTCTCTCTCTCTCTCTCTCTCTCTCTTATTTTTTATTATTATTTCTTTCTATTCCACATTCATCTAACATTGTATTCCAGCTCACTCTGCTGGTATGCTCGGATCATTCCTGATGTCTTTCTTTAGCAAGTTCTCTCCTTCTCTCCTTTAATAATTTTAAAATTGAAAAACAGATTTTAGCAGTTGCTATTTCCGATTCTTCTGTGTGTTTGTGAAGGTATTTTGAATGAATCATTTCTTACCCTTTTTTGTAGAAATTTTGAAATCTTAACAAATTATTCGCTTAAAGTAAGTTTTGCTTTCGGGAAGTTTTGATGTTTTCTTCTGCTTTGGTTCCTTCATTCAATAGAGAGTGGAATGAGAACATTATAGTTTTACTGGATATTTGCTAGATTTTTGAACCTTGGCCCCAATAACTACATAAGAACTTCAGATAACTTCTGCCTAACTCATTCGCTTTCTCTCTCTCTCTCTCTCTCTCTCTCTCTCTCTCTCTCTCTCTCTCTCTCTCTCTCTCTTTCTTTCTCTTTCTCTTTCTCTTTCTCTTTCTCTTTCTCTTTCTCTTTCTCTTTCTCTTTCTCTTTATCTTTTTCTCTCTCTCTCTCTTTGATGAGTTTCTTAGGTACATGAACCATTGTTTTAATTCCTAACTCGCGATGAATTCTCTCGACCTTACCTGTTTTTAATCACTTCTCGCCAAAAACTTTCACTATTTACAGAACACGAGGTGATGGACACGGAATATTCTTCTCTCGAAGATTTGGGTGAATTTCTTGCGGAGGAAAAGTCCAGAATTGTTTGTGTTTTTGGGCTTTCTTACTCGAAAGTAGAGAAACTTGAAACATTATCAATGTGTAGATTCACATCAAAATTGTTTTCAAATGTAGCATTTTGATGAAAATCATTTAGGATCAGATCAAACATTCTTCGTCCATTTCATCTAGTTTTTTCCCGTATATAGTTGATGTCCTACACATATCTTTTTTTCTAAACCTCCGTGTTCTCTCTATACATGATTCTCGTTTTCTCTTGAATTAAAAAATTTTTTCTCTTAATTAAAAAAAAACAAACAATTAAGTTTTTTTTCAAAATCGTAACACGGTAATCGTCTCTAAGAATACTGTATTTCTATTAAACGTTCTCCGAACATAGCATAGACAGGCAAAACACATTTGACTTTAATACGAGTGATATTAGTTCAACCTTTGAAATACCTCATAGATATATGTATGAATCCTTCATGAATTAAATTTTCATTTTTCTTGTAATGCTACCTCTAGATTAGAAATTTGTGTTGCTTTCAACAAAAGGCAAGCTCTTTCTTAACTCGGTTAAGCATTCTGTAAATTCTTTTTCTCACTCATAATACAGGAGTAAAAAAATTGTTGCAGTTGCATGAGTCTCCGCTCCTACCTGATAATATCATGGATATGCATCAATCTGCTCTCAGTCCTGCCTATCCAACCGTCTCAAATGGTAAATTGCAGTTTAAACTCATTTCTGATCAAACATAAAAATTCCGAAACTTTTGATCTTCACCAAGGTCGCGAAAAAACCTTTCTGAGGTTTAAGAGGATCAAGAATGGCATAATCCTTCCCTCATTTTATTATACGTTTCAACTTTTGTTTTCTGAGTTTAATTGTAGCAATTTAAATGCTTACTCATAACATTGTATGCTGTTGAAGGACACATAATGCCAATGATAAATACTGACTCATCAACTCTCGAAGACAAGTGCGGTTCTTCAGAGGAACAAAAGTCCGCGGTTAGCTTTTTGCACTTCTTCTTTTGTAATAGAAATAGAGAGTTGATTCAGAGAAACACTGCAGCCAAGCTGTGCCATTGAAAATTAGTTTAGTTTTAATATGTAGCTGAAAAGGGTTAAGAGCTTATCATCATTCTTCTGATGCACGTGGACCAGAAATGAATGTTCTTATTTTAACAACCGAAATCCAGGGAAAACAGTAGAAAGTTTTTCGACTTGTTTGACTTTTCGAGAGTTTAATCGATCGAGATATGAACTTTTCAGAGTTTGCACTAGCGCAAGGAAGTTAAAAAATTTATTAGGAGTAAAAAGTCAAAGCTTTCATTTGTTATGCAATAATCTACATAGATCTATGAGAAAAGTCGCCTTTCAAGCTCGTAATTTTTGTAATGAACTTGTGCGTGTGCGTTGAAAAGTAAAAAAGGCCAACAACTTTTTAATGTTCTCAAAATTTGTTTTTGCAGCAGCCCGTTCCTTCGGTCCAAAAGCTCGATCTCTCGGATTCCTTCGTGGCCGCTAAAAGTCAGTCCCGTTCTTCTTTTCTTCAAAAAAAAAAACTACAGTTTAGTCTTATTCAAAACAGCTCCGAGTTTTCATGTGAAAAAAGATCAGAAATTTTTTCATGTTGGTTTGCAACCTTTTACTACATATAAAATTATCTCTTCCAAACGGTTTCTTAATACCTGCCTCGTCTGGCTCAATCTGTGTATATTTTCGAGTTTTTGTGGGGTGAAAACATCAGAAACTTATTTTTTATAACTTGATACGCTTTTTTCTTTCTCGCAATAGAATTTCACCTTTATACTATTCAAATTAATGTAGATTTAATCTAATGTGCAGTTTCGTGAAGTACATTTACATAATAAATTTTCTATGTATGAACTTTTGTATATCACTCTCATGATTTTATTATGAATAGTCGGTGTATTTCTTTGACTTAATTTAAAAAATTATTAAGAGTAGTCAAGTGTTTGAGTATTCAGTACAATTATTTGACTTAAACGAAAGAATTATTAAGAAGAGTCAAGTGTAATTTTGAATTGAGAACGTATTCTTACAGGAAGACTGAATCGCAAACCGAGAACCATGTTTTCTGATAAACAGAAAGATGTGCTGGAGAAACGGTACCAGCAATGCCGATACCTACCTCGAGAGGAAAGCGCGCGGCTGGGTTGTCAGCTGGGACTCGACAAGAAAGTAGTCAGTTATGTAGTACTAAAAGTCCTTCAAAATTAAGATTTTTGCAGCAAGCTTTCATTTAATAACTACTCTTCTAAAAAAAGGTGGTTTTATCTATGAGCTCAACTAATTGTGCCCTAATAAAAGTGATTCTATTTCTGTAGCCTAACCAATGTGAATTTTCAGGTAAGGAATTACTTCCAAAACCGGCGTACAGCAGAAAAAGGAAAAAAGAGCAGGGACCGTTCTAGAGGTTTCAGTTTTTTCAATACTTGTACAGCGATTTCGTTTTGTAATTTAGCTTTTCAATTAGACAATCCCAAATAACTCAGTTATTCTTTGTTTGTTGAGCTTATTTGGGGGATAGCGGACAGATCAGGCAGTTTATCCATGAACTGGAAAGATTCTGTGTGTTCTCTGTTAACCATCAATTCTAGTTTCAGCCGCTTCTGACGCAATCTGTGCAACCCAGCCTATCTCAACTCCCCCCTCGGTCAGGACTCCATCACTGTCGAATGCAATTACCTTCGACACATATAGAAGTTATTATCCCTTCCGGGAATCACGCGATTCTTCCCATAATCAATATTTCCCATCGGGACCCGTGGCTTTACCGTACACAAATCAGAACTTCATTCAACCTGTCAATACCTTTCACACACCCGCACCAATACCCGCTAGGGGTTACTACTGCATTCCTGATTCCTCTAAAACTAACTTCTATCAACAGGATTAAAAATTCCTGTAACAAGTTATTTAGTCTATGAAACCTGAATTTCATTCGTTCAAGATCTCGAACTATCTCCTAAAAAAATGTTCGATTATTCCGATGTTTGAATTTGATTCTACAAAACTAACGCTCTTTTTTTACACTCGATGTGCATTATATATTTCTAGACTTAACTGTTAGGATCATTGTTTCAATTTGTGTAACAGGAAAAAAGCGTTTCGAAAATGATTTTTCTCCATGTAACACATGCTCAAAAAATACGGTTATCCCTAACAAAATCATGTTTGAAGATGAGGGGGTGCATTTTGAAACATTATTTTTGAACACATCCAACAGTAGTACGCTACTTTTGAACAAATTAACATGGTCGTAGCCTTTTCGCTTTTGGCAAGAAAAGGCGGCTAAACTAGATAACGTCACAAAGAATAGGTTTTGTCCTTTTTTACTTTTTCTTATATGATTAGTCACGAATTCGAACATATCTCTATTACGCTTGTTTTCAATAAACTTCCTTTTCCTAAGTGCATAATCCTCACACAACACATGTTTCACAACGCATTTCAACAAGTGGGTTTGATTTGAAAAAAATAGTGAACATGCAGAAAGAGATAAATAGGAATATGTATTTGTTTGAACGTGTTCGTAAGGTTTAATGGCACATTGTTTGGTCAAAAATTACCAACAGTTATTTTAATCGGCTTCCTTGCAACACGCCTAAGACGGACCTCAGAGTTCTTGATCGGTCCTACTTTACGATGAAACGGGTTTTCAGGTCATTCGAATATGATGGCGTGGTAAAAAACCATGGGAAGTTGATGACGTTGATATAAATTCAGTCTGAAGGCAGGCGATGGTGTTGTATGATGTTCATCTAACAACTAGCAAATCTTGCGTTGATGAAAATTAGTTTCTGTCAAAAGATATACGGGTTTAAAACTCCTCTGAAGAAGTCAATAAAATTTTTCTAATTAGTTTACTCTGCCCGTATAGCTCACAATTCTAAATAGTTTTGTTATATGCAAATATAGTACTTCTCCGTACAATACTTGTACAATACTTTACTTCTCCGCCTCTTATCAAATCGGAATCTTCTGATAGTAGCAAACCACATATTTTTCAAAGTATTTTTTCGAGAAGAAGAAGGGGGTAGAAAAGAGAGAGTATTGGAGAGCATAAGGAATTGTATTGTATAATATATATACTGTTCATAGACGAAACTACCGCCGACTCTCTCAAGCTGGTGAGAAGGAGCAAGAGAAAGACATGAAGATAACGCCGAAGTACAGGGTGACCATAAATTACCTGGACAAATGTAAATGTCTGTATTTCCTTTCAAAACGAAATTAATATCTTGGTATCATAACATACTTTATCACAATATATAACCAACAGTTATGCAGAATCATGTTCGATATGGCCGCCTCTAGCGCGAACGCATGCCTTGAGACGACGCTCGTATCCACATGCCAGTGACCGCAGGTAGTCGTTGTCGAGTTCGTCACATACCTTCAGAAAGGCGGCACGCAGAGAATCGAGAGTGTGGTGGTGTATAGCTCCAACCTTTGCCTGCATGACGCTCCAGACGCTGAAGTCGAGTGGGTTCAGGTCGGGGGAATTCGATGGCCATTCGGAAGTGCTTGTGAAGTTTGGGGTGTGTGTGCGCAACCACTCTTGTGCGATTTTGGTCTTGTGGGCAGGTGCCGAGTCCTGTTGAAAGGTCCAATCAGCTCCATTATAGTGTGTCCTACTCCAGGGCTCTACCACGTCTTCGAGGATCTTCTTTACGTAGAAGTTGACATCTATCTTCACACCAGGGTCGACGAAAACCAACGGCGTTTTGCCCGTTGCGCAAACACCTCCCCAAACCATGAGGTACTTAGGGTGGCTGCTTCTTCCGACTGTGATTCCATGCTCAGCTGCTCCATTACTATCGTGAGCGAGAACTCTGTCGTTTTTAGAATTCACCGACATCTCAATGGGGAATATTTTTTCATCAGTCCATTTCGTACGGCAATGCTCGGCCCACGCACATCGTTGCAACTGTTCTTTGCACCGTTGATGTCGAAGAAGCGTCTGTCGAGCATACAATCCATGTCGTTTCTACATCCTGTAGGGGTACATCCCGAGACGGTGTTTGATTATCAGTCGCGTTGATTCATGGGAGATACCGACCGACGAAGCGAGCTTCCTCATGGATCGTCGAGGATTGCGTGCGATGCGTTTCCGGAGAATGATATTAATCTGGGGCGTGTCGGATGTCGGTTGACGACCTCTTCCTGCACGGTCCTTGCCATCGGCTGTCTCCCGAAGACGATCGATGGTGGCGTAAACAGTTGATCGTGGAGCATTGAGTCGTCGCGCGATGTCCGCTCTCGTGTGACCGGAGTTGTGCAGTGTAATGATCGCAGCACGAAGAGGACTTGATTTCACCATAACTGTACAAATAAAGCTAGAGTCATGAATCTTGAAACAAGAAACAACCAGTCTCAGAGCATTATCACGAAAAAATTAAAACAAATATCGGTCTACTGTGTCGCGCAATAGAGCGCGTTAAAAATTTGTCCAGGTAATTTATGGTCACCCTGTAGATAGGAATATAGTTAGGAACCGAAAAAGAAAGAGAATCTCTGTGCAATAATAGAGAATGATAGTTTGGTTAGGCATCGAATGAGTGAGAGTGCGAAGAAAACACAGAAAACAGAACACATTGGCAGACCGAAAGAACAGGAGAAAGAGAAGCAGAGAAAAAAAAGAACAGGAGAAAGAAGAGAAAGAAAGACGAAGAAGAAAATAAAAGACATTGAATTTTAAATTGGGAAGAGACTAGAGCTGCTCAACGAAATTTTTTTAAAGAACGTTTAAAAGCCCTTAATGGCTACCCGTACTATTATGGCAGAAACTGTCTTGCTTGCTTTAGGAACGATTAAAAAGAGAGATATTCCTAATGGTCTCATTGCTCTTCTTTTGAACGAAAAGTCACACTATTTCGTTACTGTCTATCCGTTTACCGCCATAGGGCGTAAGAACGTGCTAAATTCTCGGATGTGACGGCTGAAAAGGTAATCCTACTAAACAGAGTGGGGATTATGATCAAGTAGAAAAAAAAAGACTCGAGAGCTTAGCAATCGCAGCATTTTAACAAATGCATCCAACGCTATGTAAAAACATTTTGACGGTGAGAGATCACACTAATGGTGGCATTTCTTTTTCGACTAGAATACACGCTATTTCACTATTTTTTTAATTGGTGCCAGTGAGTAGAAGGATTCGTTGATGAATTGGAAAACAACAGTTGTGGAAGCGACCTATCTGGACAGAATAAGAATTATAGTGATGTTTGAAGAGGTTAGAGAGACTGAGAAACTCGATAGCATAACAAACGAAGCAGTTGAATTAAACAACTGCAACGGAAAAGCAAAGAGAAGATTCTTTTTGCACATAGGGCACCGATGTAGATACATGTAGATACATAGGACCTATACGAGGAGGATTCAGTTCAGCCTTAACAATGAAATTGAATTCTCCGTGCCAAAGCAAGTTTTTTATGCATTAAAAATAATTTATCGTTTACCAATTGACTGCTCGAGTTGTGAACGTCAGGAACTTTCTCACATTCTGATCTTCTCTGCCTTGACTATTATTCCTGTTTTGCTTTACTTCCCCCCCCTGCGTACGGTCAGCAGGCTCCGCCCCTTCCCGCTGTATGTTCTATTCTCCCAACTCATCATCTTCCTGCTCTGGTTCACTAACTTTTTCCTGCTCTGGTTCCCTAACTTTCCAAGCTTTAATTTATTTTCTCTTTGTCTCTCCTCTCTCTCTCTCTCTCTTCTCTTCTCTTTCTCTATCTCTCTCGCTTTCTCTCTCTCTTCTCTTCTCTTTCTCTATCTCTCTCGCTTTCTCTCTCTCTTCTCTTCTCTTTCTCTATCTCTCTCGCTTTCTCTCTCTCTTCTCTTCTCTTTCTCTATCTCTCTCGCTTTCTCTCTCTCTTCTCTTCTCTTTCTCTATCTCTCTCGCTTTCTCTCTCTCTTCTCTTCTCTTTCTCTATCTCTCTCGCTTTCTCTCTCTCTTCTCTTCTCTTTCTCTATCTCTCTCGCTTTCTCTCTCTCTTCTCTTCTCTTTCTCTATCTCTCTCGCTTTCTCTCTCTCTTCTCTTCTCTTTCTCTATCTCTCTCGCTTTCTCTCTCTCTTCTCTTCTCTTTCTCTATCTCTCTCGCTTTCTCTCTCTCTTCTCTTCTCTTTCTCTATCTCTCTCGCTTTCTCTCTCTCTTCTCTTCTCTTTCTCTATCTCTCTCGCTTTCTCTCTCTCTTCTCTTCTCTTTCTCTATCTCTCTCGCTTTCTCTCTCTCTTCTCTTCTCTTTCTCTATCTCTCTCGCTTTCTCTCTCTCTTCTCTTCTCTTTCTCTATCTCTCTCGCTTTCTCTCTCTCTTCTCTTCTCTTTCTCTATCTCTCTCGCTTTCTCTCTCTCTTCTCTTCTCTTTCTCTATCTCTCTCGCTTTCTCTCTCTCTTCTCTTCTCTTTCTCTATCTCTCTCGCTTTCTCTCTCTCTTCTCTTCTCTTTCTCTATCTCTCTCGCTTTCTCTCTCTCTTCTCTTCTCTTTCTCTATCTCTCTCGCTTTCTCTCTCTCTTCTCTTCTCTTTCTCTATCTCTCTCGCTTTCTCTCTCTCTTCTCTTCTCTTTCTCTATCTCTCTCGCTTTCTCTCTCTCTTCTCTTCTCTTTCTCTATCTCTCTCGCTTTCTCTCTCTCTTCTCTTCTCTTTCTCTATCTCTCTCGCTTTCTCTCTCTCTTCTCTTCTCTTTCTCTATCTCTCTCGCTTTCTCTCTCTCTTCTCTTCTCTTTCTCTATCTCTCTCGCTTTCTCTCTCTCTTCTCTTCTCTTTCTCTATCTCTCTCGCTTTCTCTCTCTCTTCTCTTCTCTTTCTCTATCTCTCTCGCTTTCTCTCTCTCTTCTCTTCTCTTTCTCTATCTCTCTCGCTTTCTCTCTCTCTTCTCTTCTCTTTCTCTATCTCTCTCGCTTTCTCTCTCTCTTCTCTTCTCTTTCTCTATCTCTCTCGCTTTCTCTCTCTCTTCTCTTCTCTTTCTCTATCTCTCTCGCTTTCTCTCTCTCTTCTCTTCTCTTTCTCTATCTCTCTCGCTTTCTCTCTCTCTTCTCTTCTCTTTCTCTATCTCTCTCGCTTTCTCTCTCTCTTCTCTTCTCTTTCTCTATCTCTCTCGCTTTCTCTCTCTCTTCTCTCTCTCTTTCTCTCTCTCTTCTCTTCTCTTTCTCTCTCTCTTCTCTTCTCTTTCTCTATCTCTCTCGCTTTCTCTCTCTCTTCTCTTCTCTTTCTCTATCTCTCTCGCTTTCTCTCTCTCTTCTCTTCTCTTTCTCTATCTCTCTCGCTTTCTCTCTCTCTTCTCTTCTCTTTCTCTATCTCTCTCGCTTTCTCTCTCTCTTCTCTTCTCTTTCTCTATCTCTCTCGCTTTCTCTCTCTCTTCTCTTCTCTTTCTCTATCTCTCTCGCTTTCTCTCTCTCTTCTCTTCTCTTTCTCTATCTCTCTCGCTTTCTCTCTCTCTTCTCTTCTCTTTCTCTATCTTCTCTTCTCTTCTCTATCTCTCTCTCTTTCTCTCTCTTCTCTTCTCTTTCTCTATCTCTCTCGCTTTCTCTCTCTCTTCTCTTCTCTTTCTCTATCTCTCTCGCTTTCTCTCTCTCTTCTCTTCTCTTTCTCTATCTCTCTCGCTTTCTCTCTCTCTTCTCTTCTCTTTCTCTATCTCTCTCGCTTTCTCTCTCTCTTCTCTTCTCTTTCTCTATCTCTCTCGCTTTCTCTCTCTCTTCTCTTCTCTTTCTCTATCTCTCTCGCTTTCTCTCTCTCTTCTCTTCTCTTTCTCTATCTCTCTCGCTTTCTCTCTCTCTTCTCTTCTCTTTCTCTATCTCTCTCGCTTTCTCTCTCTCTTCTCTTCTCTTTCTCTATCTCTCTCGCTTTCTCTCTCTTCTCTTCTCTTTCTCTATCTCTCTCGCTTTCTCTCTCTCTTCTCTTCTCTTTCTCTATCTCTCTCGCTTTCTCTCTCTCTTCTCTTCTCTTTCTCTATCTCTCTCGCTTTCTCTCTCTCTTCTCTTCTCTTTCTCTATCTCTCTCGCTTTCTCTCTCTCTTCTCTTCTCTTTCTCTATCTCTCTCGCTTTCTCTCTCTCTTCTCTTCTCTTTCTCTATCTCTCTCGCTTTCTCTCTCTTCTCTTCTCTTTCTCTATCTCTCTCGCTTTCTCTCTCTCTTCTCTTCTCTTTCTCTATCTCTCTCGCTTTCTCTCTCTCTTCTCTTCTCTTTCTCTATCTCTCTCGCTTTCTCTCTCTCTTCTCTTCTCTTTCTCTATCTCTCTCGCTTTCTCTCTCTCTTCTCTTCTCTTTCTCTATCTCTCTCGCTTTCTCTCTCTCTTCTCTTCTCTTTCTCTATCTCTCTCGCTTTCTCTCTCTCTTCTCTTCTCTTTCTCTATCTCTCTCGCTTTCTCTCTCTCTTCTCTTCTCTTTCTCTATCTCTCTCGCTTTCTCTCTCTCTTCTCTTCTCTTTCTCTATCTCTCTCGCTTTCTCTCTCTCTTCTCTTCTCTTTCTCTATCTCTCTCGCTTTCTCTCTCTCTTCTCTTCTCTTTCTCTATCTCTCTCGCTTTCTCTCTCTCTTCTCTTCTCTTTCTCTATCTCTCTCGCTTTCTCTCTCTCTTCTCTTCTCTTTCTCTATCTCTCTCGCTTTCTCTCTCTCTTCTCTTCTCTTTCTCTATCTCTCTCGCTTTCTCTCTCTCTTCTCTTCTCTTTCTCTATCTCTCTCGCTTTCTCTCTCTCTTCTCTTCTCTTTCTCTATCTCTCTCGCTTTCTCTCTCTCTTCTCTTCTCTTTCTCTATCTCTCTCGCTTTCTCTCTCTCTTCTCTTCTCTTTCTCTATCTCTCTCGCTTTCTCTCTCTCTTCTCTTCTCTTTCTCTATCTCTCTCGCTTTCTCTCTCTCTTCTCTTCTCTTTCTCTATCTCTCTCGCTTTCTCTCTCTCTTCTCTTCTCTTTCTCTATCTCTCTCGCTTTCTCTCTCTCTTCTCTTCTCTTTCTCTATCTCTCTCGCTTTCTCTCTCTCTTCTCTTCTCTTTCTCTATCTCTCTCGCTTTCTCTCTCTCTTCTCTTCTCTTTCTCTATCTCTCTCGCTTTCTCTCTCTCTTCTCTTCTCTTTCTCTATCTCTCTCGCTTTCTCTCTCTCTTCTCTTCTCTTTCTCTATCTCTCTCGCTTTCTCTCTCTCTTCTCTTCTCTTTCTCTATCTCTCTCGCTTTCTCTCTCTCTTCTCTTCTCTTTCTCTATCTCTCTCGCTTTCTCTCTCTCTTCTCTTCTCTTTCTCTATCTCTCTCGCTTTCTCTCTCTCTTCTCTTCTCTTTCTCTATCTCTCTCGCTTTCTCTCTCTCTTCTCTTCTCTTTCTCTATCTCTCTCGCTTTCTCTCTCTCTTCTCTTCTCTTTCTCTATCTCTCTCGCTTTCTCTCTCTCTTCTCTTCTCTTTCTCTATCTCTCTCGCTTTCTCTCTCTCTTCTCTTCTCTTTCTCTATCTCTCTCGCTTTCTCTCTCTCTTCTCTTCTCTTTCTCTATCTCTCTCGCTTTCTCTCTCTCTTCTCTTCTCTTTCTCTATCTCTCTCGCTTTCTCTCTCTCTTCTCTTCTCTTTCTCTATCTCTCTCGCTTTCTCTCTCTCTTCTCTTCTCTTTCTCTATCTCTCTCGCTTTCTCTCTCTCTTCTCTTCTCTTTCTCTATCTCTCTCGCTTTCTCTCTCTCTTCTCTTCTCTTTCTCTATCTCTCTCGCTTTCTCTCTCTCTTCTCTTCTCTTTCTCTATCTCTCTCGCTTTCTCTCTCTCTTCTCTTCTCTTTCTCTATCTCTCTCGCTTCTCTCTTCTCTTCTCTTTCTCTATCTCTCGCTTTCTCTCTCTCTTCTCTTCTCTTTCTCTATCTCTCTCGCTTTCTCTCTCTCTTCTCTTCTCTTTCTCTATCTCTCTCGCTTTCTCTCTCTCTTCTCTTCTCTTTCTCTATCTCTCTCGCTTTCTCTCTCTCTTCTCTTCTCTTTCTCTATCTCTCTCGCTTTCTCTCTCTCTTCTCTTCTCTTTCTCTATCTCTCTCGCTTTCTCTCTCTCTTCTCTTCTCTTTCTCTATCTCTCTCGCTTCTCTCTCTCTTCTCTTCTCTTCTCTATCTCTCTCGCTTTCTCTCTCGCTCTCTTCTCTTCTCTTTCTCTATCTCTCTCGCTTTCTCTCTCTCTTCTCTTCTCTTTCTCTATCTCTCTCGCTTTCTCTCTCTCTTCTCTTCTCTTTCTCTATCTCTCTCGCTTTCTCTCTCTTCTCTTCTCTTTCTCTATCTCTCTCGCTTTCTCTCTCTTCTCTTCTCTTTCTCTATCTCTCTCGCTTTCTCTCTCTCTTCTCTTCTCTTTCTCTATCTCTCTCGCTTTCTCTCTCTCTTCTCTTCTCTTTCTCTATCTCTCTCGCTTCTCTCTCTCTTCTCTTCTCTTTCTCTATCTCTCTCGCTTTCTCTCTCTCTTCTCTTCTCTTTCTCTATCTCTCTCGCTTTCTCTCTCTCTTCTCTTCTCTTTCTCTATCTCTCTCGCTTTCTCTCTCTCTTCTCTTCTCTTTCTCTATCTCTCTCGCTTTCTCTCTCTCTTCTCTTCTCTTTCTCTATCTCTCTCGCTTTCTCTCTCTTCTCTTCTCTTTCTCTATCTCTCTCGCTTTCTCTCTCTCTTCTCTTCTCTTTCTCTATCTCTCTCGCTTTCTCTCTCTCTTCTCTTCTCTTTCTCTATCTCTCTCGCTTTCTCTCTCTCTTCTCTTCTCTTTCTCTATCTCTCTCGCTTTCTCTCTCTCTTCTCTTCTCTTTCTCTATCTCTCTCGCTTTCTCTCTCTCTTCTCTTCTCTTTCTCTATCTCTCTCGCTTTCTCTCTCTTCTCTTCTCTTTCTCTATCTCTCTCGCTTTCTCTCTCTCTTCTCTTCTCTTTCTCTATCTCTCTCGCTTTCTCTCTCTCTTCTCTTCTCTTTCTCTATCTCTCTCGCTTTCTCTCTCTCTTCTCTTCTCTTTCTCTATCTCTCTCGCTTTCTCTCTCTCTTCTCTTCTCTTTCTCTATCTCTCTCGCTTTCTCTCTCTCTTCTCTTCTCTTTCTCTATCTCTCTCGCTTTCTCTCTCTCTTCTCTTCTCTTTCTCTATCTCTCTCGCTTTCTCTCTCTTCTCTTCTCTTTCTCTATCTCTCTATCTCTCTGTCTCTTCTCTTTCTCTATCTCTCTATCTCTCTGTCTCTCCTCTCTCTCTCTCTCTCTTCTCTTCTCTTTCTCTATCTCTCTATCTCTCTGTCTCTCCTCTCTCTCTCTCTCTCTCTTCTCTTCTCTTTCTCTATCTCTCTCGCTTTCTCTCTCTCTTCTCTTCTCTTTCTCTATCTCTCTCGCTTTCTCTCTCTCTTCTCTTCTCTTTCTCTATCTCTCTCGCTTTCTCTCTCTTCTCTTCTCTTTCTCTATCTCTCTCGCTTTCTCTCTCTCTTCTCTTCTCTTTCTCTATCTCTCTCGCTTTCTCTCTCTCTTCTCTTCTCTTTCTCTATCTCTCTCGCTTTCTCTCTCTCTTCTCTTCTCTTTCTCTATCTCTCTCGCTTTCTCTCTCTCTTCTCTTCTCTTTCTCTATCTCTCTCGCTTTCTCTCTCTCTTCTCTTCTCTTTCTCTATCTCTCTCGCTTTCTCTCTCTCTTCTCTTCTCTTTCTCTATCTCTCTCGCTTTCTCTCTCTTCTCTTCTCTTTCTCTATCTCTCTATCTCTCTGTCTCTTCTCTTTCTCTATCTCTCTATCTCTCTGTCTCTCCTCTCTCTCTCTCTCTCTTCTCTTCTCTTTCTCTATCTCTCTATCTCTCTGTCTCTCCTCTCTCTCTCTCTCTCTCTTCTCTTCTCTTTCTCTATCTCTCTCGCTTTCTCTCTCTCTTCTCTTCTCTTTCTCTATCTCTCTCGCTTTCTCTCTCTCTTCTCTTCTCTTTCTCTATCTCTCTCGCTTTCTCTCTCTCTTCTCTTCTCTTTCTCTATCTCTCTCGCTTTCTCTCTCTCTTCTCTTCTCTTTCTCTATCTCTCTCGCTTTCTCTCTCTTCTCTTCTCTTTCTCTATCTCTCTCGCTTTCTCTCTCTCTTCTCTTCTCTTTCTCTATCTCTCTCGCTTTCTCTCTCTTCTCTTCTCTTTCTCTATCTCTCTCGCTTTCTCTCTCTCTTCTCTTCTCTTTCTCTATCTCTCTCGCTTTCTCTCTCTCTTCTCTTCTCTTTCTCTATCTCTCTCGCTTTCTCTCTCTCTTCTCTTCTCTTTCTCTATCTCTCTCGCTTTCTCTCTCTTCTCTTCTCTTTCTCTATCTCTCTCGCTTTCTCTCTCTCTTCTCTTCTCTTTCTCTATCTCTCTCGCTTTCTCTCTCTTCTCTTCTCTTTCTCTATCTCTCTCGCTTTCTCTCTCTCTTCTCTTCTCTTTCTCTATCTCTCTCGCTTTCTCTCTCTTCTCTTCTCTTTCTCTATCTCTCTCGCTTTCTCTCTCTCTTCTCTTCTCTTTCTCTATCTCTCTCGCTTTCTCTCTCTCTTCTCTTCTCTTTCTCTATCTCTCTCGCTTTCTCTCTCTCTTCTCTTCTCTTTCTCTATCTCTCTCGCTTTCTCTCTCTCTTCTCTTCTCTTTCTCTATCTCTCTCGCTTTCTCTCTCTTCTCTTCTCTTTCTCTATCTCTCTCGCTTTCTCTCTCTCTTCTCTTCTCTTTCTCTATCTCTCTCGCTTTCTCTCTCTCTTCTCTTCTCTTTCTCTATCTCTCTCGCTTTCTCTCTCTCTTCTCTTCTCTTTCTCTATCTCTCTCGCTTTCTCTCTCTCTTCTCTTCTCTTTCTCTATCTCTCTCGCTTTCTCTCTCTCTTCTCTTCTCTTTCTCTATCTCTCTCGCTTTCTCTCTCTCTTCTCTTCTCTTTCTCTATCTCTCTCGCTTTCTCTCTCTCTTCTCTTCTCTTTCTCTATCTCTCTCGCTTTCTCTCTCTTCTCTTCTCTTTCTCTATCTCTCTATCTCTCTGTCTCTTCTCTTTCTCTATCTCTCTATCTCTCTGTCTCTCCTCTCTCTCTCTCTCTCTTCTCTTCTCTTTCTCTATCTCTCTATCTCTCTGTCTCTCCTCTCTCTCTCTCTCTCTCTTCTCTTCTCTTTCTCTATCTCTCTCGCTTTCTCTCTCTCTTCTCTTCTCTTTCTCTATCTCTCTCGCTTTCTCTCTCTCTTCTCTTCTCTTTCTCTATCTCTCTCGCTTTCTCTCTCTCTTCTCTTCTCTTTCTCTATCTCTCTCGCTTTCTCTCTCTCTTCTCTTCTCTTTCTCTATCTCTCTCGCTTTCTCTCTCTCTTCTCTTCTCTTTCTCTATCTCTCTCGCTTTCTCTCTCTCTTCTCTTCTCTTTCTCTATCTCTCTCGCTTTCTCTCTCTCTTCTCTTCTCTTTCTCTATCTCTCTCGCTTTCTCTCTCTTCTCTTCTCTTTCTCTATCTCTCTATCTCTCTGTCTCTTCTCTTTCTCTATCTCTCTATCTCTCTGTCTCTCCTCTCTCTCTCTCTCTCTTCTCTTCTCTTTCTCTATCTCTCTATCTCTCTGTCTCTCCTCTCTCTCTCTCTCTCTCTTCTCTTCTCTTTCTCTATCTCTCTCGCTTTCTCTCTCTCTTCTCTTCTCTTTCTCTATCTCTCTCGCTTTCTCTCTCTCTTCTCTTCTCTTTCTCTATCTCTCTCGCTTTCTCTCTCTCTTCTCTTCTCTTTCTCTATCTCTCTCGCTTTCTCTCTCTTCTCTTCTCTTTCTCTATCTCTCTATCTCTCTGTCTCTTCTCTTTCTCTATCTCTCTATCTCTCTGTCTCTCCTCTCTCTCTCTCTCTCTTCTCTTTCTCTATCTCTCTATCTCTCTGTCTCTCCTCTCTCTCTCTCTCTCTCTTCTCTTCTCTTTCTCTATCTCTCTCGCTTTCTCTCTCTCTTCTCTTCTCTTTCTCTATCTCTCTCGCTTTCTCTCTCTCTTCTCTTCTCTTTCTCTATCTCTCTCGCTTTCTCTCTCTTCTCTTCTCTTTCTCTATCTCTCTATCTCTCTGTCTCTTCTCTTTCTCTATCTCTCTATCTCTCTGTCTCTCCTCTCTCTCTCTCTCTCTTCTCTTCTCTTTCTCTATCTCTCTATCTCTCTGTCTCTCCTCTCTCTCTCTCTCTCTTCTCTTCTCTTTCTCTATCTCTCTATCTCTCTGTCTCTCCTCTCTCTCTCTCTCTCTCTTCTCTTCTCTTTCTCTATCTCTCTATCTCTCTGTCTCTTCTCTTTCTCTATCTCTCTATCTCTCTGTCTCTCCTCTCTCTCTCTCTCTCTTCTCTTCTCTTTCTCTATCTCTCTATCTCTCTGTCTCTCCTCTCTCTCTCTCTCTCTCTTCTCTTCTCTTTCTCTATCTCTCTCGCTTTCTCTCTCTCTTCTCTTCTCTTTCTCTATCTCTCTCGCTTTCTCTCTCTCTTCTCTTCTCTTTCTCTATCTCTCTCGCTTTCTCTCTCTTCTCTTCTCTTTCTCTATCTCTCTATCTCTCTGTCTCTTCTCTTTCTCTATCTCTCTATCTCTCTGTCTCTCCTCTCTCTCTCTCTCTCTTCTCTTCTCTTTCTCTATCTCTCTATCTCTCTGTCTCTCCTCTCTCTCTCTCTCTCTTCTCTTCTCTTTCTCTATCTCTCTCGCTTTCTCTCTCTCTTCTCTTCTCTTTCTCTATCTCTCTCGCTTTCTCTCTCTCTTCTCTTCTCTTTCTCTATCTCTCTCGCTTTCTCTCTCTCTTCTCTTCTCTTTCTCTATCTCTCTCGCTTTCTCTCTCTCTTCTCTTCTCTTTCTCTATCTCTCTCGCTTTCTCTCTCCAAAGTTTCCCATGAATTTTTTGAGCTCCAAAAAACCTGGGACTTTCTCACATGCTAATGTTTTCTGTGTTTGATGTACTCTCCAATTTTAGTGTTGATTCCGACGCTCCGCCCCTTTCCCCAATCCTCTCATTGTCTATATGTCTGCCGCGCTAGAAATATTTATTATCCCTCTCTCAGTCTCTTTCATTTTCTGGCATTACTGCAGTTTAAGTGGCAGCGCTCGTGGGCTTTAAACGCTTCGGTTTCGAAAAATTTCTTCATAGATGTTCATTTTGAGCATCAAGGACTCTGGTTCTTGCAAAATAATTTTTTTTACAAAAAAAAATGATTTTCAAAAAAATTTTTTGGCTTAACTGCAGTTTCAGTCACCCCCAAAGTCAAAAAATTAGATTTCACAGCAAACAAACGCACTAACAAGGGAGGGGGAGGGAGGAAGGGTGGGGGGTTCTTTTTACATTAAAAACGCTTAGGCTTAGGAAAAAGTTGGCTCTAATCTACTTTAGCCGTCCAAAAATTTTTGTTCAGAAAAAGATTTTATTTAAAAAAACTCCCTTCCCCCCTTTCTCCTTGGGGCCGCCCTTCCCCCCTTTAGGGCCCCCCTCCCCCCCCCTTCGCTTAGGTAGGGCCCTCTTCCTCCCCCCTTCCCCCTTTAGGGCCCCCCTCCCTTCCTTGCTCAGGTAAACCCCCCTCCCCCTTTCCTTTCCTCAGAACTTATGAAGATAATTTAAGAAGAAAGGAAAAGAAAAGAAAGAGAGAGAAAAAAGAATTTAATTGAGCCAGGCCGTGTTTTAGGCCAGCTGAGCCAAACCCGACTTTTCCTTATGTGTTATTGATTCAATTTCTAAAAATTTTCAGACATCTGCAAAGTCATCAACAACTGAAACAATGAATTTTTCTTGCCCTCTTCTGGCGAATGACTATCTCAATTCCCTACCCGCCCTACCTGTCCATTGCGTGATGGAGTCTCTCGAAATACATGGATTGAAGTAAGTTTTCACAAGCTTCCTATTCTCGTTTTTTATCAAATGAAGCCATTACACTCGAAATTAGGGAAACGGGTACGTGTAGAGTATTCACTGGTTGGAACTTGGTAAACTGCGGTGATCAGGGTAATTTTCGAGAAGTAACATTAAAACTGTTGTTTTCATTGAGATGTCGGTATCGAGATGTTGAAAAAAGAAGGCACTTGTCAAAAAGGAACAAGTGTCTTCTTATTAAAAATTTGATCAATAAGAAGACACCAGTTTTTATTACAAACCTCATGGTAGATTTTGAAGTATTCCAATGTTTAACGTAGACTACGCATAATATGCCCCAGGAATTTTGAATTTACCTGGGAGCTCATTAAAGAATAGTTATTGTAGAAATGTAAAGATGCATTTTTATTTGGTGCACCTTCAATGCTTGGTTTCCGTGATATTCAAAAAAGCGTAAGAACTCTAAATTTCAGGAATACTCGTTGCTTTATTTTGAAAGCTTTGGGTCTTGCGGTTCCAAGAGACGACTCATCTGTGATCTCCTTTAAGCTATTGGCACTAGCTGCCCACAAGATCAATAATCTTCTTCCAAAGTAAAAATTCATTCAACATTTATAAAAGTTGTTATACATTACTTAGCAACGAAATCGCTTTTGAATACGAGTCTTCTTTTCGGGGTAGGTCTTTCCGTAATTCATGGAGTCGCTATTCAAAAATAAAATGAAAAACTTCGCATCAGTGCCTGCGTATTTATGCTCAAGAAGCATCATTAAACCGAAAGGAAATTTAATCAAATTCTCCAAGAAGTTGACTTGCTTATAGTTGGTATCATAAGAATCTCATGTTGGTTGAAAGAAACTTAATTAATCGTTTTCATTTGCAACGAAGAAATGAGACAACGGATGATGACTCTCCCATTTCCCTTCGGAGATTTCATCGCACCAGGGAATGGTGAGTTTTCACCTTAACACAGTCATGATTATACTTTCCTTGATAATTATTAAATTTATTTATGTGATAGAATCAAATTTTTGGATCGAAGCAATAAAAGCCAATAAAATTTCACGTTTAAACTTAATCTTTGATTATACTAAATGATCTTTGTAGAATCATTTCTCGCTAGCCGTTATTCTATAACTTCAGTCAATCACGTTTTATCCGATCCCAAAGTTTATAATAGCGGAGTTCCGCAAGGAAGCTGCCTAGGTCCCCTATTCTTCTCTATTTTTATAAACGACATCATAGAATGTATTGACCCCGAAGTCCACTGCTTTCTCTATGCAGATGACATCAAACTATTTTCAAACAGCAGTCAAAGTCTACAACGAGCCCTAGATTCTATTTCCAGTTATGTACATTCCTGGGGGCTTATAATTTCCATTCCGAAATGCTTCATAGTTCATTGTGGCAACAATAACCCTAGCAGCATCTACCACATTGATGGTAAATTCGTTCCCACCTCTTCAACTATCAAGGATCTTGGAATATATTTTGATGCAACACTCAAATTCTCCACCCACATAGAGCAAGTCATAACCAAATCCACCAGATGTATAAACATGATCCTGCGAGCATTCAAAACCAAGTCCATAACCGTTCTTCTCCGCGTGTTCAAAACATACATTCTCCCTTTACTAGATTACGGTAGTGAAATCTGGTCGCCACAGTCCGTAGGTCACATAAACGCAATAGAAAACGTCCAGCGTGCCTTCACACGCAGAATTCTTTATAGAGCTGGGCATCCCAAGATAGACTACCCATCTAGGCTCAATCTGCTCTCTCTGACGACTCTCGAATACAGAAGAAATATTAACGACCTTGCATTCATACACAAATGCGTACACCAACACCTTCGAATAGACTATTCCAAACTTTTTCAAGTATGTCCCCTTCCATACAGCAACAGACACGCCCATCCATACCGAATTGCTCTACCATTCAGAATTCCGGATACCAAAAGTAGTTGTGCATCCAGGGTTATTGACATATGGAACAGCCTACCCCGTCAGATAGTGACAATCAATTCCCCTGTTGTTTTCAAAAAACAACTACATAAGCTGCGAGAAGAATTCATAGTGCCCTTTTCTAAAATACGTTACTGAAAGAGCTCCAAATGAACTTTCTTATTCACTGCGCTTATCTCAATGTTCTTTTTAATATTTTCTTTCTTTTCTGTCCCTTCATTTTAGATGTTTTTTTTTGTCTCCATAATTTGTCTCTATAATTTCCCTTTCTATAATTCGTTTTGAAATGTTTTTTCGAATATAGCTGAACTCACATCCGTGACAGCGATCCAAGTTCATCAATGCATGTACGTATGTGTTATTCTATCATGTTAATTGGAATAGATGATTGAATGGAATTGAAGTATATTCATAGTGCCCTTTTCTAAAATACGTTACTGAAAGAGCTCCAAATGAATTTTTTTTTATTCACTGCGCTTATCTCAACGTTCTATTTAATATGTTTTCACTATTCTGTCCCTTTATTTTAGATGTTTTTTTGTTTTGTCTCCATAATTTGTCTCTATAAGTTCCCTTTCTAGAATTCGTTTTGAAATGTTTTTCGAATATAGCTGAACTCACATCCGTGACAGCAATCCAAGTTCATCAATGCATGTACGTATGTGCTATTCTATCATGTGAATTGGAATAAATGATTGATTGATTGATTGATCTCTCAAAAACAACAGTACTTCATAGGGAAGTACTTTTCCCATAGTTCGGTATCAGTCCATTTTTATATTCAAATGATTTAGTTTATTTTATTTTTTATTCATTCGCTTTATAATAAACGTCAGAGACATGAAGCTCCATAAATCATACATTTCATCACAATTCCACAATTTATCATGTCCTGATAGATGTAGTAATAGCGAGAACTTTGAACGTAGTGATGAGAGAACGTAGAATATGGTTAGGACGATACGATCTCAAGGTGTCTAAATCCTGCTAGAGAACGAGCTCATCCATGTTGCTGAGAGGATAAAGAAGAGTGGAGATATACAAACAACCGCTCTTCTTACGGTCAAAATGAGAGTATAACCTGCGAGTTAAAATCGCTCAGAATGATAGTCTAGTGCTCTACCGATTAAGCCACGCGGGCTCCTTTTTCACTTTGAAAAATTCAAATATACCAAAGAAAAAAGTTCTGTTTGACTGAGTTCTGTTTGAAAAGTTCTGTTTTGAAAATTCAAATGATACTTTTAAAAAAATGGATTAAAAGACTTGGTAGGTATGAATAGAATGGGGTAAAAAGCTAGCTCCAAGCCTTTCTCAAAGATTTCTGTAATGGAAAAAATCAATGCTCTAAGGGTTTTGCACTCAATTAAAAAAATTCCTGATGTGATTTGCACTTGCAGAGGCCTTCATGTAAACTTGGCGTGAATTCGAATCCCACCACTATTCTTCTTGTGCGTGCATTGAAGCGCTGTTTGACATAAGTTCCGATGATGAAGAGGCTATAGAGGTTATACTTTTTTCTTTTCCAGAACAGTTTTCTTTTTGATGTTTTCAGAGAAGATATCTTCTTATTTCCTTTGATTGATTTCTACGAAATCGCTCAGTTCCCTTTTACTTCTAAAGAACTCAAGAACTTTTCCAGTTTCGATTACTAGCTAAACCTACCACTTATACTCATGTAGCATATGTTTTTTCTACCGATTTTTTGAATAAAATTTTTGTACGCATGAAAATATCATAGCAAGTAAATGTTATTCACATACCCATTAGCTATGATCTTATTGCAAGTAAATATATTAGCTGCTGGATTGTTATACATTTCACAGAAGAGTTTTGAAAAAACTTTTAATGCAGAAACTTGACATGTTCAAGAAGCAAGTTTTGCAGCAAGTTCACGAGGGGAAAGATTATTCCGATGAAGATAAGGATAAGAACAGTGACGAATCCGAGAGTATGTCTGAACAAGGAATAGCGAGCGGAGAAGATTCAGACGAGATGGAGAGCGATATTTCCAATGAAGGCATCGAGGTTGATTTCACTCAAGTTAGGAGGAGAAAAAGGGAGCGAAGAAGAGGCAAAGCTATGAGAGAAATGAGATAAATAGAGATAGGAAGAGATAAGAGAGAGATAGGGAGAGATGAGGGAGATGGGAGAAATTAGAGAAACAGATCGAGAGAGAAAGAATGAGAGAGAAATAATTTACTACAAAGTTTAGTTTACTTACAAGTATGTAGGTAAAGTCGCTGAATTAAATCAAGAAAGGGTTTTCTTCAAAAACATGTTCAGTTTCTGCAAATAATATAAAAATGAGTGAAATTTGTGTTTAGTATGAATCGGGTTACGAACAGCAAGAAGAAGAGATGGAGTATGAAAAAGGCGAAAACGACCATTCTGCGGATGACGCAGAAGATTTTGTCGATATTCTAAACTGAGAAGATCTTTAATAAATTTACTTCATTATCAAAAACCCTCGATTGGCCATCAAGTTTGGGCACAAAGTGTCTTTCCTCTTCGTACGAATTCCATCAAGACTCCGATAGAACATCTTCTAACTACTCTAGGATAGTTTAAAACCATTAGAGATCTGAACAAGTTCACTACAACGGGTCTGAATACCTCATGAGGTGGAGACAAGCCTCAGAAGATCTGGGCCAAGCATTTTAAGACTTGTGATGTTTCTAGTATGCGCGTATCTACATTTTTCATACTAACAACTATAAGACCTGTGTTATTTAACTGATTTCGCATAATTGCAACTGTTGATGATTTGCTTTGCAAGAAATGGTTGATTTTCAAGACCAGAAATTTCACCTCTCTTTGGGATTAACATATCAATTTGGGATTAACATATCAATTTGGGATTAACATATCAATTTGGGATTAACATATCAATTTGGGATTAACATATCAATTTGGGATTAACATATCAATTTGGGATTAACATATCAATTTGGGATTAACATATCAATTTGGGATTAACATATCAATTTGGGATTAACATATCAATTTGGGATTAACATATCAATTTGGGATTAACATATCAATTTGGGATTAACATATCAATTTGGGATTAACATATCAATTTGGGATTAACATATCAATTTGGGATTAACATATCAATTTGGGATTAATATATCAATTTGGGATTAACATATCAATTTGGGATTAACATATCAATTTGGGATTAACATATCAATTTGGGATTAACATATCAATTTGGGATTAACATATCAATTTGGGATTAACATATCAATTTGGGATTAACATATCAATTTGGGATTAACATATCAATTTGGGATTAACATATCAATTTGGGATTAACATATCAATTTGGGATTAACATATCAATTTGGGATTAACATATCAATTTGGGATTAACATATCAATTTGGGATTAACATATCAATTTGGGATTAACATATCAATTTGGGATTAACATATCAATTTGGGATTAACATATCAATTTGGGATTAACATATCAATTTGGGATTAACATATCAATTTGGGATTAACATATCAATTTGGGATTAACATATCAATTTGGGATTAACATATCAATTTGGGATTAACATATCAATTTGGGATTAACATATCAATTTGGGATTAACATATCAATTTGGGATTAACATATCAATTTGGGATTAACATATCAATTTGGGATTAACATATCAATTTGGGATTAACATATCAATTTGGGATTAACATATCAATTTGGGATTAACATATCAATTTGGGATTAACATATCAATTTGGGATTAACATATCAATTTGGGATTAACATATCAATTTGGGATTAACATATCAATTTCGTGATTGCTCCGTAAATTTTCCATGACTCACTCAGTAAATCAAATGATTTTTTTTTGTTTTCAGTTTTATGACTGACCGATGCTCACATGATCCTAATGTTTTTGAAGAAAAAAGGTTTCTTGCAAATCAAACCAGGTACTTATTTTCTTGTGAGTACACTCTTAGACATTTATCTTTAAAAAGTTAAATGATTCGTGATTTGTTCTTTTTCAATTTGTGATTTGTACATTGTATTCACTCTTCTCGTAATGGTTAAACATTTCTCTCAAGCTTTTCGACCACTCTGAGTTCAATTTGAGTTTTTCGCTAGTATGTATTCACGTCTTAAACGTCATGTTACCGATGTGTGAATGAGCTCAAGAGTGTTCTTACGGTTTTGGTTAATTCAAGTTTTCAAAAATGCTCAATTTAATTTTCATTGAAGTTTCTGTCGTTAATTTCCCACAGTTTTATGTTTTCCAAGAAAAGTTTCCATTAGATACTGATTTTTTTCTTTTCTTGATTAATTCTATCTTTATTCAAAACAATAGGCTTACCGGTATTCAATCTTAGTCAGATAAAAAAAGGATTGTACCTTGTGTTTTGAAATTCTGAAACGAAGTGTATGAGTGTGCTTTGGGTACTGTAACACTTAGCCATTTCTTTTACTTTTAAAAGACAGAGATCGTAGATCTTTCTTTTAATTTTCATCATGTTCCAAGATCACTAACTCATATCTAAGGGGAACGCTAAATTTTCTTGCATCTGTTCTCATTTTTTCTGATAAAGCTTATGAAGAATTGTATTGCACAGACATTACAGTTCAAAATTGCACTTTGAAGCATAGATTAAAATGTGGAGACAGTACTGCTATGAAAAGACATGCTCGAAGAGGAAAATATGGCAATAAGCTTTGCCAGACCATGGTTTGTGCTCTTCTAGGTGATTTAATTCGTAGCAGATGAATGCAAAAAACATTTTCATCCACTTGTTCTTAAAATGCGTTATTGAAATTAGACAACATTTGGTGTGTATTGAAGGCATACGCCTATGAATTGAAGTAGTGACATTTGCGTGATAACTCAAAGTTCACACATTTTCACAATTACAGGAAATCGATCGAATCGCCTTCCGTCTGCCTTTACATTACGCCTGAGACAGTCTCTGAAGTGCTCGACCGGTTTTACTTCCCGGTGAAACAAGAATTCAGGCCATTCAATTTTTTAGGAAGGGTAGCACAGACCTTTGACTGTAAATACCTCCAGACAAAATAGTTCAACTTGTTCAATTCAAAGGAGAAGGGGGTCACTCCGAATTCGTCAAGAAGTCCAGTTGGCTGACAGCACACCATTCTTTTGGGAAGCAGCTCCGTCAACTTGACAGTATGGGAGGGAGCCGTAGTAGTGTAAGAGATGGAAAACAGGAGACACTAGGATAAAAACGATAATTCGAAGAGAGACAAGAAGGGTATGTGAAAATGAGAAAGAGAGACATAGAGAGAAAAAAAAGAGAGAGAGAGAGAGAGAGAGAGAGAGAGAGAGAGAGAGAGAGAGAGAGCGAGAATAAATCAGTTATCACTGTAGGAATAGACGAGAATTTCAGCAAATGTCAGTCAAATGGAACTGTCTGAACATCTCACAAATGAGCATCATATTCGTTTATGTTTTACGTAAAAAAGGAGTTAAAGAAGGAGAGGAAAAGACAGAGAAACAAAAAGCGAAAGAGGGAGAGAGATAGAGAAAGAGAGAGAAATAAAAAAAAGTGAGTAAGTTTCTTTTTGACCTAAATCCCTTATCTCTTTCTCTCTCTTGCTCTCTTTCACACTGTTTTAATATAATTTCTTTTGGAATTTTTTTGTCATATTCTTTAAAGTCTTTGAAAAGTTGACATCGCGGTACAAAGTTGACATCGCGGTATAAAGGTTGACATCGTGGTATAAAGTTGACATCGCGGTATAAAGTTGACATCGCGGTATAAAGTTGACATCGCGGTATAAAGTTGACATCGCGGTATAAAGGTTGACATCGCGGTATAAAGTTGACATCGCGGTATAAAGTTGACATCGCGGTATAAAGTTGACATCGCGGTATAAAGTTGACATCGCGGTATAAAGTTGACATCGCGGTATAAAGTTGACATACATCGCGGTATAAAGTTGACATCGCGGTATAAAGGTTGACATCGCGGTATAAAGTTGACATCGCGGTATAAAGTTGACATCGCGGTCTAAAGTTGACATCGCGGTATAAAGTTGACATCGCGGTATAAAGTTGACATCGCGGTATGAAGTTGACATCGCGGTATAAAGGTTGACATCGCGGTATAAAGTTGACATCGCGGTATAAAGTTGACATCGCGGTATAAAGTTGACATCGCGGTATAAAGGTTGACATCGCGGTATAAAGTTGACATCGCGGTATAAAGGTTGACATCGCGGTATAAAGTTGACATCGCGGTATAAAGGTTGACATCGCGGTATAAAGTTGACATCGCGGTATAAAGTTGACATCGCGGTATAAAGGTTGACATCGCGGTATAAAGTTGACATCGCGGTATAAAGGAAGCCGATTGCGCTGTAAAATGTTCTATTAAAAACTATCAAATCTTCTGTAGATGAAGGGTCGTTTCTTGCCAAAAGTAATGTGGTTTTTTTTTAAATAGAGAAACACCACAGGAAGAAAAGAGAAAAACACCCCACAAAAAGTTAACTAAGTGTTTTCAATAACTTTGCTGCTTTCATATTTTTTTAAAAACTTTTTTTTTGAAAAATTAGAAGTTGAAAAGTGCTCAAATACAATGTTCAAGTCTTTTTCACATACATATTTGTATATACTTCTCCAATTTATATCAAATTATAAACTTTCATGAAATGTACACTATTAAAGATGTGGGGTTCGGGATGTATTTTGCTCGCCTTAAAAGCAGTTCGATAAATGCACCAAACTTGGTGCTTTGTGGTGTTTGCTGCTCGCCTTTGTGTCCCACTCTGACTTGCTCAAGCAACACAGCAAAAGTAGAAGCGACTTTATTCAAGAAGGGTCCAAGGGAAGAACTGATTCAGAAAGCATCTATCCCTTACTAAACGATATACAATAGCACAGACATTGAAGAATTAGTGACGATAAGAAATATATAGAGACAGGCGAGCAAGAAAGTTTAGGCTCCGCCCCTCCAGAGAGAGAGAGAGAGTGAGAGTGGGAGAGCCAGACTCCTCCCACAATGTTGGAAGATCATAGTCTTAGCATGAATTTGAAGATACACGAGGGGAGTTGCGAAATGCAACCACGAAACACCCTCGCGTGTGATTATTGATACTCAATAAAATACTAAGTGAAGTGTTGATATTCAACATTCTCCCGCCCGAGAGAAAGGAAAAGGTCTAGTAATGAATTTTAATTAGGCGAAAAGACTAATTAAGTACATCGAATAAAATGTCTAGACCTAAAAAAAAACAAACACAAAAAATCGAATACAATTCGAACATAACATGATTTGATGATTTCCTGTCTCTCCATCTCATCTTCGTCCTCAGAGACGTGATGATCCCTCCGCAAGCTGCTCTCCTCGATTCACATATGTTTCTTAGTAGAGTTCCTCTTTGATCTGAGTAGCATCCGGCAGATTGGAGCCACATAAACAACTGCTGCTGTAGTACATACCAAAACGAAGAAAACTGCGACCAGTGACAGTATTGTTCTCCATTTACTTGAGATGACTTCAATGAAGTGATAGAAGTCAGGAACATCAAGTTCGCCAGTTTCTCCGGACATAACTGCTCGGTATATGTCTTCCAATGAAGGTCCGTCATTGTATAACGTTCCTTGTATGAGAACAGATTCACTGCATGACACATTGCAATTATCTTGAACTCTTTTGGTACTGAAAGCAAGGATTCTTTCCGAGTTTATTCCTTCTGGTCCACATGGAATAGAGAATGCATTTTCTTCGCAGGTCACTACTACTACTTGACTGCTCTTCACTGTGCATGTGAATTTTGTAACTGCTCCCGTGGCGCAATTATAGCACCCCTCAACAGAGTTCACCTTCACTTGGCACGGACTGTTGACCTCCTGAATATGACTGAATCTCCCTTTATCGAGTTTCAGGGCGATTTGAACAGTTGTCTCACTTTCCACATTCATGTAAATCTCCCTGTCTCCAAAAACTGAATGCGTTAGAAAGTGAGTGGCTTCCAACTTGTAATCTTCACAGTCACAATTTGGTCTCTCAATAGCCGCTCTACAATTGCAGACTTCTCTGACTGTACAGTTCAAGTCGCGTGCTGCCTCTACTGATGCACAGTTCAGTATTGGAGAGATGGGCTTCTCAGAAGTAGCTGTTCTCTTTCCGTCCGAGATGAAGAAATTGTTTCTCGTGCGAATGTAAGGTTCATTCAGTGAGAGTAGTTCGACTGTGTGTCCTTCTACTGTTTTCTTCCAGCTTTGTCGAAGATGAATCTCCTTCACTGCAGTATGGTTGCCTCGAGTCACTTCAATTGATAACAAGAGGTCTGGGGTCCATTCTGAGCATTCAAATGTCTCATATACCTTCTCTGAAACAGGTATTGCATAGGTCTTGTAGAACATGCAACCATTTCTGGATAGGAGACAGAAGCACTGGTATCCTCCACAACTTTCGGAGCAATATGTGTGACCTGGATAGTGCTTCATATGTGATAGTTCTGGAATTGAATCTGACGGGCGAATACTCGCACACTTATCCGCCGTGCAGCTTCCTGCCCAATAACACCTTTTTGAGCTCGCTACATTGACATCGACTTCGCGATGGTAGCCTAAAGCTTTTCGTTGGCACTTCTCTGTGACTGCCATCATTGTTATCTTGATCTGACCAATTATTTCTTCGTCAGCGTTCTTGAAAGCGATGCATGCTTCTTTGGTGATTGGGTTGATTGTCATTATAACATGGCTTTCGTTGGAGCATGCCTGGTTTTGACATCTTTCATACTCGCTAGCTATTACAACAACATCTTGGCAACAGTTTGCACTACCTGTCATGTAGCATAGTAACATGATGACCATTAGTCTGTAAGCTATCTGCTCTCTTTTCCATTTCTTCCTGTTCACTTGCGTTTCTCTGTTCGGGCTGTAGCATTTTTGCCACACAGCCACTGCCACCCACCGAAAAAATCGGAATGGACAGAGTATAATACGCGTGAGAAGTTTCAGACAAATTTTGTTGATTTGACACGCCTTTGTCACGGGGGTGCTCAATCTGAATGGTGTGTTGCAGATCATGTACACCAATATGCACAGAGTCAGGAAGATGGAGTAAGAGATCACTCCAATGAGAGCTGCGGCCGTCACTGGCCAGCATTCTGGGGAGTATAAGTGCTGAAGCGTGAAGTAATCTTTTAATGCTTCACAGTACGGGGTTGCAGGACAAGAGACATTTGTGTAGTGCACTTCTCTCTCTTCAACCACCTTGGCTGAAACCAAGTGAGGGTGGATCACTGCTTCTGGCTCGAAGAAAACTCTCTGTTCTTCGGATGGATTGTTCATGAGGTAGCATTTACCTTTTGTGCACACTTGAACCGGCTGCCATGGCCTAGTCACAACTGATGCTCCTCCCCCGTTTAGGCACTTCAATATGAGTTGCTGCGACGCCTCCGCAGTACTCAGACACATCAGGATTCCAATCAACAACATGTGTATGTAACTGGTGCTCAGCTTGTGTCTCTTTTGTACAGATTTGATCGATTCCGGCGGTTTTGACACAACCGAGTCGATGTAGGCTCTTTTTGCGGATTCTTGCAATTGGTATACACTCTCTGAATCCTCATCGTACTCCGAATGGGCATAATTGACTTTATTTCTAAGTCGTAGATTGTATTTCTTCGCCCTTTCACCCGCTTGTTTTGGTTCATCATGCGCTTTGACATTCGGAATTTCATTTTTCCTTTCAACTTGTGGTTCAAATCCATTCCGTCTTTTTTCTTCTTCAGTCAGCTCCAGAGGAACAATTTTATTGATTGTTCTCAAGGTTTTTGAACCATCTTTCTTTTCAAGCAATACTGATCTGTCTGTGTCGTACCTCAAGACTTTCGCCAAAGGCCAGTATGCCCTGGATTCATTATCATGGACGATAAGCACGATATCTCCAACATTTGGCTTTGTCCTTTTGTGCAATATAGTCTTGTGAGTTTCTGTGATCCGCTTCGGATTCTGAATGACGGGATGGAGTTCTCGATCCATTAGAGCTTGTAAATACTCTTGCTTCCACCTTTCCCAGAACCTCTTCAACACTTTCATGACTGTTGAAATTCTTTTCCAAGCTTGGTTCTGAGTGTTCAGCTCTTCCCTTTTCTCGGAATAGTCGGGATCTAATTCTTCTTCATTCCCTTTTTGCCAGAAGGGAAGGACTATTTCGGATTTGGGCACGAGGAAGTCAATAGGCCTCAATGTTGGAGACTCTAAGAATTCTTCGATCTTTTCTTCCACTCTGGTGAGGGGTCTTGAATTCAGTACTCCTTCAATCTCCGTGATCACAGTCAGGAATTCTTCTTTAGAGAGCTTGTTGGTCCCAACAGTCTTGTAGTACGCCTTCTTGACGCTTCCTACAAGTCTTTCATAGAATCCTCCTTGCCATGGAGCTGCTGGGACATTGTATCTCCAGCAAATGCTGTGCATGCTGATAAACCGAATAAGATCATCTTCCTTTCGATGAGAATTCCACAATCTTTTCAGCAGTTTTTCTCCTGCTGTGAATGTGGTGGCATTGTCTGATCGAATGATCTTTGGGATGCCTCTTCTGGCGAAAAACCTCTTCAAAGCATTCATGAATGCTATCAGAGATAGACTATCTACCACTTCAAGATGAACCGCACATGTACTCATGCAGGTTATTAGCAACACGTACATCTTCAGTTCACCATCGTTCTCTCGACAATAGAAAGGCCCAAGGTAATCCAGTCCAATATTTTCGAATGGACAATGCGGAAGCAGCCTTTCTGCGGGCAGTGGCGCGTATCTTGGATACGCTGGAGGGAACCCTTGATGCCTTCTGCAGGGTAAACATTTCTTAAGGACAGAATTGACGAATCTCCTTCCTTTAACGATCCAGTACTTTTCTCGTACTTTGGCCAATGTTGCACTTGCACCGAGATGTTTGAGACTCTCGTGAATGTGCATCACGATGAGTTTTGTGAGATGAGAGTCTGGCCATAGTATTACTGGTTTCAGTCTGCTATTTGAGAGTTCCGAGTTGATGAATCTTCTGTAGTAAACACAATGCAGACCTCTCTCGTTTTTACGGAGTAGGAGGTTATTCGTGTTTTGATTCTTGGCTTCATCTTGGAGAAAGTTTTGTGCTTTCTCTTCTCTCTCATTCTGATGTTTTTTGATCAGCACTTCCAGAGCTAAGTTCCAGCTTTCGCTGCTTACTTCGGTTTTTTCTGGCAACCGCTCCAATTCATCTGGAATTATTCCTCCTTCCTCGAGGAATCTGTTCTTGAAGTCACCATCACTTTTCACTTGTTGAAGAACTTCCATGGTATCATGTACCAAGTCTTCTAAGTGTTGGTATTCAGTCCACGGTTTTCCTCCGGGCAGTCGCTCTGCATTAGATTCTCTTCCACATTGCAGCGCAGCCAATATTTGTTTCCAGTCCCTCATGGGTTGTCGGCTTTGTTTTGTCATTTCAGAGTTCATATCTTCCTCTTCTGCACTGTTGAGATGAGTTTGGACACATGGCCATTCGTCTGGACTCCTTCTCAACCATTCTGGTCCTTGCCACCACAACTCTGATTTCATCAAGGCCTCAGCAGAAAGACCTCGAGTTGAATGGTCAGCTGGATTGTCCTTTGTGTTCACATATTGGAAGATTATGTTTCTTCTCAGCTTTGCATTTCCTGCGATAGGAATTTCAAGTATTTCTTGCTCGAGTCTTGTAATTTCATCGAGTCTGTTCTGAATGAACACTTTCGCAACTTTGTCTGAGGATCTTGATTCGATCCAACTCAGAGCAATCATGGAGTCAGAAAAGACGTATATGTCTTTCATTTCCTGCTCCTGCACTGCTGTTCTGGCTTCCACGATCTCTTTGATTCTTTGCAAAGCCAGTACTATTGCTTTGAGTTCTAGCCGTGCAATGGTCAGGGGGTTGTTTAAGGGTGCCAACCTTGTTTTGCCCTCGATGAGTGTCACACTGTTTTCTCGTTCTCTTGTCAGAACATCAACACAGTAAATAGCAGTGCCGTAGGCAGTTTTAGATGCGTCACAGAATGCAACAATGTGACCATCTTCACCTGAGAATTCTCCAGTCTGTTCATCTTTGGTCATTTTCCCTGAGTATCTCGGGATTCTCATGGAGTAATTCATCGCTTGTTCTAGTAATGCGCTAAACTCGTCTCTCCTCTCTTGGCTGAGTGGAGTTTTCCATTTCTTAACTTTCGCTTCTTTGACCTCGTCTTTGAACAGCTTTTGCATGAACAGCCTTAGCTTCACCATGAGAGGTGTGCTCCATCCCAGGGGATCATAGACTGAAGCAATCACAGAAAGGACTTCAGCTTTTGTGATACCGTCACTGCTGGAATGAACTTCTTTGAAAACTCCATCGTAGTTCACAACGAATTCATCGTTAACTGGATCCCATGGGATGCCCAGCAACTTGCAGATTCCTTTTTCATCAAGACCTTTCTCTTCGTCTTTCAGTTCGCTCATGATCTTATTAGAGTTGGTAACAAACTGTCTCAGATTCATTTGCATTCCTTGGAAAAGCTCTTTCGCTTTTCTCATTTTGATTTTCAACTCGTTCTCACTTTTTGCGCCAAGGAACACGTTGTCAACGTACAAATTGTCCTTGACATCGTAGCACGTTACAACTTCCGCCTTGTCTTGTGAATTTCTACGTCCTTCTCTCTCCAACTCTTGCACCTTTTCAGATATATGCAGTTGGATTGTAGCGTTGAGAAGATACGGGCTTGCTTTGAAACCGAACGGAACTACTTGGAATCGATAATGCACAAGATTCGTGCTATCCTTTGGATCAGCTAGTGCTTTTTCTCTATCTTTGAAGAACAGGAACCGAGTGAGGTCTCTGTGGTCTCTCTTGAGCTTCACCTGATGGAAGGCCTTTTCTACGTCTCCAGACAATAGCAGAGGTCTTTCTCTGGCCCTCATCAGTATTGTTGGTATAGACTTGAGCAGGTTCGGTCCAGCATACTGAGCATCGTTAGCGCTCAAATGTCCTTTCATTTTGCTGGAAGCATTGTAAACCAGTCTGACTTTGGTTGACTGTGAGTCTTGTTTCATCACTGCTCTGTGTGGACTGTAGTATACAGTGCCATCTGGAGGGTCATCGGGATTGACTTTCTCGATGTAACCTCTTTTCTCCTGTTCTGCGAACATCTTTTCGGCTTCCTCGTACAATGAGGCTTTCTTGAGATATTGACTTCGAGACAGATGTTCCAATGCCAGCCAGAAATTGTTGCCGATCCTTTTCTCGGCATTCGGCTTCATAGGCCATCTTGTTGAGTAATGCCCATCATGCTCTCTTTCTGTATTCAATATGAATTGTAGGTCAGCATCGAGATCTGATTCGTCGCTCTCTTGCGAATCAATATGCTCCACAGCAAGGAACTTTTGCATTGATTCCTGGAACTTCTGATTTTCATTTCTGTCATTGTCTTCCTTGGCATCCTTTTCGGTTGCCATATCGTGTTCCATTTGACTTGCAATGGCAACTGCTACATTGAGTGATTTTTCGGATGTGTGAGCGCCCCTGTAAGGAATGTAGCCATTCTTTGTTGGCACTAGCATCAAGCCACTTGGTAGCTTCCTGTGACAGATTTTGAGAAGTTCAATGCTGAGTTGACCACCAACTAGTATCATTGGTCTTTCACCTTCTTTGTAAGGTGCTAACTTGATTTTGTTCCTCTTGATGAACTCTTTGTCAGTCTCATCGATTTCCAAAACTTTTTGTGTGGCAATGATTGGTTCAGGATAGGCGAAAGCGTCTACTTGCATGACCTTTCTGCCAACCTGAACTCCGAATCGAGTCACTCCTCTGGACTCACCCGAGGAGTGCCCTCCCACACCCGCGAAGAAAACAGTTTTTTCTTCGATCAGCGGTAGATCATACTTCTTTAATACCTTTTCACTGATTATGGTTGCACTAGCTCCGTCATCCAGCATAGCTGGTATAGAAATCCAACGTTTCGTTTGGGGATGTTGAATTGAGATGTTCATGAGAAGCATCCTGGGTAGACGTTGACGAGGCTGGAGTTCTGGGTGAACCGCACCCACCACTTCCTCTTTGCGATAACCGTTTACGTCTTGACTTCTGTGCGCATTTATTTCACGCTCAACAGACGCTGGGATCATTTGAGCAGAATGATCTTGGTATCGATTGGAACAGTTCGACTTTCTGAAAGGTTTCCAATTCCCCTGTTTCTGTGGTTCAAATTCTTGCGCATTCAGGTTCCATCTTGTATGTTTGGAATAGTTGAGTTGCGGTGTGAATGGAACCTTGTTGGCTCGAGGAATGGTTTCTCTTTTTCCTTGGTACATCATTTCCTTCTTTCCGGATATCATTTTGCCGCTTGAGTGAAGCTGTTGACATATTGATATATGATGACCGCCTCTGCAATTGTTGCAGTAATGCTTACAATTTGCAGCACCATGTCCGAATTTGAGGCAGCGGAAGCATCTGCCTTGATCGCTTATCATGCGTTTTCTTTCCCATTTACTTGCCACAGATTTGCATTTGTCTGTTGTTTCGAAGCTGTGTTTGCCACAGAACACGCATTTTTCAGCATTGGAGTTGTATGGAGTTACTAGATGAACGAATTGTTTATCTTTACTTGGCTCTTTCTCTGAGTTTCTTCCAAGTAATTCTTCCAACTTCTCGCTTCTCAACAGCTTTTGCTCAATCATGTTCAGCATTGCTGACATGGCGAAAGGATAGTTGTCCATCCTCCACTCAGTTGCTTGGATTCTGGTCTTTTCAGGAAATTTTCCCAGAATTGTGTCCGCCAAAAACTCATTTCCTTCTGCATTTAGATCATTTGTCTTGAGAATCTCAAAAAGACATCTCACTTCTCTGATGAGTTTCAATTGAGCCGTAATAGTTCTGCCACACGGCTGCAACTCGACTATTTGCTTCCGAATGCTTCCTTTTTGTATCTCTTCATCACCGTATGCACTGTGCAGTAGCCTTGTGGCTATGGAGTAGTTTTGATTCGTTATCGGTAGATGTTTGATAACATCCAGAGCTCCTTGTTGTAGGTATGATTTCAGATAAATCATTTTACTTGCATCTGGAATTGCTTGACTGTCTACGGTGATCACGAACACTTCCCAGAAGTTGTTGAATTCTTTTCGAATTCCTGTGAACTTTGGCACTGGTAGTGTCGGGAGCTTTGCATAGCCACTTTCTATGTAATGGGACGACGTGTCATTTTCTTTAACACCATCTCTTTGTCGCGATCCACTTCCTCCTGTCTGCCTTTGAGTGGCGGCAAGACTTTTCTCTGTTTCTCTTTCAGAGTGAGCATGTTCTATTCCTCTTAGGTCTCCCTCTGGAGTGATGGTAATCTTTTTACCATCTGGTCTGATGCCTTCATCAGATTCTCTCTTTTTCCCTTCCTGCACTATTTCTTCTCCCATACCACCTTCTTTTGAATGGGAGAGTGCAGACTGCCCTTTGTTTATATTTTCCAAAGTGGCGCAGGTATTACTCTTGTTTCTTTCGTCTGAGATTCTTTTGAGTTCCGCTTTGAGAGCATCTTTACGCTCAGATGCTATTTCTTCATCACTGATTTCATTTATGCGATCAGTGATAGTTTCCACGGAATAGTGCCCTTTTTCCATGAATAATGCAATGTATTTGAGAGCTTTCTGATGTTGTTCAGTCTCGGTGTAAGAATGCTTTTCCTTGACTGCATTCTCTAGTTCTTCTTCATCTTCCAATGAATCAATAGAACTGTTCCATTGCTCTGATGCTTGCATCATCTTGTCCTGAATTGTTTTTGCCTCTAAAATTCTTCTTTTGAGGCTTGTTCGCATCTGTTTGAGAGATTCAACTGTGTATTTGTATACCGCAAGTTCGTTCTCTAACAGTTCGATCAACGCTGGGCTGATCTTTTCGCTTAGAGCGATTGCATTCTCCTGCTGGCAGTCCAGCTTCAGGACAAATTCTCTTGCAATTTGTGATGACCTAGTCATGATGTGCAAGAGTGTTTTTTGTCGAAGATTTCGAAATCACAGTTATGTTTGTAGTCGTAACTGTACGAAGATTTCGCAATCACAGCTTTACTATGCTGAGATTATGTCTCGACTTAGGGTAGAGAGCCCCTTTTTTGAGTTTAGAGATCTTTGCCTTTGGGTACGGAGACCCTTTTCTCTTCTCTCTGGGTACGGAGACCCTCTCCTTTTTTCTTTCTGCGGGTTCAGAGACCCTTATTCTTCCGCGGGTTCGGAGACCCTTTTCTTCCGCGGGTTCAGAGACCCTTTTCTTCCGCGGGTTCAGAGACCCTTTTCTTCCGCGGGTTCAGAGACCCTGGGTTCAGAGACCCTTGGGTTCAGAGACCTTTTTTTCTAGGATTCAGAGATCCTTCTTACCAAGACTGCTTGCCACGCGGACTTCCTCCAATTCGGCCGATGCACCAAATTGTGGGGTTCGGGATGTATTTTGCTCGCCTTAAAAGCAGTTCGATAAATGCACCAAACTTGGTGCTTTGTGGTGTTTGCTGCTCGCCTTTGTGTCCCACTCTGACTTGCTCAAGCAACACAGCAAAAGTAGAAGCGACTTTATTCAAGAAGGGTCCAAGGGAAGAACTGATTCAGAAAGCATCTATCCCTTACTAAACGATATACAATAGCACAGACATTGAAGAATTAGTGACGATAAGAAATATATAGAGACAGGCGAGCAAGAAAGTTTAGGCTCCGCCCCTCCAGAGAGAGAGAGAGAGTGAGAGTGGGAGAGCCAGACTCCTCCCACAATGTTGGAAGATCATAGTCTTAGCATGAATTTGAAGATACACGAGGGGAGTTGCGAAATGCAACCACGAAACACCCTCGCGTGTGATTATTGATACTCAATAAAATACTAAGTGAAGTGTTGATATTCAACAAAGATAACGTGCTTTTGTCGGGACAAGTAGAGGAGGAGTGGAAGAGAAAGAGTTGAAAATGTTTTATACAGTACAAAGACGAATTCACCGATGGCTCTATCAGGCTGATAGAGAATATCAAGGATTGTGATAGAGCCGAAATAATGAAGATGGCTTGGCGGGAAGAAAAACGTAGCTGTAAATTCAAATAAAGTGCCGACACAGAGAAAATTGAACAGAGAGAGAGAGAGAGAGAAGTGGACGCAGAAAAGGATAAGAAGGTAGTTAGGGAAGGCAAAAGAAGAGAGAATTCATATGCAGTAGCGTGGAAATGGATGAGAAGGATGGTTTGGTTAGGTATCGGAGGAGTAAGAGTGCGAGCAAAATATTTTCAAAAAAGAGAAGACAGGAGAAAAGTGAGTGTGCAAGAAACAGAGAAAAGAGAGAGAGAGGAAGAAGAAAAGAAAAGACAAAAAATAAAAAAACATGGATAAGGAAAAATCTTTGATCAGGGAGGAGAGAAGAAATACTCAAAAAAATCTGCACCTTGAATGGCTCCCCATACTACCACAACAGAAACTGTATCGCTCGTTTTAGGAACGATGTTATTATACAACCATATAGTCTCATTGCTAATCTTTTTGTACCAAAATCATACTTTTTTGCCCTTGTCTTTTCTATTCAGTGCAATAGATTAGAAGAACGAGGTAATTGAGGGCTCTCAGAATAATTTCACTAGACAGAGTGAAGCAAAATCAAACTTCAGAAGAACTTTGAAAAAATGTTTTGATGCAATTCGGTGGATTGATAAATTCGGTGGCCTGATAAATTCGGTGGCCTGATAAATTCGGTGGCCTGATAAATTCGGTGGCCTGATAAATTCGGTGGCCTGATAAATTCGGTGGCCTGATAAATTCGGTGGCCTGATAAATTCGGTGGCCTGATAAATTAATCGCAGGTTTTTCATGATTAATCACACTCGATCACACTGTTTCAGCGCTTTTGCTGTAAGCGGACCCAATGTTGTTGTGTTTTTTTTTTTTGTTGTTGTACAAACTGCTACTAATTACAGCCTGTTAACATCTCGTATTCTGTTCGTAATGAAAATAGGCTGGTATATGAAATCTCTACTTCTCTCACTTTACGCGTTTTTTCGTTCTCTCGCACTGCTCGTTGTTCACGTCGTAGTTTTAGAGTGAGTTCGGAAACATAACAATGAGCTCACGCTCTCTTGTATGACCTTTTAATTTCTTCTGTGTTAATTACACTGAGAAAAGCAAACGTTTATGTCGCAAGCAACGAGCTAGGTGAACGATCGACGACCGGTCACCTGGTTAAAACAGAGATTGAACGTGCAGCAGAGTGAGACACAAGTATTTTCTTTCTACGAAGCTTAAATATCTGATAAAAGGCGAGCGCATTGCTCAAGAATGACATATTCGGTATTCTTTCTTTTTCGCATACTCTCCCATACTAATCGTGCATAAATACTGGATACGACCATGTTTGTAACAAAAGAAGGATCAACTTCATTTTCTGCCAAACCAGACGGATATATTGAACTGTGGTATTTTGTTCGCTAAGGTCTCGTTTGTAGCAGCAGGTTTCGTTTACATATAGCTGCAGGTCTCGTTTCTAGCTAATTTCTCATTTTTAGCAGCATGGCTTTGTTAGCGTAAATTTTGCCTGAGTCTAAGCTTAGCTATAGAGTTTCGTTTTTAATTTTCTCTTCTTCAAGCGCCAGAGCCAGAGTTGCGTCAAGCCAGAGTTGCGTCAAGCCATTTTGTTTTCGGATGACTTTCGACCCTTCTAAATAAACGAATCATCCTCATCGTTTTCCGTTTATTTGCTGACGTTTTCGAAAAAAAAAAATGAGGTAAAGTATGTAATCTTCATCAATGGCTCTTTTCAACTTGTTTCGATCTCATTTTCCTTTGCTCCCCTCCCATGTTTGTGACGATGAGAACAAACTGCCTTTTTTTACCTTCGTCAATTATAACCGTATCCTTCGGTGATGGAGTTATTCATATTTCATTATATAAACATTTCACAATTAAAGTATGTGAGAGCAATCAGAAAATTTTCGTTCCAACTGTTAAGACAGAAGTATTTCCTTATTACTTCCTTCACAAAATGTTTAATTTGTTTATTTTTCTCTTCATCATCTGTTTATTCTTTGAACGAAATCCATCTAAAATGTTTATTCTTTCTTTCACAAATTGTTTTATTAACAATTTTCGAATTCAACTTCTTATAATCATCAAGAACTTTATAAGCTTAACTTATCACTTGATAGAAAAAATCAGAAAGCTTAACTGAAAAGAGAATAGCTGAAGAAAAAGAAGTCGTATTTTTCATGATTATTAATTTCGAATTTTAGCTATCACATTTTCTGATAAGAAACCATGAGAAAGGTTGTAAATTCTTTCAGGTTATTAGAGTTAAAGTTTATCGATCTGATGTTGTGACAGTTCGACAGGTGAACTCTAAGCTATATTGAAAAACGCCGGAAGTTTAGCTAATTATGAGGAGAGAGAAACTTGCTCGCGAGAACATTTATGAGGAGAAACTCGTTCGCGAGAACATTTATGAGGAGAAACTCGTTCGCGAGAACATTTGTCAGTTCTAAAAGCTGATGACAGCTAAATGTCGTTACTAAAGTATGTGAATGCTATGAAAAAAGGCAAAAGTTTTAGAGTAACTGCCAGTCATAATTGAAACTCGAAAAAAAACCTGACTTGCTAAATTCAAAAAGGATGTGAAAGCTAGTTTGTCGGTTCAAAAGAATGTCGCAGTTCGTCAGCTGAAAACTACTCGGAAGCTACTCGGAATTAAAAGCAAATTCGGTAACTTCTCCTCCCAGAACAGCTGACAGCTCCATGTTAAATCTTTTACGAGGAACTTTCAAACTTTCGTCATTGGCAACTCATTGGATTAGGACTTAATGCAGAAAGCGGAGACAAGGGTTCGGATCGTATCCACAGACCAATTTTTGCACGAATTTCTTGTGGAACTGTTTACGTCTTCTGCTTATATTGAGAAGCTAGTAGAATGCTATATGTTTAGAAGGTGATTGCCCTTACTTGCAGCCATCACGTACGAACTTCCGCAGACATTTGAGCTGCTCAGATATAAAGGGGAAGTCGGTGAGGATGGGCAGGCCCAGGTAGTCGATAATCCAGCTCGCCTGCAGAAGGTCGTTCACCGTCCACACTGCGACCTGCAGTCCTTTGGCGCGCTGCGCAGCTAATAAGCTCGGTGATATCTCATTAACGTGTGTGAAGAGAAGGTCTACGCCGAGAAAGAGAGGGAGGAAAGTAAGCAAAGCGAAGCAGTAAAATCGATCAATCAACACCGCGGCCAGCTGCTTAAGCCCCTTGTAGCGAGGCTTGTGCCCATCGAGATCAGAGTACGAGAAAAAGTGCCGCCTCCAGGTCAAACCAGTCAGTATGCTGGGATTTGATCGTTTAACTTTGTAGACCACCCACGGCAAAAACGAGCACACGATGGCGCGTCTGTACAGATCGTACTGTTCGAAGTCTTGAAGGATAACCGCGACCATCTCATTACTGCAGTCCTTGACATCAAAGAGCTGGCGAACGTGATTGTCGACGGACCACTGAATGACAGCTTCCAGGGTGGGTACACACTCTTTCTGCACACAGCCCTTCTCAGGCGAGTCCGGGTTGCGAGCGAACTTGACGGCGAGGTTGGCGGCTTGCAGCTCGGTCAGCGTCTTCTCCTTCACGGCGCCTGTGAGATTGGTTGTCCTGTCGAGATCTTCATCGTGCATCAAAATGGCAACTCCGTCTTTAGTGAGAGCTATATTCGATCAGATCCGCGCCTTCTCGTACTGCCTGGATGAAACCGGAGAGGGAGGGATGAAACCGGAGTGGGAGGGATGAAACCGGAGAGGGAGGGATGAAACCGGAGAGGGAGGGATGAAACCGGAGAGGGAGGGATGAAACCGGAGAGGGAGGGATGAAACCGGAGAGGGAGGGATGAAACCGGAGAGGGAGGGATGAAACCGGAGAGGGGATGAAACCGGAGAGGGAGTTTTCCGGGCAGGACCCCGGAGAGCCTCGATGGCCACCAAGGCGCCAGCCAGAGAAGAACTCCGTCACTGTTTCCGTGTCACACTTGGGGTTGCGGAAGGCGAAAAAGAGAAATGCGCTGGCCAGAGGAACGATAAGGAGGCAGACTTCGAAGCGGAGGAGCACGATGCCGCATGCGATTCCCGCTAGACTCAACACCAACTTCCAATCGTCCATCCCGCTCGCCTCAACCTTGGATGTTTGAACTATTTTCCAAAATTTTCATAGAACAGTTGATCTATAACTGTATTAAGTGTTTTAAATATATGAGCTCGCATGATTTGATGTAGAAGAGCTTCGAGTTTTTTAAAGAATTCAAAATCAAATAAACTGTGTGGCCGACTATTCATGCTTTCGGACTAGTTCGCGTACTTCTATAATATAAAAAAAACTCGTAAAAAAGCTTTTGTCTTGCTGCGATAAGCCATTTAAATGATTTTGAAGGTTTTCGGCCCTCCCTCAGGGAAAATGGATATTTTGGTGTAGGTTTTGAATTTTTAACCAAAGGTAATTTTGAAGTCAGCAAAAATTTAATTTGAAAAAAATTCTTGTTGCGCTTTGAAAATATTGTATTTCTTTTTATCCACTAGTCTTCTTATGTGTCAATCAATTTATTAGATACCGTATTTTTTTCGAATAATTTGTGAAAAGCAGTGATAGCCGGTAATTTATATAAAAGCATGAGAACACCTAAAAGTCGCATAATAACTTTATTATAGTCGCACATGAAATTACGATTAGCCGGCAATTGAAAACTGTATCGTATCTTCTAACAAGATTGGCTCCTCGTTAAAGAGTTCCAACTACTTCTAGTCGAAGTTATTCAAGAGAAACTACTAGTTTACCAAATTCAAGAAAGTTACGCATTCAAGAAAGTTTTATCTAGTCCATGTCTAAAACAGAAAATAGTAGTGGAAAATGAAACCAAGTGAGTACAATGAAATTTTTTTAAAAAACAAACTCCAAAATTACTTTTTGCGAAGATTCAAAAACTCAACTATATTTTGAGCTTTTTCCTTTACAAAAAGACATTTGCATCACAGCTCTTAGGCCAACATCAGAGAAGTTCTTAGCCCTACAAGTACTAGATTGTTAACACAGTACTTCCTAGATGCTTATTACAGTACCACCTGGACAGTCACTACAGTAATCATTAGCATTTCGGTTACAATCTTGAGGTACCATAGCTGCTACAAAACATCTCTTCTCAATGCTCTATCCTTTGAACTCCAAATACAAATATTTACATGCGAATCATACAACGAACAAATAATCCAAAGAATACATGTTCAAACGTTACATTCACAGAGCATAATGAGGATTTTACGTGAGTTCGAAAAGAGAAGGTAAAATTAAGAACAAAAACAAAATATTCTTAATGAGTCGCCGTAAATAACCTTTTGAAAAAAATTCAAATAATAAATAGAGAAAATAATGAATAGGGAGCAGTTGACGAATGCGTTAGAAAAATTAGGGCAACCCTTCTGGTATACAGCTCCCGTCTTAGTTACCTTCTTTCTCGTCAACTTTTTAGATATGTTTTTTTCCCTCAAAAGACCTTGGTGGGATTCTTTATTTAATTGAATAAGATTAACCGGAAAATTTCACATCATTCAGATAAAAAACAAGTAGGCTTTCTTCGGGGCGTGCAAAAGAGCCCATGAGACTATCAGGTTTTATGGGCAGGATAATCTACTTACGTCTCAACAGATAACTTTCGAAAAAGCCGTAACATTCCTGAGCAATTACCTACCGGTAGCCCAAAAAAACAGTTCATTTGAGACAGTTGGAAAAATCATGTCAAGGCCTCATTTTTTATTTGAGAACAGAGACCCGCGGAAATTAAAAACAGAGGCCTGCAAACAGATTTTAGGACTCTTTCGCCCAGCCCCTTCTTCGAGAACGTCAATCAAGTGAACACATTCATGCTTCCTCCAAAAACCTTACTTACAGTAACTATCGAAAAACAAGAATCACATGTATCTCTTAAAACAACCACACTTCAAATGAGACCATTAATGACCTTCTCTCTACAGTAATCGAGAACTGTGAACCAAAAAACATCTGCTAGGAAACCATCTCGAGACAAAACAAGTGAGAATTAGAAGATATGTCATCCAAAAAAAAAAAAAACTGCTGATGAGAATTTCCCGATCACATCATTCGTATGGATGAAGAAGAAGTGTGACTATTTCTGGGAAGTCAGTCGGAAGAATCAGAGTCCGTCTGCAATCACCATTTTTTTCATATCCAAGAACTCAACATCATGTAACTTTTTTGATATAAAAAGTGCTCACACTGGATCGGTCGGAACATTCATGTAGAGCCCTTGAAGAGCTTAGCTCTTCACTCCAGACTGAACCCGCATTCGATCCCTGCAAAAAAACTGATTTTTCGAGCGTCTCGACTTGTTCGAGCAACGAGCGTCTCGACTTGCTTAACGACAAAGCGACGCTTTGCCAATACTAAGAAGACAAAAACTATCGCACGGACAAAAAACTAGTCCACGGTACGGAATCGAACTCAGCCGCCTCTCTCTTACCAGACAATTGCGTTACAACTACACTACCGCAGTTAACCAATGTTCAATAAACTCCCTTTTTCCAGCGTCTACTTGCAAACCATTTCCATTTCCACATGATCTAACTGACTTTGAACGGACTCAGACTCGGAAGAGGGACCTTCGCTTCTGACTCCTTGCCAGAACTCGAGTCTCCCGCCGACATTGATGCCCTATCAAACATATCGCTTTGAGATAATATCAAGAATATGCTGCCTTCATTTCTGATATATGTTGATTATAATCCCCATTTGTCTAAAAACTGCTCTTCTCGTCTTAAAATACTCCCTATAACAACAAGTGAACCACAAAACAACGAACGAAGTAACAATCTTGTCAAATCCGCTCATCATTGAGCTTAAAGGATTGGCAGAGTCCAACAATATGTATAATACTATAATGGCAGATCTGTTTACCCTTCACCAATCTGGGCACAACTCAGTCGATCGGGGCTTTTTCCTCACTCATCACTGGTTCTTATCATATGGGTACCTCATCATATCATATGGATAAGACAAGCCTACAATACCAGTGACCGGTCTCCGTACCCATTTCAGACGGCGTATCTAGGCTTTGTTTCACAAGAATTATTCTACTCCCAAGTATAAGTTTCACAGTTTCAGTACGGCTCTTGAGGGTCAATCAACTCAGGCACTGGTTCATTTTCTCGCCTTAAAGTTACTCACTCATCATTCTCATTGTTGCGTTCAGTGGCCGTAGAGGGCGCGTCTCCGCTGCCTCCGAATTGAACTTCCGGCACCGGGCAGTCGTCCAGCAGATCCAGGCGCAACGGCCGCACGCGCGGTCTCATATGCAGCTGGTCGCGCTCTCTCAGAGGCATCCGCCGACGCGAGTCACGCCTCAGTTCGTCCTGCCTGGAACTTCTTCTATAGTTGAGTCACTTTAAGTCGATTGAGTCAACTACATATAATCATAACCATGTAAGTTCATCCATTGGTTTTATACCGCTGCGGTAAAAACTACTTTCAATGCGCCAAGCACAAAAGCAAAGGTCATTCCAAAACAAAAAAAACATATTTTACCTTCACTTATCGAAAAAAATTTCAAACGGCTAAAATATCTACAAATGTGTTCGCATGAAAGGTCTACTATCTGATTGAATGGCAGATATCGTAACCTGGCCCAAGGAGACTCAAAACTCTCTTCATTCTCAGCAAACTGCTTTCGCCTCCTTATCCTCTCGATTTCTACGTAGGTTTTCGCAGCGCTGCTGGGAGACATTTCCGCCAACTTACGGCTGATCTCTACAAGTTTTGAATTGTCAAAATTTATCTTGTTTACAATCATACTTGTCGCATATAGTACGAGTGGCGTGATGGCAGCTCACGCCGAATATCATACAAAGGGTCTCAACATTGATTTTAAACCCGGGAAAGATTCCCCCAAGACCGTGAACATCAAGAAATTTCCCGTATGCTGGCATGAATTCTACTCTACGCACTTTTACAATACAAAAACGCAATAACTTTTAATTGCCTCAATTTTAATGGTTCATTTATTGGTAATACATGGTTAGGTACTCTACCCACTTTTACAATATAAAACTCAATAACTTTTAATTGCCTCCATTTCATTGGTTCATTTATTGGCACTACATGATTAGGTATGTATCCATTTTTAAAATTTGGATTTGAAGAACTCTGGTAGGCAGATCATTCGTGGTAGGACGTAAAAGGGCTTGATTTTTCGAAACACTTGGATAAATCGTAAAACAAGATAACTCAGGGCAAACTTTTATCAAAAATTGAATTTTTGACCTTCATCGCTGAATGTATCATCGTAGACAAATGCAGGAAGCTTGTGAGGCGTGCTCTTCTTGACTGGCGTCACCATCTAGAACGATTTATTTTATATCCATTTGCGCACTATGTATAGTTCTTTTTCTGAGCCACAACAATTGTTGAATCTTTGCGCACACATACCGTGAAAAATTCTATCATGTTTTGAATTTTTGTTGATAAATTTTTCAACTTTGAATCCATTAGTTTGAAATTCTAACCATTCATTCCACATAAGATAACAAAAAATCAGTAAAAATCACGGAAATAGGAATACTAACAATTGAGCTGCAACCAGAACAATTGAGCTGCAACCAGAAAAAATTGGATGATAAATATCCAATAAAAATTGGATAATAAATAACCAATTTTGACAACAAAAAAACTCGATCTAAAACACCTAATTATTCTCGATAAAACGAATCATTCCACAATAAAAAATCTGGTGTAGCCACACAAAAAAAAATTAAAAAATATTTTCCGTTTATATTAGAAAACTCGAGTTTTGGTGCGAATGAAATTCGGTTCATCTTGGAGCAGACATTTTACCATAACTACAGCATATAATCAGACGTTCATAAAGACCGGTCTTATGGATGTTTTTACACATCGAGCGAGTTGGAAAAGGGATAGGGAGAGGCTAGAATGAATGGAAAGGGAGGTAGAGAAAAAAAAGTGAAACAGAACGGAAGGAGAAGAGAATGTAGATCATTCTCGGCGTGAACATGTATGTGCCGACAAAGCTGGTCCGGGGTAATTAGTTGACTTTTGCAGTTGACCAATGGGAGGGAAATTCTTAACCTGCCACTGGTTGCCGCGAATCTTCTGCATCGCCTGCGACCAGAGGCGCACCAATGGCGCTAGGACCACAGAGACACAGACAAACAGATAAGGCAAGATTGGGACTCTAGAGAGGAAAGTTCGAACAGTCGAGAAGTATGGTGAGATTTTCCATTCCAAGTCTTGCTTCACCGGCGATCCAGGCATCTGAACAGAAGAAATGACGAAACAAAAACTCTCGCTTTAACCCCACCCCCTCTCTCTCTCTCTCTCTCTTCTCGAGACCAGGGGTTAAATATTTACCGGACCAGGTATGTTGGCGCATACATGTTCACGCCGGAGGTGATCTACATTCTCTTCTTCCTCTGTTCTACACTGCGCGTCATAATATATACTTTTATTTTATATGTATATTACTTTTATTTTCACTCTTTTAGCCATTCCCCATCAGGGGTTAAATAGTCATGTCAGACCTTCTGTCGGCGAGCATGTTTTTTCCAAATCATAAGGGGGACCCTTAAAGAAAAAAAAATTTCACTGGCCTCTGTTTTTTTATTATAAGGGGGAGACCCTTAGGTGAAAATTTTTTCCGCTTTTGGCAGGAATCTGTTCCTTTTTCTTGCACACTAAAAACCCATGTTCCCCATCCCTTTTCCAACTGGCTCGGCGCGTACAGAGACATGCCTCAGACCAGTCTTCTTATTCAACGCCAGCTCGATAGTGTTACATCATAATGCACTTGTATTTTCTAAAAGCTTCAGCAGACATCAAACAATGAATACATCGGTCATGTTATCACCATAACATCACTTAGATTATTCAAAAGGTTCAAAAATGTAACTGGTACAATCTATTAAATGAAAAATTCACAGTTCGAATGTAAAATATAATATTATGAAATTCTCATGACAAAACAGCTTTCGCAGCTGTCTGCATTAACTTTTAAGCCCTTTAACCAAACCACTCCGAATGGTTACCTTTCACATCAACAAAGAAAGGTAATAGAGGAATTTTTTTTGAAAAGGGGAATTTTTTGAAACTTCGTACAATCCAGCTACAGAAAGGCCCCTCATCGCCGGACTTTACAAGCCAAAAGAGACCGTATCTCTCTGTTGTTAACTTTTTTTCATTTTGAAAAACCGACTTTTGGAGCGACTAAGACTCGTTTTACAGGTGGGAGAATCTTGGGCCGAGTCATATCGATGATCTCCTCTGCCGTTGGCCGAGCCAGTGGATCATAATTGATCATCTTCAAGACAACCTCGCACAACGCTACGCTCATCTCTGCAATACCAAACATTTTCGGTGACACTAATGCGAACGCTCTTCTGAGCCGGCTCTAAGAGAAGCCAGCGAGAGGTGCATGACAGCCAAGACAGAGATTGTGTAATCAGGGCATAGGTTACCAAGGGGTACAAAATACCTCCCGGCCCCCGCACAGGAAGGAAACTTTTCATAAGCTTTTCACATGATTTTATCCGGTTCAGATTTATTTCTTCATGTTTTATTATGGTGTTTGTGGTGTTTGATAAAGTATGTAGCAGTCCATTTACCATTTTATTTATGCTAAGGAGTTACGGTCAAAAACTCAATTGAGAAATCACTTAAAATAAAACTCCGCTGTGAAATTAATTTTTTTTTCATTACTGGAATGTAAATCTAAAAAATACAATAATAAATCGAATTTGTACACAAAACCCCGCCCGGCCCCCCACCCGCGAAAATTTTTTTGACAAGTTTAGGTGACCCATGAATCAGGGGTTAAATAGTCATGTCAAACCTTCTGTCGGCGGGTCTCTGTTTTTCCAAATCATAAGGGGAGACCCTTATGTGAAACAAAAAATTTTTTTGTGGGTCTCTGGTTTTTTTATCGTAAGGGGGGACCCTTATGTGAAAAAACTTTTTCCCCGCCTTTAGCGGGCGTCTGTACCTTTTTCTTGCACACTAAAAACCCCCTGTGTATAATAAAAGTATTCAACACTGTTAACGACTTGCTCACTTCACATCAGAGTGTTTCTTAGTACACGCACACCTTTTTTTCGAGCGCATAGATTTTTAAAATTTTTCAAGCGCATACATTTTTAAAATTTCACACTTCAACTTTCACTTTATAAAATGATTTATAAATTTCAAAATGACTATTCTTCTAGGAGAAAGTTTTTTCGAGCGAGGAAGTTCAGAAAGATGAGCTCTTTACCCTTAACATGTACTTATTTCTGCAACTATGATTTTTCTAGCTTGAGATTGAAATTGCTGACTTTTCATGAAGTCATCTGGGATGCAGTTCAGCCGGATGGTGTACCACTCATCCCCTTCTGTTGGCAGCAAGCAATCTGTCGCAATTTCGAATGCCGTCACACCTCAAGAAAAAGAATTATTTTCTTCTCAACATAGCTAACAATAGAAAGAAGTCGGTCGGACCGGGGCGAAACAGACTTTTGTGATTAGCGTCATCACAGTGATCGATAGTGACGTCATCACAGTGATCGATAGTGACGTCATCACAGTGATCGATAGTGACGTCACCACAGTGATCGATAGTGACGTCATCACAGTGATCGATAGTGACGTCATCACAGTGATCGATAGTGACGTCATCACAGTGATCGATAGTGACGTCATCACAGTGATCGATAGTGACGTCATCACAGTGATCGATAGTGACGTCATCACAGTGATCGATAGTGACGTCATCACAGTGATCGATAGTGACGTCATCACAGTGATCGATAGTGACGTCATCACAGTGATCGATAGTGATAGTGCTTGTATAATCTATCATTTCATTCTTAAACATTCATAATATGTCCAATTTACATGCTATATGTTAACGCTTTTCGAGCTGGGACAGTTCAGAATAATCTAAAGAGAGGTAGAAGGGCATAGAAAATAAGACATTACACAATATGTATAAACGGTCAATACTGTCAAGAATCGGTTGCTTCACATTCATAGGTAAACTGCCAACTGGCAAACAAAATCTAGGGCGACCGATCTACGGAACCTCTCCCTCACTCAAAATGAATGTATCATAGTTTTCACAGCTAGAATTGAAAAAAATTCACTCCTCTACATAAATAGAACGTTTCATTAGCCATAACTCAGCCTCAACCGGTTTCGTAGAATTATAAGTGAAACTTTTAGCTTACCCAGGCGTTCGACCAATTGAAAAATCAAGACATGTTTTACCTATGTTCACATTATTCTAGACCTTTCGCACACGAGGCGATCGGTCGCCAGGGGTTAAATAGTGACCGGATCGGTCCCGTCGGTGGATACATGTACACACACTATTGACAAAAAAACTCCTTCTTTTCTTACCCGTTTCCTTCATCCCCTCTTCTTTTTTCCTCCAAAATTTGAGCGGCGGATACATGTACACCGATACATGTAAACCCAAATTAGGCGGCTCCATTTAACCCCTGTCGGTCGCCCAAATGTGCAAAGTGTGAGTGACCTTTACTCCTAGAGACTACTTACGGAAGTGCACTTAAAACAAAAGGTTTTATAGTGCGACTAAAGAGTACACAGGGGCCCGCCGCAAATGAAAATAAGCGTGAACAGAAGAGACTCGCGGATGACAATATGAGGTCACTTTGTCTAGATAATATGATGTTTCACATATATTTCTTATCTCATAATTTTCATCAGAGACCCGCGAAGTTGGAAACAGATTCCCGAAAACAGACGGTGGGACTTGACTTTTTCAATTCTTCACAACCAAGGCGTTTCGCTTACTTTGCGAATTAAACTATCAGATTTAAAATTCTCTATTCAAACAAACTTTCTCTTCCTATGAAATACGCTAGCTGTCTTTTTTTCTGAGGCCACAATTCCTTCATCATTGGTTATTTGGAATATTCGGTTCTTTTTTGGGTAGGGAAAGCCTGCTTTCCACAAATACTGCGAAACACTCACCAAGAGAGAATATGTCCGCCGCTTTAGTCGGACCACGGTTTAAAACTTCGCAGGCCAAATACTTACTGTCTCCATCCGATGGACGATCCACCTTACCCTGAACATTGGACGGACCTTTATTAGAAAGGCGTTGTTAAATTAACAGCTTTCGGTGCATCAGAAAAAATAAACTGATAAAAAGTGAGTTTTCTGAAAAGACCCGCATCCCGAAACATGGCTTTTCGTATCCAACTACTACTATCAAATGCACTAAAATTGGTTAAACTCCTCTATCTATCGCACAACCGAATGTCTTGTAAGCATGGGTTAAATAGTCATGTCAGACCTTCTGTCGGCGGGCTTCTGTTTCTCTAAATCATAAGGAGAAACCCTTATGTAGAACAAAAAAATTTTTCACGGGTCTCTGTTTGAAAAATCGGAAGGGGGGAAGAAAAAAAATTTTCGTCTGTATCTTTTTCTTGCACAATAAAAAAAAACCCTGCTTGTAAGGTCACTTTTCCACTTCAGCTCTTTTCATGATTTCATTCTATCAACATTAAATTTTAATAATATAAGAGTTTTTTTAGGATCAAAAATTCTGCCTCAGTCTCTCAATTTTATCACCAAGAGAACACTCTCTCAGATAAGATCGATGTGTAGATTTCATTAATTGTGAACATCATCGGCAGTTTAAGGGATTTTTTTGCCGCGCAGCCCTCAGGTCTTGAACCTGGGCCGAAAACTCGGTTCTTCAAAATTCATACCATTATGCTATACTCACTCTACCTGATTGTCCGACAAAACAAGGTTTTGTTATTATCCTGTAACCACATCCTTCGACCACCCAGTTAAATTGTTGGGGAGCTCCCTGCCATTTTGCTAAGAATCTCCTTGTGATCCTGTTAAGGACCTTACTGTTAATCCGGACCTCCTTTAAAGTTTTTAGACGAAGTCACGTAATTTGCATGTGAATTGATTCCCGTTCTGTTCAGGACCCATTAGTCTTCATGTCAAGTATTCTGACAAGACCATTCATCCCCATACACAAACAAAACTTGCATTGATGATTTGACGGACGAGTCCGAAGTCACCCAATTTGCATGTGAATTGCTTGGTGAGCAATATGTTCTCAGGCTTAACGTCCAGGTGCAGCATGTCATGGTTGTGCAGATAGTTTAACGCCTGGGGGAAACAAATGATAAATCAAGGAAAAGAGTCTTAAAAGAGCCCTAGACTGATCTTTATTCGTCAACAAATTTAAATACATTTGGGTGAAACCGAAAATAATTTCTCTTAATGGGTCACCCGCTCACCCGCCCGTAAATATTTTTCCAGCACATCCTGGTGAGCTATGTTTCCCCTCTCTTTGAAATTCCTCATATCTTTTAAAACTCGCTCGGCGCGTACAAACACGCCTTAGACCGGTCTCATCTAACGCCTGTGAGCAGGGTGTTTCTGCGGGCGAAATCTATGCGCGAACCTATGTGATTTTCAATAATAAAAAAATCTTAAGATAACTCTCTCTCTGTACCTATGCCTTCTCTTTTCATCACAAACGCTTACAGCCTGACTCCTAAATGAGTCGTTTCCTCATTATTGATCCATTCGATCTACACGCTTCTTTGGCGGGTGTTAGGAAACAGCCGGGAGACGAGCGAAAAAGTATTCTTTAATGATGAAAACGTTCAGAAAACAACAATTGTTAGAACTTGACGCTTTGTGGTACCACATTCAGTCTCATTCAGGCGTTAAATGAGACCAGTCAAATTAATGTTTATGCGCGCCGAGCGAGTTGGAAAAGAATGGGGGCAAGGCTAACAAGAATGAAAAGAGAAGTAGAGGAAAAGTAATAAAAAAGAACGGAATGAAAATATAATGAAGATCATTTCTGGCGCGACTATGTATGCGCCAACATAGCTGGTACGGTAGCATGTATGCGCCAACATAGCTGGTCAGGTTTCCATTTAACCCCTGGTCTTATCAAGAAAGTCTGGATTTGACCCCGCTTCTTAAAATAGCTCTCTTTCGTGCGGTAGTTTTATGTTCAGGGTATTGTATATCTAGTTGAATGGAGAACCTGCGCTATGTCGTAGATGAATGACCACGTTAGCGATTCAGTAATCTCGTGCACACTGTTCAAGTAGTCAGCCAGTGACATCTCGAGAAGTTCTGTCTGAATGTACAGCCTCCCGAGCTCTTCCCACGACTTGATGAACTTCACCAAATTTGGATGGTCGGGGAGGGCTTCCTGCCTTTGCACCTCAACAATCACTCACGTATCAGGGTCTTGAATGAATGAGGTAAATGTACTCAATTTAGGCCCCATAGAAAGCTTTGAAGTCCTGAAAACCTGTCCATTTCTCACCAAGATGTTTATCATCAGCCGGGGAAAGAGCGAGTATATCAAAATGACTAATGACTAGGGAACAACAGGCCTTCGAGAGAGCGTGTGAAGTTGAAGAGAAAATGCATAGCAACAGAGCATTTTTATCGATAGATTTTTTGGAGAGCGCATAGATTTAAGCCAGAGTGCGGGTTCGAGAAACATACTGTTTCTCACCCTAAGATCTTAGTTTAGACCATAGCTCGCCAAAATGTACTTCTTTTGTTTCACTTTCACGGGCGTTAATCAAGACCGTTCTAAGGCATGTTTGTACGCGCCGAGCGAGTGGAAAAAGGAATGGGAAAAGGCAAAAAGAGAAGTAGAGAAAAAGTGAAACAGAACGGAAGGAGAAGAGAATGTAGACCATTCTTGGCGCGAACATGTATGCGCCCGCATAGCTGGTACGGTAACCATTTAACCCCTGCTTGGAATATTAGGAACCTCCTTAAGTTTGCTTAAGCGATCGCCTTGAGAAACGTATGCTCTCATCATCTTCTTCACTGCGTACTCCCTCCCGTCTTCTTTGGAAAGGACTGCCAGAACCTGGAAATTCAGTCATCAATTTTATCTCATAGGTAAACTGCCAAATGGCAAACAAATGTTCTAGGGCGACCGACCTACCGACCCTCTCCCTCACTTGAAATGAAAGTATAAGAGTTTTCACAGCTAAAGCTGAAAGAAGAAAGAAAAATCATTCCTCTACACGATCGACCTTTTGAAAAAAATAAAACGTTCTATTAGCAATAACTGTTAAAACAAAAAGTAAAGTTAAAAGTTAAAAGTTAAAAACTTTTCTAAAGTTAAAAGTAAAACTTTCAACCTTCTTTAGCAACCGACCTATTGAAAACTCAAGACATATTCTACCTATGTTTTATCTTCACAACTCAAAAGCGCCTGTACAGCAGGGCTTTTCTTATAACCCGCGCAATTTTTTAAGCGCATAGATTTTCAAATTTTCCAAAAGTTCGAAGTGTTTTTCGCAATGAGTTATTAAATTCCCTGATGTAAAAATCGAAAACAATTTCCAAGCGCTTAGATCTGAAGGTTTTCCGGTGTTTTTGGAAAGCGCATAGATTTTCTTTCACCCGCAGTGCGGGTGAGAGAACACCCTGCCTGCTGGACAGTATCGCATCAAAACGGAAATAGAACTCAAAAGCACCTGGACAGGATCGCATCGAAACGGGAAGAATTGTGAGACGAAAAAAAACCTCTCCGAAGGACCCAGATCCTATGCAGCGAGCGTTCGTATAAGCCTGATCTAGATAGGAATCCGGTGATCGTGGGTTGTAATAGGGACTCTGTGAGATCGGAACTGAAACAGGGTTTAATAGATCACCAAATTTGTGAAATTTCACCATAAAAAAGATAACAAAATTTGTGAAATTTCTCCCGGTCAACAGTTTAGTCCCCAGAAACTTTTTCACTGATGAAGAAAACTTACGTAGCAAATATATGATGTGAATGAAGAAAAAAATCAACGACCTAAAAAGGCACCACAGACATTTTTCTGTCTAACGGATACAATTGGATACAACGGAGAAAACAATGTTTTATTGACCTCCTTTTCTCTCCGGTCGACAAATAACGCCCGGTGTCCGGCCCGTAAAAAAATTTTCAACCCTTTTTTGAAAGCTAAGATTATTATAAGGGCTCTGCTGGACCAAAGGTTATTAGAAAAGACCTTGTTCGATCGAAATTGAAACATGGGCTAGAATAGAGGCTTTGTGGTATCGAGTCAACTAAAACAAGAGTCAGAGAATCTTCGTTAAACGAATTATAACGTTACGTATTGTTTTCTACTACTTCTTGACATTCTCCTCACAAAAAACCAGGTTTTCATGATTTCTTCGGATGTAATTTTAGTTATTTCATTAAATCTATAACCTGAGATACAGGAATTCTCGGCATGTTCATTACGGAGAGGCGTGAGGTTCGTCCGATTCACTGGAGACTTGAAGGTTACGATATGAGCCGGTGTGCACAGGTCGGGTCGCATACTTGATGGACGGCTGTGGAACTCCCGGGCACTCGGAACGATCCGATGCGTATGGACCTATTCGAGGTGATATTAAAAGAATGAGTTCGATTTCTTTCAAAAATTACTATTATTCGTAGAAAAATTTTAGTTGGCCAAAAAATTTACTGGATCTTCTCGTGACGTCTGAACACTAATCTAGCGCCCGTGAATATACTCCTTACTTTAGCTGAAACGGAAGTATTTCGGAAAACGTTTCTTATTGTAATGCTTAGATTTGAGAAGTTGAAGACAAAATAAAGGACAATTATTTTAAATACATTCATAAAAAAGTCGCCACTGATCGGAATTTTTTTTTCTAAATCTTGAATTTATTTTACGGTTCCTTACGAAAGCGACAAAAGGCGGCTCACCTTCCCGCGCTGTCGCTTAGTCGACAAGGGCGTGCCCAATTCTTTATGTTCTCTGACATAATAATTGAGTGGTGAGTGCGGCTCACCGGGGAAGAACAGAGGGGCTTGGGGATCCCCACTTCTGATCTGTTTACGGGGCGAGTTCGTAAATGAGCTGTCGCCATCAATAGAAGAATCGTTTTGCATTTGGTTCGAGATGCTCTCAGTCATTCTGAAAAAAAAATTATGAAAAAAGGCTGTGCGAAAAATTACGAGAAGTTTAATAACAAAACCCCGAAAAATGCAACATTGTATGAAACCGCAACATTTCATGATAACGCGTTCGTTCTCTTAAATTTACCGCGTTCATTACCTTGGCGCGAAAAGTTTGCGCCGAGTTCTCGTATACTGCACTACTAATCTTATAAGCAGTGCACACCTAATCGGCAATAATGGTATTCTCTCTAATTCATGGGCTTCTGTTTTCCAATGTTTTTGTTTTTTGTACATAAAAAGCAATATTATTTTTCAACACATTGATGCGTTAATTGTTTCTTCTCAGAAAATTTCGTTTCTATTTTCGGTAAACGTTCGAGTATTTCTTGGTCAACATTGTTTCTGAGTTCATAGATGCTTACATAATCAAATCATCAGAATGAAATCACATTCCCGGGTGGATGAATCCTCGGATTCAGACGCAGAAGAGCAGCCCATTTCATTCCCCATCAATCGAAAGTTTCGTTGCAGCAAGCCGCCACAGAGTTCTTTGGTAGTTTTCGTGCTTCATTTTTTTCGGCAGCCTAAGTGTCAGACGAAACCAGCTCTAACCCGCACTACGGGTGAAATCTATGCGCTCACTTAAAAGCTAGGGACAAGTTTTGTCTGTTTTTTAAAGAAAAAATTTCTTCGCATATATTCGTTTTCTGAAGCATTAATTTTCTTCTCTTTTTATAATTAGTGTTTTGGATCTACCAGTCTATTTAGCGGGTATGACTAATGGCGCGTCACCTATACAGCTCACCAAACTTTCAAAGTTTTTCGCGTTCGCTGGAAAAAAAATTTGGTGGCGCACTACAAAAAAACCTTTCTCTATTTGTTATAATTCAAGTGTTACTTTTTTTTTGTTCTGCAGAAGGAGGACGATCTGTTCGTGATCGACACAACGGGCACAGAAGACAAAGAAGAAGATGAAGAGAAGGCGGATAAAGTAGATAAGCGTCCCAAAAGTGAGTTAAGACTTTGCCTCGGAGGACACATTCCTAATTCAAATGAAAATGTAGGCTCTGAAGTTCTCCATGAAACTTGTTTCCTGGCTTTTGCATTCGGATGTAGTGGAAAAACAAGAAAAATCATTGCAGATGAAAAGAAATTCGCGTCCGGAGTTGCTATCGACAATAATCTGACCAAGGTTTTCGTTTTCTTCATTTATCATGAATGTTTTCATTCAATTATTCTTATAATCTTCCTCGCGCTTGTTCCCGCCTCGCGGCAGGGTACGCGCTCCCCTGAGATGCAGGTCAGACCTATCCTGGTAGAACCAGTGGCTGCCTGCTAGATCACTGCTAGTGTGATTAGCAGCAGTGGGGAGAGTCAGATTCGTGCATGAGCACTACCAACATTTCTTAACCCCCTTGGTTTGGGTGGATCTGTCCGGGGTGGGAGTCGAACTCGGGACTCTTCGCATAATGGTCTAACACACTACCAATTATGCCACGCCCGGACCATTCAATTATTCTTATTTTATAAAAATCACTCGTTCCAAAAGAAATTACCGCTTCTAGGACCTTTATTCAACTCATGAATTGTTGTCGGAACAAATTTCTGGGAACTTGAAATAGCTGGTCCGGTAACCATTTAACCCCTAGATATAATACAGTTAGGAAGTCCATGAAAGTTACTACAGCTGTTCGTTGAAGAAACTGAAGTAATTGGCGAAAATTGCAAAAAAAATTACATTCAGATCTTGGCGAAGGCAGTTGTGCAACCAGGATTCGAGAAAAATCTCGGATTGACGAGGGAATTGCGAAGTCGCTCTGCGTTAAAAAAGCAGAGAAAAGTTCGTTGAGAAAGCTGAATTGTTCTCAGCTGCTTTTGTTTCTGGGGTTAAAAATTCTTATCTAGTTGAAGATGAGAAAAAGTGGTATATATGCCTGTTTTTTAAAAAGTTTTTTTGAAAAGCAAAATCGAAAAAAAACTCTAAGGAGTTTTACAAGCAAATTTCCGCTCAGGAGTTAAATAGTGACCGGATCGATCCCCTCGGCGGATACATGTACACTCACTATTGACAAAAAAACTCCCCCTTTTCTTACCCTTTTCATTCATCCCCTCTTCTTTTTTCCTCCAAACTTTGAGCGGCGGATACATGTAAACCCAAATCGGGCGGCTCCATTTAACCCCTGGTTCCGCCAAATGCGAATGTTTTTTCTCTCTTTAAATCGAAAGATTTTGTATTAGGGTTCCTCAGATCGAAAGAAACCGGGCGTGTCTGGGTTGGTAGTGTGTTCGACTATTGTGCGAAGATTTTCAAATTTTGCTCCGATACCGGACAGATCAACCCAAGCTAGAGAATTGAGGAATGTTGGTAGTTCTCTGGCACGGATCTGACTCTCCATAAAGCTCCTATTACACTAGCAGTGACCCAGCGCGTAGCCACTGGTTATGCCAGGAAAGGTCGGTCTGGCATCTCAGGTGAGCGCTGATCCTGCCGCGAATGGATATCAAGCGCGGGAAAGATTATATTATATCGGAACATTGACGCGCGTACTTTTGAAACTTCCTTTGATTCAATCGTAAAAGGTATACTGTAACTTCCTTTGATTCAATCGTAAAAGGTATACTGTAACTTCCTTTGATTCAATCGTAAAAGGTATACTGTAACTTCCTTTGATTCAATCGTAAAAGGTATACTGTAACTTCCTTTGATTCAATCGTAAAAGGTATACTGTAACTTCCTTTGATTCAATCGTAAAAGGTATACTGTAGATGGAGAAAGAAAAGACGGCGGGAGCTGGCTGGTTCCACATGAATGCGCCGGAGCTGACGGAGGAACGCCGTGCAGATCTGGAACTCATCCAAATGAGAGCCGCCATCGACCCGACCGCTCACTTCAGGAAGAACGACAGAAAAGATGGTGTCCTACCCAAGTATTTTCAGGTATGGTCAGGGTTGGCCTCTTTCACAAACTTCCGTGCATCTCATTCTACTTTTTCAGTGCAAAACACTCGTGAAACTTCATTTTCTCTTTTTGAAAAAGCTTTTATTGCCACTAGCGGGCTTCTGTTGAAGCTAATTTTTGCTTCTGGCGGCCTTTGTAAAACCTATGGGTATGGTGGTTTTGGACTGCGTTTAAAAGATTCAAATGCCTGCAGAAAGCGGGAAAAGTAGAGTGGAACTAAAACTTTTTGCCCATATTTGAATTTTAAAGAAAAAGGAAAGAATTTATATATGATAACAATTTATTCAAAATTAAATTCGCAGAACATCGTAACAAAGATCGAGCTACGGTCGGGCTACACCATTCATCAATCAATATCTTTCTTGTAGCATGACATTATGTTAGCATCAAACTTTCTGATCTTATCGCTTCTTCTGCAATATATAGAGAGTGAGGATCGCTTCTGAAGGTGTTGTTGTTGTTGCCCCTTGGGCGAAAAGGTCATCTTGTGGCGAGTTGGCGAACATATTTTACATAGTAAACAATTTTTTCTGTAGGTCGGACGTGTTGTCGATGCACCGGAAGACTACTACAGTAACCGCCTGACAAAGAAAGAGAGAAAGAGAAATGTACTGGATGAAGTCATGGTAGACAAGGCCACAGTCGAAAAGAGCCAGCAGAGGTACGTCTTGAGATGCTCTAAGAAATCGGACATTTAGGTTTTATCCGTTCCATAAGGGTCCTGGTAACACTAGAACAAGTGTGTTTTTCTAACTAGCACTGCGTATGAAATCTATGCGCAAGTCTATGCGCTATCCAAAAAGCCTAGTGATAGGAATGCTCTGTTCGTCTGCATCCTCTCTATTACATCACACGCTCTCGCGCTCTCTTCTCCTCTCTCGAGACCTGTCGTTGCCTCATGAATAGAGATCTTGACATACATATCTGCGGGTAAGAAGAAACAGCCTGAACAAAACCTACTTGAGAATAAGGATCTCTAAAGCATCACCTCGCCTCAAACTGAGGTTCGAGGTGGCCGGTTAAATGGATGTTGACAAGTATCCGCCGCGGAAGGGAGGGGAGTGATACGATGTTAAGGTAGCTAAACTCCCACCCACCCTTTCTCTCTCTCTCTCTCTCTCTCTCTCTCTCTCTCTCTCCTCCCTCTCTCTTGCTCTCTGTGCCTTAATCCGTAAATCCGTGTATAGTGATTTTTGGATGTCTCTTGTGAAAGAAACTCTTGTCAGTTTTGAAACAGTGTTGTTTGTATGACTTTTCGAAGGACGAGCTCAGGAATTTTGACGAATAATCAAGCTAGCGTCAATTTTTGGAGGCTCTTTGAAATAAAGAAGACTGTCCTTTTTAGCGTTATTATAAATTAGTTTATTAAAATACCATTGCGTTTCAAATACACTGTGGGAGTCCTCGGTTACTTCTGGGTTTTTTCAATCATCTTGTCTGATTCCAAAGCATTTTCAGGTTCAGTGCAATACTTGCCTCCGAGAAGAGAAAACGGCGAGGAGCTTTCCAAGGATATAATAGGGGAAAAAAGTCGAAAAAAGAGAGTTTTTAAATAATTTTTTTGTTGATTTTTGTTGTTTAATTGTTAATGTTTTCTGTTTCGAGTTTGTAATTCAAAGTGAAACGCTAATAAAATGAAACTATTCCGTACTAATCCTGTCGAACAAACTAAGTTTTCTATTAAACAACTGTTCCTCGTGTTGCAGACGAATTGCGTAATAACTGTAGAAAGCACACCGAAATGCGTTTTAAAAACATTATTTATCAGTGAGTGATGTTGATGGTCTCTCAGTCGATGTTCTGGGCAAGGGGTGGGACGGGGAAGGGGGAGTAGCAAAGGTGAATTTGCGATTTCTGTAGTTAGAAAGCGTAGATGGTAACTTTTACAGAATAATAAAGAACGGAATGCGCAAGTTATCACTAACATTTGAAGCTGCTCGAGCCGATAAGCATCTTTTCATTCGAAAAAAGCACACGAACAATCACGATGTTATACTATAAAAGAATAACTGAGTAAACAATAGAAATGATTAAACGTGTAAATGCACAAGTAATATGGTAATGACTAGCGTCCATACAATTAGCACAGTGGCAGGTATAATTACGGGCAAGTCGGGCTGCGAAATGATGGCGAATCGTCAACCGGAGACGGTGAATGATAGGCGATTAGTATTCATCGCCTTCTTCCGCGTTGTCCTCCATGGAATCCACGCCCACCTTAATTTACGAGTGTAGTCTAAGAACGATTTTTCATAAATCTGTATTCTTTTTTCTTCTCTTTACCTGACTTGATAAACTCTCATTAGCACTTCAAAAAGAAACAATGAAAGTCTTTTGATTCAAAACATAACAGTTGTATTTGAACAAATTATTAGAAGTGTTTTCCTAAAAAATACCGCTTGTATGAGCAATGAACCACCGTGCATGAATTCATCGACTCTTCAGCGATTGTGTTAAAGGGAATTGGTATGAAAATAGGTTCATTGAAACAGGGAGAAAAACTTTCTTAGAACCAAAATAGCACTTTTTATGGAACTGTAACGCTAGTTTTGTGGTACGATCGCTCTTGGTAAAATACTCCTGAGTTCGATCGCGTCACTCGGACTATTTCTCGTTAGTGCGAAAGGTATTATCTCTTTCTCTCTCTCTCACTTTCTCTCTCTCTCTTTTTTTTCTCTCTCTCTCTCTTTTTCTCTCTCTCTCTTTTTTTCTCTCTTTCTCTTTCTCTCTCTCTCTTTCTCTCTCTCTCTCTTTCTCTCTCTCTTTCTCTCGCTTCCTCTCTTTCCAGTTTTTATTCCTGAAAGTTCTACTTTATATTTTCATTCGTGAAAGTTCTACACCTGAACCTAATCACTTGTCATATACTTCTAATACATGGACTTAATTTCTTTCATTTAAAAAATCGCAACCCCGTAAATTTCTCTTTTTCCGCACCAACCTCTTCATAATCTTTCTCGAGCGCGGCAAGATCCTCCCTGGCCTCAGAGAACTCTCCCTCCTCCATACCTTCTCCCACGTACCAGTGGACGAATGCGCGCTTCGCGTACATCAAGTCGAACTTGTGGTCGAGTCTGAAGACTCATGAAAAATTCAAGTCTCTAATTTTACCTGTATTTTAAAAAAGTCAAATCTCGAGCATGAACTAAATTCAAGAACATCAGTTCGGATCAGGTTTCAAAGTTTAATTTCCAAAACTTAATATGGAAAGACCACGTTTAAATACAGCTTTCGATGCCAGATGTCTTTTTTTTCTTCACATATACTAGCTCGATATTTCACTGACCTCGCCCACGCCTCAGCGATCGCAGTCGTGTTGGAGAGCATGCAGACTGCTCGAGGAACCTTTGCGAGGTCTCCGCCTGGCACTACCGTCGGCGGCTGGTAGTTGATACCGACCTTAAGGTAAACTATTATTTAGGGAAACTTTCGAGTCTGGTGACAAGTGACAATGAATAAGGGATGTGAAAAATTGAAGCCTTGAAGATTTCTGAGCTAATTGTTACATAAAATACCCAGGTTCGTTGGTTCCAATCAACAGTTCACATTTACTACTATAATTCCCCTAAAAAATTGAATTTTCAAGAAGAGTTAGAGTTATAGCAAAAAATGGTCCATGTGAGTCATCTAAAGTATCTCAAGTCTTGTAATTCTTACGGTTTCGACTTCTTGCATTATTTAACTAACAATGCCTGCGTATTTTCCATCAATCTTGCTTCAATTCCTCAAAATGGTTTAGAAAATAGTAGTTTTTTTCTTCGGAAAACTGAGAGTCATTACAAGAAAAATAAATTGGTTTTCAAATTTCTCACTTTAAATCCTGTTGGACACCAATCTACGAACTGGATGCTTCTTTTGGTCTTAATGGTTGCGATCGCTGCATTCACGTCTTTCGGCACCACATCTCCACGGAAAAGAAGGCAGACGGCCTGAATATGAAAATAAAATTTTTCTCTCCTACTTCTGGTCTTCTTAGGCCTGATATTAGTTTAGAAACTTATTTCAAACGTATTGATTCTTTTTTGGATTATATTTTTTTAAATCAATCTTTTGACTAACCATGTACTTCCCGTGACGAGGATCGCATTTTACCATCTGGTTGTGAGGCTCGAAGCACCTGGGGAAAAATGGTTAGTGTAGATCGGTCAACCATGTTGTGCTGCATCAAGCAATGTTTTCTTTATTTGTTTTATATGTAATGGAAAAAACTCAGGACCTGAGCCTCAGGAGTGTTCACATTGAACAAAAAACACTTATTGGTGAAAATTACAATAACAGTGCATGGAAAAACTAGTCTACAAGGCGGGACCGAACCCAGCCGTCTCTCTCTCTCTTGCCTGGAGCAAAGTACATTGCCCCTACGCCGCCAAAACCACTTTGCTAATCCATGTGTTAGTTCGGTGTGGAAAGCTAATCGACCTTGTTGTTTTGGCGAAATCGCCTCTTCAGATTGTCTCACTAACATATTGGTAATCTCAGCGACGGACAGCTGCTCATGATAAGCTTTTTCGGCTGAGATAACTGGGGAGAAGGTCGCCAATGGGAAGTGAATGCGTGGGTAGGGCACCAAGTTGGTCTGCAATTCAATAACTTGGCCCCAAGATGCAAATCAATAACTTGACTCCATGACGCAAGTATGTAAATAAATGACCCCTTGATGCAACTCGATAAATTGCCTCCACGATGCTTCTTGAACTTAAAATTTCCTTATCAAGCCAGCTTTGTTCATTAATGTTTAATTTAAAGATGTAATGAAAATCAGGAATACGAGGGGGACTTGAGTAATGTTAGGGGAAGGGAAATTTCAGAGGATATCGAGAGGCACTTCGTGACAACCATTTGGAGAAAGGGTAGACGAAAATTAGAAAAGATTCAAAGCAAAACAAAAAAAGGTGGTAAAAGAGAAAGTTTCTCGAGAAAATTTGCCTTAACATGAGTATTATGATGGACAAGATCATTATAATTTTGGTTGTTATACACACAAAAAAGGTATGAATTCTTGACATTGAACTTCTTCTTCTTCTTCCTAGCGTTGTCCCGCGATGGCAGGGTCCGCTTTGTGGATCTTCTTTCTCCACTTGTCCCGATTGAGGGCATCTTTCGGGCTTAGATGACTGGCTTTCAAGTCCGCATTGATGGTGTCTTGCCATCGCTGCTTCGGTCGCCGGCCGTCCACTTCGAGATTGTAGGCTGTGCTGGCTACAGTTTCCGGTGATGCTCTGGTGACATGGCCGAACCATCTCAGCCGATTTTCGCGCATCTTCTCGTCGATGGGGGTGACGCCAAATCTTCTCCTTATGGTCTCATTTGGTAGGTGCTCGCGGAGAGAGATTCCCATGATCCAACGGATCATGCGCATTTCCATAGTTTGTAGACGTCGCTCAACTGTTCTCGTAGTTGGCCAGCACTCGGTTCCATACAAAGCTACGGGGCGCACTACTGTCCGATATATCTTTGACTTGAGGCGCAGAGGCATCTTTCGGTCGCATAGTACGCCTGTGAGATCTCTCCATTTCATCCATGCTCCGTTGACACGTGACAGCACGTCAGAGTCGATGCCTCCGCTGGTCTGGATGTTCGATCCAAGGTAGGGGAAGCAGGTGGACTTCGTCAATTCTTCGCCGTTTACCTTGATGGTATTGTTTCCAAGTACTCCGTCTTTGAGGTATTTAGTCCAAACTGACTGAGTCGGCTGCTCCAAGCCTGCACTTTTTGCTGAAGCTCCTCTCTCGTTTTAGCTGCCAGGAACACGTCATCCGCGTACAGGATGGTCCATGCAAGGTCACCCTGTAGGTCACGAGTAATAGTGTCCATGACAAGAATGAAGAGAAATGGCGATAGCGCTGATCCTTGATGTACGCCTACACTCACTGGAAAACTATCCGAGATTCCGACGGGACACCTAACGTTGCTCGTGGCATCTACGTAGAGTAGCCGGACCCAATCAATTAGAAGTTCAGGCACTTCGTGGTCCCGAAGGGCGTACATGATGAGCTCGTGTAGTACACGGTCAAATGCTTTTTCTAGAACGAGAAAAGCGAGATGGAGTGGTTGCTGCTTCTCCCTGTGTTTCTCCATCAGCTGGCGAGCAGTGAAAACAGCGTCTGAAGTGCCTGTTCCTTTGACGAATCCACATTGGTTGCGTTGGAGCTTGACGATTTCTCGCAAGCGCTGTTCGAGGACACGTTCGAAAATTTTCATTGTATGGCAAAGAAGGCGTATCGGTCGATAATTCGAACAGTTCGCTGGATCTCCTTTGTTCTTGAAAATCGGGACCGTGACACTTGTCAACCAATCTGCGGGTGCTCGACCAGTTTCCAATATTGCGTTGAAGAAGTCTGTAAGCCAGGGGATCGCGGAGTCTCGTAGTTCCTTGAGCTTCCATAAGTCGGCTGGTACCTGTGGCTGTGGAACTCTTCATAACGCAAACGGCTTTCGAGACTTCGGCAAAAGTGATGCGGGAGACTGGGCCAGCTAATTTCGGGCCTTCTGGAACATCCGGGTGTGGGAATTCTACATTTGAAATCTCTTCGAAATGCTGTTGCCAGCGTCGGAGGATCTCTGTATTCGTCTTTCGTCTTGACACATTTGTACGGCTCGATGTCAAGAGTCGCCTTTTTCCTCGCTTTCGCTAGCCGATATATGGTCTTCTCTCCTTCCTTCGTGTCCAAGCGTTCGTAGAGTTCACGATGATGTTCAGAGCGTGCGGAGGCTACGGTTCGCTTTGCTTCTTTTTTCGCAGCCTTGTACTCCTCCCAGTTCTCGTCTGTCTTCTCGATGAACCATTTCTTGTAAGCCGCTTTCTTTGCTCGAACTGCATGCTGCACTTCGTCTGTCCAAAGCCATGTCTGCTTGTCGATTCTTCGGCGTCCAGGTTTCGTCGTTTCTAGAACTCTTCTCGCGTTGGCGGTTGCAGAATCTCGAAGCGTGGCCCATGTTCTGTTTATGTCTTCCGGGTCGATTTCAGGGAAGGTTAAACAAGTGACGACGGCTGATTTATATTCCTGAAGCTTCCACCATTTGATGGTTGCCGGGCCAGTTACTTGTACTCTCTTCTTCACGTTGACACGCAGGTCAGTTATGACCAGCTTGTGTTGAGGGGCGAGACATTCGGACGGAATCACCTTCGTGTCGATCACTGCCGGGAAGTCTCGTTTTCGTAACAGCATGAAGTCTATTTGGCTTGTGTTGAGGCCGCTGGAATACGTGATCATCTGGCTCGTTCTCTTCTTGAAGAAGGCGCTGGATATGACAAGACTAGCTGCTTCTGCGAAGTCGAGGATTCGGCATCCATCGCTGTTCCTATTCCCATATCTTTTTCCACCGTGAAAACTGTATCCGCTGCTTTCTCCTCCGACATGTCCGTTGAGATCTCCTCCAAGTAACAGAAGATCTTCTGCGGGGCAGTTCATAACGTGGTCGTGTAGATCCTGCCAGAACTTGTCCATATCCTCTTCATCACATCCAGTTTGTGGGGCGTATGCGGAGAAAATCTGGATACGGCGGTTGTCGGCATCAATGGAAATAGACATCAGGCGGTCAGAGTGACGTTGAACTTCGGCTACTCGGCTTTGAACATCTTCACTCACTACGATGGCGACCCCGTTGAACTTCGTCATTCCATGATAGATTAGCTTATATCCTTCACCGATGTTTCGTGACTTCTGCCCTTTCCATCTCGTCTCCTGAACGCATGCGATATCGATTCCGCGGCGTTTGAGAAGGTCCGCTAGCTCACGGCAGCGCCCGGTCAGTGTGCCGATGTTTAGGGTGGCGAATCGGACTTTTCTCGATATGAGATTTGGTCGTCTGTCGGCCAGTTGCCCGCACATTTTATTCACGTTGGTGGGGCATGGCCAACATGCGTCGCTTTCGGGGGACGCCCTGTAGCATGGAGATGTTTGATCCATGTAGTTGCGACAAGAATTTGCCGACCGGCCTGTCGCTCGGGCCTGGCGTCGGTGTCCGCGTTCAGCTTAGCTCACTCTTACGAGTTAGCAGTTTCCGATGGGACCACGTGGAGAACGGACTGTCAATTCTTGACATTCAACTTCAATAATTGAAATCTGGCGATTGAACTTCGATAATTGACAAACTGATATTTTACAATGGACAATAGTTAACACACAAAAAGTATGGGAAATGACACATATACAATTGAAAGTATGATTATTCATACTTACATACAACTTATTACCATTCATACCTATATGCACACTCATTCATAACTTTATAATTTAAAGTATGAATAGTCATACATTTAAATGTATATGTGTCATTTCCCATACTTTTTGTGTGTGAACTATTGTCCATTGTAAAATATCAGTTTTTTTCGATAATTGAAGTTCAATCGCCAAAGGTTAATGTAAGAACAACAAAAATCGTTTAAATAATGTATAGGTACTTGGAACTCGGTAAGATCGACGTTCAGGGCACCGTCGAAGCGCAGAGAAGCCGTTATTGAAGAGACGATTTGTCCTGGAACAGGCCCTCATTCTCGCACATTGACAAGGAAAGTACCGCCTTTTTTACCAAGAGTTCCTCTATATGCTGTACCTTGAAGTCTCGCTAAACTGCTGTGATTATCGTCGGATGTATTAATAAACCTCTTTCCCTTTCCACGCAAACTTTATCATCAGTGTTTTGTACTCTCCGCTTAAGGTACTTTCTTCTGATCTTCTTATCTTATTGCATTTTCTCTGTACTCCTTACTCTACCCCTTTACCCAGAAAGTGCTGTTTTTTTCTTCATATTCTTTACCTCTGTGTCGCGAGATCAAACATAACTCGCTCTTTTTTCTTCCGCTCCTTCTCTCGATTTTATTCTTTTTTTCTCTTAACCTATCTCTACGTCTCTTTTGAACTCCTAGTCATCGGCTCTACCTTTGACGCCCCCCTCCCCTTTCAGCGGCTCCTATCTCCCGCTGTACCCCTTCGCCCTCTGACCGATGAGTCGGTTCAGATTAGTGTACGAAGGTCGCTCGATGTCGAGATTGCGCCGGCAGATATCGTAGATGGCCTCGTTATCCACCATGAAGGAGCAATCGGAATGCTCCAAGGTCGTGTGCGTCGTCAGAATGGAGTTGTACGGCTCCACTACCGCTGTAGACACCTAAGCACGGAAGATACTGAAGACATTTATATGGTTAGACAAATAAGAAGGTTCATGAATCCAATACCCCCTTTACTTCTATGGACACAATAGGACATAGTTTGTTGTGTAATGCATGACACAGATATTCGGCTAAATATGTGATAAACTTTTTCAACCCATCCCTTTTTTCTTTTAGCTAGAAGGTATGATTTTTTTTACACTAGCGTTCTTCATAACTCTATTCCTCTCTCTCTCTTTCTCTCTCTCTCTCTCGCTCTCCCTCTGTCTCTCTCTCTCATTCTCTCTCTCTCTCTCTCTCTCTCTCTCTCTCTCTCTCTCTCTCTCTCTCTCTCTCTCTCTCTCTCTCTCTCTCTCCTTTCTTTCTTACTATTATCTTTATCTCCTTTCTTGCATTCGTTCTGTCTTTTTCTCTCGTCTCTGAGGAGAGATGAGAAACGAAAACTTTCGCTTTCTCATCTTTTTCTCTTACCGAGTCTCTCTTTCTTCCTCACACTTTTTTCATACTTTTTTGGCACATTATTTAATAAATTTTGCGTTAAAAATTAATGAAAACCTGTGGCGCAGGATACACAGAGAACTCCAATTTGGCCTTCTTGCCGTAGTCGACGGAAAGTCTCTCCATCAGAAGAGAAGTGAACCCTGAGCCGGTTCCTCCTCCGAAGGAGTGGAACACCAGGAAACCCTGGAAAGCAACCGGCACTTGGTTTTTAAGATTCAGAACCCAAAATAACAATGATTGAAACAAAGAAAACCTATCGATACAAAGACTATTCATTGTAAAGCCGCCCTAACATTAAAACTATGATAAATCTTCAAATGCTAAATGTAAGAGTAATATAAAAGAATAATTGGAACTATGTATGTAAGAATCATCTTAACCAGGTGTCACTGCCTTTAAACTGTGTAGCTTAGCATTCGAAGATTTATGTAAGAATAATTGAAAAAATTAAAATATGTAAGAATCCTCTCACCCATTATCACTATGTACAACTTTCAGCTTTCTAACTATACAGGTATGTGTGTGGAACCAACTAATCTTTTTTTAAAGTTCTCTATTATATTGAATATCATACGATCCTTCTGATGAGATGCTTTTTGAACTTGAAGAGCTTCCAGAAAATGTTATACTACCTTAATCATTTTTTTAGATGATACGAATGACTCCTCTATTTGATCCCCTACCTGCCCCTTCCGAAATCACCCTTGCGATAAAGTATTGTGTTGTTTCTGCGATAAAACTTGTTTCTGACTGAAAGCTTTAGAACACTGCGACTTTAATCATTATTTTTTTTGAGAACTTAATGAAATAATTTTGTTCAACATTTATTATATTCAATCACGGTGAACCTGTACGTACGAAAAATCGCAAAGGAGTGAAAGCCTGAGCACCTTTTGACTGCTTTCATAAAGTAATCGCTGACTTGTATGTTACTGTTGCCAAGTTCTCATATTCTTGGTCATAGTTTAATGCACATGCGGGGTTTTCGTTCCTTAAAAGCTTTTCGGACCCCAAGTCCAGAGTCTACTTCACCTGAAGCCCGGTGCAGTTGTCAGCGAGTCTCCTAATTCTGTCGAGAGTAAGATCGATAATCTCTTTGCCAATGGTGTAGTGGCCTCGGGCATAGTTGTTGGCGGCGTCTTCCTTGCCCGTGATGAGTTGCTCCGGGTGGAAGAGGGAGCGGTAGGTGCCAGTTCTAATCTCATCTGAGAATAAATTTTTGCCAAAACACAAAAATTTTACTTTGTGGTGCTTTTTTGAGTTCTAATAGGGGTCATCTCAATCTGTATAATCGCCCATGAAGGCTCTGCGTCGTTACTAACAAGTTTAATCAGCAGTGTAGAGGTCCCGGTAAGAATGAATCGACTGGGTTCGATTTCGGTCATAGTCCAGCCTTTGCTCATGTAATAGTCTATTCGTACGTTTCCGGTGTAGGTTGGAATGAGATGTATAAGAGTCATAGATTGTTTCCAACTGCAATCTCGCTTTACGCCTCGTTGAATTGAGCTCTGGCGGAAAGTCCAAATGGACCCCTGGAAGTAGGAAACGCAAGCTTGAATGAGTCTGAGATTTGCCCTACCTATGCTTACTTCAATCTGCAATTCATAAGAGTTTCTCTCTCTCTCTCTCTCTCTCTCTCTCTCTCTCTCTCTCTCTCTCTCTCTCTCTCTCTCTCTCTCTCTCTATCTTTTCTCTGAAATGATTTCTCTCTCTCTCTCTTTCTGTCTCTCTCTTCCTCTCCCTCTCTCACTCAATTTATTTATCCGTCTGTTCGCGATTTCCTTTCATAGAGCTCTTGCCCCTCTCTGTTGAATCCACCTCATATCTCACTATCTCTTTATCTTTCCTCTCTCTTCCTATAATTTGTTACCCCTATCTCTCTTCTCTCCATGTGTTTTTTTTGATTCCTCATCTGTTCCAATCACTAATTTTTCTCTAATTTCATCATTCTTTTTCTAGAATTTCTTCCATTTTTCAGAAGCAGCCAGTAAGACATGAACGATGGCAATTTTCTTCTCTGTGTGTTTATTTCTTTCATGCTCTTCAAGTGTCGAGATCCTTTTATCTGTCTTTCTTTCCATCTTTTCAATTACCCTTTACTTGCTTGAGCTTTCCTGTTTCGGGCACAGAAATTACTCTCGAATTGTATGCCCTCACAAGCCGCTCTCTATATAAGTACCAGGAACAGCTGCGTTCTTCTCTTCTTTCAATTTCTTCTTTATTTTTCTCACTCTTTCCTCTTTGTTCCCCATGAATTAGTTATGTTTCTAGCCCTTCAAGTTTCATACCTATCACTATTTTTGTGACGGAAATTCGGGAACATCTGAGCTAAAAATATCTGATTTCTTCCTCTATCTTATGAAAGAAGCTTCTAGCTTTTTTTTTAAAGATTACAATCCATTTGATCGCGGAAAATAACGAATTTCTTGCTTAATCTTATAAATGGAGCTTTTATTTGTTTTTTTCTCGATTTCAATCCATTTGTCCTTTGATAACGATAAAAAGTCTGTAAAATGTTCAAGTGGAATCCATACTTGTTCTCACAAAAACCTGTGAAGACTACAAGTATTTTTTTACATTTAAAATTCATATGAGCACGAAGTTTCTCATAAACTTATTCAATAACTTGCTCTTCGGTAGATACGATTCTCCAGAACCTTACCGACTCAAACTCTACAGACCTGTAGATACAATCATTGCAAACAAAAAGTTTTTGTACCTGGAATTTCTTGAGATGTTTCCGCAACCCTATTCAGGCTTTGAAACGTTCAAACTGATTCAGATAAGGTTCGAATTCGGAGCGAGACATTGTATGAACCTATGAATAGCTGTTGAACCGAGCGCTCATGAAAAAGTATAAGAAGTGTCCTGATGAAGGAGAACACATGGGTAGCATAATTAGATGTAATCTCCTCCACGGTGAGGCTAACAAGAACACCCATCCACTTAGGAACGCAACTACATAGTAATCAATTAGTAAAAAAGAGGAAGAGAGAGAGAGATAGACAGAGTCAAAGAGGCAGAAAGAGTGGAAGAGTAAGAAACAAGGAGAGAGAGAAAAATGTATAGAAGAGAAACAAGGAGAGAGAGAGAGAGAAGGAAAGAGTGGAGGAAAGAGAAAGAGCAAGTGTGACAGAGGAAGAAACAAATAGATAAAATGCTTAGAAAAAAGAGAAAGAAAGATACAAAACTGAAAAAAAGAAGCTGTATTAAATGAAATAACCCAGGTTCTCTTTTCGTAACTAATCGTTCTTTTTATGATAGACAATAGAAATAGCTTTCAGCGTTCGTTTACGAGTCTCAAAGAGAAAAGCGAGAGAAATAGTGAAAGTAATAGATATAGAGATAGAAAGTGAAAGAGAAAATAAAGAGTGAGAAAGGGAAAGGGCTGTATGATAATTAGAAGCTAGAATTTTCAGAGGGTAATAGACTCAGTAGAATGTTCATTGGAAGAGAAGGACTAAGCCTCGATTGCACTGCAGCTGATTGAATACGAACCCTCTCCATGCCTGGCGTTCCCTTCTATACTTAAACCCGATCAATTCCACAAACCCTTCCTTTGCTTGTTTATGGAACCTTTTTCCCAAAAAAAACTTACTGCTCTAGTAATTCTGTTCATCTGCAATTCTCGTCACTAATACACTCTCTAAAAGCCTTCTTTTTCTCAGAATTTCTTCAGTTGATTAGTGTCTCGTTTGGCACTCCCAGCTCTTGTATTAGTTCACAAAAAAAAAAACATTGGAGAACGAGAGAAGCATTGAAAAGCGCAATGGCCATGCATTAGGAAGGGTCTCTTTCTCTTTGTCTTCTCTGCTGCCTCTGCTATCCAATACCCATATACCCACTAATGCGACCCCTTCTCCCTGCTCGTTGCAGACCCATTCTCCTCCTGCCAGCCCCCCCCTTTCCCTCCCCGGAAGGCATCTTTCTCTTCCTCATACATTTTCGATTGACCCCTTCTTCGCAGGCTGGTCTGCTTAGTTTCTCCTGAAAAGAAGACTTCAGAATGGCTTTCTCATTCTTTTCCTCCTATTTCCTCTTTTTTCTCTCATCTTCATGCTTTTTTCGTGCAAAAAGTCTTTTTTTTGCTTCTGTAATCAAAAGAAGGCCTTCGTGAATACCTAAGGAATTCTCTTTTTGATGTCTTGGGTTCACTGACTGTTGCACGACAGACAAGGAAACTACCCTTTTCAGCTTCAAGAGACGATAGGAGGAAAAAAGCGCGGTGAGACAGTAAGCGATGAACAGAGAGAGATAGATAGATAGAGAGAGAGAGAGAGAGAGAGAGAGAGAGAGAGAGAGAGAGAGAGAGAGAGAGAGAGAGAGAGAGAGAGAGAGAGAGAGAGAGAGAGAAAGGGAGGAGCGAGCCAACAAGAGAGAAAGAGGTAGCGAGCCAACAAGAGAAAGAGAGAAAGAGAGAGAGAGAGAGAGAGAGAGATCTTTCTCTCAACAGTCATCTTGGAAATGTATGGACGTCTATGTAGTTGATGGAAGAATTGAATCGGAAATTGGTAGGGGAAGACAAAAAATCTTACTCTTTCTCTCTTCTTTCGCAACATTAAAGAGACAAAGGGCAGAATGGGGCATTCTGTTGACGTCCAGTGTCTCCTGAACACAAGAATCTTTTTCGATTGCGACTTTCAACAAGTGATCATCCATGTTTTTGTAGCACCCCAGCCAAGGTTGAATGAAGCCACAGGTGGCTTGCTAAAGAATCCGGAGCTCTGTTACTTGGTAGCTCTAAGGTTAAGCAAAGCGCTCGAGTTCGGTTCCTAGCCAATGCGTAACTTTTGCACTCACTTGAATCATCATGTTCGGTTTCTTTTTTTGGACTTGATAACTTTTAAAAAGTTCTGCAGATTGAAAGCACTTTGTCATTGACCTAGTTATTAGAGGAATTATCGGAAAAAAGGAAACACGATCAATCAACCAACTCGGCTATATAGCCTTATGAAGGAGACAAAAAACACCTGAGAAAATTCTTTTTAACCCAAACATTCTGACCAAGCAAGGTAAACCTAGAACGTCCATCACGTGAACGACATCGCAATTCTACATTTATCTAATTTTTGACATAATTTTGTGCTTAAAAAAATAATTCAATGGCGACAATGTTTTAGAAAATTAGGAAAGTTTTTATTATCACTGTTATTCATCTTCCGAACAGTTATTTTACTTCAAAAAACTGACTACAAATGGATAACTTAGACTGTTTGCTAAAACTTCATTTTTTAATTTTTTTTGAACCCGCTACAGGCAGAAATATGGTCACTTGAAAAACCATTACACAACCTTTGAACTAGCTTTGGAATGAAATGTTTTAGGCTCTGAACGGGTAAGATGGGGAGATTTGGAACATTAGAACTCGGAAGAAATGCTTCTCATCAGTCAAAAGTGTGTTTTATCACTCAGTGCAAGTACAGTGTAAGAACACTTATACGCGAATCAGGAGAGGTTGAATAAAACAAAAACCATCGCAAGGGCAAAAAGCTTCCCTACGCAACGGGATCGAACCGACCCGTCTCTCCTTTACCGGGTGCAAACACATTGGTATTTTATACGTTCAGCGTTCTGAAAGGATCAATGGCCTTGTTGGATTTCACGAACTTACCAATGACGGTTGGCTCGAGGTCGATCATGACTGCTCGGGGGACATGTCGTCCAGAGCCAGTCTCCGAGAAGAACGTCGAGAAGGAATCGTCGCCTCCGCCAAGAGACTGCAATGCTTCCCAGATGTAAACTAGATTTTACACCGAGTTCGCTGTTTAAAAAAACAAGTAAAGAAATCAATAGACAAGAAGCGACAACCTTGACAAACAAAATGACACGCAAATGACACTCTTCGGTTGGGAATATAAGATTCTTAGTTTTCTTAGCTTAAATTATTCCATCAGTTAAATAATACTTCTCAGCTGGTCTTTTTTCCAGTCACGCGCACTTACACACAAAAGATCACTTCTATCTCGGTTCAAAATGTGAAGAACTAAAAACTCAGACTGGACTTGTATCATAGAGTTTGTACTAACACGATGAAGAGAAAACCTTTTTTGTCATTATAATGGAGCGTTAGAATTCAACTTTTCACTTTGCTAAGTAATCTCTGCCAAGTGATCCCGTTAAACGCTTAACGGGATGCGGCCAGGAAGCGGCCTAGAGCGTTTAACGGGATCACTTTGCAGAGATTACTTTGCAAAGTGAAAAGTTGAATTCTAACGCTCCATAAGATATCTGTTATTAGCCATTGTCTTTTTTCTAATCTCAAAAAGCTCTGCCAAAAAGTGTTTCAAGCGCATCCCGAGGTTATTATCATCCTTTCGACTGAGTTCATAACGAAATGATAGTTGACTGCTTCTTACGTAAGTCTGATAGTTGAGTTCTGCTTCTGTGTCTACAGCTCATGCGTTTTACAAATTATGAATAACGCTTCTGTACTCACAAAACATGAATAAGTGAATATCGAGAGGTATGAATAGCGTTTTGCTTTTCGAAGTTATACTTCAAATGGAAAAAAAAACAACATTAGTTACAAAAACATGTACTTAAGCTTGAAATGTTGCGAATGCTGGGCTGCTTGTTCGTATTCCCATTCTCTCCTCTCCTACCCTTTCTCTATTCAATTTTCTCTTTCTCTCCTCTACAATCTTCTTTTTATCTTCCCTTTCTCCTCGTCCTTCAGTTTTCGCTCTCTCTTTTCACTAATTTCACTTCTTGATGACCATCTGCCCTCTTGCTTCCTGCGCGTTCTCTTTCTCTCATTTCCTCCGTGTTTTATGAGTGAGAATTACCAGGGATAGGGCAACACACACGCGAAAGAAACGTACATATTTGCAATACGCACTCGAAACGACTCTTCCCAAGCATTAGTAAACCAACGAGAGATATGAAATTCATCATGGATGTTGAAATATTTGTATGAATATTTATACACATTCAAGCTTTTTGATGTGTTGATGAATTATGTTCAAGTGAAAATAGGTTTTCTCTCGAGGCGATATAGGACAACTACTCCATCACTACTCCACAACTATTCCTCCACTACTCCTCCACAACTATAGGAGGCGATATAGGACAACTACTCCTCAACTACCATAGGAAAACTACTCCTTCTTCTCTCCTCCCTCCTCCATGAACGGCTGCTACCGAAACTTCTTTCAATAAATGCTCATCATTCTTCTGCAACTCGTTACACGGGAACTTCTGCTTTGAAACAGCTCCCAATTATCATGCTTGCACTACCCCGTTATTCGTAGAAGACAACTCAACCCCGTCACAATTCCTCTCTTCCTCTATTCCTTCCCATTCACCATATCATCCATCCAATAAAATGATAAAAAGATAAAGATACTAAAGCATTTGTGAGCGGCCATAAGAAAAAAGGGTTAAGCGTGAAAGCAAAATTGTTAAAGTGTAAGCTTGAAGGGGTATAAAACCTGGTGTGCGTAACCCTGACAGACCTTATCAGAGGGCATTTGACCATCGGGCTGAATTCCGTGCTCCAGGCAGTACAACTCCCAGCAGGCATTGCCGATTTGTACGCCCGCCTGGCCGATGTGGATGGAAATGACTTCTCGCTGCAATACTCACTATTCTTATTTTCATTGTTCTACTTATTATAGTTTTTTCTCTATTTTCTCTGTTTTTTTTAATCATCTCACTAAGCTGATCTCCAGCAATTTATTCACCACTTTAGTTTGAAAAACGCTTTTTGTTAAGAAAGATACTTTTGTTAGCTAATGTGTTTGAGATGGTTATTAAGAAGAGGAAAAAACTTGACTTAAAACAATCTTTCAGAGCTTCTATTTTGGGACTCTCATAATATTCTACTTTAACGAGGACAATTAATTTTCAGGAATGCAGAAATCCAGGACCTCTCATCGATAAAAACCATTCAAGTATTAAAAAAAACTCGGTTTCTGATACATATTCGGAATACCAACTCAGAGGATAAAAAATTCAAATGCGAAAACTTTTAAATATTTATAATTTTGATATTCAAACTTTGGAGTAAAAACTATGTAAAGCAAACTCATTACCATTGTAAAGCTCTCCTCTTTTCAGGGACGCTCGCTAGTGAATCCAAACACCAACTGCGAAGGCCGGTCTCGTATGGCCATCTCTCTCCCTTTTTCTTTTTCTCTAACTCTGTCTCTTCCTCACTCTCTTTCTCTCTATCTTTCTCTCCTTCCAATGCACTGTCTCATTGTCGTATAACATACAGCTTCTCTTCGTCGCGCACTATATTCCTATTTCCATACATCTTCATCTTTCTCCTCGGCGCTCGATTACTTCTTTTTCTTTCAACCTCTCTTCCGGCCCTCTCTTGCTTCCTTCGACCTCTTTGGCTACTCTCTTCCTCCCTTGCTCTTTCTCTTGTTTCCTCTCTCTCACACACCTACTCTCTCTCCTTTCAGTTTTTTCTCTCTCCAGACAGAGTCCTTTCAAGCACTTCCTGTCTCTCGGTCCATTCAGTCGGGCTCTTATCTTCCAAGCCTCAATATCTTGTTTTCTCTTTTTCCGATTACTTCTTCCAATATTTCCCAGTGTACCGGCTTTCAATGGCCCGCCCCTTCCCTGTTCCTTATGCTGGAAGGCTAGCTGACTCCACCCCTTTGAACTCCTTTGGGATTCAATGTCGGTGTGAATAGAGAGAAAAGGGACAGGCTTTCATAGACAGAGGCATAGTAAAAGAAAATGGAGAGTAGAAAAGAAAAACGGGAATGGAAAAAGAAAAGATAAAAAAAACGTTGAATGAACAGAAAATGAAACGAAGAAGTAGAAACTAAAATAAAGGAATGCATACTTTCACAAGCTAATTGAAAAACATATGTTTAAAATAACTGAGGAAATTTCTAATAGTGGAGAATATAGTTTTAATTTAAGAAAAAAAATGTTTATTTGAATAATTCTAAAAGTTTAATTTTCTTTAAACGGCTGAGTGGTGCAATGTACATATTTGAGATTGAAAAGTTGGTGTTAAATAATGGACAAAAACTGTAAAATTACTTTAGACTCTCACAGAAAGAAAACCACTCGCAGCTATCAGCCCTCACACCCCTTGCGGAGACTAGCCGCGAATTTAGTCTATCTATAGTGACCTCAAAAGTCACCCCCGAGAAAAAGATTATCAATTCATATCAAAAATCATCGACCATCTTCCTCTTCTTCCTAGCGTTGTCCCGCGATGGCAGGGTCCGCTTTGTGGATCTTTTTTCTACATGATGAGTTCGTGTGGTACACGGTCAAATGCTTTCTCGAGATCGAGAAAAGCGAGATGGAGTGGTTGCTGCTTCTCCCTGTGTTTCTCCATCAGCTGGCGAGCAGTGAAAACAGCGTCTGAAGTGCCTGTTCCTTTGACGAATCCACATTGGTTGCGTTGGAGCTTGACGATTTCTCGCAAGCGCTGTTCGAGGACATGTTCGAAAATTTTCATTGTATGGCAAAGAAGGCGTATCGGTCGATAATTCGAACCGTTCGCTGGATCTTCTTTGTTCTTTAAAATCGGGACCGTGACACTTGTCAACCAATCTGCGGGTGCTCGACCAGTTTCCAATATCGCGTTGATGAAATCTGTAAGCCAGGGGATCGCGGTGTCTCGTAGTTCCTTGAGCTTCCATAAGTCGGTTGGTAGCTCGTCTGGTCCTGGGGCTTTGGAAATCTTCATGGCGCAAACGGCTTTCGAGACTTCGGCATAAGTGATACGGGAAACTGAGCCGGCTAATTTCGGGCCTTCTGGAACATCCGGGTGTGGGAACTCTACATTTGAAATCTCTTCGAAAGTGCTGTTGCAAGCGTCGGAGTATCTCTGTAGTATTCTGGAGCCTTCGTCCATCTTTCGTCATGACACATTTATAGTTCTCGATGTCAAGAGTCGCCTTTTCCCTTGCTTTCCGTAGCCAGTATATGGTCTTCTCTCCTTCCTTCGTGTCCAAGCAGTCGTAGAGTTCACGATGATGTTCAGAGCGCGCGGAGGCTACAGTTCGCTTTGCTTCTCGCATTTGCCGACTGTCCTGTCGCTCGGGCCTGGCGTCGGTGTCCGCGTTCAGCTCAGCTCACTCGTACGAGTTAGCAGTTTCCGATGGCACCACGTGGAGTCATCGAACATGGACTGTTTGAAAGACTTCTCATTTTTAAAATTCGGTTTACGATTAATGTTCAGTTAGGGCACGTTAGTCGGGTTTAAATTCCGTTTTGCTAACTCCTGATTTGGAATTTTTGTAGTTTTAACTAAATTTGTCCACCTTTTACAAGTAGTGAATTCTACCAAGACCTTAATATTATTTTTCGAAAAATTCACTCAAAAAACGTCCCGTATAATATTTTTCTCATTAAAACCTAACCAAAACTCTTGTTTTAGAAAAGAGCAGTCGAGTGAAACGATTGAAAACAAACACACTTGGTAGAAGAAGACAAAAAATTCAAAAGCATGATAAAAAACGTATTAAAACATCAGGAAAAACAATACAATTGAGAAGGATTTTAAATTTAATCTCTTGAGTTTTTCAAGGCCAATCATCATTAGGCATGAGTTTTAGAACATCGGACGCGGAAAAAAATTTCTATTTTAAACTTTGAGACAGCATTGTTATAGCGGTGAAGTTCGGGAATTTTTCTTTTTTTAACGGTCTATGAGTAAAAAAACAGTAGGAAGACATTTGAAAAAAATTGGTGACTTAGAATTTTGACCTCAGGGGATTTTCCTGCGTTTTCAAGCTCGATTGACATAGAAAGGCAATTTTGAGCTTCTTAATTGCAACAAATTTGCTGTATACTACAGAATCCATCATTCGCAGTGTTTAGACATTACTTAGCGACCTCCTCTTTTGTAAAATCTCTTGCTAATAACATTATGAGCGATGTTATTTTTAATTGAAAGCGTTCGACTCGAGTGCTTTTTGTGTGTTATGTTTTGTATTTTCGAATCATTTTGCATAGTAAAATGTAGATTTAAAAAAAATATATGCCGATGCATTTCTTTCTCTCAATTGTACGGAATGCTACTGATAACGAAATGTTAAGATATCGCACACTAGTCGTAAAACAATGATAGCAAGTGATGCAATTATTTTTTACATTTGAATAGTAATAAAACAAAACCGTAATACAACCAAAACGAGTCATCGGAACAAAACACAGGAACAAATTTTACTTTTATGCATCTTAAAAAGTAGATTCATATGTATATCCAAACCGAGAAGGCTCTAATATCTATACGTTTTAACCTATTTTTGAACACTCGAGAACATGACCAAGTCATGATTTCAGAAGGTAGTCTAGTCATACATCTAGCAGTTCTCACCGCGAAGAGTTGATAGTCAATTTCTTTTTAGTGAACGGGATATGGAAATTGAAAGTAGCCGTTATAAGGATTAAAAACATAAAAGTCACTAACTTTTATATTTATTTCACTACGGATGATTTTAAAGGCAAATGTTAGATCATTTACAATTCTTCTGTAGTATAAAGAAGACAAATTAAAACTAATCAAACGGACCTGGTAATTAAAAATAGAAGAAGAGTTTGAACTACATCTGTAAAAGAGTAACTTAGTGAAAACTTTCTGAATTCTCTATGCTTTTTATATCTTTTTTAGATGAGAAGATAAGCCACACGTTTAATCTATATGAGGTGACCTCAATAGTCACCGCAGAGAAAAAACGCCGTAGTTCCATTTTAAAAAGAAGTCAAAAGGCCAATTGTTATTTTTAATAAACAAGAAACACACTCATAACACACTTTTACTGTTTAACACTATGGACAACATTTTCAGTGTTTACTCACATCGGTTCAGATCTACGAGGTAAAAAAAATTGAATTTAACGCTCACATCGGTTCAGATCGACGAAGTCGTGAGAGAGAACATGGAGGACATGGAATTGGAACGATCAATGCTGAGGGTCAACGGCTACTTGACTTCTGTGCTCGATGCGATCTAGCAGTCGTGAACTTCTTTTTTCAAAAAGAGACGATCTCACGGACTCACATACGAGAGCGGAAGAAATCAGAGTCAAATTGACTTTTGGTTAATCCTGAGAGCAAAGCGCGAAAGATGCAAAGCTCATTCCATCAGACCATGTTGCATCTCAGCACCACCCTCTCTTTATGGACTACAGCGTATTGAAGTCGAAGAAACAGCCTTCTCGTAATCCTGAATGCACACGTGTCAAATGGTGGCGCTCGACTGGGAAAGCAGAACGTCTCTCTCTCTCATGCACATCATCCATCGCAATCTACTCCCTCCTGCACTCTACAAGCAGTTTCCAGAGGACATAAATGAACACTGGAAGCTTCTTGAAGACAGCATCAGAGCACCCGCCGCAAGCATCCTCGGAAAGACGAAACCCGGAAAGCGAATCACCTGGTTTTTCACCTCCGAAGTTCAAGATGCGATCAAGGCGAGAAAGAATGCGTACAAGAGATGGAGGACGTCAAATGAGGCTGACGACTGCGCTGCATACAGCTCAGCCAAGAAAGCCGCCAAAAGAGCTGTCGCAGTTTCAAAAGCCTCCTACTTCCGCGATCTCTATGAGAAGATGAACCAACCAGGAGGTGATAAAGCCATCTATCGGCTTGCCAAGGCTCGACACCGCAACACCTTGGACATCCAGAGAGCAGCCATCAAACAACCTTGTCCTGTTAGTTTTCGACAGCACATTGTTTATATGTTCATGATTTGCACGATAATAGTCAAAAACCTCCTCAATAGGTTACGAGGGAGAGAGAAAATCGACAGAGAAAGTGTTGGAAAACGGAGAGCAAACTTTGCAGTTTGAGATACTTCCAGCATTAGTAAGTACATGATCTACAATTTTTTTGCCATCCGTTGGTTCAGTGACGAACTGTTGTAGAAAAAAATCTGTACAAATCTCAATCAAAGGTTCTGCAGAAGAAAACTATAACATCCAGTTCTAAGTTAAAGTCACCACTTATCAACGATTTATGAGGTACTGCTAAAAGCTGAGTGAGAACATCGAAAAAGCAATATTCTGCTCACTCAGAGGTAGCGTTTGGCGGTCGGTAACAGAATAATTCGGGTTCTCGACAAAGACGTGTTGCATAAAAGATCTAAAGCAAGTACATCAGTTAAAATTTTAGTCTTTAGAGATACACGAGAATAAACCATATGGTTTCGCACAAAAACACTAACACATCAACCTCTTTTTGATGTTCTATCACAACGAAGTACATTATAAGGTAAGTTTGCTTCAAGAGAGTTTGCTATATATGTATGTATACATATATATATGTACATATATAAGCATTTGGAACTAATGAAATTTACTTTTTAACTGTTTTTCTGAACTCGAGCGGTGTCAGACATATTATATTATATATTATATATTTTATTGACATTTATCAATGCAAGGTTATGGTGAGACACATTGTAAATGATACATACATAAGTATGGCAACAGGTAAGGCAAATTTCTAAACGCTACTGATTATTCTCCAATTCACTTAGCACATTTTCGTTACGGAGACGACTTATGAACTGCTCTACTGTTCCTGAATTCAATATTTCACTCGAGATTCCGTGAAACATTCTTGAAAACTGTAAACCGAAACAATCGAATCTAGAATTGGAAGAAGTACATTCAATTGCAATACCATTAATATTTGTATGAGTGGGAGATATGCGCTTGAAAATGCGTGATGTTTCAATAATAGACTTATCATTGAAGATCTTCCAACCCATTTTAAGGTCTGCAATCACCCTTCTTTCAGCTAAAGTACTCAGGCCAACTATATTCAGACGATCTCTATAACATGGAAGGCTAAGCGGGTAATCCGGCTGTGGGAAACATCGATAAAAGAGAATTCTAGTAAACGATTTCTGTACTTTCTCTAACAATTCAGATTCTTTCTTGTAAATCGGGTTCCAGAAGCAAGAGGTAAACTCTAAATGAGGTAGAACGTATGTCATGAAACACTTAACTAGCACTTTTGAATCATTGATAGAAACAGCATGAAGCATAGAATACATGGCTCTGGTAGCCTTTACAGTTCGATCAACAATGTCATCATGTCTTCGGAGACTGGGAACTACTAGAGCACCGAGATCTTTGACTATTCAAATGCTTCTAATCTTCCAATTTCTCTACCTATCTTCGATAGCTTCAGCGTTTGAGAGAAAGTAGTAATTCATTTCATAGTAATTCATTTTCCTGTTCAAGAGAGTTGTTATTGGGATGTGAAACTTTCCCCGAAACAAAGTAATTGCGGCAGCTTAGCTCATCTAGAAATGCTCGTGCCCTTCTGAAGTATTTAGTTTGTCTTCTCTTCTACCCTTTTTTGTGAAATTTTTCAGGAAACGCGAATTTCGAACTGTTATTTCCTTCTCAGAAAGTACTCTAGACTATAGCTAAAATGCATTTAAAAAAATTTTTAGGTAAGATTCCTTTAACTCAGAATTCATTTCACTCTCCTTTTTCTCCTCCGAGTTCAATTTTTTTCATGGAGTCAGTCTTTTCAACTGACCTACTGCCTTTTCTCAGCTTTTCTCCTCCGGTAATCTATACATCACCAAATACCATCAGAGGATGATTATTATCTTCACTTCTCGGTTTGTTCTATTTATTTTACTCATATCAGCTTTCATGTTTTACCCATTTTCTGTGCTATATTCATTGTTTTAGGTGATTTTAACTATCTGACGATGATTTTATAAAGCGAAGCGTTCGACTTCGTCTTTTCTTTTTCAACGCATCAAAAGGGCACAACACAGAACAAAAGTTTACTGTTTACTGGATATCTCATCCAGTGCGTTTAACTCAGCATAAACTCTTATTATTTTGGGGATGTTAAAATTCGAAAAAATCATTTTTTTAGTGTACGAAGAAGCATTCATTTGTCTCACGACGAATCGCCGTGAAAAGTTTTTTGATTTCTGCAACTTTTTGAATAAAGCAATCACTTTTTAAAGAAAAAATAGCAACAAAAAACACCATAACTCATTCACATTCGACAGCAATTAGTGATGAGACAAGTTAACGGACACAATTACCACTTTCTTACACTACATATACAGTACTCTTACACTATACAGTACTTTTTTGTAAAAGTAGCACTTTTTTGAATTTTAACGGTCCATCACTCCTCCATGTGTTCATAATGGGATTGAAATAGCTGTAAGCGCCGTTTTACTCAGTTATTCGAAACTTCCGGCGTTCCTCAGCAGGTGTAGTATGAAACCCGGTTCATAGGTCTAGTTTTGGGTTCCAACTTCTTGATATTGATATGATATTATAGTATGAAACCCGGTTCATAGGTCTAGTTTTGGGTTCCAACTTCTTGATATTGATATGATATTATAGTATGAAACCCGGTTCATAGGTCTAGTTTTGGGTTCCAACTTCTTGATATTGATATGATATTATAGTATGAAACCCGGTTCATAGGTCTAGTTTTGGGTTCCAACTTCTTGATATTGATATGATATTATACACATTGATTCGCCATACTCCGTGAAGCGATCATTCTGTTTCTCCCCATTAATTCTCAAATTTTCAGTTGTTCGCGAGAACAAGGCAACATAACAATAATAAACGAGTCAATAAATAGTGATGATCCCCTGCTAGAGCTCCCTTTCATTTCAATCATTATTTGACTTAATGAAACACAGACCGAAGAGAGTCTATATGACATTATTTATTTATTCATCACTACATAAATTCAACAATAGAATATAATTATTATAGTAATAACAACAATAATAATAAAATATGATAGATTCCTTAAATTCATCGTGGCTGAGAGCGGTTGACTCACTTCTTGCCTTTCATCTCTATCGCCCAGAAAAAAATAATTCCGGCGTCTGGCAGGATTCGGACACCTTGAGGGCTTTGACAGAAATTTGGACACACCAAATACAACTTCTCAACAATTATACACCCTACAGTCCACTTTCTCACAACATCAGAAAACAGAGAATTGAATGGAGTAGTTCGAATCAATGGCACATGAATTCTCATGACATCGTTTGAATTGAGTTGAATTGAATAATAACAATGAGAAATACATAACTATCGCACGAACCGAATCTAGTCAACGGTGATGTATCGATTTCAAATTTATCGACTTTTTCCTGTTTAGATCAGTCAGCCAGTTTCGGTGACCTTCCCGGTCCAGTTTCACGTAACTCGTGGGTGTTATCTTAATCAATCATAACTGCCTAAAAAGGGGGAATGAAGATTTTTTAAAAAAAATTTCTCTTTGTCTTTTTGTCAATGCCCTCTTGTCTTCTTATTGTACAATCCCACGAGATTTGAAAAAAACAGACTCGAAGACCTATTATAAACGAGCTCGTGCGGAGCTGGTTGTATGAAAGCTGAAAGCAGAGCTTGAACCGATGAAATCAATTTTTCTGCGACATTTTATCCTCCAACCTGATGTCACATATATAATTATGTATTGAATAAATAAATAAATTTTGGATTGAATTGTCATGATCAGGTAGGACCGATTGTTGTTCGGGTAGGACCGATTGTTGTTCTTACCTCGCACGCTAACATCATAAGATCTTCCCTATTTTCCTCCTAACGCCGCTCTTTCCTCTTTTTTCGTCTTCCTTTATTTTCTATTTTTTCACTCTCTCTTCCATTTTCTCTGACTTTTTCTCTCTCCCTGTTTTTCACTGTCTCTCCATCTTTCTCTTTCTCTCACTCTTAATCACTCTCTCTTTCTCTCTCACACTCTGTTTCTTCTGCTCTCTTTCTCTTTCCCTCTCTTCTCATTATATCACTCTCTTTCTATCCCTGAGCAAACCTATTACATATTCCCTAGCATTCCATCTCCCCAAAAGGACTGCCTACCAATTGTGTGGCATCGGGTGGAGAATGCCATGCAATAGGGGGAGAAGTACAAACAGTATCAGGTTTCTGTGCTTCAGGCACATAGGCATAGAAGACGGAGAAGATGGTGGGTGAGAATGCGTGTGATGGAGGGAGGAGCACAATGACAGAGGCAATGAGAGAGTCTTGAGCGATACACTTCTGCCTGGGATGGTCATACTTCTACAGCAGTTGGGAGAAAGGGTTGGTTTTGCGAGATAGCTGAAAATTCAGAGAAGAAAAGAAAGATATTGCAGAGAGGAAAATTCGAAATGAGAGAATGAAAGGAAATAGTGAAGCAGAGGAAAAAGAAATGGTGAGATAAAGGAGAAGATAAAAAGGATTCTCTCACCAACCCATGCTGAACCCTACGAGACCGGATGAGCCTCTTCAGTGTGGTAGAGGTGAGAGTAACTGTCCACTCGCCTACGTTTCACGCCTTGCTCTATGTACCGTACTCCTGAGTCTTCCAACTCGTTTTAAGCCCCATTAGGTCAACAACTAGTTTTTTTGTTCAACTTTCTTGAGGGTTGAACCGATTACATTACATGCTTTTGCGCGTTTAGTTTAGGCCTTCAGGTTTTATCCACTTACAACTCGGTGTACAGGGATTTCAAGTTTGAGGAGACAAATTGTAATCACAAGGCCTAAGGGTAGTCGAATATCCGTAGAATTACATAAAGTTCTTCAAAAAATTACATAAAGTTCTTCTGCGAGAAGTTTTTCAAAAAAGAAAGGCAGGGTTTTTTTTTCAAATGTACTAACATTTCTGTATACGGGGATCTTCTGAAAATCCGCTAAAGAAATCACGCCGAAGTCTTTGACCCGAAAACGGAATCACCCGTTTCGGTCCCAATGAGGAGAGAAGAGGCATGAGTTTCTAGGCAGCGAATAATAAACTTTCGAATTATATATTCGTTGTTTAAGAAACTTATGCCTCTACTGGACTTCAGTTGGGTACCTTGTTGGGGACTTATGCCTCTACTGGACTTCAGTTGGGTACCTTGTTGGGGACTTATGCCTCTACTGGACTTCAGTTGGGTACCTTGTTGGGGACTTATGCCTCTACTGGACTTCAGTTGGGTACCTTGTTGGGGACTTATGCCTCTACTGGACTTCAGTTGGGTACCTTGTTGGGGACTTATGCCTCTACTGGACTTCAGTTGGGTACCTTGTTGGGGACGTATGCCTCTACTGGACTTCAGTTGGGTACCTTGTTGGTGAATTATGCCTCTACTGGACTTCAATTGGGTACCTTGTTGGGGACTTATGCCTCTACTGGACTTCAGTTGGGTACCTTGTTGGGGACTTATGCCTCTACTGGACTTCAGTTGGGTACCTTGTTGGGGACTTATGCCTCTACTGGACTTCAGTTGGGTACCTTGTTGGGGACTTATGCCTCTACTGGACTTCAATTGGGTACCTTGTTGGGGACTTATGCCTCTACTGGACTTCAGTTGGGTACTTTGTTGGGGACTTATGCCTCTACTGGACTTCAATTGGGTACCTTGTTGGGGAGTTAAGTTACCCTCGGTGATGAAAATTCGAGTTATTCTGAGTAAAGTGATACGGTTTCAAGTTCTCCTGGGTACGATGATCGAGATTCCAGATTTTGGGTACACTGATGTAGCTTCGAGTTCCCTTTAGTGAAAGGATAAGGATATGAAGAATGCTTCGAGTCGGGGGGATCAGAAACCTGTCGATCGTAGACTCCAAGATTTTGGATTTATGGTAAGAGACTCGGTAGATTAGAATTTATGATCTCACCGCTCGGATTCTTGGAGAAACGGAGGTTGGAAAAGTTTTTCTTTGTTTAAATGTTCATTTTATTGTTTAAATTTTCATCAAATTTAGAAGTTTTTTAATTCAGTAGAAATGTGATATCACGTATTGAAGATAAAACGCAGATTTTTTGGAGAAAATTGTTTGAAACTTTTTTTGGGAACTTAATGTTTCTTTTCTTAAAAAAAAAACTGTTTCTTTTAAAAAAAACTTAAACATTCTTTTCTTAAAAAACTTAAACATTCTTTTCTTTTTCAAACCCCGGAGATGGTCGGGTCTATCATTTCCTCTTCACACTGACTTCTACTCGTCTCTACTTCATTGGATTACGAGATTTCTCTTCTGTCTTCGTCTTCTTGGGACTCAAGACTTCGTGAATCTCTTCGGTATGAGGTTGAAACGCTAAGTGGTCTACCAAGACTCTTCAGTGCAACGCCACAGTTGCTTATTCCTCTTCCGAAGATTTTCTACTTTTTAATTTTCTCATTGTCAACCATGTTAGCGATGACCCTGAACCATTTGTCCTTTGGCGATAAAGAATATCAATATATCAATGAACAAAAATTCGAAAAGTACATAACGATTGAGAAACATCTTCATCCATCTTCCATCTCTCTTCTGTCTTAATCGTGAACTCTGGAGTCTCCATTCATGACGCAATCGCTTGATAAGCATGCGTGACTCAGAGAACAAGGCATATGAGCCTTTCATATAACACTATCGCACGGAATAGCAATGTGTCCCCGAGGTGTAATGGTAACACGCGCTCCTGGTTTGAGTCGAGATGGTTTGGGTTCGATCCCGCCCGGTGGACTAGCTTTTTTCTGTGCGATAGTTCAATCATTTGTCATCTTAACCAGGCGTCACTGCCTTTAAACTGTGTAACTTAGAATTTGACGATTTATCAGCCATCTTCCATCTCTCTTCTGTCTTAATCATGAACTCTGGAGTTACGCTCCATTCATGACGCAATCGCTTGATAAGCATGCGTGACTCAGAGAACAAGGCATATGAGCCTTTCATATAACACTTTCGCACGGAATAGCAATGTGTCCCCGAGGTGTAATGGTAACACGCGCTCCTGGTTTGAGTCGAGATGGTCTGGGTTCGATCCCGCCCGGTGGACTAGCTTTTTTCTGTGCGATAGTTCAATCATTTGATTGAGAAACAGTATTTTGAGTATTTGATGAGCTTTGGTGGTTGTTATCATTATGCGACCACATTATCGATTAACAATGTTCAACTTCTTAAAATTCTACATCTATCTAATTTATTTTCTTAAATGGTTTCCCTTAGAGAGTGGTATTGCGAAAAGTACAACAGAAAAGAGGATTAAATGGCTTGCTGTTAGAACATATGCATTTTTTGGATACTAATCATACCGACTACTACCCGAAATAAATAAAAATTAATTGAATTCTTGAACTCAGTTGTAAGTTATCAATTGTATGTAGGTCATTTTCGAGCATTTCCAAGTCTATTTTGTGCCAGATGGCGGGTATTTTGGGGACAGTTTCTACAATGAGCTAGTGCATACATTAGCTATCTGAAAGATTCAAATTGCATATATGAATATTAGCTATATGATTGATTCAAATTTGTTGTACTAATACATGCTAGGTGGTCAAGTATACACGATGATATTTTCTTGTTAGTTAAGTAAAATCATATCTGAATGATTATAATTTGAATTAATAGTACATGCTAGGTGATCAAGTCCATACTAGCTATCTGCAGAAGTTCAATCTTACAACTACTTGCTTCAGTCTTGTTCCGGCAGCCTGTACTTGACATCCCTAGTCACATCGCAGGCCCCGATCAACTTCCATTTCTTTTTGCCTCCTGATGACCTCTCAATTCTTTTCCATGTTCGGAATGCTTTATACGATTGACTTTTAGCTGAATGAGTTTTTTCTGCTTTACAAAGACGCTTCCGTAATTTTTTTCGTTTTTGATCGTTGGCAGCAGCCATTCTTTTCAACATACCATTTTAAATATTTACTTCTTTAGCCTTGAATTTCTCCCCACTGCTGCTATTCAGACTAGCAGTGTTCTAGCGCGCAGCTACTGGTTGTATCAGAACAGGTCGTATCACGACACTTTGTACCGCGTCACTTTGTATACGACACTTTGTACCCGACACTTTGTACCCCGTCACTTTGTACCGCGACACTTTGTACCGCGACACTTTGTACCGCGACTTGAGTGAGGCCACGCGTTTTATTTTTACATTAAAACATATTTTTACATCAAAAAACGCTTAGGCTTAGTAAAAGTTTACGATAACGAGGCCGTACGGCTTAGCTAATGAGGCCGTACGGCTTAGCTAACGAGGCCGTACGCGGTACAAAGTGTCGCGGTACAAAGTGTCGCGGTACAAAGTGACGGGGTACAAAGTGTCGGGTACAAAGTGTCGTATACAAAGTGACGCGGTACAAAGTGTCGGTAATTCGAACAGGTCTGTCCTGCATCTCGAACTAGCGCGTATCCTGCCGCGACGCGGGAACGAGCGCGAGGAAGATTATTACTTCTTTAGCATCGCATGGCATGACAATTCGGCACGATTCCTGGAAATATTTTTTGCAAGACAATATTCAGTCAGTGCCTTGCTCTATTTGATAAATGACTACTCAGTTGAACTCCCACCTGCAACTTCAATTTTGAACTTCAATTTATGCCCTCGTTATACCCTCAAATTAGTTCTAAATCGCAGTAAATTTTTTCGCCGTCATTATCTAAATTTCTCTCTCAACCTCTAAACCGTCCTTGTTCTCTTTTTTAAACAATATAAACTCTTCTCTTCACGGACTGTCATTAATCAAGCAGCGGTCTCTTCTCCTTATATGCAAACAAGTCACGAATTTATGGGTGAGATGGCAAAAGCCGAAACATAATCCTTCCCAGCATGTCCTACGCATTCGGGATGACTATAGTACGGAGGGAGCGAAAAAGGAAGGCAGTGAAGAAAATAAAAAGGGGAAAGATGAAGAGGGACAAAGAAAATTTGATAGAAAGAGAAAGAGAATGTGAGGCTGACAAGAGATGGACTCACAACGATATCCTATTTAGAAAGAGGCGGCCTCGCCAAAGAAAGTTCTCACATCATCAAGGAAAAACTTGGCTTCGAAAAAGGGGAAGTTGGACTCTTCACAGAAAACGGTGGTCTCGACATGTTAGTGAAAAGATGGCCTCAACCCATAGATTCTCTTGAGGAAGATCTGGCGTGCCTCGACATGATGATCTACCTTTTTTGAAAACCACTTACTGAGCTGTGCTAAGAAAAAATTTAATTCTCTACATCATAGCTTGATCGAAGGTGAAGTTTGCTGCGCTAAAATAGGGTATTCTCGAAGAAACAAGGATGTCTCGAAATCTTATTGTGTTCTCGAAATTCCCACCTCTTATTAAGGAAATTGAAAGTAATATAAACTCGTAATGTTGATTTTTTCCTGTCGTGTTTCCTATCAATTTAAACTCGATAAAAAAATTTTTAAAGCAGCATTTGAAATTTACCTGCGAACAGTGCGCTGTAGAATTATGAAGAGAGTTCAATAACCTCATGAGCTGCTCTCTAAACTCATGAGCTCTCTAACCTCATGAGCTCTCTAAACTCATGAGCTCTCTAAACTCATGAGCTCTCAAACCTCATGAGCTCTCTAACCTCATGAGCTCTCTGAACTCTTTCCAGAGCTTTTGATTGAAAGCTCATTTTTGAACTCAATTCTTTTTTCTTGTACTCAACATTTTCTCGGTTACACGGTACGTTAACTAAGGTGTTCCTCACTGCGTATTGAATCCAAATGAGTTTTGGAACTATTCAAGGATACTCGTAACAAGAACTCCATTTTGGCAATTTTTTGATCATAAAAACTTGTCTCCGATCAAATCGTTTATTGATTTTGATTTAGACGCTTATAGCGCTGGTAGTAGCGCTTGTGTGGTGTTCACGCTCTTTCTCTGGAAGAGAACCACATGGCTGAGTTCAATTCCGTCCCCTGGACAAGCTTTTAATCGTACCATAGTTTCTATGCGCATAATTTCGTTCTCAAAAACCTTCTCGTTTTTATCGACCGTCATTTCACGAATACGAAAGACGTCTCGTCTTGCCGACTTCTGCATCTTAAGCCAGACGATATCACCAAAATTTAACATAAAACGAGCCGGAGAAACAGAGAAGAATCAGAAAACAGATATTTGAAGCCCCTTCACATCGAAGCTTGCTTGGAAATCGTTCGATATTGTGTTTCTCTCCCTTTTTTATCCATCCTACCCTGATCATCTGGTTTTTTTCAACACTTTTCATTCAGCCTTGGTGTCTTCTTCTTCTCTTTTCAACCCTATCCCCCTCTTCCACCAACACTGTAATGTATATCAAAATGATCTGTATTCTTATATATGGTTATTATTCGTTTTCAACTTTAGTTGCATCATACATACGTTTGATGGGCACGCGCATACTCATGATGGGCACGCGCATACTTTTGATGGGCACGCGCATCTACATAGTTATATCGGATTGAACTATACAAACGTCGATAGCGAACTTCTTCGGCGATAGAGGAGGATTAAACTACAAACGCGGAAAAAATCGGAGACAAATAACAACAATAAACATGAGTAGCATCAATACGTACTACTACATTCAGAATAGACGAGAAGGTCGGGATAGAGAGAAAATGAGTTCATTACCGTGACGGAATGCGGACTCGACAGCCTCCAAGGAGAAGGCATTCAAATCAACTAAAACTTCGCAATTTCAAATAAAACAACAATATATTCTCATAAATACTATACAAAAAATTTTTAAAGTCGAAAAAACAACAATGGATGGGGATGGTCGAAATTTCGCAACGAAACAGAAGAATTTATTAAATATTTTTCAAACTTTATACGAGCTTTGTTTGAGAAAGGTTTGAAGAGAAAAAAGATATTCAGATATGACATACTCAAAGAAAATATCGGAAAGTGAGTCGAAGATCAATTTTTTGTCGTATGACATTGGTATTAGAATGAGAGAGAACTTTAAGGTTTAGAGAAGAGAGAAGAGAAGAGAGAGTGAAAGTGAGGGAAAGAGGTTTAGAGAAGAGAGAGTGAAAGTGAGGGAAAGAGGTTTAGAGAAGAGAGAAGAGAAGAGAGAGTGAAAGTGAGGGAAAGAGAAAAGAGATTGAGAGAAATAGACTTGCAGTCTTATAACAAAACAAAAAACGCAAGTTCTTGAAACCAAACTCGTCAGACATGATTTAGTAACTAAAGTAAAGCAATGACCGTAAACACACTTATAAGTACCAGAAGCAGCGCCCCTGTGGCATAAAACCTAGCGATTCCCACAATGTGGAGTATTTCGAAGTTTTCCTTTCTACCTGGGTGCCCCTCAACATATCTTCTGGAGCATCGTCCCCATCCACTCAATGAATATATGTATAATCAATACACACAAACATATGTACATTCACTATAATTGTTAAAGTAGATTAGTGAGATGGGTCTCAACACGGCGGCAGACTCATACGGTATGCCGAATAAAAAGATTCGGAGCGAGCCCATCACTCGAAGAATTCATCCAGCGCTTCAAACTTGTTGTTGGACGCGAAGCGGGTCTTATCTGGCTTGTTCTTCGACTTCCGCGGCTGGAAATGAACCAAAAATTCTGGGCTCATATTCTAAGTATCCAATAGCTTTCTTCTACTTCCAGTAGATTCATGATTAACTCCTGTAATGTTCAGTTCAAAATGTGGAATGCCTTCAAACAATGTTTATACCCTCTAAGGGTGATTTGGTAATCTAAGGGTGATTTGGTAATCTAAGGATGATTTGGTAATCTAAGGGTGATTTGGTAATCCAAGGGTGATTTGATAATCTAAGGGTGATTTGGTAATCTTAGGGTGATTTGGTAATCTAAGGGTGATTTGGTAATCTAAGGGTGATTTGGTAATCTAAGGATGATTTGGTAATCTAAGGGTGATTTGGTAATCTAAGGGTGATTTGGTAATCTAAGGGTGATTTGGTAATCTAAGGGTGATTTGGTAATCTAAGGGTGATTTGGTAATCTAAGGGTGATTTGGTAATCTCACGAAAACCGATTCATCCGGGAACAACCCTTGAAATTTCTCGGATTTTTTTGTGTGAAGAATTCTCATCTCATGTTTTTTGAGTGAAAAGCGGAAAATATCGATTAATACCGAACCAAATATATTTTCTACACCTCAAGCCCGGTGAGTTTATGATGGGCAACTGAGATCAGAATGTCTTCTCGCATCGGGAGTCGATGAAAGAAGCCATTTCTTAGACCAACCGTTGGGGGCTTGGCCTCCTTCTTTTTCGGTTCTTCTTTAGGTTTTTCCTGCTTCTTCTTCTCCTCCGCCTTCTCTTCCTTCTTTGCTACTGCATTGGACGTACCGAGAGCGTTCTTCTCCTGACTCGCCTACGCAAGCAATAACTCGTTCCAATTTCACTTATCATATGTCGTACAGCCGCGTTTCAAGTGCAAAGAGGAGCATTCAAAGTGACGAAATGTAGCTTTTTAAGTGACAACGCGCCAAAGTTCGTGAAACAAAGAACAAAATTTTGAATCAAAAAACAGTTTTTAAGGCCTTATCAAGCTAATGAATGAAGATAAATGACCTAAAATCCTCACCTTTCTCATTTTGCTTTTGCTACTCTCAGAAGAGTTATTTTCCTTCTTGTTGCCGTCCTTGAACTGAGTCTCAGGCCTGAAGGGTTCTCTCCTGACCGCCTCTCTCTCCTCCCTGTGGTGCTCTCTCTTTCCACTTTCTCTCTCCGATGGAGGTTGTTCTCTCTTATCCTCCCCTCTCTCCTCTTTCTGGGTCACCGTCACAGGCGCCTGTGGCGGTCTGCTTTTGTATTGAAGCGGCTGACCACTCGTACCGTGTTGGTACGGCGCTGAATTGGGCGGAAACTGGGATTCCGATGAGAAGCTTTGCTCCGTTCCTATAATAGGCAGCGAAATACTAAAAATTTTCGGAATCAGAAGTTTTTCGGAGTAACCTGTTAGACAGCTGAGATTGGAATAACTAAGCCCTTTTTTGAACAAATTATTTTTCGAAATAAATTCATCAAAATGATTATAAACTTCATGAAATGAATGCTTCAATTTCAACTTCATGAAATGAATGCTTCAATTTCAACTTCATGAAATGAATGCTTCAATTTCAACTTCATCATCTTAATCAAGACTATACCTTGATAACTGTTAAACAGAGCGTCATACATTTATTCATAGCAACCCAATTGGAAATTTAACTAAATTTCCACTGAAAATTGAGGGATTTCTTCCCTCCAGGGGTTAAATGGTTCCCAAATCAGCTATGTTGGCGCATACATGTTCGCGCCGAGAATGATTTCTCATTCTCTTCTCCTTCCCTTCTATTTTACTTCTCCTCTAGTTATCTTTTCACTCTTTTTACCTTCCCCATTCCTTTTTCTACTCGCTCGGCGCGTACAAACATGCCTTAGACCGGTCTCATTTAACGCCTGCTTTCCTTATATTTTCCCTCCAAAATTTGATTAAAAACATAAGTTTCTAGAATTTTTTCTACTTTACTATATGCAAGTCTTCTACCATAAAAACTCCAGCATACAGCTTGCTCTCTGGTTGCCTTTCGATAACGGTGGGCCTTTAACATCCGATTCAACACGTGTTTCTTCCTCTTAATTTCTCTTTTCAATCTTTTCTGAATAATTCTCTCACTTTCTATCTCTTTCTCGCTCTTCCTTCTTTATTCTCTTGAAAAGCTCAGTTCTTTCGAATTCGTAAACCTCACCAGTGAAGCTGGCCTTCCTTTCCCCGCCTCTTCCCATCCTGCCTCGTTTTCCTCTTCCTCCTCGTCCCCTGCCTCCTCTCACTGCTGCATCGACATCACTCGTCGTCAGACTACGGTATATTGTGCGCGGATAAGAATGCTGGGGCTGAAATTTTCGTTTCGTTTCATATTGTTCCATCAGACTTTTTTTATAATGCGACTAAAAAGGAAGAAAAGCTGATGGAAAGCGGGAGCCTTTTTTGATAAGAGACCCCGCCGCTGGATAAGATGGCTCAACTCATAATGTACGTAGCCGCTCATATGATTCTAACCTGCGACTCAGTAGACCGTCAATCCGACATCTGCCCCCCCCCACCATCAATCAGTAAAAATCGATTTTACTATCTTGCAGCCGTCGGAGCTGTAATCGATAAGCCGATGAGACGCTAGGAGAGTAGAGTGAACCTTTTTGTGCGCAGTCTCGCCGATCGCTCCGCCCCCTCTACCCCGGTAAGCACCGCCTTCTCCGTCTTTCCTCTGCTCTGGATCAACTGGAGGGGGCGGGCTCTCAATCTGCTGACCCATCAATGAAGGCAACTTCTCCTTCTCCGATGCGCTGCAGAGCGTTGGGGGCAATTGACTGCTCTCACCTGGAATTTAAAAGCTAATATTGAGAGGACAAAGAAGGACAGAGAACACGTTTGAAAAAGTGCCTGGGTATTTTATACGAGCTAAAAAGACGTTTTTTCAAAATACTAAAAAGAGCACGAGAGACTTTGTGAAAGATAAATTGAGAGCACGCGATGAAAAATAGAAACTATTATTTAAAAAATCATATTTCATAAATTTTCAGAAATACAAGTACATATTTTCTCCTTTTTCAGATAGCGCGTAGATTCGCTTTAATTTTATCAGCAGAGAGAGTTATAGAAACAACTTTAAGCGAATAGAAAGAGAAAGAGTTAGACAGTTAAGATTGTCAGAAACAAACTACTAAAAAGTTCCTATTAAAAACAATCTTAGCTAACCTTGATTCGGTCTAGGAACAATCTTAGCTAACCTTGATTCGGTCTAGGAACAATCTTAGCTAACCTTGATTCGGTCTAGGAACAATCTGGTAGTGAGGCTGATGGCTCTGTTGATAATCTGTAACATTCTCCCATTCTCATATCGAAATTCTCTTCCCAATTTTTGGACGATTTGAAAAAATTCTCATCTAGTTTTCATTTTTTTTCATAGTTGCAACTTACCGCCAATTAAATAAACTAACTACAATATTGCTTATAGTTGAATTCGTTTCAAATTTCTCTGTACAGACAGGGAAAAAATAATTTCGGGCGAGGATCAAGAATTTGACTACCGTACGCTCTGAAGATTTAACACATAAAACATAGAGACGAAATACTTGACACATCTGAAATTAGTCTCTTCAGATTGCAACTTTCGGCCAATCAAAGTTATTCTTCACGCGGGGGGGGGGGGGGAGGCGGACAACAAGAATGAAACATCTTAGTGATATTATATCAAAACCCATAATGTATTAATATTTATACTTAGATTGAAAAACTAGTCTGGGTTTGTCCTTTTGTTGTTGCCGGCAAACGTCTCGCACATCCAAGCGAGTCGGCTATGGAGAGCCGCTCTCTCTCTCTCTCTTTTTCTCTTTTCGTTTCTAAATACATCTTTTCTTCTTTCCTTCACAATAGTCTCAGAAAAGAAGCTACTTCTTTGGTTTCATCCAGAGATCTTCCAACGTGAGTCTTGTTGGACGTTTAGCACATTTGAAGATATGGGCTACGTCGTGAGGTCCATTGAGGCAGTCTGAGCAGCAGTCAGGTATCGAGTCATCGATCCGGTGTAAGTTGTGGTTGGCGTACCTGTTGTAGCCTGAGCGGAGTTGGCTCAGCGTGCATCGGACGTTTCTGAAGAGGTCCACTTCTTCATTTATGTCGGGCGGTGGCCATCTGCCCAGTATGACTGGACCTTGGATGGTTTCCTTTTCTTCTGAGACCATGTTTGTGTGGACTTGGTTGGCGACACTTTTGCCGTTGTTCTTCTCTGCTGTTTCCGACAGAGGTCTTTCAACAGTGCTTCTGCATGCCATGGAAAGATCAACTTTCATGTTGCGTGGTGGGGGTCCTTAGAGAAAGAGTCCGTGATGGAAGTGACTTGGGCTCAAGGTCCTTGCCAAGTATTGCACTGATAGCATATAAAGGTGCGACTTCGATCGCATTAAACACCGCCTCCAAACACTGCATCCCTTCAGGCAGACGGAAACAACCAATATCCGGTCTCTCCCAAGAAGCCAGGACTCTTATTGCAAAAAGAGATGATCTGAGAATACAAGACCCTCAATCTCCAGAGCTAGCCCCGCTCTGCTACGAAATAAACAAAATCATAGCACAAAACAAGCAAGACATATGGCGAGACAAAATCGAGGCAATCGATCCGAGAAGCACCAAAGGCGTAAAAGAACTCTGGTCCCTCATCCGTACACTAGAAGACAAACCCAAGCCAATCCCAAACATGGCCATATCCTTTGACAACCGTGGCACTTTCTCCAACAACATAGACATTAGCAATCAGCTCAATAGACAATTTACCACAATTCGCACACATGCCAGCGACAAACGAGCGAGGATAATCACAAGAAACATCCAGAAACGTTCCAAAGAAGATATTCCCTCATTCTCTCAAGAAGAAGTTCGCATCGCACTACACAAGTCCAGAAAGTCCAAAGCCTTGGGACCCGACTCTATTTCCATCATACACCTACAGCACTTGGGACCAGTGGGTCTCAGATTCCTCACCAATCTTCTCAACACCTCCCTTGAACAGTGCTACATACCCGCCATTTGGAAAAAGTCAATCATCATCCCACTCCTCAAACCAGGAAAGGACCCAAAGCTCAGCAGCTCATACCGCCCCATCTCTCTTCTCTGTCCCACAGCCAAACTACTCGAACGCCTCTTACTTCCGTCTCTACAAGAACATTTGGAGCCCGCCACCCATCAGCACGGCTTCAGAGCAAAGCATTCGACGACGACAGCCCTACTACAACTATCGACACACATCGCAAACGGCTTCAATCAAAAGAAGCCGTCGCACAGAACAGTACTCGTGGCACTCGATCTATCCAAAGCTTTTGACGCGGTCGACATAAATATACTACTTGAATCTCTATACGAGTCAACCCTACCATCCGGCACCACCAGATGGCTCGCATCCTACCTGCGAGGCAGACAATCTCACACCCTATTCAGAGATAACCTGTCGAGAAGCCGAATCATACGTACCGGAGTGCCCCAAGGAAGCGTGATATCGCCGACTCTCTTCAATCTATACATGAGAGATCTTCCAAAGCCCCCGGAAGACATTCAAGTAGTCACATATGCGGACGATATAACTGTATACGCTACTGGCCCTTGCCCCGGAGGTAATTACGACAGTCTGGTACACAAGATCGCGAACTACCTCCCCTCAGTCGAGAACTTCTTCAAGAACAGAAAATTAACTATATCAGCAGCAAAATCAACAGTCACACTGTTTACCCCATGGACGAAGCAAGCAAAAGATCACCCTATCATTAAAATAAACAACACGCCCCTTCCGCTCGAAAAGAAGCCCAAAATCTTCGGAGTAACCTTCGACTCGATGCTAACCTTTGCCGAACACGCCAATAAACAACAAGGAAAAGTATCCAGAAGAAACAATCTACTCCGTGCACTCACGGGCACCACTTGGGGTCAACAAAAAGAAACCGTGATCAACACCTTCAAAGCAATCGGCCGCTCCGTCCTAAACTACGCTGCACCTATCTGGACCCCTACTCTCTCTAGCACTGGCTCCGAAAGACTACAGCGTACTCAAAACGCTGCTATGCGCACAGCAACTGGATGCCACCTGATGTCCTCATCTGATCATCTACATCAAGAAACTCTCATGCTACCCATCAGAGATCACTGCAACATGCTGTCAAACCAATTCTATGCTGCGTGTCTAGACACAGCACACCCTACTCATTGGCTAACTCAACAACCTCCACCACCCAGGATGATGAAACCTACACTTCAAGATCTTTCCAACCACATCTCACAAAGTGGAATCTCTACGAAAGAACTACAAAAAGAAATCCACACTACAGCGGTCAACAAAGCCTTGAAGTCCTACAATCCTAATCCAATACTAGGAACATCACCCCCTCCGATAGCAGCCAATGAAAGAAAACTACCAAGGGCAACACGCACAAGACTCAGCCAACTTCGCTCGGGTTACTGTAATCTCCTGAATGATTACAAAAACCGAATAGATCCGAATATTCCGAACAAATGTCCTGACTGCTCTGCAACGCCAAACAACGTAATTCATGCGCTATCATGCCCGAAACTACCGACTCAATGCCATCCCTCAGAACTCTGGACCAACCCAGGAAAAATAGCCAAAGCGCTAAACCTCTAACGATGATGATGATGATCGTTTTAATTGTTTACTATGTAAACTGTGTTCGCCAACTCGCCACAAGATGACCTTTTCGCCCAAGGGGCAACAACAACAACAACTTCGATCGCATTATTTTAGCTTCTGTATGTATGTGGTCGACGCTGGCCATTTGATGGTTTCCTTTTACGATACGCAGGCCATTTTTCTGTCCTCTTCGAAAACCGGGTTTGTCCTAATGGTAGTGTGCATTAATACTGTGCAAAGGCCTCAGTTTCCACCGTCATCCCGGACTGCTCCATCAAAACCGAGGCCTTGATAAGTTTTGTTAGATTCATGGCTAGATGTAAACTTTGCGGGCATGACGTTTACATTTGTTCACATGTTCAACGTATTGTGTTATTGGCCGGACACAAATTTATGAGACCAAAACAATTCTTGTTGGGTCGCTCGATCGATCGCCCGGAAATATTTTCCCAGCACATCGTGGTGACCTATGATAATTAGTCTTTTTTGATCCACACGCTTCTTTGAAGGGTGGTTATAAACAGCCTGACACAGACTGGCAGTGACCAAGGGGCCAGCCATACCAGGAAAGGTCTGCCTATCATGTCACGGGGTGCGTACCCTGCGGGAAACAGGATATACATAGTTCACCATAATCTAGTTCAACTGTTTAAAACTTGAAAATAACGACAGCTCCTCGAGCGGCGGAGTCTGAAATGATGAGAAGTAAGCTGAAGGTGAAGAGCGGAGAAGGGGTAGCTAGTCATTATTCTAGACCCCATCGCTCAGAGTGGTTTTTTTTCTCGAAAATCTCAACAGTGCTGGTGACCTATGAAACAAACGCGAGGCAAATCTGAAAAGATTGATTGTGGGAAGAAATTTCGAAAACCACTGACGATTAACAAATTTCTCATTATCTCTGCGCTCTCTCTCCTCCTTCTCCTCTTTCTCCTTCTTATCTCTCTCCAGCCTTAGCCGTTCTCTCTCCTCTCTCTTCTGCTTCTCCAACTTCTCCTCCACCTCCCGTTCCCTCTTGGACGTATCCACGGGCAGGGCATCTCCGAAGATGTCCTCAACACACATAATTATATTTTTGCACCATTCACAAGACACCGTTGACCAGAACATTGAAAACCGAGTCGTGTCACCTGCCCTCTGTTTGTAAACCTAGTTCTTTCAGCTTTTTTCTGTTTCCGACTCCGGTGGGTATCTGCTTGTTTTAATTGTCTACAACCCTACTGGAAAACCCCATTTTACTTTACGCGAACTGATTCTTAAATGTCACTGGTGTTCTGTTCTGGAGAACTTCCTACGTTTTTTCTAATACTCTACCAAATTTTCGTCTGGTTATCTCATTGTGAGCTTCAATACTAAAAATTCCTCGATTTTTTCCCCAGTTCCACACGTCTCAATAACGCCCATGTGCCTAGGAGTCTCCTATTAGATAAACGTACCAGGCCACTTTGAACACTCCAAAAGGAGCTAGTCACCTTTTTAGAGGGCTTCTTGATGGGAATCGGCTGATGCAAGGAGTCCGTGGATTGATGCGGATGAAAACTTTCGCTAGATTGCATCGACTCCGTTCGTGAGAGCAAATTGAGGTGACGTCGGCCGCCTTGTTGAGACGAGGAGGAACTTTCCGTGCGGGAACGCCTGGGTATAACAAGAAGACTGTAGACTTTAAGAACAAAGAAGACTAGAAAAGAAGACTGTAGACAGGTTTAACAAAATACTGTAGACAACTTTTCTCTTTTCTCACTTTGAAAAGTGTCACGCCTTGGTGTTGATGCGAATCACTCCTCTAAATAGCCCTTGTTGTTATTTTACTGTCTCAAAATGGTTGTTCCATCGAATCACTAGTATTGGCATGATGATGTGTGAAGGGTTGATAATTCGACCCCCGCCCCGGACAGACACCAAGACCAAAAAAGGTTAAACATCTTGGTAGTGCTTACACAAGCCGGACTTTTCCTACTGCTGGTACACACACTAGCAGTGAACCAGAAATCAGCAACTAGTTGTACAAAGAGACCTCATCTAATGGGTGTGCGAACCCTGCGACGAGGCGGGATTAAGCACGCAAAATATTTAAACTTAATCGAAAGCATGGTTGCGGTGGCGTGGAGGTGGAAGCGCAGTGTTTGGTCTATGGTCACACCCAGGATCTTAACCGATTGGACTATCGGGATAAGGTCGAATCTTCACTTGATGTCCAGAGTGGCCTTGAATTCAGCGGGATTATTAGTCAAGATGATGGAATTGGACTTGGTAATTGAGGGCAATGTATCTTCGAAAACACTGTATCATAAATTCCATGCAGTCAGCTAGTTCAAACTCACGAGTTAATCGGTGCGGGAGCATTCCTGTTCTCGTGATAATTGGAGAAGGATTCCGACTTGGGCAGAGGTCCGCCTGAGTAAAATTGGGAAGGACCACCTCTTCGATTGGGTCCATAACCACCCCCTTGGGAGGAGTACCCCCCACCACCTCCCTGGTAGGCGTACTCCTTCGGCGGGCCACTGTAGCCACCGCGGCGGCTTTGGAAGTCTCCTCTGTCATTACGGCCTCGTCTGCGAAAGCAAACTCTTTAAAGTAATTTCTAATTTAGAAGAGCAATATTATAAACGTATATTGCGAAAAACATCAACTTATCTATCACACCGACAAAAGTTTATCCACGAGGCGGAATCGAATTCAACAATCTCTTCATCTCTGACCGAGATTGCAAGGAAGGTACCAGTTACATCACCCAAAACACATTGCTCCTCACCTTGGTCCATCTTGTCTTCCTCTCGGTAAACTGTTGAAGTTACCCTTAAATAGAATCATCCTTTCATAAGTTTTTTTTAACCGAATAACATATCTAGCATTTTAGCTCCAATTTTTACAGAATTTACATGGAAATCAGCCTGTTCCCTGAATGACCTTTTCGCAAGTTACTGTTCAAGTTATGCAAAGCAGATTTTCGTTAAAATAACTAAATCCATCCTGCTCTGATTTACCTTCGACTAGTCCTAGCCGGGTAAAGAGCGGGGGGGGGGGGTTGGTGAGAGACTCGGAAATGCTTGTGATCACTAGTTTTATGCAAAAATTATACATCTTTGAGCATTATACTGAAGTATGTTCGAGAATTCAGCACTGCGGCGTCAGTTAAAACTCAAATTTCTATCAAGGTAACACGACATTTCGTACACAAATTTCGCATTCGACATAATGCCCTAGATCTTTTCAACTGTAATCTCTGCTTACAACTTAACTTTACGCTTTGTTAGGTTAACCTAATTTTGCGCTAACGAGGCCGTACGGCTTGGTACGAGATCGTATGGAGGAACCAGTCACATAATCACAGGCTTAGGAAAAAATTGCGAAATTTTGGGTGCGAAATGTCACGGAATCTCTAAACGAAGGCCTTTTTCATATATTAAGGCAAAACTTGAGATGAAAAAAACTTACTCGATAGTTATTCGATGAAGAGTAACCGCCGTAGGAGTCTGCAACAAAATCAGGGCAAATTAAATGAGACTCAGTAATTCACAGCTCTCAGAAAGAGTCATAATAAGGTCCCCTCCTCCAAACAATCATCAAAATCAAGTAATACTTTTATAAGGAATGATACATCTGTTTTTGTTATTGTTTGTCCATAGGTTCTGTCGAGGGGAGTCCTTTAGTATAGGTTGTTAAATATCCCTTTGAGCCCAGAGAAATTTTCTCCGTCTACACTCGCACCGCAGTCGGCGATCCTCTTCGCGAGACCCATTCGTTAACCGGAGAAGGGCAAGAGGCTTTTTTGCTTGCGCCTCGACTCGCCATTACAGAGTATAGGGAAGTATCGGCTCATGCTTTATCCGGTGGCATGCCCAGGCCAGTCCGGCATCGCCGTCCTTTAACGAACTATACTATCCAATTTTCGTCCACGGCAGGCAAGCCCGCTATCTCCAACGCACTTGTGCAAAAAGATTCTATCCGCGAACTGAGGACGCGCTCGATACTGGTGAGGATGAACCGGTTCCTCGCGATGATGAGAACTTTTGGGCTGTAGCATCACCGAAGGCGAAAATGATGATACATCTAGCTGGCTTTCCGCATCATAAGCCCCCGTTCCGATGACTTGTTGTTGTTGTTGTAGTTTGCCCGCCGAAGGTCTCCGGTTGGGTAGACGAGGTCTTCTTGGTTATGGCTCAGAAAACAATGTCCTCACTTACATCATTCATCTAATTACATTTACTTCTCTTTCTCTCTCGGGGTTTTTCCGATGACTTGTAGTTCTCAAATCCTTTGAAAAGTGTTTCGCTCACTAATTTCTGTTGATAAATTGAATGAATTTTTCTGCTCTTTAACTTCGAAAAATGGTTTAAGAAAACAATCAGATTCCAATGCTTGAGAAAAAGTTTTTTTTTTGAACCGAAAACGCCTGTTTTGTCATCTAAAAATTTGTCGAAGAAAAACTTTTGTTAACCATTCTTATTGTAGCTGTTGTAGGAAGAGTCCGCCTTAAAATGGTTGTTGTATTCTAGTTTATGGTTGTTACTGTAGTCCGTCTTATGATGATTACTATACTCCGTCCTACTATGGTAGTTACTGTAGCTGTGCTGCTGGTGCGAGCGGGGTGAGGACAGTTGCGGGTTGTATCTTGATGAAGGCGACTGAGGATGCAAATTGAGATTTTCGCCCTGCAGTTCAAATCACACTTACAGTTTCCTCCCACACTTGTATACGGTATTTTCTCCAGATACGGTATTTTTTGTTCCCGTGATGCTCTGAATGAGAATCTTAAATAATTAATGAAAAATCACCTACAATGTCAGAAAATTTTTTTTAAAAAATGAGCGCTACTCCTATTGGGATACCTAGTAGAATAATGCGCTACTCCTATTGGGATACCTAGTAGAATAATGAGCTACTCCTATTGGGATACCTAGTAGAATAATGAGAAAAGATCGAGAGATGAAAGATCGAGAGAGAGCACAGAGAAAAGATATCTTATTGTTTTAGGCTCCCCACTCGGATGAAAAGTATTTTTCTTACTTTTGACAAACGCTGACAAATTACAAACAAACGACAAACAAACGCTGACAAAAGTTTCTGCACAAATCGACTTTCCTCACTGCTTTTCGGCACTACAAGTGATTCATGGACCAGAGTTACATGTTCTAACAGTACATTTGGATCTGTATCACCTTTCAAGGGAACGCGTAGCCTGCCACCAGTTATATAATAATTATAATAACAATAATAATAATAATAATTATTATTATAGAATGCATATATTAATACCCTGAGGCTCTAGGGGATGCAAATTCTCATGAGACCTGTATTGTGCGGACATCGTTGCTGGAGGGCGGGGGAGTGAACTGACTCCCGCCCGACAACTTTCGGGTTGTCGCTGTTTGATACACCTTAATCGGCTGTATTGTTCAAGGTATTATACATTGCAGACTAAACATATTACTCACCAGGGTGTTTCTTTGCACTCGCACAACTTTTTTCGAGCGCATAGACTTTCAGAATTTCAGAGTTCAACATTCAATTTTTTCAATGATTCGGACTTTTCCTACAATAAATCCGAAGAAAAAATTTCAAGCACACAGATTTCAATAATTTTCGGGGTTTTTAAAGAGCGCATAGATTTTTTTACGCGCAGTGCGGGTCAGAGAAACATTCTGATACTCGCCAACCCTATTTTTGATTCCCAAAAAGTCAATGTAAAGTCATAGGTTTAAAACAATGTTGGAAATGTCTGAAAGACAACCGTGTTTGAGCGGAGAGTCTACAATAATGAGAACCTTGAAAAACGTCGAACAGTTACGATTGATTTTTGTTGAACTATGATTCCAAATATGTTATTCACCAACCTAAACACTAATTTTCAATTCAATGCAATGTAAAACGCAAAAGCGGTTTTGCTACTTTTGCTTTATGGAAACACAGCTTTTGCTGAATTTAGATACTCACTTTGAATTCTTTTCACTGTATAGTCCACAATTTTCAGCTATGGTTTGTTTTTGAAAACTTTCTAATCCAAAAGATCACATTTTCTGAAAACTACTATATGTTAGCGGATTTCCGTTATGAACTTAAAATGATAAATATTTTTAAAACTCTCTACTTCTCTCTACAAACTGGTTTATCTCGCCATCAGCTCACCAACTTTCCACATACCCGGGGGTCGTTTTCGGGCACTCTCATGCCCCCCCCCCCTTAACAAAACTCGACCAACCCTAATAGACTGGCTGCGAAACTTCTCTCCATTCAGTCTCAATGCTCTATCCAAAGCGGCTACATCCGTGAACTCCACTCTCGCTTTACACCCCGAGATTTCTATTATGCTCACCTGGAAATAAAAAAATCAATAATGACATAAAAAAAATCAATAATGACATAAAAAATCAATAATAAAAAATCAATAATAAAAAATCAATAATGACATAATCAAATGGAAAGTTTTCTTTTTACATTCACAAAAAACATGGGCAGTTTTAAATGATTAGAAAACGATGGCAAAGCAGACAACTCTACGTTTGAAACTGAAGATTTGAAACTTCTATCGTACATACGCTTTGTATGCGGCATACATACGCTTTGTATGCGGCATACATACGCTTTGTATGCGGCATGTTGTCTAAGAAAGGTGGGAGACAAGCTGTTTCTTATTCTCCACTAGCATAGCTGACCAAACTTGTAAAATTGCTCCCGCTCGCCCGCCCGAATTTTTTTTAGTTTTCAAGGTGTAACAAAAGTTGATATTGAAAAAAATATTTGTAAGTGAAGAAATATCGAATGTCAAACTCGGGCCCCGGCCAGAGGTTATTTAGTCATGTCCGGTCGCCTGTCGGCGGGCGTCTGTTTTAGACCTTTGGCGGGCGTCTGTCTTTTAACTCGTAAGGGGGGACCCTTATGTGAAATTTTTTATCTCATAAGGGTGAAAATTTTTCAAAAACTTTTTATCCCAAAAAATTAAAACTTGCAAATTTTTTTTGCGAGATGTGAAGCAAGTGTCTGTATACAAAAACTTTCGCCTCTGGCGGGCATCTGTAAGATTTTCGGAACAACTAAAAAACCCCTGGCCCCGGCTAAGCAAAATAAATTATCATTTGACTTCGGATATCAAACCAAAAATTTCGTTGGCTTCTTCTCTCCCCGGGGTGTGCAAGAAACGGCCGCTGAAAGCGGAAAAAAATTTTTTTCATATAAGGGTTACAAAACCTTATGATGACAAAACAGAGGCCCGCGAATTTTTTTTGTTTGTTCTACATGAGGGTCCCCCTTATGATTTGGAAAACATAGGCCCGCCGACAGAAGGTCTGACATGACTATTTAACCCCTGCCCCCCCTCTCTCTGGTCGCAAAGCGTCGCCCAGTCATCCGCCCGAGAAAAAAAAAATTCAACACATTGAGCTATGTCCGCTACAGCAGCAAGGAAGAGTGTAGATCAAAAGACTATTTTTAGGAGAACGGAAAGCTTTGGAGAAATACAAAGTGTGTGTGTTTAAAACTTGAGGATGCCATACAAAAATAATCCACCTTTTTTCAAAGAACAACTTTTTAAAAGAAACTCAAAGACTCCTCCTTTCAGGTTCAAGGACCATTCACATTCTGACAAAAAATTGAATTACTCAGTCATCAAATCATCCAAACGTTTGATTTTGGATGATCTCAGTCAGGCTAAATAAGAGACAGCTGTGTTCGATCCTTTTCCGTGTACCAACTTTTGTCCGTGCTATAGTTAAATCATTTTCGTTTCAACCGGGTTGTTTCCAGAGTGTTTCTCTCGCCCGCAATGCGGGTGAAAAAATCTAACCGCTCTCAAAAAACACTGGAAAGCCGCCTTCAGATCTATGCGCTCGGAGTTTTTTTTTCGATTCTTTCCTCAGGGAACTTAATAACTCATTGCGAAAAACACTTCGAACTTTTAGAAATTTTGAAAATCTATGTATGCGCTCGAAAAAAATTGTGCAGGTGGTACGAAACTTCCTGGTTGTTTCTTACCAAAGAGCGTATATTTCAAGATGACTCATCATGAGGAATAATCAAGCCTTCTATAAGCGCAAGAGCGTGTGATGTAAAAAAGATAATGCTAATGATAAGAGCATTTTTATCACTAGGTTTTTAGGAGAGCGCATAGATTTAATCTGGAGAGCGCATTGGTTCAATCTGCAGTGTGTGTTCGAGAAATCCACTGGGAACTAAGCATGTGATGATCTCTCATCTCATCTCTCTCCCCTCTCGACCCAACCGACCCCATCTGCTCCGAGGAAGAAGTAAAGCTCCTCTTCGGTTGCTTCTGGGCAGAGGTTTTCAAGCATGGTAACATACTCGACCACTTTCTTTTCCGGTTCTGGGGAAGGCGAGTGCTTCGCATGGATTTTGTTCTGAAACACAAAGCCTCAAAAATTGAGAAAAAAACATTCAAACCTGAAATGTTGACTGATGAAAACATTACTCAAGCATATGTAGCCATAGCTCAACTAACTTGTTAAATGTCTCCCGGTCCCCCAGAAAATTTTTTCATAGTGAAGAAATTATGACATAAAATGATCTTTTCAAGAAGCTTAACGTTCTTAAGTGATCAAAATATCGAATATTGAACTCCGACTCTGCTTTTTGTTCGAGCGCTTGCTTACAGCGGTTTTTTAGTGTACAAGGTAAAGTTACAGATGCCCGCTATAAACGGAATTTTTTTTCATATAAGGGTCCCCCTTACGATTTTTCAAAAAAAGGCCCGCGAACAAAAAATTTTTTCTATTTTGCATTGGGGTCAACCCTTATGATTTGGTAAAACAGAGGGCCGCCGACAGAAGGTCCGACATGACTATTTAACCCCTGCTTGCTTACTGATTTCTTGAACAAAACTTGTAATCAATTCGGAGCTTCCTACCCCTTTATAGATAGAATAACCAATTAAGGACTTGTTCTTCCTCCATGAAAATAAGACTCAAGACTGGTGCCTTCGAATTGAAAACAAGACTCGAACAAGACCCAATTCAAACCTGTTCCTCTTCCATGATCTCCGCCCATGATCCCAGGTTACTTAGGTCTTCGGTCTGCAACATTGTGCATTTGATTGTTTGTCGAACAAGGTGGAATGTAAAATTTGGTAGATGTTAGAGATAAAAACAGCTGAAATTTCTCATGGAGTAGTTGAGGAGGCTTTTGTCACAGCTAAACATACTGCTAGCTTCATTGAAGAAGCAAGAAAACAGGACAGGACGAAAGTGGGACGTAAACACTTTGCGAGCAAAAAAAAGAGAAATTGTTTTTGAATCGTTTTTTGAAATCAAATCTGAACTGCCTTTTCTGATTGGATTCCATCAAACTAAACAAAACGAAATTCATGTTGTTTATTTGTATCTTTAATACAATAGTTTTATATTAATAACTCTTAGTTCATGAAAAACTCAACTGCCGGGTAGTAATGAAGTTTTCACTAATTTTTTTCACAATTATTCACACTTTATTGTTTCTTCTGAAAAATGAGTGAAAAATAAAGATACATTAGAAAAATCAACGCCCGCGGAGCTAAAGTCTCGAATGACCTGCACTCGTTAAAAACTATGAATACGGCTGCATTTGGGCGGGGAACCTAGAATATTTAGAAGCAAGCGAGTGTTAGAGGGCAGAGAAAGAGATTTGCTTTTTTTCCCTTCAAATTCTGAACGGTCGTTTTTTGAGTTTTCGACACGTGCTGGTGAGCAGATTCAGTTCTTAAAAACTTTTGCCCATTTTTTTCAAGACGCCCGTTCCGCTGTAAGGAAAATGGTATTGAAGAGTTTGATGCACAACTAACCAAATACCAGCTAAACCCAAACTCTAATCACGACCCTGTAACAGTTCATCAAGTATAATGACTTTCACATTCAGGGGCCATATTCATAGTCCTTGGGTAAGGGTAGGCTACCCAGGGTAGGCCTACCCGGGGTTAACCTACCCTACTCTCAAAATCCGTATTCATAGTGTAAGGGTAAGTCAACCCCGGGTAGGTTACCCTGGGTAAGCATACCCAGGGTAAGTTTAAGTGAAGCGCAGCTAATAAAAATAGTAGGTTCAGCATGCAGCGCAGTAAAGGAAAGTATCGTAGTAGGAAATCATTTCTTTAACATTCATCAACTTTTTGAACATATTTTAAATATATATTTTCTACTTAGTTCGATCAAAATTTACCTGCCTGTTTGAAAACTCATTGGATTTTTCTCTCTCTCTCTTTCACTTTGACCAAATTTTTTATATATGCAATGAGTCAGAACTGATTTGTAGAAAGACGAAAACAAAATTTCTCCGAGTGCCTAGAATTGAATGAATTTTGCTCAGTTTTTGAATGTGTTTTAATGCTTTCTGACCCGTTTTGGCTCTTGTATAGTTGACCAGTCACCGCGTAGAAGTTTTAGTCTCTTTGGCAGTTAACAAGTCATGTACCGCGGACATGCATAACTGCCAAAGTCACATGTGTTCAGTTAGTCAGTCCCCGCACGATTATGAATCCTGTTTTCGGCGAGTTTAATGTTTTTTCGGACAAATTTTGGCGCTTCTACAGGTCAGTCGAACAGTTCGAACAAGTCTGAAAGATCAGACAACTTTCTCTCTTTTTGTGTTTAATGTGTTTAATATTTTTTGCTCTTATATACTCACGGGCATACCCTGCGTCTTGTCTTGCAGACATTGAAATACTAGACGAAAAATTGGCTTTAAACGCTACGGTTTCGAAATTTTTCTTCATAGGTGATCATTTCGAGCATCAGAGACTCCCGTTCTTGAAAAAAAAATTTTACAAAAAAAATTATTTTTACATCAAAAAATTATTTTCACATTAAAATTTTTTAAATCAACAAATTCTTTTTATTAAAAAAAAACGCTTAGGCTTATTAAAAGTTTACGCTAACGAGGCCGTACGGCTTAGGCTAACGAGATCGTATCACAAAAAAAGCCACTCTGCACTGTCTGGCGTCTAGCATGCCCGTGAGTATATAAGAGCCTATTTTTTGATTTGTTTTAATTGTGTTTAATGTATCTAAATACATCAAACACAATTGGCACAATTCAACTTGGGGGGCTCCGCTTTACATGGGGCTCTTTTCGGTGCGTTCCAAAAAATGTTTAAAAAATACAAAAAATGGTGAATTTTCTTATGCGGTCTTGTTCGGCTAAGCCGTACGGCCTCGTTAGCGTTAACTTTTTCCTAAGCCTAAGCGTTTTTTTTAAAAAGTAAAACTAATCTTTTAAAAAGTTGTTTTTTAAAAACCCAGCCCCCCTTCAGGGTGTTTCCCTGACCCGCGCTGCGGTAAACAAAATCTATGCGCTCTCCAAAAACCCCGAAAAACATTGAAAAAAAGGGATTTTTCGTAGGGAAATACCAAATCATTGGAAAAATTGAATCTTGAACTCTGAAATTTTTACAAATTTATGCGCTCGAAAAAAGTTATCCGGGTGCTAAGAAACACCCTGCCCCCCAAGTAAAGCCCCCCCAAGTTAAAAAGAACCACACAATGTATCATACGGCCTCGTTAGCGCAAAATTACTAAGCCTAAGCATATTTTAATGTTAAAATTACTTTTAGCATAAAAAGTATAAAGCGAAAGGTCAGTCAACTCGCTTTTATTTTGCTCGGTGTTAGGGACCTTTTTGTTAGAATTCGTTTAAAATTCCCATTAAAAAGCTCGTATTCCACCCGTGTCATGCGCTGGGCCCAGGGATTATTTAGTGTGTCAGAAAACGGTATAGAGGTCCGCCATAGACCCACCGAATTAGGTACGGTTACCAGATACAGAAGGCCGTCATCGTGGTGATGGACAAGGGTATTTAACCTCTGGCTGGGCGACACTGTAGTGTGTTTTTTTCTCTATTAAAGTTGTTTATTTCACTTCAAAGGCTGTTGCTGTTGCTCACAAATTTGTAAGAAGCCATCATAAAATGTATTAATTTGTAACAGTTTTCATTTTAAAGTAATTTAAATGATAATAAAATATTGAATGTTGAAAATGTTATGTTGAATGTTGAAACTTATGAAATGAAATTATACGTGTTTAATGTTAGTCCAATAAAGAAAACCCCTTCATAATTTATCCTTGCAACGTAAGAATTTAATTAAACTTGCACCATTGAATTCGTCTCATCAAGACGTATGAAAACATTATTTTCTAATGATGTCTTGAAAATAATCAACTTACCCCGTAACTTACCCTGGTCTGGAGCAGGGTAAGCAAAAGGGCTACCCGGGTAACTACCCCGGGTAGCCTACCCAGCTCTATGAATACGAACTTGCTGGGTAGCTACCCAGGGTAACCTACCCGGGGTAGGCTACCCAGCCACTATGAATATGGCCCCAGGAGATCAGCTGTCGCCAAAGAAACTGAGGAGGGGAGAGTGGAAGGAGGGTAAAAGGAGGGGAGAGTGGAAGGAGGGTAAAAGGAGGGGAGAGTGGAAGGAGGGTAAAAGGAGGGGAGAGTGGAAGGAGGGTAAAAGGAGGGGAGAGTGGAAGGAGGGTAAAAGGAGGGGAGAGTGGAAGGAGGGTAAAAGGAGGGGAGAGTGGAAGGAGGGTAAAAGGAGGGGAGAGTGGAAGGAGGGTAAAAGGAGGGGAGAGTGGAAGGAGGGTAAAAGGAGGGGAGAGTGGAAGGAGGGTAAAAGGAGGGGAGAGTGGAAGGAGGGTAAAAGGAGGGGAGAGTGGAAGGAGGGTAAAAGGAGGGGAGAGTGGAAGGAGGGTAAAAGGAGGGGAGAGTGGAAGGAGGGTAAAAGGAGAGATCCCCTGACCGATTTGTGCTGTTTGAACAGCCAACTTTCTCCAGAAGCTCTTCAGAACAAAACAGCATCAAAGTCATGAGATAGCATGTTTCCGACAGGGGTTTTTTAGTGTGCAAGAAAAAGGTACAGACACCCACGAGAGGCGGAAAAATTTCTTTTTACATAAGGGTCCCCCCTCATGATAAAAAAACACAGGCCCGCGAAAATTTTTGTTGTTGTTTCACACAAGGGTGCGCCTTTATGATTTGGAAAAACAGAGGCCCGCCGACAGAAGGTCTGACATGACTATTTAACCTCTGGTTTCCGAGTGTTCAAAAGATTTCAAATACACGTTCAGCAGTTCACCGACGCTAAAAGATCAATTTTGAGGAAAAATTCAAACCTGAAAGAGAGGAAGGTTTAAAGGAGTTTCCCCACCTTCCCCTTGCGTCGCCATTCTCGATGTTTCGAGTTATTTTCTGAAAATCACAAAAATATCTTGGTAACTGAAGCTGCTGAAAACTAAGGCAGATTTTTAAATGAAAAAGCATCACAAAAACAATACCAAGGGAGAGATGATTATTAAACTATGTTGGAAAAAAACGCTTCATATGAGCAATCACAAATGATACATTTTTTTTGAGAAAACGAGATTATCATCTTCTCAACAACGCATCAACAAGGCAAGACACAGATCAAAGTGTATCGTCTACCGGATTCTCAATCCAATGCGTTTAACGTTTAACACAAATTCTTCTCGAGATTATCATTGTGATGACGCCACAGTTTCAAATTTTCGATTTGTGAAGAACTCAAAAAACCTCCTTTAGAACAGAATCAAGCATTATGAGACAGTTTGTACTAAGAAACAAAAATAAGTCGATGAGTTTGGATTCATTGAATCACATTTCAATTTTTATGGGCAAAATAGCTTTCAAATATTGAGACAATAGAGAATAAAGGCTTTTCATTATAAAGCATGTGAATCTGCGAAAAAGTAAGACGATAAAACGCGAATAATAGTTATTTTTGTAGTTGAAACGTGGAAAAAAATTTCAATGTTTACAATCGAACGACTCCGATGAAGTTCTATGCAGCATTTTTCGTCTTTCTCAATGAATTTCTCAAACATTTTAGAATCCTGTTGTTTTTGGCTGAAATTCTTCTCTTACTTTCTAAGAAGAGTCGCAAAATGATTATCCATATTCGATTAAATGAAAGATGTTTGAAATTTTTCTTTGATTTTTGAACAGAACAGAGAGAGTTCGTAAAACTATACGCTTGGAGAAAAAGAAAATGAGAAAAAAAAACATGCAAATGAAAAGGAAAGTCACCCAGAAGATGAAAGATACTGAAGAGAGAACAGGCAATTACCAAAGGGAGGACACAGGAAGAAATCAAAAAGCCGTTAGACTGTAAGGCCGTTTGTTATTTGTACCAAACAAGCAACACACTAAAAACACACATCTACTGTTAAACACTACGGACCACACTTTAAAAGTTAATGACAGGGTAACACGTTATTTTGCAGAGCGTCGCTTTGCAGTGCGTCACCTTGCACCGGTCAATTTGCAGAGCGCCTTTTTGCATCGGTCACTTTGCAGAGCGAAGCTTTGCAGTGCGTCGCTTTTCAGAGCGTCACTTTGCAGAGAGATACTTTGCAGAGCGTCACGAGTGTCACTTTCGGTTTAGTAGTTTGAAATAACAGGTTATTTGAATAATGTGTGCAGGAGATTTACGAGTTTTACCTTCCCTAGCCCCAATACCTCAAAGTCGGTGGGAAGGTGTAAACTCACTCAGCCCTACTACCGTGATTGCCGGAATCACGACGTTCTGAGTGAGGCTAAAATTGGGCCCCCTTTGGACGAGTCCACTTCCGGCAGTGGTTCTATCCGTCAGATGGCTAGGCGGAGAGGGGTTTGAGTTTGAGTTTATTACGCATGGAAAATGCGTGGTAAGGTATAAGGAAGGGGGTCTTCCATGTGAGGGGAAACATGAGGTCAAAAAAAGTTGGTAACATATGAGGTCGAAATAGATTTTGGAAAGAACTTTCGAGTGATGGGTTAGTCTAGGCCACACGAGTCGAGGCGTCTTTTCGATTAATCTTCTGCTTTTCTACGGTCAAGGATTAGCAGGAACTCCCCACAAACACGTTCCGCGATGCCAGGCTGTATTGACCATCCACTCAACAGGCCGATCGCATGAATACCCTTGTTGTAAACCATGGCTTCAAGTTCTTCAAGATATATCACCAAAGCTAGGGCGTCCCCCGGAAGCGACGCGGTCTTACCTTGTCCGCTAGGACCGTCAAATATGCGAGGACAGGCAGCTACCCATGGGCGGGGTATGTCTGCGCGGCGTACAGCCCAAATTCGCCTCGTCACATTGAATGTTGGAACACTGACGGGACGCAGTAGAGAGCTGGCCGCAATGCTAGAAGCAAGAAGGGTTGACATTGCTGCTATACAGGAAACGAAATGGAGAGGAAGCAAGTCGAAGCCGATAGGAGACGGATACAAGTTGATATACCATGGCACGTCATCAACAAGAAATGGTGTTGGCATTATCCTCTCCTCGAAAATTGCTGATGATGTAACCGAAGTCATTCGCTCGAGTCATGGCCTTCCGAATTTCTTCGTCCAACAACCACTTCCTTGTCGTCTCAGCATATGCACCTCAACAAGGATGTAGCGACGCTGATAAGGAGGACTTCTACGACTCTCTTGAGGAAGTTATCAAACTCCGAGAGTCTCATGAAGACATCTTGATCGGCGGGGATTCTAATGCTCACATCGGTTCAGATCGATAAGGTCGTGAGAGAACATGGAGGACATGGAATCGGAACGATCAATGCTGAGGGTCAACGGCTACTTGACTTCTGTGCTCGATGCGATCTAGCAGTCGTGAACTCCTTTTTCAAAAAGAGACGATCTCACGGACTCACATACGAAAGCGGAAGAAATCGGAGTCAAATTGACTTTTGGTTCATCCTGAGAGCAAAGCTCCGGAGTGCGAAATATGCAAAGGTCATTCCATCAGACCATGTTGCATCTCAGCACCACCCTCTCTTTTCGGACTACAGTGTATTGAAGTCGAAGAAACAGCCTTCTCATAATCCTGAATGCACACGTGTCAAATCGTGGCGCTCGACTGGGAAAGCAGAACGTCTCTCTCATGCACATCATCCATCGCAATCTACTCCCTCCTGCACTCTACAAGCAGTTTCCAGAGGACATAAATGAACACTGGAATCTTCTTGAAGACAGCATCAGAGCACCCCCCGCAAGCATCCTCGGAAAGACGAAACCCGGAAAGCGAATCACCTGGTTTTTCACCTCCGAAGTTCAGGATGCGATCAAGGCGAAAAAGAACGCGTACAAGAGATGGAGGACGTCAAATGAGGCTGACAACCGCGCTGCATACAGCTCAGCCAAGAAAGCCGCCAAAAGAGCTGTCGCAGTTGCAAAAGCCTCCTACTTCCGCGATCTCTTTGAGAAGATGAACCAACCAGGAGGCGATAAAGCCATCTATCGGCTTGCCAAGGCTCGACACCGCAACACCTTGGACATCCAGAGAGCAACCACGATAAGGGACAAACAAGGAAAGCTCGTCACTGACCCTTTAAAAGTCAGAAAAAGGTGGCGTACAGCGGACCCTACTCCGACCTCGGCCGGCGCGGGACAACGCTAAGAAGAATAAGAAGTGTGCAGGAGAGTTACGGTTATTTGGGAATTCGAAAAAAAATTGCATTGAAGGTTTTTTAGTATGCAATTTTACCATTTAATGTTTTTTAATGTAAAAATAATTTCTTCTTTCTATTGATGTTGATAACACCCTCAATATTCTTTCTATTGATATATTATGTTTCCGGCACTTCTTTACTTGGTTGTATGCTCTTCCGCTGCTTTTTGCTGCACGATGTTGCTCCTGTCTTTCTCATTTTTGTCTTCCCTCTCTCTCACATCACATAATGATCTTTCTCATCCCTCTGTCGCTTAGGCTTAGCAAAAGTTTACGCTAACCAGGCCGTACGGCTTAGGCTAACGAGACTCTTGTAAATCAGAAATTTAAAATACAATTCAACACGGACTAACATTTTGACATCAGTAAATTTTGACACCACATCTACAAAAAAGAATAAGCTTTGCGTCAGACTGAATGAGTAACAGAAACTATCGGAAAAATCACCGATCACCGAGAAAAAAACCCCGAAAGAAAAAAAGCCGAGAGAAAAAAACAATTAATTGCATACATAGTTCAAATAACCTGCCAATTCAAACTACTAAACCAAAAGTGTCGCTCTGCAAAGTGACGCTCTGCTAAATAACGCTCTGAAAAGTATCGCTTTGCAAAGTAGCGCTCTGCAAAGTAGCGCTCTGCAAAGCGACGCTCTGCAAAGTGAACGGTGCAAGGTGACGCACTGCAAAGCGACGCTCTGCAAAATAACATGGAACCTAATGACAGCTATATTTTCTTTACATGACGCAATTGGGTCATTACTAAAGCAGTCCACGCATGCCACTCACGCCAAACACGCCAAATCATTACTAATGCACGTCAGTGCGCGGGAAAGAGAGAAAGAGTGTTTCACGAACTATTATGTTACTTTTTTGATACAGTCTCGTTAGCCTAAGCCGTTCGGCCTCGTTACCGTAAACTTTTGCCGAAGCCTAAGCAGAAAAACACATGAAAAAACTTGAAAAAAAAACTAAAAAGAGCGCATGGGGCAAAGTTAAGAATTTTCCCGTGCAGTAGCGTGCATTAGTAATGATTTGGCGTTCAAGGCGTGCATAGCGTGCGTAGCGCGTGTGGCGCGCGTGGCATGCTTTAGTAATAACCCGCAATTGCTTCATGAGCATCCGTGACTAGAAAGAACGGCCATCGTGCCTTAGACATAGCAAGAATTCGCATGCGACAATGTGTGCTCGGTTGGTTTATTGGTTAACTCTCTACAAGGCCCGATTAGGCAGCGGAGGTTGTGTCCCAGCCGAGTGCCATTTTTAGCCCGTGTGATGGATTTCATTCATTATAGTGACAGCTATATTGAAAATTACTATGCTATAAGTGTGTTTTTTGTTTGGTACAAATAACAAACGGCCTCACGGCCTTTCGACTTCTTCCCTCGTCCTCCCTTTAGCATTTGCCGAGAGAAACGATGCACTTATTTGTAACTCCTCCCTTGGAGAACGCCGATCTGATACACAGCAAGTTCTAGGTTCTAGGAACAAGATGTACATAGATGTACATAGCAAGTTCTAGGAACAAGCACTAACTCGTAAACGTCTTTTGAGGTACGCTATAATTTGTTTTTAACACCAGGCCCACTCAGTCTTATTCGTACAAGTGTCACACGAAAAAAATCATCTTATTTCATCTTTGAAAAAACTTAACGCTTCGAAAACGCTCTCTTTACGTCGTTTCCGCTTGACTAAAACAACAAAAAAACACCATATATATACTCACTGAGAAAAATCCATCGCACTTGCAAAAATGGCACTCGGGCGGGACCGAACCTCCGTTGCCTAACCGGAACTCACTGAGAGAGTTGAAAATAGAATACATGCATTGAACTAACACAGCACCTGTGGATAAATACAGAATTTTGGCAGCAAAAATAATATCGTCTTCATAGGGTAAGTTCGACATCGTTATGAGATTCAACAAGTGAATAAGCTTCCCAATATGAGTCGCATTATACGGCCTAATATGTGTCGGGTAAAGCTCCTTCCGAATGGAAAATGGAAAAAATTAGCATATATTTTATAAATGAAGTTTTTTCCAAAACTAGCTCAAGAATGTAACCCTGTTTTTTACTCAGCACTCCAATAACCCACTGGAGGCCACAAAGTTCCCGGATTAAAAAAAAAAGATTTTAACTCTTTTAATCTGTGTCTTGCCTTGTGAGATGCGTTGTTATGATGAAGAAAAAGACGGATCGGACGTTTCGCTTTATCAAAGCATCATCAGCGAATGTTCGTCACCTTAAGACAATATGGATAGCACAGTCGACTACTTATACCTAAATACGTTCCATCGGCTCGTTTCGAAGAAATGACCGATTGTATAACCTATGTATAATGATTTCTTATTCTTCAACACTGAACCAGCATCGCTTTTAGTTATTCTTTTTTTTTTTGTTGTAACGAAACAGTTGATGCATGGAGTGAATTATTATTATGATGAAGTAAGGGTTTGGTTCACCTTCTGTTGCTGTTCTAGAATATGTGTTTTTTCGCTATCAAGACGGTGACAAGATGCGTTGGGCTTTCTTCTTCTTTTCTTCTCGTGAAATTTTAAAATCAGTGTTACACAAGTCGCTTCATCTCGCAAAGCTTGGCAGTGCTCATATCTTTTCTTTACCAAATCATGCTTAAAACAAACCAGGAAAAAAAGAAATAAAAATATTTTTTTAAATAGAAATTATTTAAATTTTAAAAAAATTATTTTTAAATTTTGTTGCTGATGTCAAACACTGTCAAATAAAACCGGAGAACAACCGTATGAAACGGAAGTAGTTGCGTTTTTGTAAATCAGTGTAATCTCTAAATATATAAACTCTCCAACTCAGCACTTTCTCGTAAAACAACGGATAAGTGCGATTATTGAGCGAGTAAACTACAATCATTTGTTCTTCGAAAGTAATCACTGAACAGACTCGCTCTCGAACATACGAAAGAGGACTTCTCTTTGGTCTTCTTTTTTGGTATTCTGTAGTTGGTACGAATTGCTTACAGGCTTCTGCGTAAGATCCAGAAGATGATCAAATGATAGACCACAGGCTTTTAAAGTACATGATTAGAAATTCTGAAAGTAGAAAGGAGGATTAAACTAGTTTGTATGCAGCCTATTTTCAATACAACACTGCTTGTGCCAAGCAAAAAACTTTTACAAAGAGAACATCTATTGCCATTAAGAGTCATGAGACAAAAAGAAGATTGGCGGAAGGATGTATCATATCCTGATCCCCTTTGTGTCCAAGCTTGGTAATCAAACGTGAGCAGTGAGCAGGATCTCTTAGCTTAAAAAACAATTTCTGCTGAGACAAACAACTTCTCAAGTCAGCCTGGTCATGTAATCGGAGTGAATTGGAGAGCTTCGTATATAAACTAGTCTTTGCCTAGAGAGAGGAACATTGGCACTGCTGCACTCTCTATCATTTCTGTGTGTAACTTTTGTTTAAATGTTTATTTCTTTATTCGAACATTATTAAAAATGTGACCACACATGGTATATAGCAAACATCAATTTGTCACAGAACACATGACAAAGAGACGGAGTGAAGGAAACCGAGCTATCATAGAATCCAATCTAATTATCACGAGGAATTCATGATTCTAAATTATGAAAAGGATTGCTCTTTTTTGAGTTGTTTTCAATTTCAGTGGGAAAATATATAGAAACCGTTTCCATTTGTAGTGGTTTCCTTCTGAACTACAACAGACTCGGAAAAGCTTAGTTTCGACAGAACAATTTCTATGACTCCAAATCGATCTTTGATGACTAAATCTTGACTATTGATGACTAACTTGATGACTAAATCTAAGAACAAAAACAATTAAAGTAAGTGACTCTAAAGAGTTGAGTTTCAGATAATGAAAATATTCATCCTTCTTCTCCTTCTGATCACTATACTCTTGCAAACAGAAGGACAGCATCTCACTAAAAGCACCAAATTCTGGTCGCGATGGGGTTGGTCTATTACCATCTATGTTGCACGAATTAGCAATGCTAATTTAGCATTATATTTTTTGTATTGTAGCGATTGCTCTCGGTAAAAGAAATACGGCAGGGTTCGATTTCGGCCTGTGAACCAAAAGTTTGCCTTGCGTTTGTTTGATTATAGTTAAAATCAACTGTGAAGTAATTATGAAGAAAAATTCACCCGTCAGAGAAAAGAACCGTGGATTGCCGATCGGGTGTTCGACCCGATGACTGCGTTCTCATCGCGCCGGATGCCAAGAAACGGCGTAACCCTATAGACTATAAGTGCAGGTTGCTATTTTTTTGCAACTGTTCGCTTCACTACTATAGTTCGATTCTGCCCCCAACTTCTTCATAAGGTTTTCAGGGTAAGAACTTGAGGATTTGCTTTTTGGAACAAAAAACTTGAATCCTTCAAAATTATTGTGAAAATTTTCAAGTTCAAAAAAGGCAAACAGTCAACTTATTTCTAGCAGCCAAGTTTTAAAAAAAAACTACATTTAGTCATTGTGAAATATTATTTTCAGAGTTAAATGAATATTCACGAAACAATCAAATCCTTACTTAAAAGCTATGATGAACTGATCAAGTCAGCTACAAAACAGTTTCCGTAGAATTATTCGCGAAGGTCTCAGAAAGAGATTTTATCCATGAAAACTCCCTTCCCCCCTTTAGGGCCCCCTTCCTTTATGGCCCCCTTCCTTTATGGCCCCCTTCCTTTAGGGCCCCCTTCCTTTAGGGCCCCCTTCCTTTAGGGCCCCCTTCCTTTATGGCCAACTGTTGTGTTTCCTACATAACTGACTCAGTTTAGATTAAAGTTTTTGCTAACTTTTTTTTGTGTGTCGGCATGAACAGGCATGTTTTAAAAAAATATTTTAAAATTTTTTTAACTGGCGTAAAAATTTGTTTTTCAAAGTTTTGAAAATGTTCAAAGCTTTTTTGTGGTTATTTTCACGTTTTAATAATGTTCAGAAAGTTTTTGGCGTAAAAAACTCGCGAAGCCTAAGCCTAAACTTATGTTAACGTTTATGTTAACATCATTGAAACTTCAGGGTCAGTTGCTCATAAAATGCGCAATCAGTTGCTTACTAATTTTAAGCTCTAACTTATTTGAACGATGGGGTTTTTTTTCAAAAAGGTTTCTCAAGTGTAGCAAAATCAGTGTTTTTTTAACGAGTGATATAATATGAAAAATGAATAAAAATGAGTTGACAGTTTACGATTTCAAGCAAGCTGTGCTAGTTCTAGTTCTGACTCTGAAGTTTCAAGTTTCAGCTAAGAACGTTAAAAGGTGTTGAGGCTCAAATTTCGCAGTTTTACCGAGCAAAACTCGCTTCTGAACGATAATAGAGTCCGTAACACCTTTTTTTCAAGACAATATCTCAGCCTGAGAGATTCTCGGGCTAAACCTCGTTTTTTTAAGCGAAGTATTCATCTATATATATTATGGGTTTCGCGTACTGAAGAAGATTTTCAGAGTAGAGCCCATGCCGCAGTTTTCTTGGAACGAACTCGCTCGGAACTCCACAACCAGAACGGCATGCCCGATTGGTTGTGAGCCGGAAGCGGGCTTATCGGTTATCCACGCTTTCCGAGACAAAAAACATGAGTCCCGAAAGTGTCATAGAGCGTATCAAATCTAAATAGGTCGTTTTTTCAGTATTTTGCGTTTTTAGGCTCCCAATTGAAAGTTTCAGCACTTGAGCACGCGAATAGAAGGATTTAGGGTGAATCAGCTCCTAAACCGATACTTACTAGAGATAAGATTAGGTTTTTCAAAAGTTTCATTAAATGAATCATTCAAAACTTGATTACTTTACTCAAAACCTTTGAAAAATCGTATCAATTTTCTCATAAACTTAGTTCATCCTGTTCTTCATCTTTCTACACCTTCGAAACTTCAAGAATTCTAGTTTTCTAGGCTCTTAGCTTACCGAGTACCTCCAAAAGATTGGAAATTAAAACAAAAAACTTTCGCTCTATTAAGGTTCTTCAGAAGACGCCCCACAACAATCCTTCGTGCCTGAAGTACTACACATACGGAAAATACCGTAAAGTAAGTGTAAAAATTTCTTTCAATGCTGTAATTATGTACACATGTTGAATTCAATTGTAATTTAAGCGCTTTATTCTCTATGTGGCCATCGATTCGAAGGAATACATACATAATTCTTTGAATGATGTTCAGAACAAGAACGCAAAATGTAGACTGGAGTGTCGATCATGAACACATTGCTATGTAACTGTTCAGCAATGAATCAGTAATCATTCAATGAAAAACGGGAAAAAAAACGGGAACTTGTTATCTAGTGAAACTAAGCAGAAACAATATGTATATCTCTGATTTTCTGATGAAAGCTACTACTTTCAAGCCACCAGGTTTACATTCCCTGATATATTCGTTGTAATTCAATTCAAAATCGATCCATGTCGTTCCAAAAGTAAATAATACTGAGCACAATGATATATATATATTTCTGGGAATTCGGAGAGAACAGTAGAAGCGATTTGTTGAGAAATAAAACTGTAAAAAACGTAGTGCGTTTTTTAATGGTGTTTGTGAGGGTGCATTTCGTGGTAGAGCATTATACACAACCCCTGTATTTCATTGAGGATGGAGAGTGGTTCCTGTGGCAGACGGAGCCTTGTCGGACGGCGATCACCACACACTGTCGATACAAGGATATACCGCAGTCTCGCTAAGCGATACACTAAACAAGCGGGAAAAGTGAGACACTGAATTAGAAAAGTATCGTTCGATAGAGAACTAAATTCTGTCCGTTTTCATTTACCGAAGGAGGTCGGCTTCGATACTTTATCGTTACAATGCCTACTACTCGTCTTCAATTGGACTCTACATTCGCAAAGCTCGGATTAAAATTATCACGGAACACTCCGACAATGTGAGGTTGGGATACCTAATGATCTACCAGGATGATTCATAGCAGCGCCACAGTTGCACACTCCAATTTTCTATCCAAACTTCCCCCGATTTGTTCTGTTTGTCAGCCTTGTTAGTGATGAACTAACCAGTTATCCCTAGGTGATAATAGAGTTTTTATACATATGTTAAATGACGAGTGTTGCTAACGTAGCGACTCAGGCAATCTGACACTGCACCACGAGAACGACAAGAGTCAAGTAAAAAAAAAAAATTTGCTTGATTTCTGGCAACCTCGTTTCGAGAATTCAACATATTTTTGTTCAAGAAAGTTTAAGTTTAAAAATTGAGTGAGTTCCTCTTTAAAAACACCGAAAAATTGAAGACTGTGGCCCGGATTAGCAATGTGTATCGGTAGTGTTATGGTAAGAGGCTCGCATATAGTCAGAAAGAGATTTATGGTTTGATTTTGGAAGGTGGGTTAAGTTTCCTTTGTAATAATTCAATTGAATTTACGGTCGGGATCAATTTCTGGAAAACGCTGAGACTGGAAAGCTTTAGTCGATGCAACTTCAAATTGGTTCATTTTCGATTATTACTTTCTGCTAACTTTTCTCATTTCTTTGAATTCTGAATTAGAATTGAAACGATCTATCAAGTTTTTCGTGTATTCAGTCCAGATGACTATGATGAAATGTTATTAAACAATTGATGGTTAACGTTGACGCTTTCAAGTGAAAAGTGGCCTAATGCAGCATGGTCTCTTTGCCTCTTGGTCTCCTGGCCTCCTCGAAAACACTAAAAGTAACAAATTTTTGTGATTTGCTAATTTTTCTGCTAGTCTGGGTGAAAAAACCTGACATTAAAAGTCAACCTTTGTGTGAATTACTGATTAATTTTCTGCGATTCACTAATTTGAGAGGCCAGGAGGCCACGACGCAGGGAGACCGCGCTGCTAACGACCTGAAAAGTTGATGCATTATTGAATCAACATTACAACTTTATCATGACCAATAGTTGCATTTGAGAAAAAAATTGCTTTCCTCCACATCCGAAAATTTCTCGACTCCCACTTTCTCAGGCTGAGACCCCATTGGTTTTCGGATAGGCATCATCAAGTTTCTGGAGGGAGGGATTTTTTGGTGGGTTGAAAAGAGCCGCGGTGGCCTTGCTCCGCACTGTTTTTACACTCCTGATAACTGGCTTGAAAACCTGTAAAGATGATCAACATGAATTTTGATTTTTCTCTTTCAAAAAGCAAAAATCAGAGAATAAATTCTTACAACACAAAATATAAAAAAGTCATAAAATTAAGTTATATATTTATACATGTGTTGTATAAAATTAATTTCACCGGAATCCACCTCTCCAGGCTCAAAACTCAACTAAATTAAAACAATAAAAAACTTTATTTATAAAAGATTTTTTTAGCAAAGTCCAAAAAGGGATTAGTAAGTGCAATTAAAAAAAGTTCGAGCACCGGAAGCTACCGTAAAAGAACAAGAAAGATCTTCATCGATGTTAAAAGTGCACGCGGAATTGTCGAATTGACCACAGTAATGGGGAGCTGAGAATATCGTCACCTCAACATAACATCTCTCAGACTCAGAAGAAAAATTCAGATAATCTCATATAGTCATGGACATGTCAGACAATTGTCACATAGCCAGAGACATGTGAGATATTCATGAACAAGTCTGTCAGTCATACTCATCAAGCGCAGTCAGATAATCAGGTAGATACCAGAAAGTGAAATATTCAGGAAAGAAATCAGAAAGTTACATATGTCTTATACATGTATGTTAGCTAGTTTCATACATTTCCGCCAGTATAAACACAAAAAATAAGTATGGAAAATAACACTTATACATTTGAAAGTATGACTGGCTATTATACTTATAAGTTATTACTATTCATTCATACTTCCAATTTATTACTATTCACTTATGCACGCCTATGCATTATTTATACTTTATAAGTATGAATAATTTTCGAATGTATGTGTGTCATTTTCCATACTTAAACTTTTTGCGTTCAAAATACGTATTCATAATGTTTTCGAGCCTAGGATGATGAAAAAACTACAGTGTTGAACAGTTATTTTCACCTTCCCGTTTCATCTCATTTATCATGATCATTCTAATCCACTGCTCAAATAAACGGTCGTTTTTCGGCACTTCAGTCACCCTCCCTCCCCTACCAAAGGTTCAATTGGGTCATATGAGAGTGGCATTATTTTTTGATACGGTCTCGTTAGCCTAAAGCGTACGGCCTCGTTAGCGTAATTTTTTTTAAACGTAAAATTTTTTTGTTTATGTAAAAGTAATTTTTTTGTAAATGTAAATGTCAGACGTGTGACCCATGGAACCTCTGATAGGAGGGGGTGGGGGGTGACTAAAGTGCAGAAGTGCCTGTTTTTAAAAAAATATTTTTTTCAACGAGTGAAGGCTGCTTATGACACGAAAAAGAAATGAACGTTGCCCACATGAAGTTTTTTTAATGTTAGTTGTTCCTATAAATATATATTCTGGAGAAGTTTTGCAATGTCGAACCAATTTTCGAGAAGCAAAGAATTCATATCCATCTTGAACTACCTGGAACAATCCAAAGATTTTTTGATGCATTGCTTAAAAATATAAAAAAAACATTTTTCTTATTCTGATTTTCATTTGATATTCCATTTAAAAGAAAAAATTTTGAAACTTTATGAAAATATAATAAAAAGGCACTGTTTGCGTTTATGCCCCCCCCCCCTACCAGAGGTTCCATGGGTCATATGAGTTCAATGGCTCACCAGAGGTTCGATGGGTCAGAGGGGTTTAATGGCTCATGCGTTACCCCCTTGCGGTTCCATGACTATTCACTCCCGGACAATTCACTCCCGACTCCCGACGACGGACACTTTCACAAAATTAAATTTTTGTGAAGCTCAATGTTTATCAAAAATAAAATGTAAAGTTTTTCTTTTCAAAAACTAGTTTCGTGAAAGATATCAAGCGGTGAAGTTGTGTGCACGCTCGCTCCGGAGTGAATTGTCCGGGAGTGAATAGTCGTGATACCCTCCCTTGCATATTTAGGGTGCTATAGAACCACACGATAACACATCACTGTTTATATACGAGTGCTACGAGTGTTACCACCTCCCTTGGTGGGAAAACATACAATCAATGCTTAACTCTGTGATCCACGAGTTTGAGACCTTAATGAGTACGAAATATATGTGTTATCGCTTGGTCGTTATCGTTTCCCACCGAAAGGGGCGGTCACACTCGGAGCACTCTCCAGAGACTCGTATACAAACAGTTTAGTACGCAGTAACAGCAAAGTCAGACGTATGGCCCATTGAACCTCTGGTAGAAGGGCATAAAGGCAAAGAGTGTCAATCAAAACTCTAATCTTTTATCAAAACAATTAATATTAAAACCTTTTCGAAAGTAAAATCAGAGCAACTATTTAGGCCAATTTTATTCGAATTGACGTATGTACATATATCAGCAGAGAAAATGATTTCATGCTGACCTGATGAGCTCTTACGATGAGATCGATATCAAACTGTTCACAGACAGTGTGAACAACCGAAGACCCAAACATGTAGGAAACACCTCGTAAGTTCTTTTCCCAGTCCTATAAAAGCCTTCTGATCATTATAGCTCAACAGTGGTCACTTTAAGTTCTTGAAAAATAAAAAAAAACGACTTTCTGAGTGGAACGGACTGATATTATGAGACCATTTGACAAAAAAAGGTTAGGGTATTACAAGATTCAGTCAACTTTTGTATAATGCAAATAAATTGAAGTTTTATTAAATACTGTTTTTTTTCGCTCTGGCTCAGGTTTTTAGGTAAATATTTTGTACTATTTTTTGCTTAGGCTTAGGTAAAGGGCACTACTGCAGTTTAATTAGTAGCGCTAATTACACTTTTAACGCTAAAAGTTCTAAAATTTCCTTCATATGTGATCAATTTGAACATCAGGGGCCTATTCTAATCTATTCACGAAACTCATAAAGGTCATATTTTTTCATAAACGTGAAGGTCATATTCATAAACGTTCATAAATGGCTTTGTAGCTGCGCTACCTCTTTTTAGTGTGTTTTGGGGTGATGTTTAGTGAGGGTGTCGACTTTTGGTGCGTTTGGGGTAAGGTTTAGTCATGTCGACTTTCGACGTTTACTAGTTCTAGAAGTTTCTGTTTTGTTTTAATATATTTTGGGCCTAAATTAGCAGTTAGTCTGAGTTTTGGCTTGTGGGCTCGCATCGTCGCACCGCTTCTCCCACGCTCGTGCACTATACCATAGTCGCCGCGCTGCTCTGCATCAAGGACACGTTTGTTGTTAACTGATTGTGTTAATTAGCATTTAGTAAGGTATTTAGTAAATTGTTAGTAGTTTGTTGAAGGTTAATAAATTTCTTGTAGTTAGCCTTAGTTGGTGAAGAATATTCTCGTGTGAGTTTAGGTTGTGTTTCGATAAATAATTAATTGAACCGCGTGGCAGGCTATCCTTAATTCCTTATCAAACCGATTGATCGGTTAGTTACTGATACACAAAGGTTACAAGAAAGAGCATTTATCATTGATATGGTGCATCGGCTTAATTGCTAAGGGCTATAATATTATAGTTGTGAAATGGAATCAGTTAACATGTCAACACAGGCAGAGAAGGTAGTTGTTCTCGAGAATTACCAGGAGTTGAGTGAAAGCATCAAAATCGCGCAAGAAATATTAGATGGAAATATCAAAGAATTACCGGAAATTACGGAAATCGTGGAGGACTTAAATGCCTTTCTTGAATACTTTCTCGACGCAATGGATGCTTGGGAGACACGGATCGATTCCATCAGAACAAGGTCGAAAGGCCAGGAAGCAGAAGAAATGCGGCTGTGGATCGATGAACACCCAAGGTCACGCACAAGAGAAGGCGCAAAGATCATGGTCAAAGAACTCAAACGCAAGCTGGAGAGGCTGTTAAGAAAGAGAGCAACGCCTGACAAACAGATTGAAAGCTTTGTGCCAAACCGCGAAGAACGAACATTTCAAGAACAGTCTTCGTCCGCAGCACAAAGGCCTGAAGTTCCATCGTCATTTCAAGAGCCGGTCTTACCAAGGTTACCATCTCCTACATTGCCCACCTTCTCCGGTGTCCGAGCTGAATTCTCCGCTTGGTGGGAGCAATTTGAAGAAATGATCCACAGCAGACCCGACATTACGAACACAGACAAAATGCGCTACCTAAGACAAGCGATTCAAGACTCGGCAAAAACTGTTTTAGCGCCACTTACAACTACATCGGCGGATTACTTATCGGCTATAGAGCTCTTGCACAACACATTCAGTGAGTCAAAAGCAGACAGCATTACGGAGATCTCAAAGCTCCGCAACCTTCGACTCTCAGACAGTACATGGGCGTCGCAGCTATCGCTCGTCACAACACTCAAGGCGGCAACTACAAAGCTCAGTCGAAGTCAGGATGGCTTGCAGAGCAGTAAACTGATGCATCAATTGATTCTTGAGAAGTTTCCGCAACAAACAAAGGAGCAACTTCTGAGATTCATATACGACGAGAATGAAGTGACAGTCGACAAAATCTTGGGATTCGCAGAGCGCTTCATAAAGCGTGAATCCTTTGCATTAACAATGTCAGAAACTCAATCCGTCAAAATATCCGACTCATCAAAGAGACATCTTGTGAACGCCGGAATAGAAGAGCAGCGTTTTTCCAGTCAACGACAGAAGATTCTAAGAGAGGGAAGCATTCCTTCCGAAGACGACTGCACATGTCTATACTGCAATGGAAATCATCTCTCGTGGAGTTGTAAGACAATGTGGAGAATCAAGGACCGCATCAGCTTTCTGAAGGAAAAGGGATTATGCCAAGGGTGTCTCGTCAGAGCAGGCTCATCACACTCGTGTAATGCCAAGTGTCCGCTATGCAGCGCTCCTCATCACATATCGACATGCTACAAACTCATCTCAATGAACAAGACGAACAAAGGCCGGAAACACTACAACGAGGGCGCACAATCTAAATCGAAGAACAGTCATCGGAGCTTTCCCAACGAAGAGCATCAGCAAAGAAGAGAACGACGAAATCAAAACGTCAATACATCTTCTTCAAATGCCTCTTCAAGTACAAACTACAACCCCAGACTACTTACTGGCCAGGCAAAAGTCAGAAGTACAGTGGACACGGAAATTAACTTTCTCCTCGACTCCGGAGCTACAATATCTCTCATAGACGAAAAGAAAGCAGAAGAACTCCAGCTGGAATATCTCCGCTCCTCAGAACTCACTATCAGTGGACTTGGGGGAGAAACAAAGGGAAAGAAGAAGTACAAAATGTACAAAGTTCCTATACTCATTGAGGACGGTACAACGATGACAGTCGAGGCTATTGCTCATCCAGAACCTATCACGGCCAATCTGGACATAGAGCCTCTCTCCCAACAAGACATCGAATTCATGAACTCCCAAGGAATTCGAATACCGGGAGCTAGCACGAGCGCCACCCAGATGGTCCCGAAGTTGCTGCTAGGAAATACAGACTTCCTGAGATGTATTAAATGGAACCAGGAACCTATTCGACTGCCAAGTGGATACTTACTTATGGATACCACTTTGGGATGGATTGCAACCGGATCGCAGAACGACAGCTCTCACAAGGAGCATCACTTAATATCCACAGCGATTGACTCCAAATGCCAAGACTCCGTAACTCTTCAAAGGTTCCTGGCACTTGACGATGCGGTGAAAGAAGAGCGCGAGAAACCTGAAGAAAACTCGATGGATCAAACAGATCGCATCGGCTGCCACTTCAAAAGGAACGTGGAATTCAAGGAGAAGAGGATATACGCAAAGTACTGTCTCAAGGAAGACAACCTACCTCGCCTATCTCGCAACTTTAACAGCTCCATCGCACGTCTCCGCAATGTGATCGAATCTCTCAAAAGCAAGGGATTACTGTGGAAATATCACGAGATAATAATGGAGCATCTAAAAAGGGGTCATATCGAACAAGTCACTGACTCAGAAATCGAAGCCCGAGGACCTACATCATATCTACCGCATCATCCAGTGTTCCGTCGAGACAAGCCATCAAAACCCATACGAATCGTTTACGATGCTTCCGCGAAGGAACGAGGAAAATTGTCGTTGAACGATTGTATGGCAGCTGGACCTATGCAGCTCGAACACATCCCTGCACTTCTCATACGAGCACGTTGCGCGTCAAGCATTGTAACGGCGGACGTCGAAGCTGCCTTTCTACAAATCAAAGTACAACCGGACCAAAGAAATCTGTTGCGGATGTTATGGATTTCGAACCCGGATAAACCGTTGGGGAATCAGAATCTGGTCACGTACCGATTCACAGTTACTCCTTTCGGGATCAGTCAAAGCCCGTATCTACTCGAAGCGTCGATAAGTCACCACGTTCAGTTGTGCAGCGAGGAGCAGAACGCTGACGAAACGAAAAAGTTCGTGCTGGAGCAGTTAAAAAACAACGTTTACGTGGACAACATTATTTTCGAGTGCGATGAGAATACGGACAAGAGGCGACTTTATGAGTGCTCCAAGGAAATATTGGCGGAAATATCCATGAACTTGCGGGAGTTTGCATCAGATGACAACGCCTTCGTATCGGGAATCCCACTGGCTGACCAAGGAGTAGTAGGAGAACAGAAAATCCTAGGTATCAAATGGGACTCGAAATCAGACAAACTGCATTTGAGCGCTATGATGCCTTTCACGGCACAGCTCACTAAACGCACAGTTTTGAAAAAGATCGCCACTCCTTTTGACCCGCTAGGACTACTGACCCCGCTTTTGTCACCGGCTAAAGTATTCGTACAGGGATTATGGAAGAAAAAATACGACTGGGACACTATCATTCAACCCGAAGACGCGAAAATGTGGAACAAAATCGAAAGGGAAATATCGCTTTTCTCCACACACCGTCCCAGAGCTACAGAAATATCGAAGGATAACACAATCCTGGCAGCGTTTGTCGACGCTTCTTTCAAAGCTATAGGAGCAGCAGTATACATTCTTGGAAATCAAGGATCGGAAATCATATTGGCTCGTTCTCAATTGGCCCCGATAAGAAAAACAATGACGATTCCCAAACTGGAATTCAAGGCCATATCACTTGGACTACAGCTGTTGACTTTTGCGGCAAAAAGCATAAGGAAATCCAGGACTCACGTTCTAATTTCTAACTACATTTTCTCTGACAGTGAAATTGCCTTGTATTGGATGACGGACAATCAGAAGAACGCAGCGTCTCGAACAGTTTCCAACATCAAGAAGAAGATAAAGGATTATTCCAGCTCTTTATGCAAAGCATCTCACAGCGGTTGCCAAGGAAACTGTGTGCGAATCGGTCACGTGATTAGCGAAGAGAACCCGGCAGACTACGCGACACGTGGATGCCCAGCAGTGAAGTTACAAACGGAAAACCATATCTGGTGGACTGGACCTCCATGGCTGAAAATTGAAGAAATTCATCGGAAGAAATTGTGGAACCCAGGAAACTGCTCACGAGAGGTGATGATTGAAGCAGAACAAGAGAACCGTCCGCAGCCTGTCCTATTTTCCAACGTGAAAACGCAATCTTCTTCAGTCATCGATTTCTCACGCTTTTCAAAAATGAATATCCTTATCCGAACAACGGCATATGTGCGCCGATTCATACACGTGATGATGAACCGAGCACAAACTTCTACGATAGCGAGAGCAGAAAAAGCTGGAATACTGGCGAGAAGCGAGCCAATGACGGGAGATTTGACTGGGAAGGAACTCTTGTCTGCTGAGCGAACAGTGTACAGGCACTACCAGAAGGTCAACGGTGTGCACGAAAAGGAGGCTGGATGCAAAGCTCTATATCTTTTCAAGGATCAGGATGACATCTATCGCTGTGGTTTTGGCAGGCTACAGAATTCCGACCTACCTATTTCTGAAATGTATCCCATCTACATTCCGGGACACCACACGGAACCAATGATAGGTATGTTGGTGAGAAAAGCTCACATCAGCCTAAGACACGCCGGACACAATCATACAATAGACATGTTGAGGAAAAGGACCTGGATAACGAAATGTCGACGAGCAGTACGCTATTGGATCACACGATGTGTTGTGTGCAGACGATTCCAAGCAACTCCCTTTCGTTATCCAGTGGCGCCACCCCTCCCAGCTGAAAGGGTGAACCGCCAACGACCATTCGAGTCCATCGGCCTGGATTACGCTGGACCTTTCACCATCCGCAATGACAAGGAGCTCGTCAAGGCATATACACTTCTGATAACATGCCTTTCAACAAGGTCTGTGCACATCGAAGTGACGGGGAGTCTTTCAGCTCAAGCCTTCATTAACGCCTTCAGAAGGTTCGCATCCAGGCGCGGTGCTCCGAGACTCGTCATTTGCGACAACGCCCCTTCCTTCAAAGTCGCCCAGCAACTCTTCAGCTTCGATTCTTCTGGGATTAACGGAAAGGAGAAGGAAGCAAGGTCCAGTGAGATAAAATGGAAGTTCATCTGCCCTCATGCGACTTGGCAAGGGGGAGTTTACGAAAGGCTTGTAGGGGTCATGAAGAAC
>OZ057403.1:31469723-31590855 GCA_964056735.1 Allodiplogaster pararmata
TGCCAAGAAACGGCGTAACCCTATAGACTATAAGTGCAGGTTGCTATTTTTTTGCAACTGTTCGCTTCACTACTATAGTTCGATTCTGCCCCCAACTTCTTCATAAGGTTTTCAGGGTAAGAACTTGAGGATTTGCCTTTTGGAACAAAAAACTTGAATCCTTCAAAATTATTGTGAAAATTTTCAAGTTCAAAAAAGGCAAACAGTCAACTTATTTCTAGCAGCCAAGTTAAAAAAAAAACTAAATTTAGTCATTGTGAAATATTATTTTCAGAGTTAAATGAATATTCACGAAACAATCAAATCCTTACTTAAAAGCTATTATGAACTGATCCAGTCAGCTACAAAACAGTTTCCGTAGAATTATTCGCGAAGGTCTCAGAAAGAGATTTTATCCATGAAAACTCCCTTCCCCCCTTTAGGGCCCCCTTCCTTTATGGCCCCCTTCCTTTAGGGCCCCCTTCCTTCAGGGCCCCCTTCCTTTATGGCCAACTGTTGTGTTTCCTACATAACTGACTCAGTTTAGATTAAAGTTTTTGCTAACTTTTTTTTGTGTGTCGGCATGAACAGGCATGTTTTAAAAAATGATTTAAAATTTTTTTAACTGGCGTAAAAATTTGTTTTTCAAAGTTTTGAAAATGTTCAAAGCTTTTTTGTGGTTATTTTCACGTTTTAATAATGTTCAGAAAGTTTTTGGCGTAAAAAACTCGCGAAGCCTAAGCCTAAACTTATGTTGACGTTTATGTTAACATCATTGAAACTTCAGGGTCAGTTGCTCAGAAAATGCGCATTCAGTTGCTTACTAATTTTAAGCTCTAACTTATTTGAACGATGGGGTTTTTTTTCAAAAAGGTTTCTCAAGTGTAGCAAAATCAGTGTTTTTTTAACGAGTGATATAATATGAAAAATGAATAAAAATGAGTTGACAGTTTACGATTTCGAGCAAGCTGTGCTAGTTCTAGTTCTGACTCTGAAGTTTCAAGTTTCAGCTAAGAACGTTAAAAGGTGTTGAGGCTCAAATTTCGCAGTTTTACCGAGCAAAACTCGCTTCTGAACGATAATAGAGTCCGTAACACCTTTTTTCAAGACAATATCTCAGCCTGAGAGATTCTCGGGCTAAACCTCGTTTTTTAAGCGAAGTATTCATCTATATATATTATGGGTTTTCGCGTACTGAAGAAAATTTTCAGAGTAGAGCCCATGCCGCAGTTTTCTTGGAACGAACTCGCTCGGAACTCCACAACCAGAACGGCATGCCCGATTGGTTGTGAGCCGAAAGCGGGCTTATCGGTTATCCACGCTTTCCGAGACAAAAAACATGAGTCCCGAAAGTGTCATAGAGCGTATCAAATCTAAATAGGTCGTTTTTTTCAGTATTTTGCGTTTTTAGGCTCCCAATTGAAAGTTTCAGCACTTGAGTACACGAATAGAAGGATTTAGGGTGAATCAGCTCCTAAACTGATACTTACTAGAGATAAGATTAGGTTTTTCAAAAGTTTCATTAAATGAATCATTCAAAACTTGATTACTTTACTCAAAACCTTTGAAAAATCGTATCAATTTTCTCATAAACTTAGTACATCCTGTTCTTCATCTTTCTACACCTTCGAAACTTCAAGAATTTTAGTTTTCTAGGCTCTTAGCTTACCGAGTACCTCCAAAAGATTGGAAATTAAAACAAAAAACTTTCGCTCTATTAAGGTTCTTCAGAAGACGCCCCACAACAATCCTTCGTGCCTGAAGTACTACACATACGGAAAATACCGTAAAGTAAGTGTAAAAATTTCTTTCAATGCTGTAATTATGTACACATGTTGAATTCAATTGTAATTTAAGCGCTTTATTCTCTATGTGGCCATCGAGTCGAAGGAATCCCTCTACATAATTCTGTGAATGATGTTCAGAACAAGAACGCAAAATGTAGACTGGAGTGTAGATCATGAACACATTGCTATGTAACTGTTCAGCAATGAATCAGTAATCATTCAATGAAAAACGGAAAAAAACGGGAACTTGTTATCTAGTGAAACTAAGCAGAAACAATATGTATATCTCTGATTTTCTGATGAAAGCTACTACTTTTAAGCCACCAGGTTTACATTCCTTGATATATTCGTTGTAATTCAATTCAAAATCGATCCATGTCGTTCCAAAAGTAAATAATACTGAGCACAAATGATATATATATTTCTGGGAATTCGGAGAGAACAGTAGAAGCGATTTGTTGAGAAATAAAACTGTAAAAAACGTAGTGCGTTTTTTAATGGTGTTTGTGAGGGTGCATTTCGTGGTAGAGCATTATACACAACCCCTGTATTTCATTGAGGATGGAGAGTGGTTCCTGTGGCAGACGGAGCCTTGTCGGACGGCGATCACCACACACTGTCGATACAAGGATATACCGCAGTCTCGCTAAGCGATACACTAAACAAGCGGGAAAAGTGAGACGCTGAATTAGAAAAGTATCGTTCGATAGAGAACTAAATTCTGTCCGTTTTCATTTACCGAAGGAGGTCGGCTTCGATACTTTATCGTTACAATGCCTACTACTCGTCTTCAATTGGACTCTACATTCGCAAAGCTCGGATTAAAATTATCACGGAACACTCCGACAATGTGAGGTTGGGATACCTAATGATCTACCAGGATGATTCATAGCAGCGCCACAGTTGCACACTCCAATTTTCTATCCAAACTTCCCCCGATTTGTTCTGTTTGTCAGCCTTGTTAGTGATGAACTAACCAGTTATCCCTAGGTGATAATAGAGTTTTTATACATATGTTAAATGACGAGTGTTGCTAACGTAGCGACTCAGGCAATCTGACACTGCACCACGAGAACGACAAGAGTCAAGTAAAAAAAAAAATTTGCTTGATTTCTGGCAACCTCGTTTCGAGAATTCAACATATTTTTGTTCAAGAAAGTTTAAGTTTAAAAATTGAGTGAGTTCCTCTTTAAAAAACACCGAAAAATTGAAGACTGTGGCCCGGATTAGCAATGTGTATCGGTAGTGTTATGGTAAGAGGCTCGCATATAGTCAGAAAGAGATTTATGGTTTGATTTTGGAAGGTGGGTTAAGTTTCCTTTGTAATAATTCAATTGAATTTACGGTCGGGATCAATTTCTGGAAAACGCTGAGACTGGAAAGCTTTAGTCGATGCAACTTCAAATTGGTTCATTTTCGATTATTACTTTCTGCTAACTTTTCTCATTTCTTTGAATTCTGAATTAGAATTGAAACGATCTATCAAGTTTTTCGTGTATTCAGTCCAGATGACTATGATGAAATGTTATTAAACAATTGATGGTTAACGTTGACGCTTTCAAGTGAAAAGTGGCCTAATGCAGCATGGTCTCTTTGCCTCTTGGTCTCCTGGCCTCCTCGAAAACACTAAAAGTAACAAATTTTTGTGATTTGCTAATTTTTCTGCTAGTCTGGGTGAAAAAACCTGACATTAAAAGTCAACCTTTGTGTGAATTACTGATTAATTTTCTGCGATTCACTAATTTGAGAGGCCAGGAGGCCACGACGCAGGGAGACCGCGCTGCTAACGACCTGAAAAGTTGATGCATTATTGAATCAACATTACAACTTTATCATGACCAATAGTTGCATTTGAGAAAAAAATTGCTTTCCTCCACATCCGAAAATTTCTCGACTCCCACTTTCTCAGGCTGAGACCCCATTGGTTTTCGGATAGGCATCATCAAGTTTCTGGAGGGAGGGATTTTTTGGTGGGTTGAAAAGAGCCGCGGTGGCCTTGCTCCGCACTGTTTTTACACTCCTGATAACTGGCTTGAAAACCTGTAAAGATGATCAACATGAATTTTGATTTTTCTCTTTCAAAAAGCAAAAATCAGAGAATAAATTCTTACAACACAAAATATAAAAAAGTCATAAAATTAAGTTATATATTTATACATGTGTTGTATAAAATTAATTTCACCGGAATCCACCTCTCCAGGCTCAAAACTCAACTAAATTAAAACAATAAAAAAACTTTATTTATAAAAGATTTTTTTAGCAAAGTCCAAAAAGGGATTAGTAAGTGCAATTAAAAAAAGTTCGAGCACCGGAAGCTACCGTAAAAGAACAAGAAAGATCTTCATCGATGTTAAAAGTGCACGCGGAATTGTCGAATTGACCACAGTAATGGGGAGCTGAGAATATCGTCACCTCAACATAACATCTCTCAGACTCAGAAGAAAAATTCAGATAATCTCATATAGTCATGGACATGTCAGACAATTGTCACATAGCCAGAGACATGTCAGATATTCATGAACAAGTCTGTCAGTCATACTCATCAAGCGCAGTCAGATAATCAGGTAGATACCAGAAAGTGAAATATTCAGGAAAGAAATCAGAAAGTTACATATGTCTTATACATGTATGTTAGCTAGTTTCATACATTTCCGCCAGTATAAACACAAAAAATAAGTATGGAAAATAACACTTATACATTTGAAAGTATGACTGGCTATTATACTTATAAGTTATTACTATTCATTCATACTTCCAATTTATTACTATTCACTTATGCACGCCTATGCATTATTTATACTTTATAAGTATGAATAATTTTCCAATGTATGTGTGTCATTTTCCATACTTAAACTTTTTGCGTTCAAAATACGTATTCATAATGTTTTCGAGCCTAGGATGATGAAAAAACTACAGTGTTGAACAGTTATTTTCACCTTCCCGTTTCATCTCATTTATCATGATCATTCTAATCCACTGCTCAAATAAACGGTCGTTTTTCGGCACTTCTGCACTTCAGTCACCCTCCCACCCCTACCAAAGGTTCAATTGGGTCATATGAGAGTGGCATTATTTTTTGATACGGTCTCGTTAGCCTAAAGCGTACGGCCTCGTTAGCGTAATTTTTTTTAAACGTAAAATTTTTTTGTTTATGTAAAAGTAATTTTTTTGTAAATGTAAATGTCAGACGTGTGACCCATGGAACCTCTGATAGGAGGGGGTGGGGGGTGACTAAAGTGCAGAAGTGCCTGTTTTTAAAAAAATATTTTTTTCAACGAGTGAAGGCTGCTTATGACACGAAAAAGAAATGAACGTCGCCCACATGAAGTTTTTTTAATGTTAGTTGTTCCTATAAATATATATTCTGGAGAAGTTTTGCAATGTCGAACCAATTTTCGAGAAGCAAAGAATTCATATCCATCTTGAACTACCTGGAACAATCCAAAGATTTTTTGATGCATTGCTTAAAAATATAAAAAAACATTTTTCTTATTCTGATTTTCATTTGATATTCCATTTAAAAGAAAAAATTTTGAAACTTTATGAAAATATAATAAAAAGGCACTGTTTGCGTTTATGCCCCCCCCCCCTACCAGAGGTTCCATGGGTCATATGAGTTCAATGGCTCACCAGAGGTTCGATGGGTCAGAGGGGTTTAATGGCTCATGCGTTACCCCCTTGCGGTTCCATGACTATTCACTCCCGGACAATTCACTCCCGACTCCCGACGACGGACACTTTCACAAAATTGAATTTTTGTGAAGCTCAATGTTTATCAAAAATAAAATGTAAAGTTTTTCTTTTCAAAAACTAGTTTCGTGAAAGATATCAAGCGGTGAAGTTGTGTGCACGCTCGCTCCGGAGTGAATTGTCCGGGAGTGAATAGTCGTGATACCCTCCCTTGCATATTTAGGGTGCTATAGAACCACACGATAACACATCACTGTTTATATACGAGTGCTACGAGTGTTACCGCCTCCCTTGGTGGGAAAACATACAATCAATGCTTAACTCTGTGATCCACGAGTTTGAGACCTTATTGAGTACGAAATATATGTGTTATCGCTTGGTCGTTATCGTTTCCCACCGAAAGGGGCGGTCACACTCGGAGCACTCTCCAGAGACTCGTATACAAACAGTTTAGTACGCAGTAACAGCAAAGTCAGACGTATGGCCCATTGAACCTCTGGTAGAAGGGCATAAAGGCAAAGAGTGTCAATCAAAACTCTAATCTTTTATTAAAACAATTAATATTAAAACCTTTTCGAAAGTAAAATCAGAGCAACTATTTAGGCCAATTTTATTCGAATTGACGTATGTACATATATCAACAGAGAAAATGATTTCATGCTGACCTGATGAGCTCTTACGATGAGATCGATATCAAACTGTTCACAGACAGTGTGAACAACCGAAGACCCAAACATGTAGGAAACACCTCGTAAGTTCTTTTCCCAGTCCTATAAAAGCCTTCTGATCATTATAGCTCAACAGTGGTCACTTTAAGTTCTTGAAAAATAAAAAAAACGACTTTCTGAGTGGAACGGACTGATATTATGAGACCATTTGACAAAAAAAGGTTAGGGTATTACAAGATTCAGTCAACTTTTGTATAATGCAAATAAATTGAAGTTTTATTAAATACTGTTTTTTTCGCTCTGGCTCAGGTTTTTAGGTAAATATTTTGTACTATTTTTTGCTTAGGCTTAGGTAAAGGGCACTACTGCAGTTTAATTAGTAGCGCTAATTACACTTTTAACGCTAAAAGTTCTAAAATTTCCTTCATATGTGATCAATTTGAACATCAGGGGCCTATTCTAATCTATTCACGAAACTCATAAAGGTCATATTTTTTCATAAACGTGAAGGTCATATTCATAAACGTTCATAAATGGCTTCCTGACCTTTTTAGTGGAAAAATTTCATGGAAGGCCCACTTTTTCTATTTTTCTTCTTTCAGAAATGTTCAAAAAAATTGTTTACGGTCGCGGAATTTGAACTTCGTGCTTCGTTCTTTTTTTTCTCGTCTGCTCATTTTGGTATTCGAAGTTTTCAACCAAAAAAATTTGCTCATAAGCATTTTCGCTTCATTTCGTCTACCTAATGATTCTGGTTCAATAAAATTGGAATCACTCAGCATACCTTGAATGACTTCTTCACTGAGAAGGTCATATAAACAATGAAGAATCATCTAAACATGCTAAAAACTTTATCATCCTGATTGGTTCCGTCAGGATCAGGGTTGCACATTTTTTGTTTTTAGTTTTTGTGGTTTTTCGGGTTTTTTTGACAATTTTCGAAGAAAAAAGCTTTTCGACTTTGTTTTGCTCAAAATTTTTTTCTTTTTTCTTCTTTTTTCTGTTGTGTTTTTTCCACTTTTTCCTTTGTATTAAAAAAAAATTTTTTTGCTCGTTTTTTTCTTTGTTTTTCGACTTTCTTTCGAGCAAGCCTGGTCAGGATCTGGACCAATGGAGTCGGGGTCTACTATGCCTGATACGCTCTCGTTAGACTAAGCCGTACGGCCTCGTAAGCGTAATCTTTTACTAAGCCTAAGCGATTTTGTAATGTTTTTGTTTTTTTTCATAAAAAATTTTTTCAAGAACCGGAGTCCCTGATGCTCAAAACGATCACTTATGGGTACTTTTTTTTGGTATCGCGACAGTTTGTTACAAGACACTTTGTTACACGACAGTTTGTTACACGCCCTTCACAGATTTTTTCACTTAGACTTATTTAAAATGTATGCTGACGAGGCCGTACGGCTTAGGAAGAGACCGCATGAAAAAAAATTCTCCCTTTCTTGACTTTTTGTCGATTCATACAGTAGTTAAAACACACTAAAAACAAAAGCCCCTGTAACAAATTGTCGTGTAACAAACTGTCGTGTAACAAAGTGTCATGGATCCTTTTTTTTAAACATGATTTGGTACGGCGGAGCTTCCGGGGAAGGGGCGTGGCCAGGGCGCTTACTGCGCGCGACTCTGCACCTCTATGTTGTTGTTGTTGCCGGCAAGCATCCCGCATCGAAGACTTGGTTATGAACACTCTCTTTAATGAGAGAAGTTCTCGTGTTCTTCGGACAAGGTGCGTCCGGAGAAGGGTTTTGATGTCCTTTGCAGTCCTGAGACTGTCATGCTGCACCTTGTGAAGGCGGACATCGTTGTAGCAACCTGTTCATGCTATAGGCCTTGTGAGTGGGTGGTCAAGCCGGCCTAGCATCGTTTTGGGTGGGAGTAGAGACGTCTCGCCTGTCGTTGACCGGAGATAGGCAAGAGGCTATTTGACTGGCGCCTCGACTCGCCATTGAAAAGTATAGCGGAGTATCGGCTGATGTTTTGTCCGGTGGCATGCCCAGGCCGGTCCGGCATCACCCTCCTTTGACGAGCTATACTACCCAGTTTTGGTCCGCGGCGGGATTTCTCCCGCTACCTCCCAGCACGAATAATTCGTAGGGAGGCATCCCTCTATCCGCCACCTGAGGTCGCGCTCGATTCTGGACTGGATGATCCGGCTCCATCCGTGACAGGCTCTTAAGGCTGTAGAGTCACGAATGGCCACTGTTGCCAGTGTGTTTCGCTCCTCTAAAACACGGCCTGGCTCTATTAAATTCTTTTTTCTTACTTGTTCTCTTTCTTTTCTTTTCCTTTGTTTTTAAATTATCTTTATAAATTCTGGGAAAAGGAAAGGGGAGAGGGGGAAGGGGTTTAACTAAGCAGGGAAGGAAGGGGGGACCCTAAAGGGGGAAGGGGGAGGAAGAGGGCCCTACCTAAGCGAGGGGGTAGGGGCCCTAGGGGGGTGGGGGAAGGGGGGCCCTAAGGAGAAAGGAGGGAAGGGAGTTTTCATGAATAAAATCTCTTCCTGAGACAAAGGGGCATGGCTAAAATCTCTTCCTGAGACATTGTGCGCGAATCCCTGAGACATTGCGCGCGAAACGCGCGGAGGATTGTGCGCGAAACGCGCCCTGCCAAATCATGTAAAAAAGTGCCCACTTATGAAGAAATTTTCCAAAACCCACGAGCGCTAAAGCCCACGAGCGATGCCAATTAAACTAAAGTAGTGCCAGTTAAGTTTACGCTGACGAGACCGTAAGGCTTAGGAACGTGACTAATGAGTCTCAGGCTGCGCACTGTTTTGCTCACCGACCGTTTTTACCGTAAAGAAGTAGAACTAATTTGCTCACATACAGTCAGATACATACGGGTTTTGTTGGAATTTTTCCGTGCGGGAGCTTCCTGATTAGCAATAAAATGAACGCTGTGACTGTCCAAATGGAATAACTTTTGCATTTTCAAAGAGTTATATAGACAGTCACAACGTTCATTTTATTGCTAATCAGGAAGCTCCCGCACGGAAAAATTCAAACAAAACCCGTATGTATCTGACTGTATGTGAGCAAATTAGTTTTACTTTTTTACGGTAAAAAACGGTCGGTGAGCAAAACAGTGCGCAGCCTTAAGTGTGTGGTGCGATATACAATTCACAAAAAATTGCCTAATTTTGTAATACCCTCACCTTCTTTTGTCAATTGCCTATAATGCGGAATGATCTAGATGTGAAAGACTGACCCTGCCTTTTTCTCTCCCTGCCTTTCTCTCTCCCTGCTTTTCTTTTTCCCTGCCTTTTTCTCCCCTGCCTTATTATTGTACATACAAAGTCTCCTCATTATTGTACATTTCTCCGCTCAAATAACGGTCGCTTTATAGAAGTCCCAATAATGCTAGTAACTAATGCTGGTTCTCTCATACGGAACAAAGCAGTCCTGAGATCATGTGTAAATGAAATTTTCTCCGGCCTTGCTCGTTCCTACTTCTATATTCCTTACTTTGAACTCTATATTTGCCTGAGCCTTCTGCCTCAGGAAAATCTAACCTATTCAACAAGTTCGCGTTGCTCATGGTCATGTGAAGTTGATTAGATTCACTTTAAAGATAATGGCACCAAAGACTATCTTGCGAAAAATTTTTAGAAAAAAAATAATTTAAGATAGGCACTTTTGCGCTTCAAGGACACCTCCCTACCAGAGGTTTAATGGGTCATACGTCTGACTTTCAAGAGAGCACACTTGAATAAAAAGAGTGCTACAGAACCAATTCTATTTCCCTCTTATCGATATTGATCCTTTGAACTCATCTGACCCATTGAACCTCTGGTAGGGGAGGGGTCATGTCAAGTGTGATCATTAGATCTACAAAAACCGTACACATAAAATGAAAGCAGTAACACTTGGGTATTACGAATCAAGATTAATTTATCAAATAATAGTCCACGGGCGGTACTCAGACGCTTCTCATCAGCTAAATTGGTAACGTTACTCACGGTACTGTACGGTAACAGAAGGGCCGTTCAGTTCGAACTCACCTCATGGAACAATATTTAGGTGTGGTAGCTTTTTAGGTTAGAGTATAAGGAGACATGTGCACTTGCATTCGTGTCCGAGCATGGATCCGACCAGAGAAGATCCAAATGGAGCGAGGGATTTGGCGGCTCGACGGGCCGTGTTATAGCGCGGAGCTGATCTAGTGAGCGAAGGCGTGGAGAGAGTCCACCGTGCATGCAGAGGATGCGTTGGGCTATCAACGCCGTCAACGGCATGCACGAAAAGACGTCCTGAATGACTTTTACCGTATACCTTGTCATCTACTGTTTCAAACGTATCTACAACAGCTACAGTAACTTTTCGTAGGTTACCTGTATTTACCGTAATTGATTTGAAAAATGTGAGAAAATTCTTTCATTCGTCCCCTCCGTAAGCGGTTGCTCCCCGCACCGTCTCTTCCCTCGTCTGTGAGAGTCCTTTCCGAGAAGATTCGGCGCTCCGGGATCGTAGCGCCATGATGAGCGACAGAAGAGGAAGAATAGCACTTCGATTGCTACTGCTTGCCTCGCTCAACCTCTGCTCAACGCTCAGATCCCATAATCGATGATTTCCCGATGTGGCTTGTTGATCTTGATAAAGCGTTTAAATTGAAAAAAATTGATTTGAAAAAAATTTATGGCCATTGTGAGACGCTTTTTGGATGCTCTAATGCTTATGTTGTTGTTGTCTTGCCCATAGGTCCTGTCGAGGGGAGTCCTTTGGGGTAGGTTGGTGGTGAGGATCCTTTCGAGTCCGGAAAGATTTTCTCCGTCTACACTCGCACCGCAGTCGGCGATCCTCTTGGCGAGACCCATTCGTTAACCGGAGAATGGCAAGAGGTTATTTTACTGGCGCCTCGACTCGTCATTGAAAAGTATAGCTCTAATGCTTATCAAACACGTGAAAGGAAAACTGCCTTTGACAACTGAATCTCACCTGGAAAACGTTCCAGAGCCGAGGACCACCGTATCTCCGGCTACATTCTTCATAAAACCCATAGACTCGATTAACAGTTTGGCATTCATGATTACCACGCAGTAGAAAAAAGTTTTCTGGATACCGGACCTGTAAGAAGTTTTTTGAAATGCCGCTTTTAAAGCTTTTAATAGGCACTTGACAAATGAAGGTGAGGGGATTACAAACTTAAGGGTTTATTGCATATTGCACCAAAGATTCAACTCATTTTGGTCTCGTTCCTGAGCCGTACGGCCTCGTCAGCGTAACCTTAACCTCAGCCTCGCCTTCATTCGTCAATTGCCGTTTTCATAAAACTTATTTTATGGTAAAGGTAAGGATTTTCGCCTTTTTACCCAGAAATAGTCCGGCTCAAGGAATAGTTCGGCTGCAAAGGTAGCACATGGCTGTCCGTACTCGGATAAAAGGCCGGACATAACAAAAGTGGCATAATAAAGAAGTGGTAAACGAACTTTGTAAGCGAAAAGGAGACAGATGTTCTCTAGGTTCTGATGCCCTCTGTCGACGTAGTCACCCAGGAATAGATAATTTGAAGAAGGCGGAAAGCCACAGCGGTCGAACAAGCGGAGCACATCTATAATACACTTGAACCATACCGAAACTGTAGATCTGCCATCTCTTGAATATCAACGTGATGAAATCATCGCTCACATCATACTATGCGTCAAAAGTATAAGAGCTAGAACCTCATATTTGAAACAATTGAGTTTATGATGCTGCTCAGTTCATGACGCTCATAAACATGCACTGCTCTGCTCAAACAAGCAGTGATGCTCATATCTAATACATATATGCGATTTACATATTAGAATCATATCACTTATTTCTAGAGAGATCGAATGTGCTGTTAATTTTCTCAAGATTTTCATTTATTTTTGATCGAGTTATGGAGCGTTAGAATTCAACTTTTCACTTTGCTAAGTAAGCTCTGCAAAGTGATCCCGTTAAACGCTCTAGGCCGCATCCCGTTAAGCGTTTAACGCTCTAGGCCGCATCCCTCACTTTGCAGAGAGTACTTTGCAAAGTGAAAAGTTGAATTCTAACGCTCCATTAGTATTGCAACAAAATTTTGCTGGCCTGGTTTTAGATCCGAGTTTTTTACTCTGTAATGTTCAATTATACATATCCTTCATGCTCTACTTCGCGAGGACATAGGTGAACTGCCAAATGACAAAGAAAAAAATTCTAGGCAAACGACCTACCGACCTTCTTTCTCCCTCGAAATGATTGTATCGGAGTTTTTTTCAGAGCTAGAACTAAAAAGTCCTCATTCCTCTACATGAATAAAACGTTTCATTAGCCATAACTCACCATAACCGGTTTTGTGAAGTTAAAAGTGAAGCTTTTAATCTAGTTTAGTGAACGAACTATTGAAAAAAAATCAAGACATGTTTACCTATGCTAGAACTTTCGCTGCGAGAACCTAGGAAGCAGAAGTTAAAGAAGAAAGACAAGCTAAATGAACCTGCATACTGTCCGTGTGTATCTCCACATAACTTGAGAGGCGGATTTAGTTCAAGCAGACTTGGCTGGGAGAGAAATGATTCTCTGCAATGTGTTACTCATACAAATTTTATAGGTCACCAGCACATGGTACTTTTTCATTTCGTGAGGTAGGGCGGAGCCTCCTCCGGGGATAAACTTTTAGGAATTCAGAAAAACGACCTCTTTTGAGTGCGGAAACTTGAATAATGGGAAGCTCTCCCTTTTCTGCCCTTTACCTCTAACTCGCTTCTCATCACTCCATACTCTCCCGCTTAAAGAGCGCTCGTTGTTTCATATTAGTCTTACAACAATTGCAAAAAATCTTGGCATTGAACTTCGCTTCCGCTTCTGATCATTGAAAATGTTGCCGCGCCTTCAATTTCACTATGTTGAAGTAACCGCTTACATCAACTCAGCGCTATACTGGTTGCGTTAGTTGCAATTTGACGTTCATCAGTTATAATAACACTGAAGATTTTATCAACTAGCTCGTACTAGTGTGAACTACCTCAAGAGCACACTAGTACGAACTTTCAATGGTGAAATTAAAGGCGGCATTGATCATTTCATGCCTCCAATTTCTTCCATAGCTTTCACCATCCAAAGTTCCTTGAAAAAAGGCATCAGATACCTCGCCAGTTTGCATAATAGAACGATCTCAGGCTCTTTGACTGTCCTGACGAGATTTTTATTGTAGCCACCGATGCTTAAGAGGCGAACGATCAAGTTGTCCAAGTCCAGACGTTCTTCTCAACATACAAGCATTGAAGCGACAAAAAATATAATAATTTTGAACATTCACATGTATGCGACTATAATCTATAATGTTAGGATGACATGTAAGCATATGAAAAACATGTGGAGGGACACCCCCCTGTGGAGGGACACCCCTACCAGATTGAATGGGTCATACCTCTGACTTATTTTCATTTAAAAAATTATTTTTTATATTAAATTTCACAGTAAACAAAGTTTTGCATTAAAAATCGCTTAAGCTTAAAAAAAGTTTACGCTGACGAGGCCGTATAAAAAAAAAGCCACTCTCATCTGACCCATTGAACCTCTGGTAGGGGGGGGGGGGCGTTCCTAAAGTGCAAAAGTGCCAACATCTGGACAATGCAGTTGCATGAAAACGTGTTATAGAGTAGTGTTTAAAAGCGTATAAAAAGTTCGTTATATGGCTGAGTTTTCTCTAAAAACGAAAAGAAGAATAAGGAAAGCTATGAATTTTCAGAAATAATATTACATTTCTCAAACATTTCGCGACTTCCCTCAAATTTGCCAAAACAAAACCTGGCTTAGCGACCATTTGCAGTTGAGTAAAAATGTGAAAATGAGCTAGCTTCTCTTGCTATTCGTCTTTAATTCGCTGGAAATTCCGCTGAAATGGATAAACATGTGTGAACTTGTTTCTAGAGTACAAAGTCTGGGGCCGTTTTGAGAGACAAAAATTTATAATAAAATTTATGGTAAACTTTATACTAAGTTGTTGTTTCGCCAAAATGGAATTCAGAGAGTAGACTTCAGGGTAAACTTTATACTAAAGTTTAGTAGGAAAGCTGAGACACTCTCACCCAACTTGTCTCTGAATACAGAACTGGGGCCGTATTCAGAGACAAAAGTTCATACTAAAGTTTATGGTAAACTTCATATTAAGTTGTTGTTTCGCCAAAATGGAATTCAGAGAGTGAGAATACTTTAGGGTAAACTTTATACTAAAGTTTAGTAGGAAAGTTGAGACGCTCTCACCCAACTTGTCTTTGTGTAGCGGGGGTTCGGTGGTGATTGCTCTCTGTTCCGCCAAATAAATTCTTCAATCAGAATTTATTATAAATAATCTTGTCGCCTGCCACGTCTTGAGTTTCAAGTCCACAGAATAAACGTTAACGTTTATTTTAATAACTTTCGAACCAATGAATGACGAGAAGAATTAACTTGATAGAGAAACTAAACTAGGATGAAAGAACGAACTGAATGAACTGGAATAGAATGAGAGAACTGTTTTGTCTCTCAACTAGAATAAATAGCTGGTCAAATAACAACCAATAAATTTAACTCAATTCAAATAACAAACAATAGTTCCGTTGAATGCGAGCTGCACGGCTGCCAACGAGAAGAAGAGAGGTGGGGACGGAACGGGGTCCTTTCAATGGTAATATAGTTGTGAATAATTAAGTTTAAACTAAACCACAACAATAAATAAATACGAAACGAAATTGTCTAAAATATTCTAGACAATTGTATGCTAGACAATTTTGGTGTGCTACTACACCCTAAACAACGGACCTCGAACAAATCCGTATTACTCAAACTAGAATAATGAAATTTAAAGGTAGTCGTTATTGCGACTACATTGGGGGGGGGGGGCCCGGGGAAGGATGATGAGATGCACATAGAGATAAAACGACTTGAAGAAGAAACATCAAATAACATCAGAAGGAACACAACAAACATTATAATCACATTGATTACATGGTAGATATCACATCAAAATTCACAGCATATCCGTGATGACGTTCTTTCTTCTGTGTTACTTGTAGACTCTCAATGACGGAAGATGGGGTTGGACGGGCAGACGGCGACGTGATGGGGGCCAGTGCATCGTGAGCAGGCGCGGATGGAGCAGGCTTTTCCTTCGTGACCGGGCTTGAGGCAGGAAAGGCAACGTTCGAGCTTCACGAGTTGGATCCTCCTTGCTTCCAGAGACAGCTTCCGGCAGAACGCGGCGAGGTGCTTGGTGTCTTGACAGAAGAGGCAGGAGATCTTCGGGCCGGCGTCGGACGGAGGACGGTTTAGGCGGGTGTCTTCTTCCGTCCTCCTTCGCTTTCTGTAGTCGCTCTGGTACATAGTACGCTCTGGTGAATTCTGACGCCTTTTGGTTTCTTCCATTCTCACTAGCAGATTATTCACACTGCTCTCACACTTAGTTTGCGCGATGATGGCATCCGATATTCGCGGGAGTACTTGATGCATGAGGTCACATGTCTGTTCCAGACGATTCAGCGCTCGTCTCTCCAGTGATGCCATTCTCGATTAAAGAGAACCAACGCGCTCTCTCAGTTCCTTTAGTTTTCCGAGAACGTTCTTCTCTAATCCGCCGATCGTCTTCTCAAGTCTGGCCACCACGTCCGTTGTATCATCTGGGTTCTCGTAGTCCTCCGGTTGCCCAAGTAGGGCGTCCTCTTCCACTTGAGCGTCATGGTCCATTTCCGCCATTCTCTAAACAACCATCTTTATTCATGGTTCCACATTTCATCTAATTATTTAACAATATTTCAAACATTTAACAAATTTCCAGGTCACTTAAGTGAGTCTGAGGCGGGCGGCCCTACAACCGCAAGGCTTCCCAAAATGCAGGGTCTTTCGCCAACGATTTACAACTTCTTTGGGGTCTCGTAGCTGGCAGAGGATTAGAATTATAGCCCTCATTTTCCACAACTTCTTGCTCATCCATCCCACTTGAGAACACTTCTAGCGGCACAAGTAAATTCACCGGTCTTCGTAGGATAGAGCCCGTGCCTGTGCGAATCGTGGCTTCTCTTTCATTTACCTCAAGCACTCTACCTAACGGCCATGAGCCACGCGGGGTTACTTCTTCTTCAATAAGTACTACTTCTCCAATAATTGGTTGCCTCGAACATGTACGTCCCATTTTTACTGATGAATAGGCTCGGCTTCTAAGACTATTGATGTAGGAGGTCTTAAAAAGCTTCCAGTAGCGGTGAATCAATACGTCTGTCCCTCGATACACATTCCTCAAACTGAGCTCAGTACTTTGTGGCGATACATAATTATCAGATCCCATTTCATTGTCTTCGCTGTTACTGATCCCCATAGCTCCTCCCATAGGCATCAAAATATCACAAGGTCTTATGACGAGGTTGTTGTCTTTCAGATCGTTGGATAGACTTGTGAGAGGACGGCTATTCAGTACAGCTTCGATTTCTATTATCACCGTTTCGAACTCTTCCCAGTCCAAGAACTTGCGACCTATAGTTCTGACAAGGCAACCTTTCATCATTCCCACAAGCCTCTCGTAGACCCCGCCCTTCCAGGGAGCATGAGGGGTGGTAAATGACCATTGTATTCCCTTGCTGGCAGTGTATGACAAGAATTTCGTTTTTTCCTGATCATTTTCTTTGAGCAGTGAGCTCGCGCAGTGAAATGTAGGGGCGTTGTCGGAAGTCACGTGCTCCGGAACTCCTCTTCGAGAAACAAATCTTCGCAGTGCGGCAATGAAGGCGACGGCGGACAGTGACTTCGTTACTTCGAGGTGTATTGCACGGGTAGTCATACAAGTGATCAATAGTACGTATGCTTTGAACCGTTCATTTCCGTTCTTCAACGAAAATGGCCCGGCATAGTCAATGCCGACATGTTGGAAGGGTCGATGTTGTATGACTCTTGCTTCGGGTAGATCTGGTGCTGCTGGGTATGCGAATGGTACTGCTAGGGCCTTTCGACATACTGTGCAACTCTTCAACACCTTGCGTATCACTCGCCGACATTTGACTAGCCAGTACCGGGAGCGGACGGCATCTAGCGTATGGTTTTCGCCCGAGTGCATCCTTTCCACATGCGCCGCTCTGATTATTAGAGCTATTAGATGTTCATCCGTGCTGCCCGGCAAAAACATCGGACATTTCCTGTCGAGAGGTAAATTTGAATTGCCCAGTCGTCCATGACCACATCTGTAGATCTCCCTTTCATCCTTGAACAGCTGCAGTTTTCTGTTACCTGGTGTATTTATGTCTTCAAGGTTAGCCTGTTGATATATCTTGAAAATAGTCTGCTCTGCGAGGTACAACTCCCTTGCAGTGATTGAGCCCTCAGTTTTCTCTGGTCCGATTAGGAGTGTCAATCGTGCCTTTCTCACTTCCTCGAGTTTAGCTAACTTTTTCCAGATAAATCTCTTGACGTGAACGACCGTTCTTGTCATACGTGAGAAACTGGAGAAGCGATTTGCAGTCAGTATCGTGTTATATCTTGCTCTTTCGTTCAACAGTAGGACGGGTTGTGGCAAGTCATACTGAGCGGCTTCTTCAACAACGGATGGCGGGATATCGTCTGTGTTCCATGGTTTTCTCCCTTTCACACCTTCTACATTCAACCACTCTGGACCATACCACCACAGGCTGCCGTTTGATGTTAGCTTGTGAGATTTGACTCCCCTGGTCGCTAAATCTGCGGGATTTTCCTCAGAGCACACATGGTTGCTTCTTATGCAGTCCCTTCCCTCTTTGCATGTCTCTCCATGAAGTTCTCGACAGATTTGAATTTTTTCTTCAGCTATTTTCTTGTTCCTATTGGCTATGCTCCGATTGCCCTTCTCTTCATTGCGTTTGATCCGTCCTGATTCCCAATACAGCGCAATCATACTGTCTGTGAACAGGTGGAGTTCAAAGCCTGTATTCCGATGAGTTTTTGAGAGACTCGAGCCGACAAATCTCAAGAGTTTTGCCGCTAACAGCATAGCTCTTAATTCTAGCCTCGGAATCGTAGATTTCAATTTGAACGGAGCGAGTTGAGAACGCGCCATAGCCAAGTTGGCTCTTGTTTGCCCAACTATGTACACTGCTGCCGCCATCGATTTGCAAGACGCGTCCGCGAATGCTACCAGCATCCATTTTGACTCAGACTGCAGTATCCTTCGCGGCAGAGTGAAGAGGAAGGCGGACATATCTCTTTCTATCTCCATCCACATTCGTTCGTCTTCGATTGTCAATGGTGTGTCCCAGCCGTACTCCTTACTCCAAAGTTGTTGTACAAAGACCTTGGCTTGTAGTAAGAGGGGCGCCATTAAGCCCAGAGGATCGAACGTAGAAGCGAGCTTACTGAGAACAACCCTTTTTGTAAGAGGACCCTTCACTTTTGGTACGCTCGTTTTCAGCTCCAATTCATCCTTCTGAGAACACCATTGTATACCGAGAATTTTCTGCAACCCGATTTTACCCCTGTCGCTTTCAGGCAGAGATTCTACAAAGGCGGTGGAGTCCGATGAAAACTCGCGCAGGTTCATTCCAATCTTAGCGAATATCTTCTTTGAATCCTGATAAACTCGGAGTTTGTCTGTCTCCTTTTCACACTCGAAGATAATGTTGTCTACGTAGACATTTTCTCGAAGTTGACTGAGAACAAACTGCGTACCCTTATCATCTAGAGCGGTCACGTCTTTCGTGTTCTCCACATGATACCTTATCGCAGACTCCAGAAGAAAAGGACTCTGTGATATGCCGAACGGAGCCACTTGGAATCGGAGATGCATCACGTTTTCGTCATGTATTGGCTTCGAAGGATCCTTTACCCAGAGAAAACGCATCAGATCTCTTTGACTACGGTCCACCACAATTTGCAGAAAGGCTGCCTCGACATCGCTCAGAACGATACTGAAGGCGCATCTGGTACGCAGAAGCAATCCTGGGATGCGTTCCAATCGAATATTGCAATCTTTCATGCAGTCGTTTAGTGACAATTTGCCTCTTTCTTTCGCTGATGCGTCGAATACAATCCGGATGGGTTTCTGAGGCTTGTCAGGTCTGTATACAGGGTGATGTGGTAAGTAGGAGTAGAGGAAGTCTTTCTTATCCGGTGGTTTTACTTCTTCCACTTGTTTCTTCGCCATGTGTTCTCGAATGATGGAGTTGTACTTCTCCAACATACCTTTCTCACGAAGGCTGGAGATCACGTTGCGCAGGCGCGCGTATGAGGGTTTGAGGTTCCCCGACAACTTCTCAAGAGCCTCGGTTCTGATGCAATATTGTGCGTGAATTCTTCCATTTTCAACACGAACATGGTCGCGGAAGAACTCATCTGCTTCTTCAAGTTCCTTCGGACTGTCATGTGATTCTTCTCCCTTCACGCATTCCTCTATTGCTAGAAAACTTTGAAGAGCTGTAGTGACTTCTTTCATTTTGGTTTTCTTATCGATCAGGTGCGCCACAACCTTTGGGTTACTCTCGGTTTCTCCTCCGGTGGCTATCCACCCCAAGAGTGAAGGTAGAAGTATGTGTCCGCTCGGCAGGTAGATCCGTTGCTCCTTTACTCTAGTCACCGTTAAGTAATCTTTGTTACCCAGCAGGAGTTGAGGCTTCACGACACTCAGTTTGTCGCATTCATCAGCCATCTTTAGTTTTCGGAGTCGGATTTCATCCACGTCTATTTTAGGAAGAGGTGGGTATTCTATCGTGCCCACAATCGGTTCCGGGAATCCCATTGCCTTAATTGTTATTCGCTTCCCAGTGACACTTTCCAGAGGTACTTCGTAGATGGGGTATACCTTTCGACCATCTGTTTTGTCTCCCAATTTCACATATGGTCGACTCAACATCATGCAGCTTTCGCAACGAGAGCTTCTCAGCCAGTACTTCTGACACTAGGCTAATACTAGCCCCGGTGTCGAGTAGGAAGGCCACTCTCTTGCTGTTGTTTTCTGCATCACCTCTGATGGTTACTTCTCCCGTTTGAAGTCTCGGTGATAAATAGCTTTTATTTTCGCCGAGTTGATTTGCCATGATGCGGTGACGCCCTTGTTGTCTAGGTCTTGGTTCCTGTTGCCGTGGCCTGGTCTCTTGTTGCCTTTCGCCACGTTCCGTGATTTTACCGTGTTCTCCCTGACGGTTTTTGCCTTTCCGCCTCTCTTCTTCTAATTTCTTATGAGATTGTCTCATGGATGCCAATTGCGTACACACTGATAAGTCATGTTGCTTCTCACATATTGGGCATTTGACGTCGCAGCTGTGCATTGTGCTATCCGGCTTCAAACACGCAATGCAGAGACCGTTTCTTTTTAAGTAGTTGACTCTGTCTACGACTAAGCGGATAGTGAAGCAGTCGTACGAAAGACTGTGCTTACCACAGTATATGCACTTTGATCGTTCGCAATCGTTCTGCCTGTTCCTCGCTGTTGCCTCCTCGCTAAAGCCGATCTCTGTTCGATGTTCTCTTACAGTGTTTACGAATCGCTTCGGAGTTGTAGCACTGTTTCTGTTGACCGGGTCATTCATTGTTGCGACAAAAATTTCCTCTCTGATCAAATTCTCTGCTTCGTCGAGTAGTGCCTTGACTGTTACTCGTTCGGTTTTGTAGGCGAAGCGGCGTAGTTTGTCTTTTAGTTGAAGTGGGAATTTTCTTGTCACAATTTCTTGCATCATGACATCGCTCTGAACGCTTTCCCGAATTCTGGCCATTCGCGCTATTAATGCCTTCAAGGTTAGAACTAAGCAGAGTTGATCATTCCAAGAAGTGCTTGCAGCCGCAAGCATTTCTACTTCCACCGCCAGAGTCCGTTCATCCGATTCCTTCGCGCCAAAGCTATCCTTAAGAAGAGCGATGGCTGATGAGTAACCGCTCGCAGTTGTAGGAAACTGACTCACTGCAACTTTCGCTGTGCCGCTCACGCATGTCAAGAGGTAACTCATTTTTTCAGAGTCCGAAAGGTCCGATCTCGAGTGTACAGCTTCTTCGAACCTCTCAAACCATTCCGAAAATTTAAGACAATTGCCGTCAAATTCGGGTAGCGGTAGAGCCGGTAGGCGAGGTAGGCGGGCCGCTAATTCTTGACTTGAAGGCGGCGGTTGTGTTGCGGTTACAGGATTCCGTACGGAGGATGTGGCTGCATATTGATTCGAGTGCGGCTGTTGTTCTTGGAGTTCGTGATTCCTTTCGAGGAACGGGGCTGTTTGCAGTAGAGATTGCTGTTGTGATTCAGTTTCGTGGCTCCTTCGGCTACTCGAAAAGCCTTCTTGACTGACTACACGATCCGTTGGGGGCACGGCGGTTTGTGAACTGATTTCCGTTCCGAGTTCAGACTGTAAACATTCCAAATCCGAAATAGCTATCTCAATTTTGCATTTTGTCGTAGCTAGAAATCTTTCCGGGTCTTCTTTCAGCCATCTCTCGAACGTCGCCATGTGACCCGTTTTCGCAAGATTTTTTGTCTTGGCCATTACTTTAGTCAGGTCTTCGTACGCCTCTGCGTAGTGTTTCCCGCTCAAAGCAAGCCTCCTCATAAGGATTTTCACGTCTCTAGCTAATGGCCCTCTCGCCTGATCTGTCATCGATCTTTCTATCAGTGAGTCCATTTGTCCGAGGTACGAACCCAGGTTCTTGTACGCTCGACCCAAATGACTCTGCTCTGGCAAGCATTCAACTTCCAGTTCTTCTTCATTTTCGCGTTCATCTTCCGAAAGCTTCATGTCGTCTTTCTTCGTCGGCGCTGTCATCCTTAGGCCGATGCACCATGTAGCGGGGGTTCGGTGGTGATTGCTCTCTGTTCCGCCAAATAAATTCTTCAATCAGAATTTATTATAAATAATCTTGTCGCCTGCCACGTCTTGAGTTTCAAGTCCACAGAATAAACGTTAACGTTTATTTTAATAACTTTCGAACCAATGAATGACGAGAAGAATTAACTTGATAGAGAAACTAAACTAGGATGAAAGAACGAACTGAATGAACTGGAATAGAATGAGAGAACTGTTTTGTCTCTCAACTAGAATAAATAGCTGGTCAAATAACAACCAATAAATTTAACTCAATTCAAATAACAAACAATAGTTCCGTTGAATGCGAGCTGCACGGCTGCCAACGAGAAGAAGAGAGGTGGGGACGGAACGGGGTCCTTTCAATGGTAATATAGTTGTGAATAATTAAGTTTAAACTAAACCACAACAATAAATAAATACGAAACGAAATTGTCTAAAATATTCTAGACAATTGTATGCTAGACAAATTTGGTGTGCTATTACACCCTAAACAACGGACCTCGAACAAATCCGTATTACTCAAACTAGAATAATGAAATTTAAAGGTAGTCGTTATTGCGACTACACTTTGAATACAGAACTGAGTTGAACTTAAGTCTACAATATACTAGGGTAAAATTTACCCCTGAGTTCATCTTAGATCTCTGAATACGGCCCCTGAGTTGAACTTAGATCTACAATATACTAGGGTAAAATTTACCCCTGAGTTTTTTCAATCTTTATTCCAAATTGCATACTAGTGTTACAAGAATAGGTGTTCAAAGTTGATCACTGTCACATAAGTGATATCAGTTTAAGTAATACATACAAGCAAGCACGGAGAGTTTGAACTTCAAGAAAGGTAGTAATAATAATAATTTAAAAAAGGTGGCATGTTCACACTGAGAAGAGTAGTAGGTAAAAATGAACCGTGGCATAGTTCTACAGGAGAATAAACAATGGAAAAAAACTAATTCTAGTTTCGGATTAAAGAACAAGGCACGATTTCATCTCTAGAAAGAGATGAGATAAGGTTTTAAAAGCTTGAGATGATTTCAATGTAACGATTTCGCTAGGCAAGTTGTTCCAGAGATCAATTAAGCGTGACACAAACGTGTTCCTAGAATCCTTAAGCTTGATCGGTAATAAAATTCTTAAAAAGTGAGATATTCTACGACTGTACGGGGAAGACTGCAACTTGTAAAGATAAGTTGTGTCCAATTCAGCATTTCCGTGCAAACATTTATGAATAAGGCATAGATCGGCCACGGCTCTCCAATGCTCTAGAGATGAAAGATTAAATACATCTAGACGTTCGCAGTAGCTGAGATCAATAATGCCATTTCTAAAGAGAATGCGACGGGTAAAAGATCGTTGTATACTCTCAATCTCATTCACGAGACCAATAGACCACACTTCACTTCCGTACTCGAGTAGAGGTAAGATATACGTCTTCCAAGCACGCATCAGAACGGGGAAGGACTTGGTCTTGAGCGCTCGTAGTATCAGGTTCATCCGTCTCGTCGCTTTCTTACACATGGCGTTGATGTGGAGAGAGAACGACAATGAAGAGTCGAACGTGATTCCAAGATCTTTAACCATTGTTTGTGGTGGTATAAAGTTTCCGTCAATCGAGTACGAGAATTTACGATTGCTGCTACCACAATACATAACGAAACATTTTGGGGTAGAAATTGACAGTGACCCCATTTGAGCGTATTCAGACACACAATCTAAGGCTGCTTGAAGAGATAGAGGGTCGACCGAAAACAATTTAATATCGTCTGCGTAAAAAAAAACAAAGGATGTTTTCAGGAATGATATTGATAATGTCATTGAGGAAAATGGTGAAGAATAGAAACCCAAGGTTAGCGGCCTTGAGGCACTCTGGAATGGTAGGGTAAACTTTCAGACAATACATCATCAACTTGAACTTGTGCATTCCTGTTAGTGAGGAATGAGGTTATAAGGCTAAGAAAAGATGAGTGAACACCATGACATATCAACTTTTGAATGAGGAATCGATGGTTAACGGTGTCAAATGCTTTCGAAAGGTCTATATAGCAAATATCGAAATATTGTTTAGTATTCAGCATAGCAAGATAGTAGTTTATCGCATTGAGTTCATTCATCAACATAAAGGCATATGTGGAATGAGTACACAAGCGTGACACTTTAACAACTAAAGTGAGAAAATCATTTTTCGAAAGAAGAAAAAGTTACTAAGATAGATGGAGTAAGACTCCGCGATTGAGGTCACAGTAGATCTTCTACGCCGGAATTCTGATTGACATCTGTGCATGAGATTGTGAGTTTCTATGTGAGTATACAATATGTTATGAATATGTTTCTCAAACAATTTCGACAAGGAGCAATTGAGTGTAATAGGTCGATAAATGTTGAGTGCGGAACTAAAACCTTTCTTGTGAATTGGTTTAATGTTACCTTTTCTCCACTGAACGGGGAAATATCCTGAGGTTAAACAATTCGAAAAATGATGGAAATGGGAACAGTAATAGAATCTCTCCAATTCTTGAGATAAATTTTAGAGATACGATCGAATGAACTGTTATATTATATATTTTATCTACACTTGGCAGTGCAAAAACAAACATTCAAAAACCACAGATAACAATGGTGTCTTTAAGAAGCAAAGAAAAAAAGAAAAAGAAATCTAAGACAATTCTTGTAACAATTTATTACAGAGCGCGTCATAGTGTCTAATAATTACATCCATATGTCTGCTGATTCGAAACGGAAAGACTAAAGTGTATCAATGATATTGATGACAGCTTTTTTAAAAACGTGTTTACTCAAGGAAGAAAGACCTAGGTTAGCCAATCGACAAGAATAAGAAGGAAGTGCACGTGGATAATCAGGATTAGGAAAGCATCGGTAGTATACAATACGAGTAAAAGCTTCAAGTACTTTCTCGATAATTTTGCAGTCTTTTTTATAATATGGATTCCAGAAGCAAGATGCAAATTCTAGATGAGGAAGTATATATGTGGAAAAGCATTTGAGTAGAATAACTGGGTCGTTGATGGGAACAGCACGGAGGAGTGAATACATGGCTGCCGTTGCTTTGCTCACTCGATCTTCAACAGCTGGGCCTCTGCGCAATGATGAGACAACTTGTACTCCCAGGTCGCGAACTTGGTTGACAGGTGATAACAGAACATGGCAGATTGAATAGGAGGCGATGAGAGATTGGTACCCTATATGCAGATGAAGAGTTTTACTGGGAGACAAGGAGAGTTGATTACATTCACACCAAACAGTAATAGCATCGAGTGCAAGTTGTAGTTCTTGACTTCGCTCTAAAAAGGTATCTTTGTTATAAGACACATACACTTTAATATCATCGGCAAATGCTTGGAAATGCACATTAGGGAATTGAGCTAGTACATGGTTCAAATCAGTTATGTATAAGATGAATAGCAGAGGTCCAAGGACAGAACCCTGGGGAACCCCTGATGTCACTTTAAATTGAGGAGAACGAGTCCTACCAATGCGAACTGAAAAAGTGCGATCTGTCAAGAAGGATTCCAGAAACAATAACAATTGAGATGGTATACCATAATGTCTACACTTGTAGAGAAGCTTAGAAATACTAATTGTATCGAAAGCTCGAGAAAAATCGAGATATATGACATCGGTGGAAAGTCCACTCCCTAGCGCTCTCGTCCAGCCTTCCTCACACATCAATAAATTGGTGACAACAGAAGCCTTCTCTCGAAAACCGTGCTGATAATTAGACAACACATCGAATCTTTCTAGATGCTCTATAATAGTCTCACGAAGTAGGCGCTCTATTGTCTTCGATGCAGGGGACAATATCGATATGGGCCTATAGGAAGAAGGAGACGAGGGTTCTTTGCCTTGTTTAGGAATTGCGGTCACAAAAGAATGCTTCCAAATAGCAGGAGTCGAAGATGTGATAAGACAGAAGTTGTATATGTGGGATAGAGGAACCGAAAGCGAAGAATGACACATTTTGAACACAAGCTGAGGAATTCCATCGGCACCGGTACTACCCGTGTATTTCAATTTAGACAAAGCACGTGAAACAGTATACGGAAGAAAGATACTTAGATTAGTTTGTGGAAGAATGGGATCTCCAGCGGGGCGGGGTAACAAACCGTCATCATGGGTAAAGGAAGAGGCAAACTCAGCTGCTAGTAAGTCACATTTACTTTGAGAGTCAGTCAAAACAGAACCATTTCGATCAATGAGAAAACGAGGAGGATTGGGTTTGGGACGTGTGAGAGAAGAGATATGCCGGAACAAATTACGAGAGGATGTGAGCCTTTTCTTGAGGCAGTGCTTATTCCACTTGTTGATTTGTTTAAGTAGATCACAACTAGCTTTTTCATACAGTTTTCGAACAAGTGGGTAACGAATATTGCGAAATAGTGCATCTCGATAAGAGATCAAGCTACGAATATGGGGTGGATAGGCAGAGAAAGACGAGCGAGGGGCCTTCATTGGAACATACAAGGACAGAGCGTGGTGGAGGAATAGTAGGAAGCGAGAGTAAAGGTCATCTACACAAAAGAACATATCGAAAGCAGCTTCCCAATCTATAGAGGACAAGTAATCATTCAAAGCAGAAAAATCAGTTCGAGAATAGTCTGGAACATGTTCAACGTCGATACGGTCCAAGCATATATGTATGTATATTGGTATCGAATCCTAAATGATCACAAGACGGAAATGAGGGAATAATACGGGACTCGGAGAAAAGAGAAGGATGAGATGTAACGAACCAGTCAAGTGATCGGTTTTGGCGCGTTGGGAGGTGGCACAGAAACGAGAGGTTGAAGGAGGAAATCAGAGAATGAATTATATTATCGGAAAGACTAACAGGAGGACTCAGGGAATCAGAATTGAAATCGCCCACCAGGAAGAAGGGATGATTAGATGTTGAGAAAAGGTCGGATAGAAAATCACAAAAAACTCTTGTCTGATCGGAACTATAACTGGGTGGACGGTAACACACAACAATTCGTAGAAAACAAATTGAAATAAGAACATCGATGGCTATGACTTCTGTACGAGAGAAATCTATTGCTGGCTTAGTAAAAGAGTATACATCACGAATAACAATGCAAACACCACCGCCTCTAGAGTCACGGTCCGTTCTCACAACAACATAAGGGAGATCTCCAACAATTTCACAATCCTTAATCCTACCATGGAGCCAAGTTTCGGACAACGCTACAATATCTGGCTGCTCAGCTTCTAGAAAAATTCGGAAGGCTGCTAGTTTATTACATATAGAGCGCATGTCCTTAATCCTACCATGGAGCCAAGTTTCTGTTCACCTTTGAAGGCATCTTATCGATTAAATTGGAAACATTGAGAGGGGTTACGATCTCATTATATGAGAGAGGATGGGTGGGAGAGGTCAGTGGTAAGGGACCTTGTGTTAACGCTGGGTTAAAAGACGATTGGGTTAATGGAGTGGAAAAAAATTCGAAAAAGCATTTGCACGATCGATGGCGAGCGTAACAGGACGATCATTAACAATCAAAGCACTCGGAGACATCTTGGTTTTCACCCTATTGGATGAAGCTCGATAAAATACCTTGAAATTCTTAGGCATCGAGAGAGATTCCTCACGCTGGGTTTCAAACCTCAGAATTTCTCTATGTAATCGTTTGCAAGTTCGGGCAGTCTGGATTGAAGTATGCGAACGTCTCTTACTTCTCTGAAGAAAACTGAACAAAAGACGGATTTTTCTAGGGTAAGAAAAATTAGGTCTTGTAGGCTTCTGCCGAGGAACATGCTTATCGATGAAATCATTCAGCTTAAATGTAAGTATTTCAACGCACTGATCAATCGTGAGAGATGCAAAGAGAGCGGTCCAGTCTATGGAAGCAATTTCATAGTTGATAAGGGCCCAATCAGTCTTGCTCCATGACAACCTATGCACTGTAGACTTGGAAGATGACATTTTACATTTGGAAATTGAAAAGGAGACTGAAGCATGGTCGCTGGTGGATAATGGGTGTCTAGCGTGACAATCCGAGATAACATTGAAGTTGGAAATGACATAGTCAAGAATGTTATCATTTCTGGTGGGAAGAACAAACTGATTTAAATTATGTTCACTCATGAATTGCAGGAAGCTCAATTCATCTTAGATCTCTGAACACGACCCCTGGTCTCATAGCTTTCTAGGTATTATATGTGAACCAAAAGGCTCTGTTTCTACTCTCTCCGAAATTTTTTCCCCTATGTCAAAACGTGTTGGATAGTGAACGAATACATGAATGGGTAAATGAATAACCTTCCTACTCTTTCAATTGTTTCTAGTAATTCTTTTTTCTTATTACGTATAACATTTTGTTATCAGTTTGAAACTCTTCGCATTAATCTGATCGGGAAACCAAAAAAAGAAGAGAACATTACAGAATAACAAAATAGGAAAAAAATTAAGCAATCAGACATTATTGAATAAATCTACTTCCATTACACTACATACATACATCTGACTTTTTGCTTTCAATATGAAACTTCGTTTCACATACAGCACATTTCTAAAAACACTCAGCACTTGAAAAATAACCGTCCCTTACACTAGAGAAGTTGAATATATGTACCTTACATCCGGCACTTTTTTATACTTTTTATACCACTTACTCCATATCCCTGATTAGGATTATGCAAAGTTTACGATAACGAGGCTAAATGGCATATAAAGGAGGCCATTTCGAAAAAATCCATTTTTGTTTTAACAGGCCAGAAGTAAATCTGATCCAATAAACTTGTTCACCCGACCTGTTTCAGTATTCCATTCCTATATCAATGAAGAGTGCCAAAGCCTTTCAAGCCACTATTCATTTCGACTGGAAAACAAGACTCGAGAATGATTCAACTACTGTTAGTTTTTGATGTTATGTGAAAAGAGTACCACTCGTAGAAAAGAAACTTACGAGTGACTTTTCGGTCACATATCGCGGAAAAACAGGTTTCACTGCGAGCAAACTTATTAGACTGAGCAATCGTTGGTTACTTTAGTACAGTGCATCCAAGCTGTTCGATCTCAGACGAAGTCGTTCATTAAGCACTAATGCTGAGCTGACTATCGGCCCAAGTAGTATAGTGGTTAGTACTCCACGTTGTGGCCGTGGCGACACAGGTTCGATTCCTGTCTTGGGCAACTCTTTTGCTTCATATCAATAGAGAATTTATAAGTTACACCTTTACAAGAATAACTCTAAATTTGTTAATATTAGAAAGAAAATAAACTTGAATTTGAAGACATATGAATAAAAAAAGAAACATCAAAAACTTTTTTTGCAAACTACAGTCCCGATCAGTTGGTGGAATAGCTTACTTTTACTGTTAGCTCTTATGAGCCTCTTGAAGAGATGTTCATATTTGCAGTTTTACATCATTTTTTGTGGTGTTTTTTGAATTAGTTTTCTAATGATAAACTTATAAAAATTACTTGACTTAAGGTTTTTGTGCCCAACTTTTAAATTCCTGTGATGGGTTCGACAATCAATTCTGAGAAAATAACAAGACCTGATCGTCTATCGTGGCTATTGTAAGCAGCCCGTCAATGGGCATGCAGTTTGTAGAACTAACAAGAAAATTCAACACTAATTTCCCGACTATTAACACAGTCATTTAAATAGAAATTTTACAGGAGCCAGTCATCTGGAATGAAATCGTAGTGACACGAGAATTCATCATGGAACATATGTAGTTTAAACGGTACGTTCTTAAGATTTCTGATTTCCGTTTAAGACTGAATTCAATCATGCAAATGAGCCGAGGACTGAAAGTGATTGTAGAAAAATATCAGATTTTTTGCCTTTCCGCGTGAGACTGAACCCGCGACTTATAAGCTGCCAAAGAGATAGGCTGGTAATCTAACGATTTAACCATCGTTATACATGTCTTTTTTTGGAAAATGAAATTCTAAATATTCAAAATTTTTAAGCTCTTAACAAGGAGCAAGTCAACTGACATACCTTCTAAGATAATAAAAACTATCAATTTTAACATAGTTATCGCACCAGAAAGGCAAATCCGAGTATTAAAAGCCCAGTCATAAACCAGTCTACCTATAGTGACCATAAATTCCAATGTTAAAGAAGTAGATATGATACCACAGGCTATAAAGAAGTTGAAATATAGATGTAACACCTCACCAGATAAAACACCGAATAGAGTTATTAAAAAGCTCCGTTTTGTTCTACTTAAGCCTCTCTTCATTCTTTTTAACAATTCTCTACTTGCTGTGAAGGCGCGCTTTCTATGGGAATCTTCAATTGTTAAACCAGTCTTGAAGTCCTGATCAGTTATATAGTTATCGTCCAAATTCTTCAACCTGTTCAATGTCTAAAGTGATGAAGAACGTAATAATAAACCAACTAGACACTTATTTGCAGATGAATAACCCTTTGTTTCCAACTTGGTTTTAAAAATAAGAGACGGTGACTTCATTGGTGCAATCACATTCTTATTTTGCTGGTCTCCTTTCGCATGGTAAAGCAGTCGATGTTGTCTATCTCTTTATATCTAAAGCTTTAAATACTGTAGATACAATTCTATTACTGCGTAAACTCAAAATGCTAGGAATCTGTGGTAACCTTATTAGATGGATTAAGGACTGATAGAACCCCGACTGTATGTTTTCTAGCCCTTTTTCTGTCAAGAGCGGTGTACCGCAAGGTTCAGCGATCGGTCCCAAGTCATTTTTATTGTTCATTGACGATATAAAATCTGTAATTCCTCCGAATGCCAACTATACTATCTATGCCGATGACATTAAGTTGTATTGCGAATTGCCAGCTTTCTCTTTTGGTCTTCAAACTGCAGTAGATAATGTTTTAAACTGGTGCGAACAGTTCAAACTATCAGCTCAAAAATTTACGGTCTCACAATTAATGGCTTGATAGTCATTCAATTACCGAGTCTTCCGAAATAGTTGATCTGGGTGTTGTTTTATCAAGCAATCTTCCTTGTAATAAATAAGTCGAGAACGTATGTAAGAAATCTACGAACCTCACCAATCTTTTTTTTGGGCACTTTCAAAACCAATTCTATTGATGTATTAACTCGTGCTTTTGTTACATTGATGTATTAACTAGAGCTTGTAACAAAAGTATATGTAACATACATATGTTTTCAACTGGTTCGAACTGTTCAATCTTAAACTATCAGCTCATAAACGGTCTCGAATTTTGGTGTTAACCCAGGTTCGTCCGATATCCGTCCGTTTCTTGAATACAGCTCTTTTGTGTGGTTGCCTACTGCGATCTCGGTTCAATGAATGATATCGGAAAAGTACAAAGAAGTTTTACTAGACGAATATTGCCTAGAAAAGGCCTCAACTATCTAATTTACTTCGAGCGTTTAAAAATGCTGAATTTAGAATCTCTCGAATATCGAAGGACTATTTCAGAACTATTATTCATACACAAGATAATTCATGAACACTCGGAACTCGATTGCTCACTCTAGCTCCTATAACAAGGAAATTTGATTTGCGGAGAAAGGCCGCAGCTTAGCATTTCCCAGGGCCGTTCTCCTTAAAAAATATTATGATTTCTTATTGCCGGTTTCGAGTGCCTGCACAACATCACGGAATGGAAATTTCACAATCAGTATGGAGCTCGCAACTTATACGAGACGGGGTTAGAACAAACGCAAATACCAAAACAAGAGTTAAAAAGAAAAACATCAGGATAAATATATACATATTTTTCAGCTACCGCACACTCAGGACGTCGAAAAATGTAACAAAAGTGATCAAAATGAGTGAATCCTATTTACTGATGTCAATTTTTTTCCAGCTTCACGAGAATTGATGATATTCAATTCCATTCTTTATTCCTTGCAAAAAAAGAAAAAACATGAGATCTGTTGCGGGTTGCGAGTTCAGTTGAAAATACATGCGATTGATTCACAGCAAAACAACGGTATTCATATTACGGTATTCTTATAACGGTATTCAAAAAACGGTATTCATATAACGGTATTCATATTCATGTATTCATATAACGGCATTCACAGTTAAGCTAATATTCAGAGCGAGAAAAAATAATCACAGCAGAACGATTAACTTCCAGAGACAATCAATCACAAACTTAATTCGGATGCAGAAAAACGACAAAAGATCTGAAGCTCTAGAATAGCCTTTTTGAAGAGATCGGGAGAACAATTCGAAACGAGCTGGGAAGGAAGCGAGTTCCACAAATTTCTACAGCGAGATGCACATGTGCTGCGACTAACAGATAACTTGAAGGGAATATGACTCTGATCACTCTGATCACTCTGATGACTCTGAACCCTGAACGCAATGACTCTGAACGCATGAGAATAGCGACTATAATGAGGTGCAGACCAGACTTGAAATAAACATGAGAACGATGTGAATGAAAGAGAGATCAGCAATCGCGCGTTTTTATTAAATTGTAAAATTCCTCAGAAAAAAACTAGAAAGGTTCATCAAAGAAAATGAAACTAAAACGTTACTAACAGTCCGTGGCTTTCGATGTAGAATAGTTATGCTTAGCTACCATATATAGTTATGCTTAGCTACCATATATAGTTATGCTTAGCTACCATATATAGTTATGCTTAGCTACCATATATAGTTATGCTTAGCTACCATATATAGTTATGCTTAGCTACCATATATAGTTATGCTTAGCTACCATATATAGTTATGCTTAGCTACCATATATAGTTATGCTTAGCTACCATATATAGTTATGCTTAGCTACCATATATAGTTATGCTTAGCTACCATATATAGTTATGCTTAGCTACCATATATAGTTATGCTTAGCTACCATATATAGTTATGCTTAGCTACCATATATAGTTATGCTTAGCTACCATATATAGTTATGCTTAGCTACCATATATATGTAGTTATGCTTAGCTACCATATATAGTTATGCTTAGCTACCATATATAGTTATGCTTAGCTACCATATATAGTTATGCTTAGCTACCATATATAGTTATGCTTAGCTACCATATATAGTTATGCTTAGCTACCATATATAGTTATGCTTAGCTACCATATAAGTTTTTTCCCATTTGAAAGAAGTAGCGTATTTAGCGTTAGATTTAGCAAAATTGAAATTGATTTTTGAAAAGACATGCGAAGTTCTCAATTAAAAAAGTACCCTTTCAGTGAACATCTTTCTCGCTTGCTTCATAGTTTTAGTCCATAACTTTTCATTCCAAGTGAACATGGAAGGGGATCGCAATAATTGCGCAACTTCTGAAAAATGAAGAAAAAACAAACAAAAAAAAAGAGAAAAATAGCAAAAATAAGGGATGACCTTTTTGAGTTCCGTGTACACTCTTAACGTTGAAACTTTTTTTTTTCTGGCCCGCTTACTGAACATATGCATAGTTACTGTGTGCAATAGCTGACAGGAGCAGGAGAATTTTCGGTTAATACATAGAGCATTTGACTATGAGTCTATTCTATCAGTAATTTCAAATGTAGCGACTTGTGATGAAAACATTTATAAAACTCACTGGAACATCTTTGATGACTGCGGAGCGAGCAAAGAAGATACCCGTAGTCATAAGTAAAAATTGCTGAAGGCTGGTCGCAGCAAGAACGTTAGCAGAATCTGAATTTTTTTCAGAATTTTATTGGGTTCTAATGGATTTTATTATTCTGTCAACTTCAGTAATGTCAAAAAGCTGATAATGGTTTTTCTAAAGTTATGCTATACTCAGTAATATTTGCGTGCGCCCTAACAATGTCCAATACTTGTAGCAAAGATTGCTGATAGGGCGATCATCATTGTCGCAATTTGCCTTCGACTGAAACCAGTATTTTCTGTCTCAATTTGAATGTCAAAGTCATACGCTTCGGGCTAAAGCCAAAAAACCGAAATCTCTTCAGCCAAAAAACCGAAATCTCCTATCATCCAAACTCAGCTCGTTGCGATGGAGCTTCTAGATAAAACTAATGGTAGTCTCAACTGGGGTTTGAAGGAGTTCCGCTAGTTTTTTCTCATGATAAAACTATTTGAATAAGACAAAACAAATATCATTAAAACACCACAGAGAATGACTATGGGAGTATCAGGATTAAATGAGAAGTAGTACGAAGTAAGAAGACAGTGTTGAGAGAAGAGGGGGAGGATGAACCTCAAGTTCTCTAAATTCTAAGTGATAAGACAGATCCGCTTAGCGGGGAATGACGATTTTCATACACCTCAAATATTTCCCCCCCCCCGAAATTTTCCTAGTATACTTCTCCAATATTTGAGATATTCCCTCTTCCCGGAAATTCCCGATTATCGTAATGGGAGGACTTGTTATAGATTAAGAAACGTTATCTCACGCATACTAATATGTAACGTTCTTCTTATTGAGCAATGTGACATTATAGCACCATCAAAACATATGGAAAAACTATATAAAATAGGGAAAGGCGTTCTTGTCAAGTCATTTTCACACTCCGTTAGAATGGATTTTCTACTGCTTCCAGCAGGCTACGTGTGTTTTCTGCGACCCATTAAGTATGTAATCTAAATACTTTTGAATAATTGAGCCTAGTTTATACAGTTACGCCATTTTCATTCGAATTATTGAATTCATTGAAGGATGCGAGCTTTTTCATTCGAGTGTTAAATCAACCTTGTTGAAAAAGTAACGAGTATCCTGTTCTTGTATCCCTCCTAGTGCGTTTTACAAGAAGAAAGTAAGGTCTTGTAATTCAATTTCAACAGTTCCTAACTCACATGGTTTGGCGGAATCTGGTCGTGAAGGGGTCAAAATTGAAATTATAGTATGACAGTTAGCGAAAAAAGATTATTATGCCAAGCCCAAGCTGATTCTCCGGTCCATTTTTTTCAAATTATACATGCCCGCAAAAAACTACACAGTTGTACACCTTTGCGTTTCGTGATAAATGAATGTTAGTTGCGGGGTTCATTTAAACTTTGGTTGTACACACAGAAAAAAATTGATCACCATTAATAAGGTTCCACGCGTATTGATCGCATTTTGAACATTTTTGGTTGCGCTGAGAGTGCAAAAACTGGTCATTATGAATTTATCAGTATGTTTTACCTAAGCCGTATTTTATTTTCTCAGTTTGACTGCTATGGTTGAGGTTGAGTATGTTACTTCACGTATATTTTGAGTTCAACAAAGAAGACTTCGTGTTTTCGCACCAAAAAAGTTTCATTACTGTTTTTTTAAAAGCTTTTTTGTGAAAACTTCGCAAACTTCTATGTAGTGGTCGGAGATGAAGATTGTGGTGAGCCTATTTGTTTTACAGTGAACTTAGTTTTAATAGTGTCTTTATTCATAGTTGAATTCGAAAGCATAATTCCATTGCAATACGTTCTTCTTTTGCAAGGTTTTCTGTACAAGCTTATAATATCTGCATGTATTCTAATCGAAATAAGTTGTCAAAGAATAGTTATTGTTCCGCTTTATTTTTGTTTACATGATATACTCAAATGACGAAAAAGGTTTCCGCCCAGCTCTATTGTAGAAAATTTTGAAATTTTTTGAGTTGATTTTTGACAATACAAGAAAAATTTCCACTTGGTTTCAACAATTTTGAATTGAAATCGGATGTATTTGCTCAAAAACTTCATTGAATATATTCTCAGATATTTGATTACATTGCTTCTCCTAAGTTCGCTATTATTATATTAACTAAATCGAAGACTGGTTGTTTTTCGAAACGTTTAGAAGGCAGCTCTTGGGTATTTTCTTGGATTGCTGTGGGCCAGAATAAGAATGAAACTGGACTGCTGCAAATAGTAAAGTACTTTCTATCTTGAAATGGAACAACCTTTTACATGTTCTAAAAAAAAGCTTTTTTAACTTCGTTAAATGTTGAATGTTTACGTGTCTGGACATTTAGTTCGATTGAGTTTATCTTTTTGAGTAGAGCCTTGGTCAGAAGTTATTGAAGAGAGAACTCTATAAAAATTTTATTTCTCTCTTAATTTTGATTTCGTTTTTCGTTTGTTCACAACTTAGATTGTATTTTTTTCCCAGTTTTTAAGTCGTTTTCGTTAAGTGAAGTTTTGAATAGAGTTCTGTGAATTTCTGGGGAACTATGGTAGCTACACGTGCTCTTATATCGTAGCTTAGAAAAATCTTAAATAACTAAGTTGTGAACACACGAAAAACGAAATCAAAATTAAGAGAGAAACATAAAATTGACCCTTTTGTTTGTGTTCATCGAGATTGTGATGAAATATTCTTCTTTGATTAATCCGATGACGATTTTATCATGCTTGTTGAAATAAAAATTGTTTGTTGATTTAAAGTGTTCATTACATTCCATATAAACACACAATTTCTTTCAATTCGGAAAAAAAAACCAAGGAAGGCTATGAAAAACAAGGACGAGGTTCAATACTGCACACTTTTTTGCATGTGAACAATATTTTTGACCACAAGTAAACAGTTTCCCAGTTTGCGAATTAGGGCGAGGTTTACTACAAACTGAACAATATAAAGGACATTAACCACATCTTCCCCTTTATATTGTTCAGAAAATGTTTCAAAAGTGATCAATTTTTCTCTGTGTGTATTGACTCCTCTTGTCGTAAACTCCATTCGTTGTCTCATATAACCTCTGTTTGAATATGCTCGCCTTGAGGGTATTCAGCCGTTCTCCGCAGTGAATAGACGAGAGCGTTAAAGACTGTTCAGTTTTCTAGAGATGCTAGGTACCGTATTCCTTCTTTTCCTGCTACCGATCTTCATGTCGAGACCAACTGCCAGCAAATCCGTTAAGGACTACAAATACATGTGCCTGCCGAGCAGTTTCCAGAAATGCCCCAGTGAGTTGTTTTAATATTCTAATAACTTTTTCGATTTACCTCTATCTCTGAAAAAAATTTAGGTTGAGCAAATTAAAACAAAATTTGAGAAAGAATGATAAAAAATTAAAAAAATATTTTTAGAATATAATTTATAGTTTAAGAATAAAAGTAAGAAACAAAAAATGATTCGTCAGGAATCAGCAACTGGAACCTTGCACCAAAAATTCTTTGGAGACCTTTTAGCCGTTCAATTTCACGGTTATGAAAAATATGCGACATGAAAACTTCGTTAAACGAGAACAGAACAGAAAAAGTTGGAAGAGATTTTTTTTTAAACCAGTTAGGAACTGAGAAAAAAATTATGTGGGAATCTTTTATAAACAAAAAGGAGTTTTTCGTTCGAATTTGATTTTTTCCCTTTTTTGAAAGAACTATTCTCAAACCATTCGTTGTTTCAAAACTTAACGTTCAGTATTTAAAAAAAATCGTTTCAGAATTTTACAAAACTGGTTTAGAAAAGTTGCTCATTCGAACGACTAATTTGTCTTTGCAGGAATGGCCCAGATCTTAAATGCTCGACTCTCCCATCTTGAGCAGAAACATTCGAGGAACAGGGCGATAAACCAATTGGCCTATCAATTTCTCGAAGATGGCTCGGGTTCCGCTGAAAACCCCCTTCATAAGAATTCATTCCCGGAAGCAGTCGGCCCTGTTTACTGGCACCTCTTGGGAAAAAGCGGTTCTCTTCTAGCAAAATCTTTGTCCGTCTGATTTTATGTTCTGTGGTTTCTAACCAGGAACTAAGCACATTTACCACGTTTCTATCGTATGCTAATCTAAGTTTCATGACATTTCGCATACCGAAATTCCGCACAAGGACTACTCGCAATTCAATTTCGCAATTTTTTCTAGAGCTGTAATTATGTGGCTAGTTGCTCCATATGGTCTCGTACTAAACACTACGGCTTCGTTTGCATCTACTCAGCTAAACTTAAGCAGAAAAGAAACTTGAAAAATTACTTCGATCAATATGTCGATGGCAATATTTCAATTGCGTAGATCAATATATGTCGATCGCGAAATTTTGAGTGTGAATTTTGATGTCGTGTTCCCACTAAACTTACCCAAACTTTCTTTCTGTAGATTTGAGGGCCTTCAAGATGTGCGTAAAGAATTTTAGCATGAACTTCATCCTCAGTACGGTTTTTCAAGACGATTCCTCAATAGATATTCCATTTTTAGACTTTTTTAAGGCTTTCAACAACACATTTTCTTTAAGATTTTAAATGATAAACTTATCAGCAGAATGTCTTACAAACGGCAGCTTTGTTCATTCGACTTATTAATAATTGACACTCGTAGTCAAAGATAGATGCTTTTTGTTCGAAGAAAACTGAATTTATTTAAAATGATTGGAAGTTAAATGTATTGTTCGAAGATAAACGCATTAATGTCTACGAAACTTGTTTCGAAAGTACCATTGTACAAATTGAAACCTACAAAAATGAAAAAGTGGAAACATTGAATCTCGCATTTGTAACTTTTTTTTAAACTGCGAAGGAGTTGATGAAATTACGAACGAATATGATTGAGCGGATTCGATTTTTATAGTCATACTTTATAGTCATACTTCTCCAGCTAATCGATTTCATTCCGAAATTTTAAACGTTTATTTGCAAAAAAGCTCGATTGAATCATAACTAAACTCGAGAATTTTCGGGCGATCTATTACCCTGTACCAGAAGTTTTGATAGAAAATATGGATCACGGAAAACAACAGGCGAGTTTTAAGGGTTTGGTTCACCATGACCTATGCTTCTTTTTCATTCAGGCTTTTGCAAAAGTTTTAGCGAATTCAGCGCCAAAGTGGCTGAATAATTTTCAAAGCTGAAATTATGAATTTCTAGTTTTTGGAACGTCTCGCTGAATTGCGATGCTTTCGTATGTTTATCTAGTGAGGTTGGAAAATTCAAGGCTAAGTTGTTCTCAGGGACAACTTACCCTTTTTTCTAAGTTGTAAACAAAAAAAGTTTCGTTTTCAAAAACTTCAATCCGAATCGTGAATTTATTCCGAAAATAAATACATTTAACATATGTATATTAACCATATCATTATAAAATCACTTAATGAAAATTTTCACGGTATTTTAATTGAAATTTTCTTCTTTCAGCTATTATTTAAACGAGATACACAATGTTTTTTTCAACTTCTCAGTGACTGAGTAATATTCACAAAAAAGTTTTGGCCAAAGAACTGAATGTGAATGAAAAACAAGCAGTTATTATGAATATAACTCGAGTAACGAGTTGTGCTGGCAATATCCATTATGATTTTCAATGATTTCACTGTATCATAAACTTGTTGGTAAACTGCTACACCCGATTTTTAAAACCGAGAAATTCCCTTTAAATACACAAGAAAACATGACACATAAGCATTTTTTAATACACAAAAATTCACTTTGTCAGAATTTTCCAATCATGTTTTCAAGGTCCTGTTTAGATTTTGCTTCGTGTCTTAACGTCCACCAGAACGCTTTTTTCCCGACCACACTTCAACGAAGTCTTCATTTTTCTCCTGGAAATGGGTTGACATTAAGAATTATTCAAATGGTTCGCTTGGAATCTTCTAGCCCTCCACAGAAGAGTGTGCAATGTACAAATTGCAGGGAGGTTCTAGCCCTCCACAGAAGACAGTGCAATAAGATAACGTTAGTTTTCTTTTTTCTTGGTTGATTGTCTGAAGAAAAATTACTACTGTAGCGAACAATGATTTATCAAACATTTAAAAAAAAGTTCTCTTACGTTTGCAATGAATGAAATTTTTTTGTAGAAAATGTAGTGCAGCTGTAAAAATTAAATTTCAATTGTTAAGTCATATCAATTCTCAAATTTTAACTTCAACGAAAAGAAAAAAAACTTCAAGGTTGAGGTGGTGAAAGTTGTTATTGGAAAGCGATGAGTTCTAAAAAATGATTGCCACTACTGTATTTGTGATGAGCTATCAATAGAACACATTTATGCTTTCAAAATGCTTTGTTCTAAAATGATTGCGAGGAAAGCAGATGTATTGGTAACCAGTTAGGGATTTGCTCGCGGCTGGTTCCAACAGAGAGGCCAGCAGTAGAAGGAAGGGAACAGTGCTGAGCCAGAGACCACGGGTCATTCTTCTTGTCTGAAATATGACCGATACTCTTAAGTGATATGGAAAAAAATTTATGAGAAAAAGGAATAAATAATTTAACATTCATGTTATGTTAATGGGAAAAGAATAGTATTGTCGAAGGAAATTCTCGTCAGAACATTCGAAGGGACATTTTTGGTGAGTTACACATAGAGAATCTTACGTTTTCTCTAAAGTTGGAATTTCGCAAGCGAATTTGCGCTAAAATCTATACCGAATCTCATAGTAGACAAAAACAGTCTAAGTAACATCTAGGAACGCTTCACTCTTGATTTGAACTGGTGAGGAGTTACTTTTACGAAGTCACGCTCCGAAGAAAATAGCTACGCTTGGGAATATCTTTGAGCTCTTCTTGAGATAGCCGAAATTGTCTTTTATATGAAACTACATCGCTCGAGATAAGTCAAATGATCTTGTTTATGTTCGTGATTACCATCAGTAATCCTCATAAATGGTATGCTCGGTGTTGCCATATCAAAACACTTCTCCATCACTTTTCTTCCCACAACATTCGGAGTTCCAAAAAGAACTTTGGCCGAACATTAGATATTTGCTTCTAATCTTTAAATGCTTCTAATCTTGCTTCTAATCTTTAAATCTTTTCTCCTAAGACATGCTCGTGACAAATCAAAATGTTTTTTTTCTTTTAAACACTTCCTTGTTATAAAAGGTTTTTAGAATGTTTGATCTGATTAATGTCGTGACGAAATTTATAATGTTCTAATGAATAAGTTTATAGAGACAATGAATGAGGTTATAAAAAGCCCTTTGTTTTTGCATTCCTTGATGGGTCTATTGACATGTACCAACCGAGTTTTTAACCCACACATCATCAAGCCTCTCCTTCGCGTCCAAATCTCATAATTACATTTCTTTTATATTACACTTATATTACACTACCGAGAATTAGTTCATAAGATAATACCGAGTTTTAGTGAATACAGACGACGTGGTCCGCCTACTTTTTACAAATCGGCAGCCAAAAAATTATAGAAGAGAATGTATGAACAACAGTTTCAATAGGACGACGTTCTCCATCTGAATGTGCGTGTAAATATTCTACTACACATGAAAACCTTGTTTAACTGGTCATTCGTAAATTGCATAAAAGCTGGGAGAAAAGCCAACAACTAAAAGTTTGAACCAAGGTACTCTTTCATTTGTTCGTAATTTTAAAAGTATCTTAAGTATACCCATAAGGTTTCGGACTTTTTTTAACGATGAAAGGTCTCGCTCGGCCCGTGGTCCATGATAAAAAATAAAAACTTCCGCAAGCGTTTAGACGCTTGATTGCTAAAGTTATTGTAATAAACAACTTGTTCTTCGAAACCCTTGAATTTTTTCAAACTTTTAATTATCTTTCCTTCTCACTTGTATTATTTTCTATCTTACTTCTAAATGAATTTAAGTGAAGCGCCATTAATCATACATTTCCAGAGAGTTGTAATATCACTCGAGTTCCAGCAGGAGTTTCAGCGAAAAATGAGAACTTATAAAAACGAGGATCTTGGTTTAAATAGGCCTTTGTAAAATTAATTGTTATTAATTGTTATGCACAATCAGCTTCAGATTTAAAAGTCGGGAGACCTAAATTTATGAAGTTTCCGTTCATATTGCACGTCGAAACTATTTAACGAGGCTTATAAAAATTCAACAACTTCCAGACAGTCTCGGAAGTAAAATGAACTAATTTTTTTCAATTTCAAGCTCCTATCGATTTGTCGGGATCACTTAGATCATTCTGAGGAAAAAAGTCCTCTTTATACAGTTCGAGCAAAGGCGTCGTGTGAGTGTGAAGGCGTCGTTTGAATAAGGCGTGGTGTGAGTGGCAGATTCGATCAGATTTTTACTTCTGCAATAACGATTTCGTTACGTAAATGGACTTCACAATCAAAGTTTTTTCTTAAATATCAACTCTATCAGACAAAAAATTTACGAATTCATGGAAAGAGATTTCTTTCACGTTATTGATTAATGAAAAACTTCTTAAAAACAACGTCAGCATTGAAAAAGCTACACTTATAAAAAACTCACCGAAAAAATGTACAATCGTAGAACTAATCAATCAAAAAACCAACCGAGGAATAAGGATCGATAGGCGTTCAGTTGATCGATGGCCCTATTCCACGAATTCTCATTCCAATAAACCGAGAAAGGACCTCGCAGGAGTTTCGTCCTCACTGCAATCAAAATCAATAATTTGAGAATATGAATAAGAAAACTAATAAGTTCAATCTCAAAAGCTAGAAAATGTTTTTTCTCGCTTGAAATGTAAACAGTTCTGAAAAAACTTCGAATTTTTAGAGATCTCTCGAGAAAGTAATAGCAATTAGAAAAGCATTTAGAATGTAGCTCATTCTTTCATATAATTCTCGACATGAAGTTCTGAACTGACTGGAACACTTGTGGAAACTACGTGGCATGCAGATGTAATTGAAGTTGGGGAGAGATTTGCCGGCCGCCGGTTGCAACAGAAGAGGCAGCAGCAGAAGGAGCACAACGCGGCTCATCAATTTATTTTCACAGAACGACATTCTTTTTTCTGTAAAACTTCAGGTTGAACTTGATTTGTTTCATTGAGCGCGGTTTCTTATTAAAAAATAATAGTCCGTGTAGTTTCTACTCAAGAAAACAAGCTTACTAGCTTTAGGGGTAAGATTCTTCCAACCGCTACGAAAAACTTTGGCTCTTTTTATAAAATTCATCTGGGAGATTCACATCCGTTGTATATTTAAGTAAATGTACTACATTCCTATAGAAATCGAGAACATCTATTAGTCCTGAAAAAAATCTTTAAGAGCTAGTTTGTTCTCAAGTTTTCTGTCAGCCAAACCTTTTTTTCGGAATTCAGAGCAAAAATTTGAATGAGTGGATGAGTATAGGAAAAGGCTGAGATTGTCCGAAAATGGTCCTGAGAGTCTGAAGAACAAAGGAGAAGCAGTTCGGAGACTGTCTTGATAACTCCAGCAGAAGGTCTTTTTCAGCTCGGTGAACTCGCCTTTTTATACAAGATTTCAAGTATAGAACTTCCGCGTTTTCCGGAACATCAAAAAGTGTTTTCATGTTTGAGTGCATGGAATTATGGTTTCATGTTTGAGTGCATGGAATTATGGAAACTTGAAAATCTCTATTCTAAGTTCATGTTATCCGATATGTTCACGACAATCTTATCGGATTCATCTTTAACTCTAAGAATAATTTGAAGTTTCTCGTGGTATTGGGAGAAGCATTAGTTTCGAACTTGAAATTAGTGAAGTGAATGTTGTTGAATACAACAGTCTATTTAGTTCAGCTTATGAGTCGATGAATTCGAGATTATGTCCTTGTAATCTTTTCGTTTTTCCCAACTTCGACCAGAAGATCAAAGATTGTTGGAATTCAAAACCGGGAAATTGTTATAATTAATAAAAGTTAAAATAAGTGCTTCTTTTAGCCTATTAATCGTTGAGTTATTGAGATGTGTGACCTGTAGATGCTGAACTCCTCAATTCACCCCTGAAATTTTATTACAAAGTCACATAGTTTTTCAGGGTGGTTTTAATCTTTTAGGATTGGTTTAATCCTCAAGTTTCGTTTTTTTTTATACCACGCTCAATTTACCTAACTTCACATGTTTGGCTTCATTCATAGCATTTCACAGATTTTTAGTGTTTATACTTTGAAAATAGTGTAGTCAGCGTTTAACATAATAGTAGTGGGCGAGAATACAAATTGTACGAAGAGTCACAAGTTCAACCCTTACCCCCGAGCAAATCCTATTCAACCAGAGTTTTTAAAATGCTAGTCTGAAACTGTCTGAACTAGTGACTTTTTGCTGATACAGTCACTCGTTCATGAGAATAAACTAAGTTTAATTTTAACTTTTAATTTTATCTTTGAATGCGTAATTTGATAATCAGTCGATAGTAGATCATAAGGAATCACCTAAGAACGTATCACGACACTTTGTACCGCGTCACTTTGTATACGACACTTTGTACCCGACACTTTGTACCCCGTCACTTTGTACCGCGACACTTTGTACCGCGACACTTTGTACCGCGACACTTTGTACCGCGACTTGAGTGAGGCCGCGCGTTTTATTTTTACATTAAAACATATTTTTACATTAAAAAACGCTTAGGCTTAGTAAAAGTTTACGATAACGAGGCCGTACGGCTTAGCTAACGAGGCCGTACGGCTTAGCTAACGAGGCCGTACGCGGTACAAAGTGTCGCGGTACAAAGTGTCGCGGTACAAAGTGACGGGGTACAAAGTGTCGGGTACAAAGTGTCGTATACAAAGTGACGCGGTACAAAGTGTCGGTAATTCCCTAAGAAAGGTTTTGAAAATGATTGAGAAGTAGAGAACTTTTACTAATTTTTTTAACTTGTCGAAAACTAGTCAAACGAACTCTTTGGTTCATATCAGTGGCGGCCAATGCCTGGTAAGTTTTCCCGATATTTTGATTCATCTGAATAAGCTAAGATGCAACTTTTTTATCGCCTACGTCATTGCTTTAACTTCAAGGTATACTTATCATTTTATCGTCTTTCTGAAAGCAATTACTAATGTATGTTTTGAGCCTGTATTTCAATTTTATTGGACTTAAAACATTCTTGATACCCTAATACGAAAATAGATTATTTTAATTAAACACCAAAAAAGGACTTTAATACGTTTTTTTTCTTATTCTAAAAGAAGAGAATTTTTTCACTTGTTCTAACATTCTAAAATGAAACCATTCGTTCAAATGTGTCTCATTTAATGAGCATCTTTTGAAATGTATATAACTTGATTAGTAGTCTATGTTTGTCAAAGAATTCTTCCCATTACAAAATGGGTTTTTCGAGTGTTCCAAAAGACAAAACCTAGCTTTTAGACACTTTGTAATCACAAATGATCACCTCATGATGTCTTTGCTGTCACTTATAGTGTTTCAGTAGTGGATAATTTAGGTCGACGTTGGATCAGATATACACTAAATCCTATCAGAAATCAATATTGTTTCCATAGGATCCATGCATGACACTTTGTTACAAGACACTTTGTTACACGACACTTTGTTACATACAGTTTGTTACACGACACTTTGTTACACGATATTTTGTTACACGACACTTTGTTACACGACGCTTTGTTACACAACAGTTTGTTACACGAAAAATTTTTTAACCTAATGAAAATTGTAAAAAGCTATATATATATTTATGCATATTTGATGAAATTTGTTTTTGTTTTTTTTGAGTTTTTAAAGTAGTTTAAGTGGAGAATAGTACATTTTGTTACGAGACCATGTTTGATAGCGAGTTACAAATAGTACAATTTGTTATGTGTTGATTTTGCATCGTATGATGTAGATAAAATATCGACTCAAACTTTAGGCCGAATTGTTTGATTTTTGCGCGAGCCATCTTCAACATGAATAAAGATTTGGGGGGGGGGCTGAAGCGGATGAAAAATTAAACTTTTCAAGTTTTTTTGTTTAATTTGTGGGAAGATATAAGACGATTCTGGGAATAATTTTCGCCAAAATGCTCAAAATGTTGTTCCTCAGCCCAAAACTTCATTTTGCCAAAATTTCGAGTATGCGAACTTGGGAGAAGGAAATTCCGATATTAGTCTTTTTTTTAGCTGCCAAAACAGGGACGAAGAATCGGCCACTAATTCGCAGTGCCAGATGATGAATGACTCTGTGGCCAAGTTTTGTTCCTGCCAAATCACGGACAATTTTGTTTTTCCTTTGTGACATGTTTTGGCACTGCCAAACTCGGCTCTTTTTCTGAAGACTTTTTGTCCGTTGAACACAGCTCTGCAACGACCACATATTAACCACTTCTAGCGACGTACCTTAACCGAGTTTAGCAAACTCGGTTGAGGTACGTCGCTAGAAATGGTTGGTCTGTGGGCGTTGTAGCTGCTGAAATTGCATCTCAGCCTTTTGGATGAGATCAAAGTCTAGTATTGGCACTCCCCAAAGACTTGCTGAGAGCGATCCTCCATCATCCCAGAAATGAGGCTAAGGGGTTGCAGGGGCTACAAAAAAAGCCCGATTGTGGCAGTGACAAAACAAGGACAAACAAAAACCCGATTTTGGCAGTGACAAAACAAGGACAAACAAAAACCGGATTCTGGCAGTGACAAAACGAGTACAAAGTAGAAAGCTTGTTTTTTGACGGTTTTTCTTGTCAGGCCCGTCAAAACGCATGTTATTTGCTGCCATTTATCATGGCGCTTTTTTACCTTTCTTGCCATTAAAAAGCTTGGTTTTTCAAGGGAAATCTGCCCGAGGAACAACATTTTGAGCATTTTGGCGAAAATTATTCCCAGCATCGTCTTATATAGAAACATATGTGAAAGAGACAAGAACAGGAAAAATTTGATGTCGATTAAGAAATTGAAAACTCAAAATGTATTAGTAATAAAAAACGTGAATAGTTAAACAATTAAATTTCCTGCTTTTGAATGTCGACATGCCGCTTTCTTATTTAGTTTTCTCGGCGTATGTGAACAATTTAACAGTTGAAGTGTGTTTTGGCACTTTTTTTCTAAAACAGAAAAGTTTTTGCCCTGTATTCAATTTATTCTACTTCGTTCTGGCTGCAAAATTCCATGGAATCCCAGGTTTCATTCTAAATTCTAAATTAACTTCTATTTAAATTAACTTCTATTTAAATTAACTTCTATTTAAATTAACTTCTATTTAAATTAACTTCTATTTAAATTAACTTCTATTTAAATTAACTTCTATTTAAATTAACTTCTATTTAAATTAACTTCTATTTAAATTAACTTCTATTTAGCGAACCAAAAAAGCCCATTTTTCAGTTGTACATGTATGAGAAAATTTATGTTCAATGATGGTTACTCTTTTCATATTTCATAGACCTCGCTCAATCTTTGATGAGAATGTAAGCCTTAGAATATGTGAAGTTGCAGCTGAACCAAATTGATGATGCAGCTTAAACTAGATTTCTGGTCTTCGAATCTTCGTGGGTTCGCAGACTGTTTTTGAGAACATGTTCGAAAAGAAGTGTTTTCTATGAATGGAAATTCATAAATTTACACGATAATCCCTTTTGTTTCACCCGGAACTTGGGAGAACTCCCTCGAGTCTGCAAATCGTCCATATGTTTCACGTTTTAAAATCCACCAATAAAATTTTTCAAATCACGATTTTTTGAAGAGGTTTTTAGTTTCAGATTTTTTCATACATACTACATGAATAATAACAATATTAGCAAGTTATGCATCAACTAATTGTGTTCGGGTCTTTATTGAACTTCACATCTCAAAATGATCAGTTGTGTGAGTAAGAATAAATATCGGATTTTTTCCAGAAAAATCTTACGAAATTTCAGTTAAGTTTTATTAGACCTTTATAAAAATGAATGTTAAGCACATTCAGCTTCAGCTGTTAAAGTAGGGAGAGACTTAAAATTCATTAAGTTTCTGTTCATAATGAACATCGAAACTATTTAACGAGGCTTGAGAAATTCTACAACTTAAAGACAATCGGAAGTAAAACAAACTAATGTTTTGATTGCAAGCTCCTCTCGAGTTGTCGGAATAACTCTGATCATGCTGAGGAAAAAAGTTCCCTTATTGCAGTTCGAGCAAAGGCGTCGTATGAGTGAAGGCGTCATCGCAGATTCGATCAAATTTTTACTTCTGCAATATCGATTTCGTTCCGTAAATGGGGGCTCTCCAATCAAAGTTTTTTTTTCTTAAATATCATTTCAATCAGACACAAAAACTTACGGATTCATGGAAAGAGATTTATTCCACGTTATTGAAGAATAAGAATTTTTTAAAACAGCGTCAGCATTAAAAAAAGCTACACCTACAAAAAAATTAGCGGAAAAATTGACATTCGTTGAACAAATTAGTCAATAAGCTAACCAAGGAATAAGGATCGATAAGCGCTCAGTTGATCGATGGCCCTATTCCACGAATTCTCATTCCAAGAAACCGAGAAAGGTCCTCGCAAGAGTTTTGTTTTGACTGCAAATAAAATCAATAATTTAAGAATATGAATAAGAAAATTAATAAGGTCAATCTCAAAGCTTGGAACTGTTTTTTTTTCTCGCTTCAAAAGTAAACAGCTCAGAAAAATCTCGAAGTTATTCAGGTCAGCTCTCTCTAGAAGTTAATAGTTAAAAAAGGACTTCGAGTGCAGCTCCCTCGTTGATATAATTTTCGAGTTGGAGTTCTGAACTGACTGGAACACTTGTGGAAACTGCGTGGCATGCAGATGTAATTGAAGTTGGGGAGAGATTTGCCGGCCGCTGGTTGCAACAGAAGAGGCAGCAGCAGAAGGAGCAGAACGCGGCTCATCAATTTATTTTCACAGAACGACATTCTTCTTTCTGTAAAATTTCAGGTTGAACTTGATTTGTTTCATTGAGCGCGGTTTCTTATTAAAAAATAATAGTCCGTGTAGTTTCTACTCAAGAAAACAAGCTTACTAGCTTTAGGGGTAAGATTCTTCCAACCGCTACGAAAAACTTTGGCTCTTTTTATAAAATTCATCTGGGATATTCATATCCGGTTGTATGTATAAGTAAATGTACTACATTCTTATAGAAATCGAGATCATCTAGTCTTTCTGAAAAAGAATTTTCAAGAGCTACATACACTACTAGTCACCGTAGGAACTTGATGTCAACGTGACTTCATCGAGGATTCAAGATCATCTACTTTCTATGAGTTTATTCTCATGTTTTCTGTCAGCTGAACGGTTTTTTCGGAAATTTGAAGGAGTGTATGAGTATAGGGCAAGACTGAGATGGTCCAAAAATGTTCCTGAGAGTCTGAAGAGCGAAGGAGAAGCAGTTCGGAGACTGTCACGATAACTCCAGCAGAAGACCTTTATCAGCTCGGCGAATTTGTATTTTTATATGAATTTTCAAGGATAGAGCTTCCGAGGCTTCCGGAACATCAATATGAGATTTCATGTTTGAGTGCATGGATTTATGTTTTCGTCATACAGAAACTGGAAAATCCTTATTCAGAAACCCGATATGTTCACGACGATCTTATCGGATTCATCTTTAACTCTAAAAATAACTTTAAGTTTCTCATTGTATTGGAAGAGGCATTCGTTTCGAGCTTGAAATTAGTGAAGTGAATATTGTTGAATACGACAGTCTATGTACTTCAGCTTATAATTCGATGAATTCGAAATTATGTCCTTGTAATCTTTTCGTTTTTCCCAACTTCGACCCGAAAATTGAAGATTGTTGGAATTCAAAACCGGGAAATTGTTATAAAAAAAATAAAGTTAAAATAAGTGCTTCTTTTAGCCTATTAATGGTTGAGTTATTGAGATGTGTGACCTGTAGATGCTGAACTCCTCATTTGAAATTTTATTACAAAGTCACATAGTTTTTCAGGGGGAATCTAATCTTTTAGGCTTTGTTTAATCCTCAAGTTTCGTTGTTTTTTTACCACGCTCAAATTACCTAACATCACAAGTTTGGCTCCATTCATAGCATTTTACTGATTGTTAGTGTTTATACTTTGAAACTAGTGTGGTCAGCGTTTAACATAATAGTAGTGGGCGAGAATACAAATTGTACGAAGAGTCAAAAGTTCGACTTTCACCTCAAGCAAATCCTCTTCAACCAGAGCTTTGAAAATGCTAGTCTGAAACTGTCTGAACTAGTGACATTCTGCTGATACAGTCAGTCGTTCATAAAAAAAACGAAGATTTTTTTAAAGATTTTAATTTCATCTTTGAATGCGTAATTTGATAATCGATTGATAGTAGATCAGAAGGACTCACCTAGGAAAGTTTTTGAAGATGATTCAGGAGTATAGAACTTTTACTTTTTTTTAACTTGTCGAAAACTAGTCAAACGAACTCTTTGGTTTCTTTGGTTCAGGTGGCCAAGTTTTTTGGTAACTCTTTCCTGGTAAGTTTCCCCGAAATTTTGATTCATATGAATAAGCTAAGAAGCAAGTTTTTTATCACTTACTTCATTGCTTCAACTTCAAGGTATACTTATCATTTTATCGTCTTTCTGAAAGCAATTACTAATGTATGTTTTTGAGCCTGTATTTTAATTTTATTGGACTTAAAACATTCTTGATACCCTAATACGGAATTAGATTCTTTCAATTAAACACCAAAAAAGGACTTTAATAAGTTTTTTCTAATTCTAAAAGAAGATAATTTTTTTCACTGGTTCTAACATTCTAAAATGAAACCATTCGTTCAAATGTGTCTCATCTACTCAGCATCTTTTGAAATGTAAATACTTTGATTAGTAGTCTATGTTTGTCAAAGAATTCTTCCTATTACAAAATGGGTTTTTCGAGTGTTCCAAAAGACAGAATCTAGCTTTTAGACACTTTGTAATCTACGAGAAATTTAATTTTCAGAAATGCTGATAAAATTTTAATCTTTCGAGAGTCTATAACTGTTACTCTTTCGAGAGTTCATATTTGTTACTCTTACGAGAGATCATAAACCTCGTTCAACCTTTGAAGTTGGGAAAAGGCTGAGATTGTGGGTACCCATAATATTTCACCAAATGAGGGAGGATATTCTCATAGCACCAGCTCGTTTTCTCATCTTGACATCTCTTGTTAGAGAATCAATTTGTAGTTTTTAATAGACGATTCAACGAAAAAACGCGTTCTTTATTTGTACGAGTACGAGAAATTTACTTTCCAGAAATGCTGATAAGTGTTACTCTTTCGAGAGTTCACAATTGTAATTTTTTCGGGAGTTCATAATTGTTACTCTTTCGAGAGTTCACAATTGTAAATCTTTCGGGAGTTCATAATTGTTACTCTTTAGAGAATTCATAATTGTAAATCTTTCGGGAGTTCATAATTGTTATTCTTTCGAGAGTTCATAGTTGTAAATCTATCGGGAGTTCATAATTGTTACTCTTTAGAGAGTTCATAATTGTTACTCTTTCGGGAGTTCATAATCGTTACTCTTTCGAGAGTTTATAGACCTCGTTTAACCTTAGAAGTTGGTAGAAGGCTGAAATTGTGTGTAAAATATTTAACCAAATGAGGATATTCTCACAGCCTCAGCTCGTTTTCTCATCTTTAAATCCTTTTGAAAATCATTCAAAACTTGGGACTTAAAAACGGAGATTCGTTTCATCAAATGTGTTCATTTAAGTTCTTGCTTCTAAGTATTCAATTTGATGTTGCATGTAGTTCTTTTTACTCCTTCCGTATTCACAAACTTATTTGATGATTGAAGAAAATGGAAACTGGAAGAATGGTAGTGACTAGTTAATTTTAAATAGATAATTACTCAGCTTATTACTCTGTTTGTGATTAAAATTTTAATCTTGTTGATGCTGAATTTCGCAGCTCAATCTTGATAAGTCATGATAAGGTTTTGATAAGGTTATGTGACGAACGGCCAGTAATCTCCCAATCTTGCCAGGTTCATTAATTGTCATTGAAACTGCGTGTAAAACTTTCAAGTAAAAATGTTGGTTAAAAATTATATCTTTAGTTTCAGATTTTTGTTTAAAGTACATGAACAATAACAATAATATCAAGCGATACATTAATTCACTGCTTTCGGATCGTCGTGGAACTACTTTCTTGAGGTTATTGATCAGCTTTGTAAAAAAAGGGATTTTTATGAAACGAGTTCTAACGAATTGTGGCTCTCGAGCGAGCTTTCGTTTGGGTCTCAATCAGCATCCATGAGGAAAAATGTTTTTAAAAAATTGGTTTAGATGTAGAAGTCAGAATACTTAAGATTCAAAAAGTTGTAGTTCTTAATCAGAATTTTTCAACGAGAAACTTCAACAGCAAGAGCTTCAAAATACCTTTTTCAAGACCATCTCGGAAGTAGAGTTGAGCTTAGTTTCTATTTACAAGCTCCTTTTGGGTTGTCGTGATGTCGTTGGGTTGTCGTGATGTCGTGATCATGTCGAGAGCAAAAAAGTTTTCTAAATACAGTTCAAGAAAAGGCGTCGTGTGAGTGAAGGTGTCTTCGGAGGTTCGATCAAGTTTTCACGTCTGCAATATCAATTTCGTTCCAAAAATTAGTTTAATTATCATAGAAATTTTTTAAAATCAATTTAGTTAAAGATAAAACTTCAAGAACACTTTTTGTACGAAAAAAAAATCAAAACTTCCTTAAAAAAAAACACCATTAGCATTTTAAATGGTACCCTTGAAAACTTTCCGAAAAACTTTAATTTGTAGAACTAATCAATCAAAAAACCAACCGAGAAATAAGGATCGATAGGCGCTCAGTTGATCGATGGCCCTGTTCCAGGAATTCTCATTCCAAGAAACCGAGAAAGGACCTCGCAGGAGTTTCGTCCTCACTGCAATAAAAATCAATAAGTTGAGTTCAACATCAAGGGCTTTGAGCAAAGTTTTGCTCGTTTAAATAGTTAACATTTCGAAAAAACTTCGAATTTTTTGAGCTTAGCTCTGTCAAGAAATTAATAGTATAAGTGTAGCTCACTCTTTCAAAAAACTTTCGAGATGGAGTTCTCAACTGACTGGAACACTTGTGGAAACTGCGTGGCATGCAGATGTAATTGAAAGATTTGCCGGCCGCCGGTTGCATCAGAAGAGGCAGCAGCAGAAGGAGCACAACGCTGCTCAGCAATTTATTTTCACAGAACGACATTCTCCTTTTTACTGTAAAATATCAGAGTCTGTAAAAGTTGGTTTTTTTTTTACTACATAGGTTTTTTAACTACATATATTTTTTTTCAGTACATAGCGCCTGTTTACTGCATATTACACAGTAAAAGGAGTCCCGAGAGTCTGAAGAACAAAGGAGAAGCAGTTCGGAGACGGTCACGATAACTCCAGCAGGAGACCTCCATTCCGTCTGCCGACTATACTTTTTATACAAACTCCCAAGGATGGATCTTATAAGTTTTCCGGAACATCAGATAAAAGTTTTACTGTTAAGTGCTTGGATTATCGTTCACATCAAACAGAAAATTTGAAACTTCTATTTAAAACTCAAGTCGTTCAGTATTTTCAACAAAGAACCACTATTTCTCACTCACTACCCACTCAATGCGATGATTCTTGTGAAAGCTAAGAATGCTAATACAGATTAGTAAACTGAAAGTTGTTTTGAACGAAAGAGTTTTCAGATCGTTTTTATTTTCAAGTTAAGATTTTGATGATGGAAATCTGGTTAGATTTCCGCCTGTCTGAACGCTCATCGAAAGATTAGAAACTCATCGAAATTGAACAACCGGAATATTGGTAGTGGTTGGTGAAATGAAGACACGTTTTTTCAGCTTTGTTATTGAGATGCGTGACCTGTTGATGCTGAATGTTACATCTCACTTTAGAAAGTGTGTCCCCTGGTATACCTTGCCCATGGTGGTTTTAATATTTTTTTAAAAGAGGTTCTAACTATGTTCTAATTTTTTTTCAATCACGAGGTTCTGAACACACAAAGTATGCTGCTGAGTTCTATTATTAGTTGGAATCTCAGAAGTTCTTAAATTTACAATTTATATCTGAATTTTCATCAGCATCATCGAGCTCAATTCGTCCTTTAGTCCTGAGGCTTTTGCTTTCAAATCAGGCCTGCTAGCTGCGGAAAATCAATGCTGCAATCATGGGAAGATTTTAGGTCTTGTTTTTTAAAACTTGTTTTTTTAAGCTCAAAGCTTCCTCTTCAATGCCAAGGAACACTAAGCGGTATTGGAACGAGTTGTTCTGCTCATTGTTCTTGAGTCCTCTTTCTTAATTGGTAGCATAGATTGTACAAGTTGCGATCATGTGTTGACATAGACAGAATTTCTCAGCTGTTGTGATTTCTGGTTGACGCACATTTGAAAAACTAACCGCATCTTGGTTTGTGCGGATCAAAAGTTTTTAAGAAAGCAGCCTCTATGGTGAATAAAACAATACTCAGAGAACTGTTTTTTATTAGAGACTCGGCTCTTCTATGATCAGCGACTTTCGACTGGCAAACAATGGGCCAAGTCAAAATATGAGGCGTTAGAATTCAAAGAAACCATTGTGCGGTAATTTATCTCACCACGACTTGTCGTGAATTACGGCAGTTTAGATTAGAACCTTTTAAAAACCAGAAAGGATAAAAATTTCATTCCGAAAACCTAACGAAAAACAATGCAAGACACCGTACGCTACTTTCATTATCACGGCGATTCGCAATCAGACAAATCAGTGCGTTTCTTTGACACAATTTTAAACTAAAAGACTACGTGTGCTAATGCTAACGCTCAGTTAATCTACTTGAAATTGGTTTCTTCTCATTTTCTTGAAAATTTTTATGGGTTTTTTTTAACCAGAACGAAGTGATGAATAGGATGAGAGGCGTGGCGTTTGGATGGTAAACCAGATAATAAACCAGAACGAAGTGATGAATAGGATGAGAGGTGTGGCGTTTGGATGGTAAACCAGATAATAAACCAGAACGAAGTGATGAATAGGATGAGAGGCGTGGCGTTTGGATGGTAAACCAGATAATATCTAGAGAATGCACCAGAAAGAAAAAAACGAAACAAAGATCGTTTCGAAAACTTGTTGGAACATAATCCAGTGGAACATGATAAATCTTGTCATTGCAATTTAATGGAGCTTTTGAGAGGATGAGAGAGACAAAGAGATATAAAAAAATATCCTTGAAGTGTAATCTAGAAACTCTAAACAGGGGAAGCTTAGAAAGATGAAGATCGGCTCAAACATTTCGGAAGTGATTTAAAACAAAGTATCAAAGATTTCCGCCTGATTTCCGCCAGAAAAGAAGCTCATCGAAAGTTTAAAAACTCATCGAAATTGAACAACCGGAATATTGGTAGTGGTAGGTGAAATGAAGACACGTTTTTTCAGCTTTGTTATTGAGATGCGTGACCTGTTGATGCTGAATGTTACATCTCACTTTAGAAAGTGTGTCCCCTGGTATACCTTGCCCATGGTGGTTTTAATATTTTTTTAAAAGAGGTTCTAACTATGTTCTAATTTTTTTTCAATCACGAGGTTCTGAACACACAAAGTATGCTGCTGAGTTCTATTATTAGTTGGAATCTCAGAAGTTCTTAAATTTACAATTTATATCTTAATTTTCATCAGCATAATCGAGCTCAATTCGTCCTTTAGTCCTGAGGCTTTTGCTTTCAAATCAGGCCTGCTAGCTGCGGAAAATAAATGCTGCAATCATGGGAAGATTTTAGGTCTTGTTTTTTAAGACTTGTTTTTTTAAGCTCAAAGCTTCCTCTTCAATGCCAAGGAACACTAAGCGGTATTGGAACGAGTTGTTCTGCTCATTGTTCTTGAGTCCTCTTTCTTAATTCTTAGCATAGATTGTACAAGTTGCGATCATGTGTTGACATAGACAGAATTTCTCAGCTGTTGTGATTTCTGGTTGACGCACATTTGAAAAACTAACCGCATCTTGGTTTGTGCGGATCAAAAGTTTTTAAGAAAGCAGCCTCTATGGTGAATAAAACAATACTCAGAGAACTGTTTTTTATTAGAGACTCGGCTCTTCTATGATCAGCGACTTTCGACTGGCAAACAATGGGCCAAGTCAAAATATGAGGCGTTAGAATTCAAAGAAACCATTGTGCGGTAATTTATCTCACCACGACTTGTCGTGAATTACGGCAGTTTAGATTAGAACCTTTTAAAAACCAGAAAGGATAAAAATTTCATTCAGAAAACCTAACGAAAAACAATGCAAGACACCGTACGCTACTTTCATTATCACGGCGATTCGCAATCAGACAAATCAGTGCGTTTCTTTGACACAATTTTAAACTAAAAGACTACGTGTGCTAATGCTAACGCTCAGTTAATCTACTTGAAATTGGTTTCTTCTCATTTTCTTGAAAATTTTTATGGGTTTTTTTTAACCAGAACGAAGTGATGAATAGGATGAGAGGCGTGGCGTTTGGATGGTAAACCAGATAATAAACCAGAACGAAGTGATGAATAGGATGAGAGGTGTGGCGTTTGGATGGTAAACCAGATAATAAACCAGAACGAAGTGATGAATAGGATGAGAGGCGTGGCGTTTGGATGGTAAACCAGATAATATCTAGAGAATGCACCAGAAAGAAAAAAACGAAACAAAGATCGTTTCGAAAACTTGTTGGAACATAATCCAGTGGAACATGATAAATCTTGTAGTTGCAATTTAATGGAGCTTTTGAGAGGATGAGAGAGACAAAGAGATATAAAAAAAATATCCTTGAAGTGTAATCTAGAAACTCTAAACAGGGGAAGCTTAGAAAGATGAAGATCGGCTCAAACATTTCGGAAGTGAATTAAAACAAAGTATCAAAGATTTCCGCCAGAAAAGAAGCTCATCGAAAGTTTAAAAACTCATCGAAATTGAACAACCGGAATATTGGTAGTGGTAGGTGAAATGAAGACACGTTTTTTAAGCTTTGTTATTGAGATGCGTGACCTGTTGATGCTGAATGTTACATCTCACTTTAGAAAGTGTGTCCCCTGGTATACCTTGCCCATGGTGGTTTTAATATTTTTTAAAAGAGGTTCTAACTATGTTCTAATTTTTTTTTCAATCACGAGGTTCTGAACACACAAAGTATGCTGCTGAGTACTATTATTAGTTGGAATCTCAGAAGTTCTTGCATTTACAATTTATATCTGAATTTTCATCAGCATCATCGAGCTCAATTCGTCCTTCAGTCCTGAGGCTGTTGCTTTCAAGTCAGGCCTGCTAGCTGCGGAAAATCAATGCTGCAATCATAGGAAGATTTTAGGTATTTTTTAAGACTTGTTTTTTTAAGCTCAAAGCTTCCTCTTCAATGCCAAGGAACACTAAGCGGTATTGGAACAAGTTGTTCTGCTCATTGTTCTTGAGTCTTCTTTCTTAATTGGATAGCATAGATTGTACAAGTTGCGATCATGTGTTCACATGGACAGAATTTCTCAGCTGTTGTGATTTCTGGTTGACGCACATTTGAAAAACTAACCGCATCTTGGTTTGTCGTCCAACAGAACTCATGAATAATCGATACTGTTTGGAAGTCCTACTTATACAATAAAGCCATCTGAATACATAGACTGTACTTGTTCTTTCGTACGAGAGGGTAGCGAGAATAAATGATAAGAAAAATAGGACGGATTTTAGGTTAGGGTGAGAAAGAGAGAGATGAAGTGAGAGAGCGAGAGAAAGCGAAAGAGAGAAAGAGATTGGAAAAGAGAGAGGAAAAAAGAGATTCGGAGAGTAATAAAAAACGGATACAGAGAATCTCTTAAGAAGAGCGTTCGTAGGGCAAAAAATGAGGATTCGGTAAATACGATGTAGGTGCCGGAATGCAAAAAAAGGAGAAGAGATTAGGTGGAAAAAGAGTCAGTGTCAAGTCAAAAGATATAAAAAAAGAAGCATAGGAATTCAGAGAAAAGGAAGTTAGTCACAGAAAAGAGAGCTCGAGAGAAAAAAAAGAAAAAGAAAAGAAGAAAAAGAAAGCGAGAAAAAAAAGAAAAGAAGAAAAGAAAGAGAGAGAAAAGGGGGCATAGACTCATGTAGAAAGCGCGAGAAGAGGATATGAAGTTACAAAAGCAGAAAGGGTAAAATCTCACTAAAAGACACTTTTCCTCTTTGAATAGTTGATTTATAATTTGTCTCCCTTTGTTAAGAAAAAAAGGAAATTTAGAAATACATAGCTGCAAAAGAAATTTGTTCTTTCACAAGATGAATTCAAGTTTTTGAAAAACCGCTTTTATACATAGTCATTGCTTTTTCCTTTTATACATAGTCATTTCGTCTCCCTCCGTGCACGGTTGCTCCTCGCACCGTCTCTTCCCTCGTCTGTGAGAGTCCTTTCCCGAGAAGATTTGGCGCTCCGGGATCGTAGCGCTATCATGAGCGACAGAAGAATGAGATGGAGGGACTACTTTGTCAAAGCCGTTAGTCCCTTATTCCTACGGAAGGCAGAGAACGCTGAGGAGTGGAGTCGTCACATGTCGCAACAGATCCCATAATCGATGATGTTATATTAACGATGTGGCTTGCTGATCTTGATAAAGCGTTTAAATTTAAAAAAAAAACTTGCCTTTTCCGAATTCACGTGAGATTCTTTTTGAGTGAAGCAATACCAGGGCACAATAAGCGATTTCGGAACAAGATTTTCTGTTTATTGTTCTTGAGTTAATCCTATTTTCAAAGCTTCAGGACTATTTCTGTGAAGCTTTCCTGCATTTCGTCGATAATGACTGATCAATACAGAACGTTAGATTCACAACATGTAAGCAGGAGTTTGAACAACTTGACATATCCCAGCGTAGAATAGTGGTAGGTCGACTAAATTGACGGCCTCTTAAATGCGCAGCATGAAACTTATCCTGTTTGCATTTGAAAAGTATGTAGAAAGACGTCAAAAAAGAAATGCGCGATTTGGTAATTTTTTGATGGTAATTTTTTTCTCTTTCTGTAAGCAAATTGACACTCCAAGCAGGAGAGCGGAAAAAGAATTCCCTCCTCTCACAATCGAGGTTAGAGTGACATCGAACTCATTATTTTTAGTGTCTTCTTGAAGTAGAGGATTAACTTGAGGTGAGTGGGTTTGAAGAGAAAAAAAACTTGAAGTTACGCTTCTCACAATTTCTTCGCGACGCGTTAAGCTATTTCGCAGGCGATATATATTCTACCCTGTATATATTCTACAAACAAACATACTAAATTTTCATTTCTCACCACGACCCTTTTGAACATTGTGGTATATGTTTTCATTATCTAAAAAATGCTTGTACTATACAAGCAGAATTACTGCAATAACTTTTAAACCTAAATTGCTCTACACTTGAATTTAAAAAAAAATTAATTAGGGGAATATTTTGAAAAACAGTCTTTCATCTACACCCTCTCTTTTTTTTGCGGAATTATGTTCGTTTGGAGAAGTATGGTAACCGCCAATAAGCAGCGCACTTCATTTTCGATATGAACAGCCGCGGGTATAGCGGCCTGATCTCCCGACCTAAACCTCCTCGACTACGCCATCTAGGGAAACATGCAGGCGAAAGTTCATCATAGTTTCAATGCTCTGAAATCGTCTTTGAAGAAAGCTTGGGACAATCTTCCTCTAGAGTATCTTTCGGTCCTTATAGTCAAACAACCTCAACGTGTGCATACTTTCATGATTGAGGAGCCCGTTTTGAAAAAAATTCAACTGGTGGAAAACAAAATTAGCTAAATTGAGAAGAAAAGCTTCCTTGTTGTCAATAACGAAATTGCAATTGCAATAAATCTCCCAACCCTGTATATATTCTACAAACATACTAAATTTTTCATCATTCTTTGCTCCAATGACCATTGACTCACACTGTACAGCCACTAAAAATAGTAAATTTTTTACTCATTTTCCGTCCAAAAGTGAGTGTTTCAGCTAACTGTTCTTAACACGTCTCTACTCAACTGAATTACTCGAAACTTTGCTACTCGAATTAATTCCCTTGTTTCGTTTACGTCAAAGCCTTGAAATGCCCATATCAACGATAATTTTCGATAAGTCTTTATAAGACCGATGCATCAAAAAATATAACAATAATCAATAGGGTTGGAAAACTCTGCTGGGTTGCCCTTAGCTGAATTTTTTTGTTCACATTTCCACAGTCTTTGCTTCCACGCCATTCCCAGGTCGCATCCGCCCTTTTTTTTGGCTGAAACTTTTTTCCCATCATTTCAGGCTCATTTCTTGATGGACATACATACATGAACCTTTAAAGAAAAAAAAAAACGATCTCAGCTAGTTACCTATTTCATATTGTCCAATGAAGGAGACGAAATCACTAAAAATTCGATAAAGTGTCGAATTTTCCAAGCAGAAGGAAAGGACAACTAACTTTCATAAAATAAACTCAACCTCGAAGCAGAATTCAAAAAAAACTGTAAGAAAAGTGACGGTAAAACCAGCACCTCAGCAGTAGAAGGATAAATCAAGTGTAGATGGCCTCGAGAGAGACAAGTTTTTTTTTTTTGAAATTTCCAGATATTATTTGAGATAGTTCTTTCTTTGAGAGCGCTCGCATAGGTCTGCGAAGGGCACTCCATCTATAACTTGTGTGCTTTTTAAACTTTTTAATCTAACTTGAAATAGAAAAACTGTTGCATTTTTACTGAGTTACGTTGAATGCAAACATCTTCATCTCATCGAGAGTCCGCGGGTTTTCTTATTTTATTAATAAGTACTTCTCAAAAACCTGAAAAATGCAACGGTTGATGAAGTTTTTCTTTCTTTACTATTTTCTATCTTCCAATTAGCAAAAAGTGTAGCATATCTGCTCTTGAAAATTAATTTCAAAACTTTCAGAACGCTGGATTGCGAAGAATGAAACAAACTTCGCTTGAATGAACGGCAGGGGAGGGGGCATTTTACTTCGGGGGTGGCCCTCCCGAAGAGGGGTGGTAACATTCGTATGTTTATACTACTGTACTTAATACACCATTCACTCCTTTTTTGTTGACACTTTTAGTCTTTGAATTAATAATGTGAGAAGTTTTTTCATGTTGTCTTCTTCCTACGGCCTCGTTAGCGTAACCTTTGCCAAAGCCTAAACGAGAAAAAAAGTGAATTATAGCTGAAAATATCTAAGCCAATTCACTTAGTTTTACTGGATAAAACTATGTGGCCAATAGTTCCATACGGAGCGAAATTTTCAATAACAAAAAGCGCAGGCAGGTAAGCCGTCAGAATTTTCAGTTGGAGTGACCTAAAGCGATGTCCATAATTGTAGATTACTTCGAGTAAAAAATCTGGCTACACACCGGTCCACGGTCAATTTCTCCAAAATAAAATTCACATCATTAACTTGAAGCATATCTATTACAACAGGTTACATCCAAATCGAGCTATGAAAGCACAGTGGCTTTCATTGAAGAAGCTTTCAGAACTTCTCTCTTCTTCTCGGTCTCATAGCGATAACGAAAGGATTCGTAAGATTTTCTTTGTTTTTTTCCTTTCAAATACGCTGATTTTCAATAGTTTTGATACATTCAACGATGTATGTTTAACAAAAAATTTTCGGACATAATAATTGAATTTATGGATGACGAAAAATTGTGAATTATTGCGTTCAATATTTTGATACTCTTGAACTGCAGATTTACAAAATTCAGAGTGAGTAATCTTAAGCCTTTCTTCAACGAGTTCACATTCGAAATACAGTTTCACAAATTCTGAAGAGAAGAGCGAGAAGAAAAGTTTGAAGAGGATACCGGCGGAGTGAAGAGGATACTGGTGCAGTGAAGAGGATACCGGCGGAGTGAAGAGGATACCGGCGGAGTGAAGAGAATACCGGCGGAGTGAAGAGGATACCGGTGGAGTGAAGAGGATACGGGCGGAGTGAAGAGGATACCGGCGGAATGGAGAGGATACCGGCGGATTGAAGAGGATACCGGTGGAGGGAAAAGGATACCGGCGGAGTGAAGAGGATACGGGCGGAGTGAAGAGGATACCGTCGGAGTGAAGAGGATACCGGTGGAGTGAAGAGGATACCATTGGAGTGAAGAGGATACCGGCAGAATGGAGAGGATACCGGCGGAATGAAGAGGATACTGGCGGAGGGAAGAGGATACCGGCGGAGGGAAGAGGACACCGGCGGAGTGAAGAGGATACCGGTGGAGTGAAGAGGATACTGGCGGAGTGAAGAGGATACCGTCGGAGTGAAGAGGATACCGTCGGAGTGAAGAGGATACCGGCGGAGTGAAGAGGATACCAGCGGAGTGAAGAGGATACCGGTGGAGTGAAGAGGATACCGGCGGAGTGAAGAGGATACCGGCGGAATGAAGAGGATACCGGCGCAGTGAAGAGGATACCGGCGGAGTGCAAAGACAGAGAAGTAATATTATATACTATCTTTGTGTTTTTATAGACAAAACAGGTAAAAATTAACAAAACTAGTTTATCCTGTTTGTTATAATATTTTTAAAGAATGAATAGTGTTGCGTTATTGGAAAGACTGACAATCAACAATTTCTCGAACTCTTTGCGGAGTATGTGCAGGACCGGAAAAACTCTATGCGAAATAATTCTGCTCAACCGCGACATACCGTAAACCAAGGAATGGGAAACCCCTTTGAAGAAGTTTCTCAAATTGTACTATCTTTGGTGGAAGTCTGCCCTGAAGAACAATTTTCTCAAGTCAAAAATAGGATTCATGCTTACTGCCTGAAATTCAAATCAGACTTGTTGACCGAATTCGCACAGAGTTAAATACCAACATCTGAATCCGTAAAAGTTTTGAAATCGATTTAATTTCATTTTGAGAGGAGATAATTCTATTCAAGTGAATAATTATTTGTTTTTTTTCCAAATCGCACTTCAACAGTTGTCTTTATCATGGCTTTCATATACATTTCGGTTAATTCACTTCAATTTTCGAAGATTAATTTTCAAAAGTGTTTTTTTTTTTCAAAAGCTATGCGCGAGAAAATAAAAGCTGAGTTCCAAAAATTCATTAGACAATTATGATTTTTTTTCACGGCTCATCTTTCAAGTTTTTCATAATGCACCTCTTCAAGTGATCACTTTTAGATCTTTCAATAAATATTAATTTAATTTTTTTTTCTGAGTGATCTTTTCAGATAGAATATATCCCTTTTTTCCGATGAATTCTAATCCATCGAAAAAGATTTCTAAAATGAAAAATAACAGAGTTTTTGATTTTATATGTTACCTTTTTTCGTTACTAAACGTATTTCTGTATATCTATTCTAGATCATCCTTAGACTACCTGTTTCTCTTGTTTGTTGTTAATTCTTGTAATTTGTATGTTCAAAAAGTTGTCTCATTTTGAGCAGCATCATTAAAGTTTTTTTGCTGTTGAGATCAAACAAGAGAACAAAAAAATACGAATAAATTGGGCGTTAAAATTAAACAAGTTCTAATAAACAGTCAAAAATTTAAAAAAAAAATTTTAAAGTGAAGTTTGCGAGCTGATCTATCTGCATCCGCTTTGCTCTCGTTTGCGAGCTGATCTATCTGCATCCGCTTTGCTCCTCCTCCTTCTTGAAATGGGCAAGATATTCGTCGTATTTCTTCCGTATGAATTCACCGAACTCAGTCGAGTCTGATGGAATGCTTTGTTTTGCCAATTTTCCGCATATTTTGGTCGCTACGTTGAGAATACAGCTTCTGATGGTCGTTGCGGAGAGCACGTAAGACCTAGCCATGGAGCGGAAACTGTGACCTGGAAACTTTCTATATTTTAAAAATTAGTTTTCTTCATGTTTATCACCCGAAAGTACCTGTAGAAGAAAATTTTGCACCGGAGTAGTGAAACTTTAGCTGCGGTGGCTTCAATCCCAGCGATAAAATTAGGAGAACACAAGCGTGCCCAAAAATTATAACGTATTTTTCGATAAACCTGACAAAATTGTTATGGAAAGTTCTTTTTTTTCTATAAAAATATATCGATTAATCATACCTTCTGCGGCGTGTAAGATGTATAGCAGAAGCTGCTCAAAATGTGACAGGCAGATTTCCCGCGAATCGGCTTGATCAGACTCGGTAGAGATCGGAATCGGTATTTGGTCATTCGTGTCACGTCCTAAACATTTTCTGCGTATAAAAAGAACAACTAGTTATTCTGGTTTGGGATGAGAGCGTTCATCGTAAGGGCTTGTTATTCTGAGCGCTCTCCAAAACTAAAAAAAACCGTATTCGAGACTTTTTGATAAAGTTTTTCGCGACTAGAGCCTCACTAATCCGAAAGAAAAATTAACCGCAAGCAACTTTTCAACAAAAAGCCCACCATTAAAAATCGATGAAAACTATTTCATACACGAAAAATTGCATACTGAAAACAGATAGGTTAATAAACAAGTGGGAGAGTAAAGCGAAAATCCGTTATAAATAGAATCGGATTCTAATTATAAAGGATTCTCAGCGTTTAAATTTAATTCCGCAATTAAATCTTCTTACGTTTTCGAATATTTTGACTCTCATCACTTGAATTTTTTTCCGGAACTGAGAATTCCAAAAAAAGAGTGAAACAATATTATCAACATTTTAGTGCTTTTATATCAATGGCATTCTGAAATCTTTTCGAAATTTGAACCTCAAATGTTTTCTCGTCACTTTGCCATTGCTTCACCAAAGTCTTGAAAAATTGTATTTTCCTCGTAATCAGGATGTTTCTTGCAACCCGAAGTAAAATTTTCGAGTGCATAGATTTTTGAAATTGCGCCAAGATTTTCGAGCGCATAGATTGAAAAAAATTGCGCGAAACTCAAATTTTCAGAAAAGCGCGAAATTTATTTGAAATTTCAATTTTAAAAAGCGCGAAAATTAAGTTTGAAAACTTGAATTTAAAAAAAACGCGAAAATTAATTTTGAAAAATTCAATTCGAAAAACCGCAGAAATTAATTGTGTAGAAAAAAATAATTTCTAAATTGAAATTGAAGCTCGATCAAGGAATTTTTTTTGCAGGTTTTCGTAGGGCATATAAAGGAGAATGGCAGAAGAAGAAGAAAAAAACATCTTGTACCCGATTTTTAACAATCCAAGTTTTTTGCAATCGTGTGCATTCACTTATTCTCAAAACCGTTGGATTGTCTTGCTCTATCAATTTGTCTTCAACTTTATTGTCGAATTCCGTGGAAAAAAACAAAAAAAAAAAGAAGAAAACTATGAAAACTTTACAAAACTCAATAGAGCTAAAGTGTCATGACGAAGTTAACAGCCTTCTAACCGTCACTAACATGGGATTGAAAAAGAGGAAAATGAGTTGGGTAAACTGGTAAGTTAATAACAAGTAAACCAGTCTAGAAAAACTTTCAGCGGTGTTAGAGTTGTTTAAGAATTTGAACTTGACAGCTTAATCTTTCGGGATGAAAGTAAACGAGAAAACAACGGTGAGGGCAGATCCTCAAAACCTCTAAAATAATAGTGCCAAGTGATGATTATGAAGACATTTATTTTAGTAATATGATAATCCTTTACTGCTTTCCCTGTTCGGGATCTCTGATTTCGAGTTCTCTGACCAGATTTGCAACCATGCATTCTCTCATCAATCAATGCTAATAATCATGTAATCAGAACTGCTAAGAATTGTGAATACCGACCCTATTTGAGCGGTAGAGTCTAGATTTAAGCAGTCTTTTTCTTCCTAACGAGACCATGTTTTTAAGCCGGAAAATTCAAACAAAACCTGTATGTATCTGACTGTATTTCAAAAAATTAGTTTTACTTTTTTATGGTTAAAAACGGTTGGTGAGCAAAACAGTGCGCAGCCTAATGCTCAAAAAACATACCTTTTTTAGATGAGTTTAGATGGATTAGACGAGCTTTATACGAGCTCACAACATCTGAAAATCTAAATTGAAGTAAAATTTCGAATATAAGTCGCGGTAACTAATAAGCGAATCACAGACAATCAACTTTCGTTGTGATTGGAGTGTAAGATTTTTTTGAGCTAGAGTTTCAGACAAATTAGTAAATCGCAAAAAGACTTTTGGTGTGTTTAAAAAGACATAACGACAGAGAGACAGAGAAACGTGTTTCTGAAGGCGTTTTTTTCTGGCAATTACCGAAGTAAGGCATGAGGGAGGCAAGAAGACGGGAGGCATTTTTTTGTTTGTACCAACAAGCAACACACTCATAACACACTTTTACTTTTTAACACTACGGACTACACTTTCAGTATAAATGACATATATTTTTACATTAAAAAACGCTTAGGCTTAGTAAAAGTTTACGATAAGGAGGCCGTACGGCTTAGCTAACGAGGCCGTACGGCTTAGCTAACGAGGCCGAACGGCTTAGCTAACGAGTCCGACGGCCGCGACGCGACCGCGACGCAAACAACAAAAGTAAAAGTGTGTGTTATGAGTGTGTTGCTTGTTGGTACAAACAAAAAAATGCCTCCCGTCTTCTTGCCTCCCTCATGCCTTACTTCGGTAATTGCCTTTTTTTCTCTTCAAAACTTGAAAACAAATTATTTCAAAGGTTCACGTGAATGCGTGATGACGATCGTATTAAAAACCTTGAAGTTCATTGCCAGCCACTCGTTTCATTTATTCAACTAATTCAATCAATCATTTATTCCAATTCACATGATAGAATAGCACATACGTACATGCATTGATGAACTTGGATTGCTGTCACGGATGTGAGTTCAGCTATATTCGAAAAACATTTCAAAACGAATTCTAGAAAGGGAACTTATAGAGACAAATTATGGAGACAAAACAAAAAAACATCTAAAATAAAGGGACAGAATAGTGAAAACATATTAAATAGAACGTTGAGATAAGCGCAGTGAATAAAAAAATTCATTTGGAGCTCTTTCAGTAACGTATTTTAGAAAAGGGCACTATGAATATACTTCAATTCCATTCAATCATCTATTCCAATTAACATGATAGAATAACACATACGTGCATGCATTGATGAACTTGGATCGCTGTCACGGATGTGAGTTCAGCTATATTCGAAAAAACATTTCAAAACGAATTATAGAAAGGGAAATTATAGAGACAAATTATGGAGACAAAACAAAAAACATCTAAAATGAAGGGACAGAAAAGAAAGAAAATATTAAAAAGAACATTGAGATAAGCGCAGTGAATAAGAAAGTTCATTTGGAGCTCTTTCAGTAACGTATTTTAGAAAAGGGCACTATGAATTCTTCTCGCAGCTTATGTAGTTGTTTTTTGAAAACAACAGGGGAATTGATTGTCACTATCTGACGGGGTAGGCTGTTCCATATGTCAATAACCCTGGATGCACAACTACTTTTGGTATCCGGAATTCTGAATGGTAGAGCAATTCGGTATGGATGGGCGTGTCTGTTGCTGTATGGAAGGGGACATACTTGAAAAAGTTTGGAATAGTCTATTCGAAGGTGTTGGTGTACGCATTTGTGTATGAATGCAAAGTCGTTAATATTTCTTCTGTATTCGAGAGTCGTCAGAGAGAGCAGATTGAGCCTAGATGGGTAGTCTATCTTGGGATGCCCAGCTCTATAAAGAATTCTGCGTGTGAAGGCACGCTGGACGTTTTCTATTGCGTTTATGTGACCTACGGACTGTGGCGACCAGATTTCACTACCGTAATCTAGTAAAGGGAGAATGTATGTTTTGAACACGCGGAGAAGAACGGTTATGGACTTGGTTTTGAATGCTCGCAGGATCATGTTTATACATCTGGTGGATTTGGTTATGACTTGCTCTATGTGGGTGGAGAATTTGAGTGTTGCATCAAAATATATTCCAAGATCCTTGATAGTTGAAGAGGTGGGAACGATTTTACCATCAATGTGGTAGATGCTGCTAGGGTTATTGTTGCCACAATGAACTATGAAGCATTTCGGAATGGAAATTATAAGCCCCCAGGAATGTACATAACTGGAAATAGAATCTAGGGCTCGTTGTAGACTTTGACTGCTGTTTGAAAATAGTTTGATGTCATCTGCATAGAGAAAGCAGTGGACTTCGGGGTCAATACATTCTATGATGTCGTTTATAAAAATAGAGAAGAATAGGGGACCTAGGCAGCTTCCTTGCGGAACTCCGCTATTATAAACTTTGGGATCGGATAAAACGTGATTGACTGAAGTTATAGAATAACGGCTAGCGAGAAATGATTCTACAAGGCGGAGTAGGCCTGAATTGATACCTATTTTTTCTAATTTGTGTATCAGGAACCTGTGGTTCACTGTATCGAAGGCTCTTGAAAAATCAATCAGACAGATGTCGAACTTGAGCTTCTTGCTATTCAGAAAAAGGTACTGGGAATAGGAGTGAACTAGGGATGTGATAGTGGAACGGCTACGGCGAAAACCGTGCTGGTTGCTGACGAGGATTTGGTTGGATTCGAGATGGTCATAAATGAGGTTGAAAATGAGCTTTTCAAAAACTTTTGACATCGAGCAAACCATTGTGATGGGCCTATAGTTAGAAACTTGAGAATGGGACCCTTTTTTGTGAATTGGGATGATTAATCCCTGTTTCCATGAAGACGGAAAGTGTCCTTGAGTAATGGAATTGCTCATGATTATGGAAAGTGGTATTGCCAAAGAATCTACACAGTGTTTGATGAATATATTCGGTATTTGATATGGTGAAGAATTTTGTTTTGGAGGAATCTTTTTCAAAATACTTTGAATATCGAAGGCTGTAATGTATGGATTATAACTGATAGGGTGTAGAGAAGAAATTAGAGGAAGAGGGCCGCTTATCGGAGGGGGTTGCAAGCTGTTGAAATATTCGGAGAAGAGGTTTGCTTGTTCTCCTGGATAGGTGTAAGAAATAGAGTTGACTTTGATTGTAGGGATCGAATTCCTACCCTTAATACGGTTGGAGATAGTTTGGAAAAAGGTTCTGTAGTTTTTTGGAAGCTTCAATCTGTTCTCACGTTCGATCTCGAATCTATTCAGTTCTTTATGGAGCTTTGTTGATGCTTTAGAGGTCAGGGGAGAGAGAATTCCTCTTTTCCTACTTCTTTGAAGGAAACTATACAGGTGACGAATTTTACGAGGGTACTTCATGTGTTTCTTAATGTTTTTCTCACGAGGGATGCTCTTTTCAATAATGGAGAGGATTATGGACGTCAATTCTTGCGTGCATTCATCTACTGTGAGAGTTGAGAACAAAAGGGTCCAATCTATGTTGAATAATTGCGAATTGATGCTATCCCAGTTTGCTTTTTTCCAGTTGAGGAAAAATTGAGTGGAGGGGAGCATGGCTTTTGCATTATTCCTTACTTCAAAGTGAACAGATGCGTGATCGCTAGTCGAGAAAGGGCTTTTGATTTCACAATTGAAAATTATATCTGCATTGCTAAATACATAGTCTAAGGTGTTCTCTAGCCTCGTTGGAGAGAGTACGTATTGGAAGAGATTGTTATCGCATGCGAGATCGAGGAAGGCATGAGAGATAGCGCATGATTTAGGAGCGGTTAGGGAAGCCCAGTCTATGCTTGGGAGGTTTAGGTCTCCACAGATTATGGAGGGAAAAGGTATGGAAAGGTTAGACAAAATAAAAGTGCATAGGGACTTACTTTCCTCAATATCGCAACTTGGTGATCGATAAAAGTTCATTACTCTAATTGCGGATAAAGGAAAAGAAAAAGAGATATTAGGATATATATCGATAATAACTCCCTCGCAGTGAGGCGAATTGTAGTGAGAAACTAGAGAGGAGGAAATAGTGTTATGTAATAGAATAGCTACGCCTCCTCCCCTATTAGCTAATCGGTCACATCTAAACACCGTAAAAGGCAGACTATCAGTGAGTATGGAGTCGGGGAAGTCGCAATTCATCCAGGTTTCGGACAATAGAACAATCTTATAGTTGGAACAGCGGAGTAAAAAGTATAAATCGTAAAGTTTGTTCATGATAGATCTACAATTGAAAGACAAACATTTAATCAATCTCTTAGAACTCACATCCGTTTTGTCCTATGTGGATGAAGGATCTGTTCTTCTGACAGTTCTCCTACGGGTCACTTTCGCGTCTGCAGGGGCGTTAAGAACACGAGGCGGATGAGTACTATGGGTCGTGTGCTGCAACTGAGAACTATTGACGTGTAATGTGGAAGGGAGAGTGGAGGGGGTCCGAAACGGTAAGAGGGGACGTGGTGGATTGGTCGAATAGGAAGGGTAGATGTAGGGTTTCGGCTTGGAAGAGTCTTTTTTCCAGGCGTTGAAGGCTTGATGATATATCCTCTCACATTTGGTCTGACTATGTCTTATGTGGAGGTCAGGATGGAATGAAGAGAGAATGTGAGAAGAATATAAGACTTGCTGTTGGAAAGATGTCGTAGGGAGAACTATCTTTAGAGGCCTGAGTGATTGAACTCTAGAAGAGGGCATGCGGTATACTCGGTCCGGGTAGCATTGAAGATCCATTCTGTCAAGGATGCATGTTACGCGACTAATGTCGTCTTCGGCTCTCTGGGTTGCGGATTTGGATTTAGACTCGGGAAGATTGAAAAGAACCACTGAACGGTTTCTTTCCGGGCGATCCAAAACTTCTTTAGGAGACTCGTAGTAAAGGAAGTCTGGAGATGAAAGCTGGGGGGGTTTAGGAGCAGGTGTATGTGGCGGTAAAAGAGGAGGGATAGGGGTTGATTTGGGACAAGTTAGCCCTTCGGTCTGTGGAGAGGACAAAGAAATGGAAACATTGGCGAAGGTATGCGCAAGAGAAGAAACTTGCTGCGTAAGAGAAGACACTTGCTGCGTAAGGGAATCAAACTGTACTTGATATTCTTCGCATTTCCGAGCGAGGTCGTGGTTGTGCTTGAGAAGACTGTTGATGAGAGTGACGACGTCTCCACCGTGGCGATACATCTCAAGAGGCCCTTCCTTCTCTTGAGTTGGAGATGGAGAAGAGGGCTTATCTGATGTGGAAGAACGATCGGCAACCACGTTGTTAACTTTCAAGTCCACGTTTTTTGACATGACTGTATTGTTGACACGATACAAGAACGACTCACCGAGTATAGTGCCAAACTGAATAGCATAGACGGGCACAAGTCTATTCGAAAGAAGTCGATGATAGAACCGGTGTGCGAGAATACCAAGAGATTCCGATGATGTCGAGATGAAGAATAATATTCAAAAGCAGGTCGAAAAATCGATGAGGCAGAGCAAAATAGATGGTCACCGCTCTTCGCGAGCAAAGAAAGTGAAAGTGAGCAAAGGAAATTCGAATGTGGAGATAGGAGTGGGACGCCAAACAGGAGTGGGACTGCTAAAACTACTGGGATAACTATGAAGGGAGAGCAGCTCAAATCGATTCCGGCTCGTTAACCGGGACCTGAGCGGCTTTCGGCCTCTACCCTTTCCGCGGCGGCTTTGGGCCTCTACCCTTTCCGCGGCGGCTTTTGGCCTCTACCCTGTCCGCGGCGGCTTTGGCCATTACCGCGTATTAGCTCCTCGGTCATGGGACTAAAACCGGAAAGAGAGCGAAGGATACCCGGAAAAGAGAAAGAAAAACCGGGAAGGAGCACGAGCGAAACGCGAAAACGGAGGGTCTCAAACTTGGGTAATTGAACCAGGGGGACATGCCGGAAATAACCAGAGCACGAAAATACAACGCGACCCATTACTGGCTGTCACACCAGTGGCCGTATTCACCAATTTCGCGGGTAGGCCTAGCTCGGGAAGCTCCGAAAAGCTTCCCGCGGGAAGCTCCTTCCCACGCCTGTTCGCGGGTAGCTGAAACGCTATCCAAGAAGCAAGCTTCCCGACCCTTCCCGCGGGAAGAAAAATAGCTGACGCATTTTCGGTTTTTCCGGAGGGAGTTCAAATTTTGGATTTCATCCAAAAAAATTTTCTACTTTAAGTTTTTTTTCTTTAATTTTTTAGATTTTTCATCATCAAAACTTCATACCAAATCTTTTTTCCCATTCATAACTATACGTTATGTTATTGGCGTATGCCAATGTGTGGTTTCGTTATAATTCTTTTTTTTTCTTTCCTATCATGTACTTTTCATAATTAATTTCGAATTGCGAGTCGATTCGCGGTTAGTGGGCACAATTCTACTTAGGGGGGGGCACACTTTAATTGAGGGTGCACTCCACTTAGGAGGGGCTTTTGTATTTAGTGTGTTTAAACTACGGTAATTTTCACATCCTTTTCTCTAATTCGACAAATTTAGCCATTGAGTCGACAAAAAAATGATTATGTGAGGAATTTTTTTATCCGGTACCTAAGCAAAATACAATTTACCTAAGCCTAAGCGAAAAAATCAGTAAAAAGTGACCTGCCCCCCCCCCAAGTAAAGTGCAACCCCCGCAAGTAACAAAGTGTCCATGTTATGATAGCCAACAAATATTATAATGTTATGATAAAGACAAAAAGACAAATTTTGACAAGTAGAAACCTCTTCCGATCCAAGTCACAAATTTCTCGATTAATATCTTACTAAAATAAATATTTTTGTGAAAAAAGGTATAATATAATATAAAAAAAATAATAAGAATTCATATAATATTCTCGTTCCGCTTGACTACACAAAGGCGACGTCTTGCTATATGCATGTAAAATGACGTTGTATTAGGGAAAAAATAGTCGTGGGTAGGTTCTTCCCGGAACTAAGACTTTGGAAAGGTCCGGGAAGAAAAAAGCTACCCGCGGGAAGGCTCGGGAAGCTTTCTTAGCTTCCCGCGACATTGGTGAATAGCGACTTTTGACAAAACCTTCCTGGGCCTCACGAGCCTTCCCGTGGGAAGGCTCGGGAAGCTTTTTAGCTACCCGTGACATTGGTGAATACGGATTTTTGGAAGCTTTTTTAGCTACCCGCGACATTGATGAATACGGCCACAGAAGAGAGCCTAGACAATTACTAAGCAAGGAATGAGGGTATCACGACACTTCGTATTTTCGACACTTCGTACCCGACACTTCGTACCCGACACTTCGTACCCTCGACACTTCGTACCGCGACATTTCGTACCGCGACACTTCTTACCATCGACACTTCGTATGAGCGACTTTTTGTACCCAAAACTTCGTACCGCTACACTTCATATCCCGACACTTTGTACCCACGTTAATACGACACTTCGTACCGCGACACTTCGTACCCCGACACTTTGTTTGTAGTTTTTTTGTATTTTTATTATTTAAGCTTGTTTTCTTTACACTTAATTGTTCCGTTTGTAGTTTTTTTTTGTATTTTTATTATTTAAGCTTGTTTTCTTTACATTTAATTGTTCCGTTTGTAGTTTTTTTTGTATTTTTATTATTTAAGCTTGTTTTCTTTACACTTAATTGTTCCGTTTGTAGTTTTTTTTGTATTTTTATTATTTAAGCTTGTTTTCTTTACATTTAATTGTTCCGTTTGTAGTTTTTTTGTATTTTTATTATTTAAGCTTGTTTTCTTTACACTTAATTGTTCCGTTTGTAGTTTTTTTTTGTATTTTTATTATTTAAGCTTGTTTTCTTTACACTTAATTGTTCCGTTTGTAACAATTAATTGTTCCGTTTGTAACAATCTTATTACCAGCACATTTTTTTCAAGCGCATAGATCCCTAAATTTCAAAGATTTAGAAATTTTTCTCATCAAAAATTTCCCGAGTGCATTGATTTGTATTTATTTTCCAGATTTTTTTGAGATCGCATAGATTTTTTTACACCCGCAGTGCGGATGAGAGAACTACCCTGATGGAAATTAATACTATTTTCGTTAAGTTCTATCAGCCATAATTCAATTTGAACAGGTTTTGTCAAGTATATAACAGGGTGTTTCTCAGCACCTGCACAACTTTTTTGGAGTGCATAGATTTTCGAATATTCAGAGTTCAAAATTCAATTTTTCAAAGATTTGGGTTTTCCCAACGAAAATTCCGAGAAATTTTTTTTCCAAGTGCATAGATTCCAATGTTTTTTCGGAGTTTTTGGGGAGCGCATAGATTTTTATTTTTTATTCAGAGAAAAATCTTGGTTTTTCGAACAAAAGTTATTTTCTCCAGCAGTTTCTTCACACTATTTTTTTCACTTCTTAATGTTTTTTTAAAAATTTATTCCATTCAGACTTCATTTCCTTCAGAACAAACCGGCGCCGATTCCTCAGAAGTGGGACACCATCAAGAAGCCGCGACCTCCTCCAGACTTCGTCTGAAACGTCGTCGGATCTTCGTTTGCGGCGAGCAGCGCGGAGTTCCCCATCTTACGCAACAATAGAAAGGAGGTTGGTTTTCGATTGGGAAAGTGAGATATATATTTAAACAAATAAATGTCTCTTTAGGTCACATAATGAGTTGGGATTGGGCAATGTGAGAGAGGGAGGATAAGTAAGGACAAGACTTGGCGGTTGAGGCTGAAATATAACTCAAAACGTTATATTTATGTGAAGAAATGGAGATTTTTCACTTTCACTTTTAGAGAGAAGATACATTCATTTCGAGGAGAAAGAGGGTCGGCAGGGAGAGGTTCGGCAGGTCGGTAGCCCTAGAATTTTTTTCCCTTTTTGCGGTTTACGGTCTTTTGCATTGTCATAACAATCATGAACGATTTGATTTTATCGTAGAGATTTGTTGAAAATATTGAGTTAAGGGCTACATTTTTTGCCGAATTATAGATTTTATTCAAGGCTTTACATGTCCTCTTGAGAGGATAACTAACATCGACGAAGCTGATCACTAATTCTGTGTTTTAGATTTCGTAATTAAAGAGATAAAAGTTTTTTGACCAGGGCCCCTGCAAATCTCGTGAAGCACAGCATCACTTTGGTGCTCCTGGAGTGCCCGGATCACACGTCAAACCGTTTGTTCGCTCCAAGGGCCGTAAATTTGAGCAAGCAAGAGGAAGAAGAGCGTCCAGAGGATACAAGAACTGAGGGAGGGTCGAGCAGTCATCATTGTTCCTTTTTTATCTGTGTCACTATCTTGTTATATGTTCCCTGTTTACACAATTAATCTGTTCATCTTGTCCAGGGTGGCTTGGTGACAAGGGAACGCTTCAAGAATGGAGGCGGGGTTCTTTCATTAGAAAAAGTTTCTTCCAGAAGTGTTACTGAAGCCGCTAGTAGTCTCTTTATAAGTAATATTTCGATCATTATTTGCATGTATCACCTGTTATTAAAAACGGATGAGTTAATTACCAAGTATGACCTATCATGAAAGAATAAATGTATTCGATCCAAGATGACTTCTTGAAACATGATGGAAAGAAGCTTAGATACAAAAAAACGTCGAACATTCAACTGTCTTAACCTCCTGACATCTCACAACAACTTCGAACTACAATGACATTCTGGCATCCCACTACACACAGAACATTCATTTTTTTCATTCCTGAAATCAGAAAAAAACACTCGGAACAAACTTTTCAAAGTCGTTCCTGAAATTTATGCGCAAGATGCTAAAAGAATTCATGAGAATGGACAGTGAGGGAAGTGTGCGTTTCGGCCCCAATGTGAATGTACCCCAGACACAAACAAAGTATTCAATGATCCATTTATTGGCTTTTAAGGCATGTGCATCGTTACGGCGAAATAGAAATGGGGAGGGGTCAGTCACGGGCTCGGTCCACTGATCGGGATCTCGTTGGGGTCTGTGGGCGGGGCTTGGGGTTCGTCCCCCTTTCTCCCCTCGATCCTCTCTGTGGCCTCTTTTATCCTCCTGGCTCTTGGCTCCTCCTTCTTAGCAAGCTCCGCCTCCGGCTCTGGAATCATAATGATTACTACAGGCTTTGAATTGCACAATGATTTATGATGTTGCTTGTTGCTTACACCTTCCACCTTACCATCAAAGACTGTCCTCAGTCTTCATAAAAATTAGCTAAAATTTAGTTACTAGGGTCTATTACATATTAAATATTAAACACTATTCTTGACCTCGTGTTAAAGTGAAAGGTAAAAAGACCCAAAAGGTAAAAAACCTGAAGGGCAAAACGCCCAAAGGCATTTTCGAATTTTGTTTCGGTGCTTCTGCACTTAGAGTTTGAGAAGATATTAAAACATTAACCTTCTTTTCTTCGGAACGCCTCGAAGTCCAGCAGTTCCCCCCTTACTTCTGTGTTTCGCTCGCGGAAGTGACTTTCGAGCGCCTTCCAGTTTGCAGTATGTCGCTGACTGTGGGGTCGATGCGACATGTTATCATTGTTTCTGTGTTAGGTCGACATATTGTTGTCTCCGCTAGCCTTACTTTTGTTATTTTTAGCGCTTCCGTTTCGTCATTGACGATGGGGATTTCGCAATTTTCAAATACGATGCGGTTTTCGTCGTACTGTATTTGCCAGCTGGGTAGCCTGCGTAATACATCATTGCCTAGAATGACGTTATACCGGTCTGCCGCAAGGGATATGCAATTCTGTTGCGTGAAATACATGTTTATATCTAACATCTCATTTCCTACCAACAGTTCTACTGTTGCTCGACCGGCCATATCTATCGGTACTCCTGCTACTCCTGTTGCTCTTGGGACGTCGCTTTCCTCCACTTTTGGTATCCCTATTAGTCGAGCTAAATCTTTGCTTGCTACTGTCATACCGGCACCTGTATCTACTAGAGCTAGCATCCAAAATCCGTTGAGTTGGACCGGAATTTGAATCGTTGATGAGTGTACTCTATTTATTGAAATTGTGCATAGAGGAGGGGTCAATGGGTATTGTGAGAGATATGTCGTTGGTGTTGTTAATTCTATCTCCATTCTGGGGTTCTCACTTCTTATTTGCTGAAGCGTGATCGCGTTTTGCGGATTTATGCTTGTTTCGGCGCAACTGCGCGGATTTGGCCAACTATCCAGATTTCTACGGTACGAGGTCAAATATGATAAAAGGGCTAGAGAGTTAGAGATTTTATAAATAAAAACAATGATTTTTGCTGTGACACATGTAGTACAAAGGGTTACCCAGATGTAATAAAGGTTCCAGTCCCCCAAAAGCATTTTCCAAGTCCATTCTTTCGTTTCTGAATTCAGGTCTAATGAGACTTTTGTTCCGTGGTGGTCTATCCACGTGTCATCTTTAGACTCCCATTGGGTTGTCCATGTGTGGTCTTCTAAAATCTCTGAGAAGTTTGTCAGTGCCAAATTATAAAAGATGGTCAATTTAGGCCGCCATTCAAAATTCTCTACCATATGTTTGCCTATTGTTGGAATGCTATCCTTCTGCAGTATCGAGATTGTTCCTCCTAATGCGTCAAACTTCTCGAGTACAGTGCCTGATTCAAAGAAAAATATTTGATTTTGCGAGCATTCCTTTTTATTAGCTGTTTTTTGAATGATTCCTGATACTGGGTCAACAAAAGTTTCTATCGTGCCTGTCGGAGAAGTGACTCGCGCTTTTGGTTTGTCGAAACAGGTTCCGTTAAATGGGATCATTTTTACTGATCCCTTAGGTATTCTGGAACACCTGAATATTTCTATTATTCCGCCTCCTGCGTATCTTGCCGATACGTCTGATCTATTCGTGAGAGCTCGAACAGCTAGTGTTGGGTTAACGTTGAGTGCCACTTGCAGTGAAGCTGTGAACATGGTCATGCGCTCACACATCGATCTTACTGCGTGTTGCATCAATCCCGTCATGCTGTTTACGGCCGCGTGTTCCGAAGCCAATAGCTGGGAAGCGTGTTGGTTTGAGTAAATTGGTGCTGCGTCTCGTTTGACTTTCTTCCAGATCAGGATGGCGAAGCCTTGGTCTGTCGCTGTTAGGCTCTTGCCACAGTTGCTTACTGTTTTCTCATTGTCCCATGACAAGGCAAATTGTTTGTCCGAACTGATCCATACCCTTCCAATCAGGTCACCTTTCTTTGTTCCGAAAAATATGAAGTCACATTTTTCTTCTAATTCTGGAACCCAAACCATTATACTCCCTTTTTTGAAGGAACAAACTCCTTCTTGATAGGAGCAGCTACTCAGATCGGCTATATCTGAATGTGGGTTTGTGTTTGAGTGCCTGGTGATGACTGGTGCTGTGTTCAAGACACAATTTGTCACCTGTACGCTTCTAGTTTTCATACTTGAGAAAGGTGGTGTACCCCACGGTATATCTATTTTATTATCTGTCCTCCAAATTCCCTGGTATTCGATCAAGGTGCCATGCTCGCACGTTTTGAAGTGAGACATGTGCTCGCATTGATCTTTGGAGACGATATGTCTGGTTTCTGAGTTTTCTTGCCAGCGTCCGCCAAAGAAGTATTGGTAGTAATTAATCTCCGTCGTTATTATTTCGCAAACTGACCCTTGAGATGAATACTGTCTTGTGTTAGGTCGATAAATTTCTAGAGTCAATGGTTTCGTCGTGGCGTTCGCTGGTGGGATAATGCGAGAGCAATCGTACTTCAAAGGGAAGCGGAATATTTCGGGAGATTGATCGAATGGGCAGATCCATGTTGTTATGGCATTTGTCGGGCTTGTCATGCTTATTAACAATATCAAAGGCATTAAACTTGCTATGCGGCTAGACGAACTAGCGGCTTTCGTTGTTTGAGGGGTGAACTGCTCTCTTGCAAGAGAGTTGTTTCTTTGCACCAGTAAATTTACTCTCTCTTCGCTCTCGGCTGCACGAGCTTGTGCTTTTTCGAGTGCTTGAGTCAAATTATCCAAGACTGTTGTTGTATTACTCATTATTTCTTCTGATACGAAATTTAGCGGTGCGTTCTGCCTGACATCGTTTCTATGGCCTTGGGATATATTATTCCGATTTCTGAGCTGATTGTAATGATATGTCTGGGACTGATTCGTTTGTCTGAAGTTTCCTGTTGTAGCTCGTTGCATGTCTATCTGCTTAGTCCTGCATGCTGCGACTAGGTGACCAAGGCGACCGCAGTAAAAGCATCTGTTATTAGGTTCTCGCATATTTCCGTAATTAGAGCCTGGTTGCTGATAACTGTTTCTAACGTTTGATCTTTGAAAATTCTCTCTAACTTGAACATTTTGGAAATTTCGGGGTCTGTTTTGCGTCTCCCTTGTTGGTGGGCCTCTATTTTCGAAAGCGTGTAGAGTGGGGTTCGCTAAGGACTCAGCTGCACATTCTAGCAACGTGTGTTCTACGGCTATTGCTTTACGTACCGCTTCTTCGAAAGATGTCGGTTCGCTCAACATTACCTGCAGTCTAATGGGTTTTCTTAGTCTGGAAATAAATTCTTCTAGCATTCTTTCTTTTTGGGCTTCTTGTGCCAAGTGTCCCGTGGCCGATCTAACCAAGGTGGTGATTTTATCGCTGAATGCTGATACACTTTCACCTATGTTGTGCGTACATGAGCTTAAAGCTTGTCTTGCTAGCGCTTTTTGTTGGTTGCTGTCGTAGTATGATCTAAGGTGGTTTACGACTCTGCTGAAGTCTTTTCTATCGGTATTAGATAATTCTTCTATTTTTTCGCGAGCGCTGCCTTCAAGGTAAGATATCAGGTAATTTGATTTCTCTTCAGTGGTGAGGTTGGGCCCTCTTACTCTCAATAAATCTTCGAATCGCCTTAGCCAGGTTGCAAACGCGATTTCGCCTGTTCCTGTAAATGAAGACAGCCCTGTTCCGTGCTGTTGCGTACTTATCATCATAAGAGACGGCGCGCGTTTAGCCTCTGATTTTTCTGTGCTGCCTTCTCTATCATGTGAGTTGAGGTTATCCTCTTGCTGTAAATTATTTGTAATAATTATGGAAGAATTTTGTTTTGATTTCTCGTTCGTGGCAACAGCAAAATGTTCGTCAATATCTGCCTTACTAGAAGTTATCCGGTTCATGGGACAATGTAATAGCAGGTCTTCTAGGGCCTTGGCGTAGTTCTGAAATGTTGTATTTCCGAGCTCTGCTTTGTTCCAAGTTTTCTGGATAGCTATAGTTGTAGCATCTCTCAAGTCTCTAGCTTCTAATAGCGTTGCTCCTATGGAGTTTTCACCCTTTTTGAACAATGATTCCAATTCTCTTGTAGGGGGTGCCGATTGCGACCTTGTGGTCGGGCCTACTGTTCTCAATTCTGTGAGAGATCGGATTTTCTCTTCGTCTATCATTTTGTTTTTCGGGGCGACTGCCCTCTCGTGAAATCGGTGAAGGATTCTCAGGAAAAAGACTTCCCCTTTCGGGTATTATTGATTGTATCGGGGCAACAGCCCTTCAAGATTTGAAGACAAGAATTCAACAAAGACGTCCCCTTTCGGGTATTATTGGTTGTATCGGGGCGACAGCCCTTCAAGATTTGAAGACAAGAATTCAACAAAGACGTCCCCTTTCGGGTATTATTGGTTGTATCGGGGCGACAGCCCTTCAAGATTTGAAGACAAGAATTCAACAAAGACGTCCCCTTTCGGGTATTATTGGTTGTATCGGGGCGACAGCCCTTCAAGATTTGAAGACAAGAATCAGCAAAGACTTCCCCTTTCGGGTATTATTGGTTGTATCGGGGCGACAGCCCTTCAAGATTTGAAGACAAGAATCAGCAAAGACTTCCCCTTTCGGGTATTATTGGTTGTATCGGGGCAACAGCCCTTCAAGATTTGAAGACAAGAATCAGCAAAGACTTCCCCTTTCGGGTATTATTGGTTGTATCGGGGCGACAGCCCTTCAAGATTTGAAGACAAGAAATAAATTTGAAGGGGGAATTCGATGAAGAGCGCTGAGTTTCTCTGTCGAAGAACTGAAGTGATTATTATTGTGTTGAACAGTGTTTTTAAAGGGATAAAACTTCTGAAGAATGTGGTAATGGATTGTGTATCTAATTTTTAATCTTTACTTGGTTTTGAGAATCTGGTAAAGTGCCATTAGCGCGTTTTGTTTTCCTTTGCTTCTTCGCTCTTCTCTATTTTCTATTACCGTAACCCCTATCTTGATTGCGAGGGGGGCTTTTGTTTTGACTTTTCCTCTTTCTCCTCTCTTTTCTCTGTCTTAGTTGTCTCTTGCTCTTCTTTTTTTTTTTTTTTTTTGACTTCCCTTTTCCTCTCTTGCCTGTCTTACTCAAAATGACGACCTTTTGTTTTTTGAAGCTTTGCTAGTGAGTCACCACACGCTACTCTTTTTGACTTTCTCTCTCTCAGACTGCTCTCACTCTTCTTTGTTTTTCTTTGCGTCTTTTTGCTTTTGCCCTTTCGTGCTTCTCTCTTTTTGACTTTCGCTCTGCTCTGCTCTTTCTTTTTGTTTCTTTTCTCGCTTTTTCTCTTTTATGTTTCTCTCTTTGTGACTTTCTATTTTCTTCTCGCTTTTTGAATCTTTGGCTACGTGAATGTCTCTTTTGATGGGAAATGCCAGCAAGAACAAAGGAAGGGTTTTAGCTCCAAATCACAGATCTTTCAGAAGCTAAATGTGACAGGCCTTTAATCTCGCATTTAGCCGAAAACGTGTCAAGTTTCCTTCACAGATGCTTCTGACAAAGAGAAAAAGATGCTTATTGTCCACAAACCGATGCTCCTCGGCGAATAACAAGACACAGCGAGAAAGATGAGAAACCAAAGTCACATACATATGCTCAAGATCAATTCTAGTGGTAGCCAATATGTGATAGCGCAAAACGTCAAAGCATCTTTCTCCGCTCTCTCTTTCTGTTTCTCTCTTTATTATTTCCTCTTTTCCTTCATCCATTTCTCCAAATATATAGCCTGATATATTGGCCCTCAGTAACTTCACTCACATTTTTGGAGTGAGACCTTATATGCTTAAGTAACCAAGAGGAATGCCCCAGAGTAAACTATGAGTAACATATGCTTGCGAAAGAGTCTTTGATGTTACACCGAATTAGTTCGCACTTCTAATATGATGATACACTGAATTGGTTCGCACTTCTGCTATGCCTGTTATAGGATAATATGAGAGAATTTACAGAAGCGTAGAGCGACATAGATTTTGGAGGATTTAGACAAGAAAATGAGGAACGAAAGCCACACACATCTGCTCAAGATCGAATAACGAACTTGGAAAACAAGAAATCGCCAATAGGTTTCAGGTAGATTCGCGCAAATGAATTCAGATAGATTCGCGCAAAAAATAGCCGTCAAATGTATATTCGAAACATTTTGTCATAAATTCATGAGGGTTTAGACAAGAAAGATGAGGAACGAAAGATGAGGAATTTAGACAAGAAAGATACAGTAATTGCTATGCGCATACGAGAGAAAACGCGTCTTCAGACCTTCTCGAACAATAATAATATTATTATGATGGAATTAGATTTAAAAGATGAGTGAAGCGGTGAAAAAATAATAGTCTCAGCGCGGAAGGAGCAAGCAAAAAAAATTTTGTTTCGGGGCGACTGCCCCACATATTCACAGAAAACGCGATGCAAATAACGGCAAAACGAGAGAATGTAATTTCATCATTCAAGACATGCTCAATTATCAATTCAAGGTAATGAACGAGGTTTCAATTTGAGGCTGCGCGCATGAAAATTTCAAGAGATTGGAGAAACAAAAGTTAAAGAATTGAGTCTTAACCTTTTCAAAGCGTAAACAAATTGTTTTATTTTTTGGTTGTTCTTTCGGGGCTACAGCCCTTCGCACACATACACTGAAATACAGACAGACCATAACATTTGAAATCTCTGTCTCTTCTAAAAAGTACATAATCAGACCTGAGTGCTAAAGCTCTCTCATTCTCTCTACATTTTGCTTGTTAAGCTGAGAGGTTGAATTGCAAAGAAAAAAATCCGTTAAAAATTCCAATTCAATTGACGGAAAAATTGCGTGATGATAAAGTGCTTAACATAACTGATATGAAAACTCTAAGGTAGAAAAAGGAAAATCACAGGAAAATTTTACTGGCACAAAAAATAAAAAAAACTAACCTTTGTCTGCTGCTTCGCTCCGACTCTCACGTGAACTCCATGGGTCTTACTTCCTGCCCATCTTCCGGGGACTCTCTAAAACACTATGGGTTTAACCTTTTTCCCATCTTCCGGGAACACTGAATCTATGGGTCTTACCTCTAGCCCATCTTCCGGGGATACACTGAAATGCTATGGGTCTTACTTCTAGCCCATCTTCCGGGGATACTCTGAAATACTATGGGTCTTACCTCTAGCCCATCTTCCGGGGATACTCTGAAATACTATGTTCTTGAAAAGAACTATGAATGCTGTCGACAGCCTTTTTTTGTTTCGGGGCAACAGCCCCCCATGCATGAACTACCACAACTAAACTAACACAGTGCAGCGAAAAAAAAAAATTTATTTTTTCTTTCTTTTTCTCGCCGTGCATCATTCTCTGACGGGAGGCCCCTGCCGTCGCGCTGACTAGAGCTCTGCTGGCTCTTCTACTGCTTCCTTTAACAAGCGTATTCCTACTTTTCCCCCCGGGAGACCGGTGATCAGTCGGTCTCCCGTTTTTTGTGTTTTTTATTATTATTATTTTTGTTAATAGAGTATTTTGTTAAACATATTAATAACATCAAAACATCGAATGAATTAAACATATTAACGAAAAGGAAAAAAGAGAAAACAACGGAGCAGCAATCAAATGAAACTTCAGAGTATTGAGATTTCTGACAGAAGAGAAGAAAAAAAAACGGGAGGATTAAAGAGAGAAAAAAAAGGAGAGAAACCGTGACTTGGAAACGGAGAATAGTGTGGGAAAAAAAGGGGGGTTGAAAGAGAGAGAGGCGGTGACTGACCTATTCGCGACTAGGTCAGCCACTCGCTGCTACCAGTGAGGGAAGTGTGCGTTTCGGCCCCAATGTGAATGTACCCCAGACACAAACAAAGTATTCAATGATCCATTTATTGGCTTTTAAGGCATGTGCATCGTTACGGCGAAATAGAAATGGGGAGGGGTCAGTCACGGGCTCGGTCCACTGATCGGGATCTCGTTGGGGTCTGTGGGCGGGGCTTGGGGTTCGTCCCCCTTTCTCCCCTCGATCCTCTCTGTGGCCTCTTTTAACCTCCTGGCTCTTGGCTCCTCCTTCTTAGCAAGCTCCGCCTCCGGCTCTGGAATCATAATGATTACTACAGGCTTTGAATTGCACAATGATTTATGATGTTGCTTGTTGCTTACAGGACTAAGATACTCTGAATGTTTCCTAGGATATTGCTCGAAAACTAAGCAAGCGCTTCCTGTCACGCCGCAGCCCATATAATACATTCAAATTACAGTCTGCACATCGAACAAAACAAAGTTATTCCTCGTCTTCCTGGAGCTGCTCAAACTTACAAGCATTCTTCCACGAAATACGCATCTACAATAAGTTATTTCTCACTTTTTTATCAATATGAGAAAAGTTCGAAAAGAGAGAGAATAAAGCAATGAGAGCATCCCAAGGAAAGGAAATTTGCCACTTTGTTACTTGGGGGCCGCATTTTACTTAGGGGGACAGGTTACTTTTAAGTGATCTTTTCCGCTTAGGCTTAATCGAAATGTTTGCTAACGAGGCCTAAAGAACAATTAGCAACAATAGTGGAAAAGGGGAGGGTTAAGGCAAAAAGAGTGAAAAGAGAAAGAGAGAAAAATTTAAACAAAACGGAAGGAGAAGAGAATGTAGATAATTCTCGGCGCGAACATGTATGCGCCAACATAGCTGTTCCGGTAACCATTCAACCCCTGCCTACCGACCCTCTCCCTCACTCAAAATGAACGATCAGAGTTTTCACAGCTAAAATTTAAAGAGAAAAAAACCTTCATTCCTCTACATAAATAGAACGTTTCATTAGACAATACACAGCCTCAACCGGTTGCGTAAGGTTAAAAGTGAAACTTCTAACCTAGTTTAGCGACCGACTTATTGAAAAATCAAGACGTATTTTACCTATGATTCAAACAGTAATAGCGTAACTGATTATGCTTATGGCCTAATTTCTAAGTGGTATGGTCTTGTTCCCCCTACCAGAGGTTCCATGGGTCATACTTCTGACTTACTTACATTTACAAAAATTCATTTTTTGCATTAAAAAAATTATTTTTAGATTAGAAAACTATTTTAACATTAAAAATTTTGGCACTCCCCGTCAGAGGACCACTAGACAAGGCCAGCCGATAGACAAGGCCAGCCCGCGATGTTTTGCATAAGATACGCATGCATGCACGCACGACACACGACGCACTACGCAACTTCAAAATATCTCACTACAAACGGAACACTTAAATGTAAAGAAAACAAGCTTAAATAATGAAAATACAAAAAAAACTACAAACGGAACAATTAAGTGTAAAGAAAACAAGCTTAAATAATGAAAATACAAAAAAAACTACAAACGGAACAATTAAGTGTAAAGAAAACAAGCTTAAATAATAAAAATACAAAAAAACTACAAACGGAACAATTAAATGTAAAGAAAACAAGCTTAAATAATAAAAATACAAAAAAAAACTACAAACGGAACAATTAAGTGTAAAGAAAACAAGCTTAAATAATAAAAATACAAAAAAAACTACAAACAAAGTGTCGGGGTACGAAGTGTCGCGGTACGAAGTGTCGTATTAACGTGGGTACAAAGTGTCGAGATACGAAATGTCGCGGTACGAAGTGTCGGGTACGAAGTGTCGTGGGTACGAAATGTCGAGGTACGAAGTGTCGCGGGTACGAAATGTCGCGGTACGAAGTGTCGAGGGTACGAAGTGTCGGGTACGAAGTGTCGGGTACGAAGTGTCGAAAATACGAAGTGTCGGTGATCCAGGAATGAGATATCAATTAGACTTAGAAAAAGTTAAAATTCAAAAAAGGGAATGATAAGTGGAGCGCCGATTTCGTACCTTCTTTAGTCTCACCACGAATTGCCGTGAAATGGAAACAGACAACGGTGTTTTTATGTTGCTACTTTTTGAACGGAGCAATCACTCTTGAACAAGATTAAGCAATAAGAAAACATAGTAATCTATTGTAATTTCACGGCAATTCGTGCTGAGAGTGAAGAAGGTACGAAATCGGCGCTCCACTTTGCTTTCTTTTTTGAATTTTCTTCTTCTTCTCTTCTTCTTAGCGTTGTCCCGCGCCGGCCGAGGTCGGAGTAGGGTCCGCTGTACGGCTTCTAGCTCTCCAGAAACATCTGTCCGTTGCGTCTTCCGAGTGGAGTCTTGCAAGGCGCAGGTCTTGGTTGAGCTTATCCATATATCTTGTCTTCGGTTTGCCTCGCGGGCGTTTGCCTGGTACTTCCATGTCAAGGGCGTGTCTTGCGATGTTGGTCGCGTCTCTTCGCATCACGTGTCCATACCATCTAACTCTCCCTTCTCGCATCTTGTCTTGTATTGGGGCAACGCCGAGTCTCCCTCTCACAATCGTGTTACGCACACAATCTAGGCGAGTCAGTCCTAGTGTCCAGCGTAACATTTTCATCTCATTCGTGTGGATAATGTTCTCGGTTATACGCGTTGTAGGCCAGGTCTCCGTCGAATAGAGAAGCACGGGACGGATTGCTGTTTTATACATCTTTCCGCGTATGCCAGCTGTGATATTCCTATCACAGAGGACACCTGTAGCTTCTCTCCATTTCATCCAAGCTGCATTTACTCTTTGGCGTGCCGCTGCATTTGTTGACGTGTCTGAGGAGATGACAGAACCAAGGTACTTGAATTCGGAGGTCTTCGGGAGCGGTTCACCGCTGATGTGAACAGTTCCCGTCGTTTGCACTCCGATTTCCTGGTACTCGGTCTTCTTGATGTTGAGGCGTAAGCCATGCCTACTAAGAGTGTCATTCCATTCTTGGGTGCATTTCTCGATTTCGGCACGTGTAGGAGCAGCAAGGAGAATGTCGTCGGCGTATGCGATGGTTGACGGAGCCGGAGTCAGTAGAGGACGCGTGACGGTATCCATAACCAAAATGAAGAGAGACAAAGCACTCCCTTGGTGCACTCCAACATTTACTGCGAATGGCTCTGTGATGCCGACCGGAGTTCTGACAGTACTCTTTGAATCATCGTACATCGCCATTGTCCATCGAATGTACTCTTCAGGAACCTGATGATCGCGCAATGCATATGAAATAAGATCATGGGGGACTCTGTCGAACGCCTTTTCCAAATCGAGGTAGGTCAGATGATGATCTTTTCTGGTGATCTTTTCTCTGCGTGCTTCTCGAGGTGATCTTTTCTCTGCGTGCTTCTCGACGAGTAAACGGAGTGCAAATATTGCATTTGTTGTGCCTCTTCCGTTCACGAACCCGCATTGCTGAGCTGGAATATCGACGATATCTCGTATGCGTGAATCCAGTATCCTCTCAAATATCTTCATAGTGTGGTTGAGAAGACGTATTGGACTGTAGTTGCTGCACACTCTGGCATCGCCTTTTCCTTTGAAGACTGGAACGGTCGTGGAGTAGCGCCAGTTATGTGGGATTTGGCCTTGCTTTACGATGGTGTTGAACAGGTGCACGAGATGTGCTAGTCCAACATCACCCGCAAGTTTCCAGGCTTCGGTGGCTATGTCGTCCGGTCCAGCCGCTTTCCCAGTCTTCATCTTAGAGAGTGCCTTCTTCACTTCCTCGGCCGTGATGGTTGGCACGGGTCCTTGTATGGCGTGGGAAGTAGGGATGGGAGGGTGCTCAAACTCTTGGCCGCTCATTTCTTCGAAATGTTAGCGCCACCTGTTTCTGACTTTTAAAGGGTCAGTGACGAGCTTTCCTTGTTTGTCTCTTATCGTGGCTGCTCTCTGGATGTCCAAGGTGTTGCGGTGTCGAGCCTTGGCAAGCCGATAGATGGCTTTATCGCCTCCTGGTTGGTTCATCTTCTCATAGAGATCGCGGAAGTAGGAGGCTTTTGAAACTGCGACAGCTCTTTTGGCGGCTTTCTTGGCTGAGCTGTATGCAGCGCGGTCGTCAGCCTCATTTGACGTCCTCCATCTCTTGTAGGCATTCTTTTTCGCCTTGATCGCATCCTGAACTTCGGAGGTGAAAAACCAGGTGTCTTTCTCGATTCTTGGCTTTCCGGGTTTCGTCTTTCCGAGGATGCTTGCGGCGGGTGCTCTGATGCTGTCTTCAAGAAGCTTCCAGTGTTCATTTATGTCCTCTGGAAACTGCTTGTAGAGTGCAGGAGGGAGTAGATTGCGATGGATGATGTGCATGACAGAGAGACGTTCTGCTTCCCCAGTCGAGCGCCACCATTTGACATGTGTGCATTCAGGATTACGAGAAGGCTGTTTCTTCGACTTCAATACGCTGTAGTCCATGAAGAGAGGGTGGTGCTGAGATGCAACATGGTCTGATGGAATGACCTTTGCATCTTTCGCGTTACGCAGCTTTGCTCTCAGGATTAACCAAAAGTCAATTTGACTCTGATTTCTTCCGCTCTCGTATGTGAGTCCGTGAGATCGTCTCTTTTTGAAAAAGGAGTTCACGACTGCTAGATCGCATCGAGCACAGAAGTCAAGTAGCCGTTGACCCTCAGCATTGATCGTTCCGATTCCATGTCCTCCATGTTCTCTCTCACGACCTTGTCGATCTGAACCGATGTGAGCGTTAAAATCTCCGCCGATTAAGATGTCTTCATGAGACTCTCGGAGTTTGATAACTTCCTCTAGAGAGTCGTAGAAGTCCTCCTTATCAGCGTCGCTACATCCTTGATGAGGTGCATATGCTGAGACGACAAGGAAGTGATTGTTGGACGAAGAAATTCGGACGGCCATGACTCGATCTGTAGAGCGAATGACTTCGGTTACATCATCAGCAATTTTCGAGGAGAGGATAATGCCAACACCATTTCTTGTTGATGACGTGCCATGGTATATCAACTTGTATCCGTCTCCTATCGGCTTCGACTTGCTTCCTCTCCATTTCGTTTCCTGTATAGCAGCAATGTCAACCCTTCTTGCTTCTAGCATTGCGGCCAGCTCTCTACTGCGTCCCGTCAGTGTTCCAACATTCAATGTGACGAGGCGAATTTGGGCTGTACGCCGCGCAGACATACCCCGCCCATGGGTAGCTGCCTGTCCTCGCATATTTGACGGTCCTAGCGGACAAGGTAAGACCGCGTCGCTTCCGGGGGACGCCCTAGCTTTGGTGATATATCTTGAAGAACTTGAAGCCATGGTTTACAACAAGGGTATTCATGCGATCGGCCTGTTGAGTGGATGGTCAATCCAGCCTGGCATCGCGGAACGTGTTTGTCGGGAGTTCCTGCTAATCCTTGACCGTAGAAAAGCAGAAGATTAATCGAAAAGACGCCTCGACTCGTGTGGCCTGGACTAACCCCTCTCCGCCTGGCCATCTGGCGGATAGAACCACTGCCGGAAGTGGACTCGTCCAAAGGGGGCCCAATTTTAGCCTCACTCAGAACGTCGTGATTCCGGCAATCACGGTAGTAGGGCTGAGTGAGTTTACACCTTCCCACCGACTTTGAGGTATTGGGGCTAGGGAAGGTGAATTTTAACGCTCCATTAGCATGAATGGGTATACAAAGCGGATCACTGTCACGTAAGTGAGCTCAGTTTTGGTTATAAAAGCTAACACCTAATGTTCAATGAAAGTAAAAACAAATAAATAAACAACGAACATATGAAATGTTCACAGGAGGAAAAGTCAGTTAAGGCGAAGTTTCGAGGAAACGACAATCAAATAATCGGAGAGTTGGAGAAGAAATCCTTTGAAAGCAATATGTGACTTACAAGATACAGCATTAGAAGGCAACGAGTTCCATATATTAATGGATCTAGATACAACCGTACTGTGAGACTGAGGAAATTTGAAGAGGAGTACGAAACGCAAAGAATGTGTTTGGCGGTTGCCATTAGGAGAAGGAAGAATGCGGAACAGGCACTTATCAAGCCTAATTGCATCATATCGATCGCAGATTTTCTAGTGTGTTAAAAGATAGAAAACTCAGACGACGAAGGTAGTTTAAGTTGGGGAGGCCGGCTCGAGCTACATAGAAGCCTTCTGGTGAAAGATCTTTGAACGCGTTCTAAAGCATTTATGAGGCCAATAGAAGTTGAGGAACAGATCTCAGATCCATACTCTAGGAGTGGCAGCATATAAGTCTTGTAAGCTTTGAGTAGTACCGGTATTGATGATGTTTTTAGAGATCGGAAGAAGATATATACTTACTAGCTTTGCTGATAGTACTTTCAATATGAGTGGAAAATGATTGAACTATCGCACAGCAAAAAGATAGTCCACCAGGCGGGATTGAACCCAACTATCTCTGACTCAAACCGGGAGCGCGTGTTACCATTACACCACGGGGACACATTGCTATTCCGTGCGATAGTGTTATATGAAAGGCTCATGTGGCTTTTTCTTTTAGTCAGCATGCTTATCAAGCGATTGCGTCATGAATGGAGCGTAACTCCAGAATTCACGATTAAGACAGAAGAGAGATCGAAGATGGATGATAAATTTTCAAATGCTAAGTTACACAGTTTAAAGGCAGTGACGCCTGGTTAAGATGACAAATGATTGAACTATCGCACAGAAAAAACTAGTCCACCGGGCGGGATCGAACCCAACCATCTCTGACTCAAACCAGGAGCGCGTGTTACCATTACACCACGGGTACACATTGCTATTAAGTGCGATAGTGCTATATGAAAGGCTCATGTGGCTTTTTCTCTTGGTCACGCATGCTTATCAGGCGATTGCGTCATGAATGGAGCGTAACTCCAGAATTCACGATTAAGACAGAAGAGAAATCGAAGATGGATGATGCTAAGTTACAAAATAATGTGTTTTCTGAGGAGTCGTTGAAAAGATGCAGTTTGGTTAGTCGTTTATTGGACGTTTCGGCTATAAAGCCATCATCAGCAATTACCTCAAAATAACGGAATAAAAACATGGAATAAAATAAATACGGGCTATGGCAAGAAAAAAACAATTGATTGTGATGTAGGAAAATGAAAGAGGATCTCCGGTGAGAGAGCGAGTTGGATAATTGATTGTAAGAGAAAGAGAGAGGTTGAAACCTATGAGTGGGAGGAAGAGGAGAGAGAAATAAGTACATGAGGGTTATATTATGAGAGAGAGAAGAGAGAGTTGTGCACGCTTTTCTGCCAATTCAGTCCTGTTATTTATGGATGGTTCATGAGACTGAATGAGAAAGGCTTCGGCGATGCGACGTCTGATTATATTGGGTTCAATGGTGAGGATTGTACCGGTGAGGGTAATAGGGGTGCTGTTGTGTACTGATTTAGAATGTTGGGCAAATGTATTGGATGAATAGGATGGGAGTTGGGGTTTTCGTGTTGCACAGATATGTTCCGTCATTCTATCATAGAGGGGTCTGCCCGTGTGCCCTATGTATGATGAGCCAGAATCATTACATTTGATACAATAAACAGCACCTATTACATTACAACAACCATTCCTAGCATGAGGGCAGAAAATGCAGTTACACAGTTTTACACAGTTTAACGGCATGAGTGGAAAATGAGTGGAAAATGATAATGAGCTTTCAAATAAAATTCCGAAGATCAGACACTTTGCGAATGAGATGTAGAGAGACCATTTGAAGGCTTTTCCGGCTATTCAGTTCAAAGATATTTGTAGAGCAATGATATCATCGGAGAAAATCTTAACATCATCGGCATAAATAAAACAATGAACATTCCCTGGAACCTTGTGAACAACATCATTTATGAATATCGAGAAGAACAAGGGGCCTAAACAACTTCCGTGAGGAACGCCTCAAATGTATAGTTAATATCAGAACCCCTTCAAGAAGGCAATTTCGAGACATTTTCTTAATTCGCTAAAAGCGTTTCAAGAAACTTTTGATTGCGATTGGAGAACTTGCGCTGCACCCTTGAAATATAAATTTGAAGAGAGAAAAAAAACTAAATTCCGATCTCTTTTGGATTTTTCCGATCCTTTTTGTAAAAAAAAAACGTTCTACCAAATATTTGATGCTGTCATATTCGATTTCTCTACTCCTATCTCGAAGACTCGATCTCTTACTCTCTATTTCCTTGTTTTTTCTCTCATTTTCTATATCTGTCTTTTTCAGTCTTACTATATCCCTATCTTTCTCCGTCTCTCTCACTTTCTCTATATCTCTTTCTCAGTCTTACTACATATATCCCTTTCTGTCTCTTTCACTTCCTCTATCTCTCTCTATCGGTCTTACTAAATATCTCTTTCTCTCTCTATATTTATCTCTCTATGTCTTCTCTTATCTCTCTGTCTCCTCACCGCTCTTCTACAAGTGTCTCACTCTCTTTCTATTCCCGCTTGTCCAACTCTATTGCTCCGTAGTTCAATCCAGTTCGGCATCAAGTCAATCAGGTACGTTTTTGCCCTGGCGAGAGATCGGGACCAATTGAGCAATACAATTTCCACTAACTCCCAGTTACAGTTAAGTTAAACCTCCATTGTGATTTTCTGGTTTTCTATTCATAGTATTTTACTTTAGTAACTTTTCCTCTCAGTAATATCTCTTCGGGCATGAATTAGTGGTCCACCATTTAAATAGAAGTGTCACCAAATAAAATAGTAACGTCCACCAAATACTATTTTTAACTATTTTTTACTATTTTTAACGTCCACCAAATAAAATAGTAACGTCCACCAAATAAAATAGTAACGTCCACCAAATAAAATACTAACGTCCACCAAATTTTGTGGGCACGTCCACCGAATTTTTTTCTTGTGAACTTCACCACGCCATTTTTTTCTCACCTGACACCAACCTGTGTGGTTTTTTTTCCACCAAATTAAAAGTCCACCAATTTTTTTTCGTGAAGTTCACCACGGCATTTTTTTTCACCTGACACCAACTGTTTGGTTTTTTCCACCAAATTAAAAGTCCACCAATTTTTTTCGTGAATTTCACCACGGCGTTTTTTCTCACCTGACACCAAAAGTTACATTTTCTGCTCTCTCAGTGAGTTGTTTTCGATGTTTTTTTGTAGTGGAGGTGAGTAGAGCCAACTTTTTCCTAAGCCTTAGCGTTTTTAATGTAAAAAATTTTTTTGCAGTTGCAAAATCAATTTTTTTTTTCATTTTTAAAACCTTTTTTTAGCTATTATAGATGAAATTATAAATTTGTATACAGTAATGGTGGGCATTGCCCGCGAGTGTTCTCTCCCTCTCCTGCCCCTGTATTGTGTCCCCAACAACAAAACACGTTGGGTATTAGATATACATTTATCAGGGACGTAAGATATCAAAGGGGTCACGAGGTCGGGGCTTGGGGTTCGTCCCCCTCTCTCTCTTCGATCGCTCTCTGTGGCCTCTTTTATCTCCTGGCTCTTGGCTCCTCCTTCTTAGCAAGCTCCGCCTCCGGCTCTGGAATCATAATGATTAGTACAGGCTTTGAATTGCACAATGCTTTATGATATTGCTTACACCTTCCACCTTACCATCAAAGACTGTCCTCAGTCTTTATAAAAAATAGCTAAAATTTAGTTACTATGAACTATTAAATATTAAAACTACCCTATTATTGACCTCGTGTTAAAGTGAAAGGTAAAAAGACCCAAAAGATGAAAAACCTGAAGGGCAAAACGCCCAAAGGCATACGTTTTGCATGAAGATTTAAAATTATGAAGAGGATGGAAAGAAAAGCAAGGTTAACGATGGGATCAAAATTTGCTAAATAAATTGATGATTCATGAATAATTGAAATGAGGGCTTTTATGTGAGATAACGATAGACATGACGGTTAAGGTCCTTGTAATATCGCGATAGTACATCATTAATGTAAAAAAGGGGGACCACTGGCTCTCATACGCTTTCACAATGATTCCCTCCTCTTACGCGATCGCAAATTATATTTATGCGTCGCCTCTTTCTCGGGTTTCGTTCTCTCCGTTGAAGGTGGTGGGGATTTTGGCCTACCCATAATGGGTCTAGGCTCGAAGTTGATGTTAATAAATTGTTGTTCCTCTTCCTGCGTTGGCCATGGCGTTGTCAGTGCTGGGCCTGAAAGCATGACGCATCTTTTTACTTGGTTCATGTGGACTCTTTTGGGTCCTGCTTGTGGACTTGTTATACTAATGATCGTAAGATGAGGTCGATCGACTTCTAACACTCGATATCGTCCCAGCCATGGAAATCTTAATTTTCTTGACAGTCCTTTAGGGTTGGAAAAATCTTTTAAAATCACTGTTTCTCCTACATTTATTTCGAGAGGTTTTAAATGCGACTTATCTGCTTGCTTTTTAAAAGCGGCACTGCTTATTTGATTCTGTCTTGCGGCTTCTTCCCAGACTGAGTGCAGGGTGGCCACCAATGACGCTTTGTATATTCCAAAATCATCCATGACTGTAGCATGTCGTTCTTCTGAGTAATCAAGCATTAGATCAATGTTAAATAACGGATCTCTACCAAAGACCAGAAAAAATGGGGTTTCACCTGTACTTTCGTGAACGGAAGTATTGTACGCAAAAGTAATGCTTGGTAAGAATTCGTCCCAGTCTAATTGGTTTGTGCTTGTATATGCCCTTAACATAGGTTGGAATGTGCCAAATACTCGTTCGCATGCCCCATTCCCTTCGTGGTGGTATGGTGTTGCAAATTTGTGTTCTATGTGCATCATTTTACCTAGCTCCGTAATCAGTTCTGAGTGAAAATAGGATGCATTATCTGAAATGAGCTCCTTCATTGTTCCGTGTTTTAGTATCATTTCGTTAACTATTGCCCTTGCTATATTCACCGAGTTTGCTTCTTTAAGGGGTGCGGTGACTACGTATTTGGTAAAATGATCTATCATACACAAAATGTAATTGTTACCTGTCTGGCTTGTGTGTATGGGCCCGGTCAGGTCTGTGTAGATTTTCTCGAATGGGGCGTGTGCGAAAACCGGTGTTAATTTCTCTCGATTGGCGTCGTTTGGTCTTTTACGCTGGCAAACCTCGCAAGCTCTGCAATTCTTATAAATTTCCGAACGCATTGCTGGCCAAAAGTACTTTCGTTTAATTTTAGCTAAAGTCTTCTTCCAGTTAAAATGTCCTCCTGCTGTAGGTGATACGTGATATGCTGTAAAAATTGGGACTCTCAAGACTTCAGGGGTTAGTAAAACCGTTTTTCGTGAACTTGGATTTTTTAGTGATCGCTCATTTTTATAAACGCATCCGTTTTGTCTTATGAAACAATCCTGAGCTAAATCTAATATCTCTTTTTCTGTATTTTCTTCGTCGGTGATTGTTAACGTCTCTCCGCTTATTATCTTTCTAATCAATGTGCATAGTTTGTCTTTAAGCTGTTCTTTTAAGACATCGTATGGCTTGATTTTCTGATATTGAATAGTTTCGTGGCAACTGCCAGTTTCGATTGCTAAACAAACGGGGAATTCTATTATGTCTTCACTCTCCTCCTCGTGAATGATTATATTGGCGTTTTCTATTCGAGATAAGAAATCTGCTACTACATTCGCTTTTCCTTTAATGTATTCGATTTTAATGTCATATGTTTGTAACTCAACTATCCATCTAGCTAGGTTATCGTGGAGATTGACATGATCCAATACATAAGTCAGTGGTTTATGATCTGACTGAACTAGTGTTTGGTTGCCGTAAATAGTTGATTTGAAAAATCTCAAGGCTATTACTATCGCGTATATTTCTATGTGCGTTGCTGGCCATTTTCTTTGTGACTCAGTTAGTGACTTGCTAAAGTAACCTACTGCTGCGAGTTCTTTGCTATCCTCTACTTTCTGTAATAACGCTGCTCCAATTGCCAACGTGCTTCCGTCTGTGTGCAAGATGAATTCATCATCTCGAGGGAATGCTAAACATGGTCTGTCGATTAAGATATTTTTTATTTTTTCAAATGCTTCTTCGTGCTCTTCGTTCCATTCAAAGCCGCCTTTTGTTTTGGTCAGTTGATATAATGGGGATGCTACTGTAGCGAATCCTTTTACGAATTTTCGGAAAAAATTAGCCATTCCTATGAACCTTTTCACTTCCTTAGCGTTTTTGGGCCTAGGACAATTTTTTATGGCTGTTATATTTTTCTCGGCTGGGCTATAGACTCTAGATGAAAGTTCGTGACCTAGAAAGCATATCTTTCTTCTAGCTATCTCTTTTAATTTCTTTCCAGACGCCTTTATATTGAATTGCCTGAACCTTTGTAGAATCGATTTTAGTGTTTTCAAGTGAGAATCGAAATCTTTATTAAAGACTACAATGTCATCTAAATATGCTAAGCAATTTTCTTCTAAACCACTTAGAATTTTCGCCATTGCTCTCGAGAAATGAGCTCCTGCGTTTTTAAGTCCGAATGGTAAGTATACAAACTCATATACTCCTTGATGAGTTAACCAGCCGCACTTTGCTTGACTTTCTTCGTCCATTAGTAGTTGCATATATCCGCTGGCTAGGTCTATAGAAGTGTAAAAGTTATTGCCTGCTACTTTTTCTAGAATAGTTTCTATGCGCGGTAAAGGATAATGGTCTGGAATGGTTACCTCGTTCAAAGGCCTGAAGTCTAAGCACACGCGAAGTGATCCGTCACTTTTCTTTACTAGTACTGTATTATGGACCCATGGTGTATCACTTTCTCGAATTCTGCCGGATTTGAGCAAACTGTCTATTTGCTCATTCAATTCTTTCTGGAACTTGATTGGTATTTTCTGAGGTCTGGGCTTGCTATTTGGAATTTCAGTTGAAGTTTTGATGTGCACCAAAGATGAGTCGTATGATCCTAAGTCATAACTCTAACTAGATATTCGATCTTCGAATTCTTCGAACAGTGATTTTAGCTGGCTGCGTTGTTCTTCTGTGACGTCTGACAGCTCTAAATTTTTATTTATTTCATGTAACATTTTTTGTTCGTTTCGCGGCAACTGCCGATTTTGTTCGCATCCTCCTCTAGTGGACTCGGAGTTTGCGGGTTGTAGATGTAAGACGGATTAGGATAATTTTCCTGGGGCTTCGCTTGCTTTGTCTTGTAGTGTTTCTAATTCAGTTATTTCTAAAGGGGTCGCGTTTGTTATATGCTGATTTTTGAATAATATTATTTCATGCTCGTTAGGGTTTGTTATCAAGAGAAAAACTTTAGATCCCTGGATTACGGCGGGTGGAGTATACATTTCGGGGTGTTGCTTGATTCTGGTTATGCCTTCAGTTTGCAGTATGTCGCTGACTGTGGGGTCAATGCGACATGTTATCATTGTTTCTGTGTTAGGTCGACATATTGTTGTCTCCGCTAGCCTTACTTTTGTTATTTTTAGCGCTTCCGTTTCGTCATTGACGATGGGGATTTCGCAATTTTCAAATACGATGCGGTTTTCGTCGTACTGTATTTGCCAGCTTGGTAGCCTGCGTAATACATCATTGCCTAGAATGACGTTATACCGGTCTGCCGCAAGGGATATGCAATTACACGTTTATATCTAACATCTCATTTCCTACCAACAGTTCTACTGTTGCTCGACCGGCCATATCTATCGGTACTCCTGCTACTCCTGTTGCTCTTGGGACGTCGCTTTCCTCCAATTTTGGTATCCCTATTAGTCGAGCTAAATCTTTGCTTGCTACTGTAATACCGGCACCTGTATCTACTAGAGCTAGCATCCAAAATCCGTTGAGTTGGACCGGAATTTGAATCGTTGATGAGTGTACTCTATTTATTGAAATTGTGCATAGAGGAGGGGTCAATGGGTGTTGTGAGAGATATGTCGTTGGTGTTGTTAATTCTATCTCCATTCTGGGTTTCTCACTTCTTATTTGCTGAAGCGTGCTCGCGTTTTGCGGATTTATGCTTGTTTCGGCGCAACTGCGCGGATTTGGCCAACTATCCAGATTTCTACGGTACGAGGTCAAATATGATAAAAGGGCTAGAGAGTTAGAGATTTTATAAATAAAAACAATGATTTTTGCTGTGACACATGTAGTACAAAGGGTTACCCAGATGTAATAAAGGTTCCAGTCCCCCAAAAGCATTTTCCAAGTCCATTCTTTCGTTTCTGAATTCAGATCTAATGAGACTTTTGTTCCGTGGTGGTCTATCCACGTGTCATCTTTAGACTCCCATTGGGTTGTCCATGTGTGGTCTTCTAAAATCTCTGAGAAGTTTGTCAGTGCCAAATTATAAAAGATGGTCAATTTAGGCCGCCATTCAAAATTCTCTACCATATGTTTGCCTATTGTTGGAATGCTATCCTTCTGCAGTATCGAGATTGTTTCTCCTAATGCGTCAAACTTCTCGAGTACAGTGCCTGATTCGAAGAAAAATATTTGATTTTGCGAGCATTCCTTTTTATTAGCTGTTTTTTGAATGATTCCTGATACTGGGTCTACAAAAGTTTCTATCGTGCCTGTCGGAGAAGTGACTCGCGCTTTTGGTTTGTCGAAACAGGTTCCGTTAAATGGGATCATTTTTACTGATCCCTTAGGTATTCTGGAACACCTGAATATTTCTATTATTCCGCCTCCTGCGTATCTTGCCGATACGTCTGATCTATTCGTGAGAGCTCGAACAGCTAGTGTTGGGTTAACGTTGAGTGCCACTTGCAGTGAAGCTGTGAACATGGTCATGCGCTCACACATCGATCTTACTGCGTGTTGCATCAATCCCGTCATGCTGTTTACGGCCGCGTGTTCCGAAGCCAATAGCTGGGAAGCGTGTTGGTTTGAGTAAATTGGTGCTGCGTCTCGTTTGACTTTCTTCCAGATCAGGATGGCGAAGCCTTGGTCTGTCGCTGTTAGGCTCTTGCCACAGTTGCTTACTGTTTTCTCATTGTCCCATGACAAGGCAAATTGTTTGTCCGAACTGATCCATACCCTTCCAATCAGGTCACCTTTCTTTGTTCCGAAAAATATGAAGTCACATTTTTCTTCTAATTCTGGAACCCAAACCATTATACTCCCTTTTTTGAAGGAACAAACTCCTTCTTGATAGGAGCAGCTACTCAGATCGGCTATATCTGAATGTGGGTTTGTGTTTGAGTGCCTGGTGATGACTGGTGCTGTGTTCAAGACACAATTTGTCACCTGTACGCTTCTAGTTTTCATACTTGAGAAAGGTGGTGTACCCCACGGTATATCTATTTTATTATCTGTCCTCCAAATTCCCTGGTATTCGATCAAGGTGCCATGCTCGCACGTTTTGAAGTGAGACATGTGCTCGCATTGATCTTTGGAGACGATATGTCTGGTTTCTGAGTTTTCTTGCCAGCGTCCGCCAAAGAAGTATTGGTAGTAATTAATCTCCGTCGTTATTATTTCGCAAAATGACCCTTGAGATGAATACTGTCTTGTGTTAGGTCGATAAATTTCTAGAGTCAATGGTTTCGTCGTGGCGTTCGCTGGTGGGATCATGCGAGAGCAATCGTACTTCAAAGGGAAGCGGAATATTTCGGGAGATTGATCGAATGGGCAGATCCATGTTGTTATGGCATTTGTCGGGCTTGTCATGCTTATTAACAATATCAAAGGCATTAAACTTGCTATGCGGCTAGACGAACTAGCGGCTTTCGTTGTTTGAGGGGTGAACTGCTCTCTTGCAAGAGAGTTGTTTCTTTGCACCTGTAAATTTACTCTCTCTTCGCTCTCGGCTGCACGAGCTTGTGCTTTTTCGAGTGCTTGAGTCAAATTATCCAAGACTGTTGTTGTATTACTCATTATTTCTTCTGATACGAAATTTAGCGGTGCGTTCTGCCTGACATCGTTTCTATGGCCTTGGGATATATTATTCCGATTTCTGAGCTGATTGTAATGATATGTCTGGGACTGATTCGTTTGTCTGAAGTTTCCTGTTGTAGCTCGTTGCATGTCTATCTGCTTAGTCCTGCATGCTGCGACTAGGTGACCAAGGCGACCGCAGTAAAAGCATCTGTTATTAGGTTCTCGCATATTTCCGTAATTAGACCCTGGTTGCTGATAACTGTTTCTAACGTTTGATCTTTGAAAATTCTCTCTAACTTGAACATTTTGGAAATTTCGGGGTCTGTTTTGCGTCTCCCTTGTTGGTGGGCCTCTATTTTCGAAAGCGTGTAGAGTGGGGTTCGCTAAGGACTCAGCTGCACATTCTAGCAACGTGTGTTCTACGGCTATTGCTTTACGTACCGCTTCTTCGAAAGATGTCGGTTCGCTCAACATTACCTGCAGTCTAATGGGTTTTCTTAGTCTGGAAATAAATTCTTCGAGCATTCTTTCTTTTTGGGCTTCTTGTGCCAAGTGTCCCGTGGCCGATCTAACCAAGGTGGTGATTTTATCGCTGAATGCTGATACACTTTCACCTATGTTGTGCGTACATGAGCTTAAAGCTTGTCTTGCTAGCGCTTTTTGTTGGTTGCTGTCGTAGTATGATCTAAGGTGGTTTACGACTCTGCTGAAGTCTTTTCTATCGGTATTAGATAATTCTTCTATTTTTTCGCGAGCGCTGCCTTCAAGGTAAGATATCAGGTAATTTGATTTCTCTTCAGTGGTGAGGTTGGGCCCTCTTACTCTCAATAAGTCTTCGAATCGCCTTAGCCAGGTTGCAAACGCGATTTCGCCTGTTCCTGTAAATGAAGACAGCCCTGTTCCGTGCTGTTGCGTACTTATCATCATAAGAGACGGCGCGCGTTTAGCCTCTGATTTTTCTGTGCTGCCTTCTCTATCATGTGAGTTGAGGTTATCCTCTTGCTGTAAATTATTTGTAATAATTATGGAAGAATTTTGTTTTGATTTCTCGTTCGTGGCAACAGCCAAATGTTCGTCAATATCTGCCTTACTAGAAGTTATCCGGTTCATGGGACTATGTAATAGCAGGTCTTCTAGGGCCTTGGCGTAGTTCTGAAATGTTGTATTTCCGAGCTCTGCTTTGTTCCAAGTTTTCTGGATAGCTATAGTTGTAGCATCTCTCAAGTCTCTAGCTTCTAATAGCGTTGCTCCTATGGAGTTTTCACCCTTTTTGAACAATGATTCCAATTCTCTTGTAGGGGGTGCCGATTGCGACCTTGTGGTCGGGCCTACTGTTCTCAATTCTGTGAGAGATCGGATTTTCTCTTCGTCTATCATTTTGTTTTTCGGGGCGACTGCCCTCTCGTGAAATCGGTGAAGGATTCTCAGGAAAAAGACTTCCCCTTTCGGGTATTATTGATTGTATCGGGGCAACAGCCCTTCAAGATTTGAAGACAAGAATCAGCAAAGACTTCCCCTTTCGGGTATTATTGGTTGTATCGGGGCAACAGCCCTTCAAGATTTGAAGACAAGAAATAAATTTGAAAGGGGAATTCGATGAAGCGCGCTGAGTTTCTCTGTCGAAGAACTGAAGTGATTATTATTGTGTTGAGCAGTGTTTTTAAAGGGATAAAACTTCTGAAGAATGTGGTAATGGATTGTGTATCTAATTTTTTAATCTTTACTTGGTTTTGAGAATTTGATAAAGTGCCATTAGCGCGTTTTGTTTTCCTTTGCTTCTTCGCTCTTCTCTATTTTCTATTACCGTAACCCCTATCTTGATTGCGAGGGGGGGCTTTTGTTTTGACTTTTCCTCTTTCTCCTCTCTTTTCTCTGTCTTAGTTGTCTCTTGCTCTTCTTTTTTTTGACTTCCCTTTTCCTCTCTTGCCTGTCTTACTCAAAATGACGACCTTTTGTTTTTTTGAAGCTTTGCTAGTGAGTCACCACACGCTACTCTTTTTGACTTTCTTTCTCTCAGACTGCTCTCACTCTTCTTTGTTTTTCTTTGCGTAGAAAGCAAATCACGAATATGTTACACAGATTATAGAAAATAGGACCTTTCAATATAAATTCAAATACTTTTGAATGGTAAGTACCAACAGTATTGTAAAAATAAACACGAAAATGTTAAAAGATCTTTACTTACCATTTTCTGCTCCTGGAGTCATTTTGATTGGCCCTGCGGGTGATGAAAATACAATCGGACCTGTAACAAAATTGATATAAAACTCGAATAGAACTTTTTAGCATCGAATGAAGGTCGGACACAGAAAGAAAGAAAGGTTATTCTGACTGACGCGTAGAAACTTGCTTATTTTCTCTCTCCCTTTCTGTATTAAAAGTGCTTCTGTTGGTTTTTCTTCTACATCCTTCTTCCTCTTTCATTTTCTATTATTTTACTCAAAACTGTTTCTTTCCCTCTCACCATATTTTGAATCTCTTCCCTCTTTTCTCTCCATTTTCTTTTCTCTACGTCTCTGTACTGCTGCTGATTCACATGTCTTTCTTAACACTGAGATATAAACAAAGGTTGGCTAATCTGTCTAGGACAGAAATGCAGCTTCCCTCCAACGCCTTTTGAATGTGGCTTCCTCGCTCCGGTCACTCATATCGCCTAACCTTTTCAAAGCGTAAACAAATTGGTTTATTTTTTGGTTGTTCTTTCGGGGCTACAGCCCTTCGCACACATACACGGAAATATAGACAGACCATAACATTTGAAATCTCTGTTTCTTCCAAAAAGTACATAATCAGACTTAAGTGCTAAAGCTCTCTCATTTTCTCTACATTTTGCTTGTTAAGCTGAGAAGTTGAATTGCAAAGAAAAAATTTGTTAAAAATTCTAATTCAATTGACGGAAAAATTGCGTGATGATAAAGTGCTTAATATAACTGATATGAAAACTTTAAGGTAGAAAAAAGGAAAATCACAGGAAAATTTAACTGGCACAAAAAAATAAAAAAAACTAACCTCATTCAGCTGCTTCGCTCCGACTCTCGCGTGAACTCCATGGGTCTTACTTCCTGCCCATCTTCCGGGGACTCTCCAAAACACTATGGGTTTAACCTTTTTCCCATCTTCCGGGAACGCTGAAACTCTATGGGTCTTACCTCTAGCCCATCTTCCGGGGATACACTGAAATACTATGGGTCTTACTTCTAGCCCATCTTCCGGGGATACACTGAAATACTATGGGTCTTACTTCTAGCCCATCTTCCGGGAACACTGAAACCTCATGTTCTTGAAAAGAACCATGAATGCTGTCGACAGCCTTCTTTTGTTTCGGGGCAACAGCCCCCCATGCATGAACTACCAAAACTAACACAGTGCAACGAAAAAAAAAATTTTTTTTTTAAAAAAAGGTGCAGTGGAGAGAGAGGTGCGACTTGCGCAACAAAGGGGAAGGGGGGGCCCATGGGAAAGAACCACTCGCTGCTACCAGTAATGGTGGGCATTGCCCGCGAGTGTTCTCTCCCTCCCCTGCCCCTGTATTGTGTCCCCAACAACAAAACACGTTGGGTATTAGATATACATTTATCAGGGACGTAAGATATCAAAGGGGTCACGAGGTCGGGGCTTGGGGTTCGTCCCCCTCTCTCTCTTCGATCGCTCTCTGTGGCCTCTTTTATCTCCTGGCTCTTGGCTCCTCCTTCTTAGCAAGCTCCGCCTCCGGCTCTGGAATCATAATGATTAGTACAGGCTTTGAATTGCACAATGCTTTATGATATTGCTTACAATACAGATATAAACCACACTAAAAAAAAGAAGTTTTTTCTGGAAATTTTGTTGTTTTTTTCTGAAAAAATTTTTTTATACAAAATTTTTTGCAAGAACCAGAGCCCTGATGCTCAAAATGATATCCTATGAAGAAATTTTTCGAAACCAAAGCGTTTAAAGCCCACGAGCGCTGCCACTTTCAACAGAATGACCTAAAGAAAACATTCAACAACAAAAAACACTCATAAAAAACTTTACTCCCGCGAAAATTACCTCCACTACAAAAAACCATCAAAAACAACTCAGAAAAAGAGAGCAGAAAAAGTAACCTTTGGTGTCAGGTGAGAAAAAAATGCCGTGGTGAATTTCACGAAAAAAAATTGGTGGACTTTTAATTTGGTGGAAAAAACCATACAGGTTGGTGTCAGGTAAGAAAAAAATGCCGTGGTAAAGTTCAGAAGAAAAAAAAATTTGGTGGACGTGCCCACAAAATTTGGTGGACGTTAGCATTTTATTTGGTGGACGTTACTATTTTATTTGGTGGAAGTTAGTATTTTAATTGGTGGACGTTACTATTTTATTTGGTGGAAGTTAGTATTTTAATTGGTGGACGTTACTATTTTATCTGGTGGACGTTACTATTTTATTTGGTGGACGTTACTATTTTATTTGGTGGGCGTTACTATTTTATTTGGTGGAAGTTAGTATTTTAATTGGTGGACGTTACTATTTTATCTGGTGGACGTTACTATTTTATTTGGTGGACGTTACTATTTTATTTGGTGGACGTTATTATTTTATTTGGTGGACGTTACTATTTTATTTGGTGACACTTCTATTTGAATGGTGGACCAATAATTTTTCCCCTATCTCTTCTATGCCTCGTTTTTAGAAGTTTTAATGTTATCTCTTTCTCTCTTTCTCTTTTTTTTCTCTTTCCGCATCTTTCTTTTATCACTTTTTCTCTCTATTTCTCCCGTTGTCCCATATTTTCTTTCTCTGATTTCCTGTCTCTTTTTTCTCTCTCTTCTATCAAGAAGATAATTCAAAGTTTCAGTCGGCCTTTGCGGAACTCATGAGATTTTTATAAGTGTTTTCACAAGTCAATCAACTTTCAGTTTGGTATTCTTTGAAAATAAAGATGGATAGTCTTGGAAAGTTTTTACAGACGTCTTGATGACAGGAGCTGCTTTTAAAAAAAATTTTGTCAGGAATCATAATAAACCTGAACATGTCTTATATTACATAATTCTCAGATCAAGAATAAGTTTTTTTAATAATGTAATATGTTTCTTTTGAGAAGAAGTGTTTATTGACTGGCAAAGCAATAAGATTTTATTGACTCGAAAAGCTTATAATTAAAAAATTTTCGTTTCGTTTATGAGTTTGGAAAAAAGTCTGTTCAGAGCTTGCGGAAGTTTCTACAGTTTGCATGATTTCGTTTTCTGGGTGAGTACTTCTTTTTTTTCCATGCGAGTTAATTTTTATGCTTCTATGTTTATCGCCTCTCGCACTATCTATCGCCTTCCTCTTTGTTCTCCTTCTCTCTCTCTTTTTTTCTATTTCTCATTTTATGACGTCCTTCCTGTTTTCTCATTTTGAAAACAATTCAAGTTATAATTCTTGGAAATGTTTTGAATTAGGAAAAAGCTTCTCTACTTGTTCTAAATTCACTTGTACAATATCATCTTAGTGTGCTAGACGATAACTTATATACCTTTCAATAAGTTTATCATCACATCTGTAATATGAATGTTTAAAAAATCTATTTCAGTTTGTCAATTTGGGTGAGTGTATCATTGGCCTGCAGTCCATACTTGGTTACTTTCTCATTCAATATCTTTGATAAATAAAAATAATTAAATAAAAATAGTAAGTCAAACTCTCAGTGCATGATCAACATACCATCATACACTTCATGTTTGTTAAACTCTAAAAAAGTGAAGTACAACAAGAATTTGGATATAGGAATTGACTGAATCGATCCGTCGATTCAGATCGAATATATAGATTCCAAAAAAACCGAGTTTGGGTTATATTTCCACATTTCTGAACAGTTTTCCACTTCTTGCTTACACAAATTAAAATAATCATAACGCGCTCAATTTCGTATACAAATGCATATGTACATATATATATGATTGATGGGTGGGTTCGATCCCGGGCTAGCTTTTCTCCGTGCGCTAGTTTTCAGAATCAACTGTACAGAATAATCCTACACCTACCATGTTTTCAACAAATTAGCGAAACAGACTGATAGTTTTTTTTAATATATCTTTATTTTGCGAAATAATTGTAGAATTTTCAGCGAAATCCGTATAGTTTGAGTTTGGATCCGACCTACAGAAGCCGATATGTACAGAATATGTACGGTAATCGCGGACTCAATCCGTACGCTCGCAACATTTATACCCGAAGCAGTCTAGGAACGTATGTAGGGAGCGAGCTTGGGTTAACTTTCAGCTCTTGCTTGTTTTCTTAGTTTTTTTAAGATGTGCAAAAAGCTTACAGGTTCTCATTTTATTACCATTGTTTTGTTTTCGGAAAGGAGTTAGTTTTAGTGTTATTATTTTGTCCGAAACACATTCATAATACTTCGGGGAAAATGATGTTATTTCGAAAGAGGTTCTTTGTAAAAAAAAAAATGCTGATAGAAAATTTCTTGAAATGTTCGTGATACGTGACATCGTTATAGCCGAATAGAAGTACAGTTCGCCAGGCTAAATTTGACTAACTGATAGGGGGAGAGAGAGAGATAGAGAGAGAGAGCGAAAAATAAAAAGAGAGAGCTAGGAGAAAGCGAGGGAGAGAGCCAGAGAAAAACAGAGAGAGAGAGCGAGAGATAGAAAGAGAGAGAGTTAGAGATAAAAAGAGAGAGAAATAGAGAGAGACAAAAAGAGAGAGAAAGAGCCAGAGAGAGAAAGAGAAAGAGAGAGCGAGAGATAGAAAGAGAGATAAAGAGCGAGAGAGAGAGAAAGAAACTCAAGCAAGTAACGGTTGCTCTCCAAGTTTTATTTTTATCTTTCATCATCTTTAGGACGGTATGAAATCATCCCTAGAGCAAGAGAAAAAAGAATTTCTCCGCTCGGTTCTCAATCGTCGAAAACCTAGAGAAAAAATTATCTTCAAAGATCTGCATGGTCTAAAAAGGCTTCCAAGAGTCCTCAATTCCATTAAAACTCATCCTTTTAGAAAGATGGATGTGTCCATTTTGTACAGTCATTCGTATGTGGTAATGAGAAGCGATTGCATAGGAACAGAGCGAATTAAGTTACGTAAAATTAAGTTTTTTTTAATAGTGTAAATCTTCTAATAATATTAACATTTATGAATATATAAAAACAGTTATGATTTCGCAATCAACACAAGAATCGATAAATTCATTGATCAGTAAACATAAAGAAGTTATGATTATGGATATTCTTGCAGGACTGGGCTCAACGGACTGAATGGTGTTGGCGCTGGCCTTGGTCTCCCGTTACGCTCACTCTCCGGCTCTAGCAGATTTCCATACACGTTTCCCATTCAACAATATCCTCGATATGGTGGCAAGAAATGAAATAATATTTTATAGTACTTGTTTATTTCAAAAGTTGTTCCATGTCTCCCAAAACAGAATATTTCTTCTTGACCGTGATTCTAGTGAAACTGTATTTATGAGCATCAAATATAATAAATAATCTTCCGTTATAATAATTTAAATGCCTCTATATAAAAAATATAATAAATGCCTCTACGGTTGCCCAGAACTTTTTCTTCAAAGTAGAGTCGTAAATATACAGGGTGTTTCAAAAGTACTGGCACAAAGATTTTACCTTCTATTTTCATTCATTATCAGCGAATCAGGTTAATATAATTAAAAATGTTTATCAACAATTTCAACAATTATGTTTTACAATAGTCACTCAATATTATTTCCTTTGGCCTTAATAACAGCTTTGAGACGACGAGGGTATGCCTCGATGGTTGCCCGCAGTGTCTCTTGTGGAATAGCGTCCCATGCTCGTGTAAGGGAGACTTTGAGCGCTTCCAAATTTTTGTGAGATTTTGCACAAGCCTTTGCCTCCAAAATAGCCCATATGGAGAAGTCGAGTGGATTGAGGTCGGGGCTATTAGCCGGCCATTTATTGGCCGGTATGAAGTCGGGCAGATGATATTTGCACCACTCTTGAGTCTTCTTGGCTCGGTGTGCTGGGGCACCGTCCTGTTGATTAGTCCAGTTGTTGGTTTTGAAGTGAGCCTGAGACCGAGGTAGAAGATGCTTCTCAAGAATTTCATCAATGTACGCGTTAGTATCGATTTTTGTGCCTTTCGGCAAAAAAAGAGGAGTGCGACCACTGTAGGGGACTGCCGCCCAAACCATGACTTGTGCAGGATGAGAATTGCATTCGATGACCCAACGTGCATCGTTCGCTTGCTGTGAACTCTCCGCGAGTATTCTGGAGTTTTGGCGGTTGTTATGAGCCTCTACTGTAAAAGTTTCTCATCTGAGAAAACCGTTGTCAAGTTGGTCTCCGTTTTCGGCCCGCGCCAGTAGCAAGCAACATTTTTCCCGTCTTCCTTTTCTCTGAGCTTCAGTCAGGTCATGTCTTTTTTGGAACTTGTAGGGAAACTTCTTGAGCTTTTTTCTGACGACTCGCCACATCGATGCTACTGAGAGATGAAGCTCAGTTGCCATTTACCTCTGCCCTTTGCGCTGTATCCGCTTCGTGACAATTTTCGTGATACCAGAAGAAGTAGCGGTGACCGGTCTACCGGAGCGTGGACGATCCTCTTGAGTTCCACGTTTGATAGTGTGGTAGACGGTTCGACGAGGAACATCCAGCATGTTACTGATCTCTGAAGGTTTGCGTTCCGCACGACTGAGTCAGAATCGCGGAAGGTTTCGAACTTGGACGCGCCGTTCAAATACAAAACAAAGGGAACAATTTATAATTTCGAACACATTATCAAAAAGACTAGAGAATTTGTGATGTCATCCCAAGTCAATTGATCCATGGAGCGTGTGAGAGGCGCGCGCGAAAACTGTGCCAGTACTTTTGAAACACCCTGTAGTTCAAAGTCTTCAAAGTCTTCTTCTTTCTCAAAGTTCAAAGTCGTATATATATATAGTGTATTTCAAGCAGTGCACACTATTTTCCAAGAAATGATTTGTGCACAATATTATCCAAGCAGTGGTTTCTGCACAATATTTTCCAATCCTCTTACAATCCATTTCAAGATGTATATTTTCCTGATGAAGCTGTTATAGTTCATACGTTTCTACTTAACAATTACTTTCCGGAAGAGACGCAAGGGTTAAAAATGCCCATTTTATGGGTGATCCTGCCATTCTGTTTGGGAATACTGCATGAACAGGAATTCTGTACAAAGGAACCATCAGATACAGCGGTTCTACCCACCGAATACCTCTTGAACATGTTTTTCTCGTTCATTCATTTATCTAAAACATGTCTCAACCTCGACGCGCTCCAACTTTGGAGCAAATTCGTCAAAAATTCTCTTCATTAAAAACATTTTAGCTTGAAATAAATGAGGCCAGATTCGAAGAATCGATCGGTGTTATTGGTTTGATTTAAGTTAACTAAACTTGATGAACCGTTAACGAGAGATAATCTGGAGTGTTGAGGTTCTTCTTCTTCAAAATTCAATTATCACCGTGTGTTTTATGTTTTCTCGGAGACGATACCAACCACCGTTTGAAAACCAACCACCGTTTTTTGCACTTTGTTCAACGCTTGATCGGTACATTTTCTTGCTTGACATAGTTATAGCGTGAGAAAACAATCAGCTCGCTCGTGTTATGTGGGTCAATCAACACTCGAAAAGCCCTGAGCCAAATTCATCGCAGCGGTGCAACCCAAAAGATCTGTCATCCAATGAAACTGTAAAACTAAGCAAAACTCCGTGCAGGCGAAAAAAAAAAGCTCACATTTCGTCTTTTAGTTCATCTTTTTTTTTTTGCAAAAGTACAAAGCGTCAATTTGAATTTTAGGGCTTCGACAAAATTTGAAGGAAATGCTTTGTCTCGAAATTTTCCAGTTTTCGTTTTTATGGTTTTCAAAAATCAATTTCAAGAGCTAAACAACGAGATAAAAATTTTTTTGGTAGAGTCAACATCCAGTGTCTCTCGATTCAGCGTTGTCTAGACTTAGAAACGGCTTCTTTTCCCATTAACGTCTCTTCAATCGTCCACCTTCTTTCTGAAATCATTTTGAGCGCAATAATGATATCGACTCAATTGATTACTCTGAAACTCTCTAAGTTTTTTTTCTTTTTAACTGTTCAATCAAAAAAACGCGTTGTTTTTTTTCTTTTTAGATAGTGTAAGTTTTATAAATGAAGATGTATCAAAAAATTTCGAGAGTTATTACAAGAATGACACATAATCGGCAGTGTAAACTTTCTTGGGAGAGAAATCTTTTAAAGATAATATTCAGTGACACGTGAGATCCCCATGATCTGAATTTCATGAAAAGTTAACGAGGTCTTAATGTAAGAAAAGTTCGTGGGATGCATTGAAATTTGATGAGATCTAGGTGCGTGGCGAGTTCATTGAAACTGCCGAAATAAAACCTCAATCGAGTTTTTTCTCTGATTATAAACTTATAAACTGCCTCCCCATCTTTCCCAGTAACATATCCAACTTACTGATATCTTTGCACGAATTCATTTCGATCGATATTCGTCGTGGAGGCATCAAAAACTTGTCAAGAATACAATATTAAAGATTGCACCCGTAATTCAAAAAAGGTAAACAACAAAGTATATATAATGCGAATTGGAAGTTATTCTGATGCGGTAAGCATATTGGGAAACGAGAAAATGACGAAAAAGTCGAAATATTGGGTGCGCAAGAAAATAACCTCGGTTTTTAATCTTCTTTTTTAAAATTATTTATTAAGTCAAACAAGAACCTCAATCGACAAAGTATGATCCATCATGATTGAGTATGTGTTGCCATCGCGTGGGCAGTTCGTGGATGCCCTTGTAGTATAACGACGGAGAGAGCGATTCGAAGAAGTCTTGCAACCATGATTTTACCTCAGCTTCGTTCTCAAATTTTTTCCTCTGCGAGGTGGTTCTGCATGGAGCGGAATAGGTGGTATTCAGAAGGTGCCATGTCGGGCGAGTACGGTGGATGAGGCGTCAACTCCCATCCCAGCTCCAACAGCTTCTGAACCGTTTTTGTGTGGTCGTGCGTTGTCATGTAGGAATCGAATCTTGGCGCTCTCTTCGCCTCGAGCCACCGCGAAGTGCTCTGCAATCTCGTAACAAGTTCGTTTAGGATCGGCTTCGACAAAGGATCGAAGATCCTCAAGATCGAGCTGGCGAGGCCGTCCTGGACGGTCCATGCCTTCCAGCGTGTTGTAGCCTTGCCTAAACCGACTGAACCAAGCCTGGCACTGTCGTTCCTTGCTCGTATGCCTGACATAATTTTCGATGTGCTGCGGCAGCGCTCTCCCCTGCTTGAAGCAGAAGAGAAGAGAGGCCCATAGTATCATTTTTTCGAGCTCGCACCGTTCAGCCATTTGAAAAGCTAATAGAATGAGATGACTGAGAAAAAAACATGAAAGTGAGAACTTCATATATCTTTACTAAAGAAAGTTTTAGAAAACTTCGGGAAAAAATTGACTTTTTTTAAACCGAGATTATTTTCTTGCGCACCCAATACAAGATTGAATAACACGAATGTGTTCCTAAAATGTAAAACAAGTTCATAACCAGGTTTTTTCAAGGAAACATATTCGCGTGAAGAAAAAAAAACAGTTTCAAAAACATTCATCATCTAGAGATATGAGAAATGAACACAAAAACCATGAGTTATTGAACATGACTTAACATGGATGACTTATTGAAATAAGGAAACATACTATTTTCAAGAAAATCATGCAGCATTGAAAACTGCATCTAGAAGAGACAGAAAAAAGAGAAAGAGAGAGAGAGATAGATAGAAAGATAGATAGATAGATAGATAGATAGATAGATAGATAGATAGATAGATAGAGAGAGAGAGAGAGAGAGAGATTAGATGAGAGCAAAGAACATCATTGATGATGAGATATGCTGAATCGGGAATGGCAGAAACGACAAGAGTGTAAGTCGAGAGAAGAAGAAGATGTGGATAGAGAAGCTCCAGGTTCCGGGGGTTGGTCGATGTACCTCAACTTTCATTCATCTTGCATTTGGAGACTCTCGAAGTGTGCAATAAATAGTTCAAAAAACCTATAGGATCTTTTAGGACTAGGTTGGAGCCTATTAGGGTCTTTCAGCAATAATGTTTTTTCTATTGATTTCTCACCATTAGGGTCTACCGGTGAAATTTTTAAGGTTCCCCAAAATTTAAGTCATACATTTAACTTGGAAAACACAACAAGGTCCCTCAGCGCTGAACTTTCGACAAATGTTTGAACAATAGGAGGCTTATTTAAAATATTGATCCTAGAGGATCATGTCCGGGGTTCGATCCCGCTCGACTAATTTTTACCCGTGCAAGGGTTGAATCAATTGTTCTCTCAACCAGGCGCCACTGCTTTGTGTCACTGAGTATTTGAAGATTGATTGAAGAATTATGTACATAATCAAACCTTATCCATCTTATATCTGAGGGTATGAAAGGGATTATGTGCTTGGATATGTAGAGGTTGTCTATGATGAATGCTTCTTTTGAGCCAGCTTTTGCTCGCTTCTGCATGAGGTTTGCGTACAACTCCGAGACAAGAACAACCTGAAAAAAATCTTCAGTTCAAATTTGATCTCAAAATTTTTGCCGCATCAATGACCATCAAAGACGCATCGCTGATTCGTTCAAAAACGCTTTAGGAAAAGCTCTGTGCCTTGTTATTTTACTAGAAAGTCAAGAACACGGCATTTAAGATTTTCATGTAGCACTATCACACGGAATTGCAACGTGTTGCTGTGGCGTAATGGTAACGCGCTCGAATTCTCGGTAAGAAATATGTATGAAAAATAGCTGGGTTCGATCCCACCCGCTGGACTAGCTTTTTTTCCGTTTGAGGTCACTTGTATTATGTGTTCGAATGCAAGTGTATTAGTAGCTGAGTTTGCCTTCGGGACTAACAAAATTTCAGTTTTTTTCAGCTGTTTATTAGTTATTATGGATAACATGCGTTCAAAATAAAACACAAACTAATCGTCATAAACTTTTTTATGTTTTGTTCGAATTAATTTTTTGTACTACTAAATTTTTAAAAAGTTTTGTTCTAATTAAATTTTTTTGTACTACTATATTCGGTACTATTTCATCGGTTGATAGTTAAGGTATTCCGATCAGTGCCTGTTTTCGGTCGTAACCTTGCCCCCGACGACAGCGAGTGCAGATCGAGCATCTTGAATTTTCCTCCCGAAGTAGTGGATTTTACGAATGTATTGGACGCCGACGAGGTCGATGCACATTGTGGTTATGGCGAGGCCTAGAAATTCCCAGCGATTACTTCTTTGTTTCATTGTTCATCCTTGTTTTGAGTTCTAGATTTTTATAACAGGCTGTTTTTGGATTTTTGTAGTTCTGCATTTGAAAACTCTATTTTTTGACCCAATTATTCTACTCATTAAACATTCTGTTTTTTTAAAGATATGTTTAATTTTGTGCTCACTTGCTAATCAATCACATTACATGGGGGAAAAATTCGATCGTCTTCCCTTTCGGACGTGCGCTTGATTGGACCAACAACTGTATTCAACAAACAAGAAAATATGTGGAAGCGTATTTTTCAATTTATTCGCCTATTTTCACGCCTCGAGAAGTGAGCTTCCTTGCTCAAATCCTATTTAACGAATTTAGACGAAGAAGTTCTTGTTTTTGATATTTGAATGTCATTTCAAGTAAATTGACTTACTTATAAATATAAAAATATTTTTCAACTTCTTAATTTCATTCGGCTCAACCAACAAAATTATTGCATTAATTACTCAAGATGGCATACAGTATCACAGAGAAGCCTCAGGAGAAGATTCAGACAAACCGAAAACAATATAGAGTAGTATGATGTACATATATTCGTCTCTTCTCGGCATCAAATCTCCGAAACCTACCTGGAATTCAAATTTTTTCTCAAATAGATTGAACAAGACCTGAAAACCGTTTTTCAAAGGAAACTGAGCTTTTTCTTCATGTTACAGAGGGAGTTTGAAAGTGTTTGTTCGAACATTGAAATTGTTCCATATTTTATATTCACTAGTTTCTCTGGTGTGCTCAACTTCTCGTTTTCACGCGAGAGCTCAAAAAGGTGAACTGTATGTACTTGCGCATACAATCTATACATCATACAAGCTTTTATAGACACTTTTTATAGAAACTTCTCACGAAGTTCAGAAACTAAGGGGTGATATTTGTTGCAGGCTGTTGTACTAACCGTCGTCATAGTGATAAATGACCAGTAGAAAGAGGTGAAGAACGACCAGGGTTCTAATCTACTCATCATCACTCCTCCCAGGGCCGTGTAGAAGATCAAGATGAAGAGAACCAGCATCGCGGGTATCCTCAAACGAGTCGTTCTCCCCGGTTTCTCGGGAACGCTCGTCCTACATTTTCCTAACAAACCTAAGGTTAAATGCACTCGACTTAAAGTTACTCCTCACCTTCATTCCCTCTTCTTTTCTAATGATGTATTGTGATGGATTTCATGCTTGATAACTTCTCCTGATTGACTGCAATAGACTCGATTTTTTTTACCTTTCTACAGAGCTCGGTCTTTTTTTGATTTTTTTATGGCTAATTAAATTTAAAAATTGACGCTTTAAAGTCATTTTGTTTCTAGTGTGATATAATCGAGTGATAATGATACTATAATTTGCTCAACAAGACGTGGATAACCCTTCGCCCTAACCTTTGCTCCTCCACAATCTGCATGTTGTGGTTGAGGCCGGCCGACTTGCAGTGAACACATACATGTTCGCGTCCCGCACGATCCCTTCGGTGTTTCCGCCGTTGACACAAATAGTGTTTAAGCTTGTGGTAGTTACCGTACATCCACACGAGGTTCTCGGACAGAAACTTGCCTCAATCAGGATTCATTTTGACGCGTCCAATTGTTTTGAAACTGATGATAGAAGGAAGAAAGATGAGAAAGAGAGGAAGAACCAGGATCAGAAAGAGAGAGAGTGAAACAGAGTCAGAGAGATAGAGATAGAGAGAGGGAGATAGAGAGAGAGAAAGCGGTGAATAGAGGCATACAAATTAATATAGTGAAATTGTATGAAGGCAACTTCGGAGAGTGTAACAAAAGCCCGAGAAAAGACGTTTAATCTATATGAGGTGACCTCAATAGTCACCTCAGAGAAAAAGGTCCTTTTTCCATTTTGAAAATCATCGACCTGAGAGTCTTGCACAGATTTTCCTTTTTTATCATTTTGGTGTAAGACGAAAATTCTCTTGTACTCTCTGTTCAAATTGCCAGCGTTATTCCGTACTTGGTAAAAAAAATTGTCTCTAGTCATTTTAATTTTTAGTTTAAAAATACCCTTTTTTCTAATTTTAGTGATAGACTGTACTTGAAACAACTTCTCATGTTATTAATTATTACTTACAACTATTACTTAAAAGTTTATTTTATATTGTATTCAGCAGCAATTTTCGAGGTGTTTTGCATTACTTCTCTCAGTAAAAGGCACTTTGTTACTTGGGGGGCCGCACTTTACTTGGGGGGGGGCAGGTTACTTTTCACATATTTTTTAGCTTAGGCTTAGGGAGAGGTTACGCTAAAGAAGCCGTACGGCTTAGGCTAACGAGACCGCATAAGAAATTTTCTCATGTTAACATTTTTGTTAATTCAATGACTAAATTTGTCAACAAAAAAACCCCTACGAGTAAAGTGCGGCCCCCTAAGTACCATTGTACCAACAAAAAATATCCTTACGATGTATGCTTTGCGTATGAGAGTTATGAAAACGATAACAACAATTTATTCCGGTTCTCAAACAATTTCTGAAAAAAATAGTCAACTACGCGATAAACAAAAAGCAAATATCGGAAGAGAACTTCATCGAAAACAAACGAAAAAACAATACAGAATGTGCTCTCTCGCTAGTCATAATCAAACAACCCTGGCATATGAAATCTCTTCTACTCCAACTTTAAGTGATATTTTTCGCCCTCTCGCTCGTTTTTTTTAAAGTCGTGTTTTTAGAGGTGACTGGTCAACGACCTCGCACCTCGCAGTGGAAAAGATTGCTTTGCAAGGTGCGAGGTCGTTGACCGGTAACCTCGCAAAAAGAGATAAAGGCGCGGAAGGTTTTTCATCATAAAAAAAGAGTTCTTTCGTTTAGAAATGTGATTTTTTTCTCCGTGAAATCGGTTCTCCAATCAAAGAAACTTACCGAGATCAGCTATCGTTACTAGCGTCAGTGGGATACCGAACAAAGAGAAGAGAATGCAGACAATGCGGCCTACATTCGTCACTGGTACTGGATTGCCGTACCCTGAAGACAATCAAAATTGGAGCATGGCTGGATTCCATCACGCCCGGTGAACTAGCTTTTGTTTCGTGCGATAATTTAATCAATAGTTTATTCATACTTATCAAGAAGTGGTTAAATGCTCTCACATTAATGAAATAAAAGCTCTAAACAAGACATGCAAAGACAAAAAAAGAGCCGTAATTTTATTTAACTGAGAATGGAGGTGCTTTATGTCATAACGAATAGTAAGTTGAAATGCTAAAAGTATTGGATCTGCAGAACCTGCTCTAGATAAAACAGGCGATTCAAAGCCGTTAATTAACTTTAAAAACATGAGTTATTTGTACTAACCGATAGTTGTAACAACGGTAACTGCGAAGAAGATAGACGTTGAAAAAGACCATATCTCTTGAGTCTTGTTACGATTGACCTGGAATAAAAAATGATTGAAGTTCTGAAACTCTTTGAACCCCTATGGAAAATACAACTGATTGTGATATTGCAACTCGCAAAACAATCGTCAATTGCTCTTTGTCTGAACAACATAACGGTCGGTATATGTTGTTAAATTCCACTATGTACTATTTCATGAATGATTCTTCATGATAATGCGGATTGAGATGATAATTTTTACAGAAACATTCATTCAACCTCAAGAACTGTGTTACCAAGCCGGAAATCTTTTATGAGTTTATGAATGCGAGTATCACCATTTTTGATCATACTCGCACCGATTTTAAATTGTTTGTATTATTATTCTTAGCGATTAACAAAGAGTGAGTTAGACAACAGTTTAAAATGTGCTTTCAAATGTTATTTTATTTATTTATTCAAACATTATTTAAAATGTGACAACACATGGTATATAGTAAACGTCGCCACAGAACACATGACAAAGAAACGGAGGGAAGGAAACCGAGCTATCAAAGAATCCAATCAATTATCAGAAGAAATTCATGATTCTAAAATATAGAGAAGAACAAAAAAATCGGAAATCAAAGAATGTAGCTTTGTATCTAATTTAAAATTATTTGAGATCGTTCAAAAATGCTTAGGATGTGCTCTGATGTCATTCTGTATTGTTTTATGTGATTTGGGATGTCATATATTGTCATTTGAGATGCCTTTTACTGTTATTTAGTGTGCCGTTTGATACTCAATAAAAAATTCGACTGGCCTCATTACTTGTCAGGAAGAACTTCTCGAAAGCGACAAAGAGTGAGTCGCTCATGTTACGCATGTGGGCATTTGCTGCGCGAGCCAACTCAATCTGCACATCAATTGCTGTTTATCACTTTCACTTTAAACCGAATTCTCTCTGTTAGGGCCTAACGGTAGAATTTGATTGACGTATATGTAGTTAGGTAAAACTTTGATGCGTATTTCATCTCGAAACTAGATCGAATTCGCATGAACGCTTCAGTTTTATATATTATTTCATTGACTCTATTTATTTTTAGCAAGGAAATCAGGAAGAATAATATGTTATCTTTTTTCAGAATAAGTAATCTTATTGGCCCATGTGCCTGTCTCGCTGCAATCTACGTGCTCTCATAGGATAAGATACAGACACATCCTGGTGAAATTGTGGCTATTTTCTGGGTCACTCATTATTAGTGTGTGAGCGCAATTAAGGAGAGTCGGATTCGTAAAAGCATTCCGTAAAAGATCGGTCCCGATAAAAAGGTCAAACGTATAACCCTTCGCCCGATGGTTGTGCTCACAAACACCATGTCACACATCATGGAAACCGAGTTAGGAGAGAAGACTAAATTAAAGGTCAGCCTGATATCAAATAGTTATAAGCAACAAAAAATCGCCGATGAACTCTTGTTCATTGACACATAATAAATGGATATAGTGTCTTGAGATGAAGAGTACTAGCATTAGCTCCAAATGAACTCCTTGAAAGATATTATGTAATAAAAGTTCCCACTTAGTCTCATCTACACATAGTTTAAGCACCCACTTGGAGCTGCTGCTTCTTCGTGTAATTCTGACCGGCCAGCAGTAGAATTCGCTCAACGAACGCATTTTGTTGTGAGTAAATCTGATTGAGCTGCAAATACAAATGAACTCGTGAATTTCGCACACGAAAACACGTGGAAATGACGTGAATAATCAAGTTATCACTAGTACCAAACTTTTTTAAAAGACTAATGGCTATTCTCTTTAAAATCTTGCATGTAATTCACTTTTTACACGCTGCCGAAAAACTCATTAATATATGTAATAGTTTTGAGTTTTAAGAGCTTTTTTATCCATTTTTTCTATTTCTTTCATTCTGTTTTTTAACCTTACCCTTCGTTTTTTTCCTCAATTTTCATTCTATCTCTATTTTTAAAACCCAGTTTTTCTTTTTATTCTATCATTCTCATCTATATACTCTAGATATTTACTCCATCACTGTATAAGCGCTTCATTTCAATACCGAGGAGAAGAAGTGCCAGAAGACGAGTAATTTCAGGTTACGTGCCGTAAAACACATTAAAGCGTGGAAGTGTTCTCCAATGTTTTGAGCAACAAATCTGCTCACAATACTTCTTTGAAGGTTTTCAATATGAGCCGGTATCTTGCAAGTTGAAAAAGAAAGAATTAGAAGAAAGTTGGTGGTTTTAGAAAGTACTGAGAAAGAATAATTATCATAGTCGTTCTCTGACTCCTTTGTTGAGTGTTCTGTTACCTGTCTTCTCTTTGAGGCCAGCTCATGAGGCCTCTCGACTGAATAGAAGATTGAGGCTCCAATGACAGTGTATGCGCAAGTGAGGAGGACCAGTCCCACATGGGGGAGAATGAGCTTCGCATACTGTAAGAAGAATACTACTGTAACGCACTTTGAATACTGTACAAGGCACAACTATTGGGTAAACTGTAATACTACATAAAAACTGTTCCCGTAAAAAATTTGTAATTGAGTACTTCGATAATTATATTTTGAAGTAAGAAAATTTTTTTTCAAAAAAAACTTTTGGTACCGTAAACAATGTGTCCTGAGCATTTGAAAAAAATAGTTCAAAAACATGCATAAAAGAAAGAAAATACGAAAAGAGAGGAAAATGTAAGTGTTCAAAGAAGAATGAGATTGGAAGTGAGAAAGAGAGAAAGATGATTACAGAGAAAAAGAGAGAAAGAGAAAGAGAGAATAGTTCACCAGGGTCTAGTGAAAATGTTGAAAATTTGAAAAGAACTATCGCTCTTTGAGCGGGAGAATCAGGAAAAATAATGACCGAGCTCAAGGCGAAGAGCGGAGAAGTGAGAGCTAGTCATCTAGTCATCTAGTCATGACTTCACCGCTAAAATAAAGGACACTCTCTACAATTATAAACAGTTCTGGTGACTCATGAGAGAGAGCTCACTTTTTTAAACCCAGTAGGTCCGTCGTCATCCTGTTCCTTTGAGTCGTCGCTGCACTCCATGTTGTCATCCGGATGCTGTAAAGGATAAATAGTTTCGTAAATGTCTATGGGAAGAGACTGGAAACAAAACTTTCACAGCCATTTGCATTGAACTCGAGAGTAAGAACTAAAGCTTTACAAGACTACGTCCTAGCTACAATTTCGAGGCTCTTGAGCTTCAGGGATCATGGTGTTCTCTCCGACATGGCGAGTCTCCTAGGCGAGATAAACGAGATCCCTTACAACATGGCGAGAAGTCGATATTAAGTTGGAAAATAATTTAGACCAGAGGTTCATCTTTCAAAACAATCACAAGTGTTTTGTGAAGACTTTTGTAAACTCTGAAGCTATTTAAAAACGTTTCCTGGCTATGAAACTCTTTTTTTATTCGCTCAGTTGGTCTGCGGGTAAATTTTTTGAATTGCGGGCTTATTTCAAATTCACCCGAAATGCATAACTGGAAATTTATGTTATTTTTTTAAGTTATAACACGTTCTCTATCTTTGTTATACTAACGTTTAGAACCTTGAAAAGTCGCTTTTCTGATGAAACTAAGATATCCCCGTTTCTACCCTCAACCATCAAAGTTCTAACATTGGCGAAATAAAGAGTTTTCCACAAGGAAAATGTTTAAGCGATGGGGCTTTCTTTATCACGTTCCAAAACATCCGGCTTATTTGACTCTCCGTCTATATTAAACACTCTGATAACATTTATTTTTTCCAAATTATTCTTCTGATTTCGTCTGAATTAGACCTTTCGTCATAAGAACTAGAGTTTTTGCCTGCTTAAAAGTTTCTCGTCTTCAGAAAAATTACTTCCAACAGAAAGTTAGGTTAATTCTTTTTTTGGGTTTCTGGTCAGCTTAAAACACTACAAGCGAGAATTGAGGACTGTCTCATAAAAAGGTCTACATATAGAACTTGCTTGTACTAACAGAATAGATTTTCGAAAAAAACCCACTTAGAGTTATGATATGAACAGAAATCGGATGTACTGAAACACTGGAAAGATGTGTAATTGTAGGCTTTGTAAAGACAAAAACATAGACAAAGTCGATCAGCATACAGACACTCACAGAAAGAACAGACAAACTCGACATATTCTGACAAAGTTGACATACCAGCATGTTAAAAGCGTTAATTTAGGGTCAAATGAAAGCGTAAAGAAAGCTGTGATTGCCTGATGATCGTGGCAATGCAATAGGTTCGCGGTGTCTGCCCACTCTGTATGACCATGGGAAGTGGAAGCATCGTAGAGGGCTTCCTTTAACAACTTCTGGTCTGGAGAGAGGGGCAAAAGATGAATGAAGAGACGAAATTAGGCACAGAGGTATAGACAGATTAAGAGAGAAAGGGTGAGGGAGTGAGACTGAAAAAAGAGATAGAGACAATAAGAATCAGAGAGAGAGAGAGAGAGAGAGAGAGAGAGAAAGAGACAGAGAGGCAGAGAGACAGATAGGCAGAGAAACAAAGAAACAGGGATGTGTGTAGGTAAATAAGAAGTAAGATAGAAAAAAACGAGAGAGCATGAGAGAGCTCGTGCAAGAGATAGATAGAGAGAGAGAGAGAGAGAGAGAGAGAGAGAGAGAGAGAGAGAGAGAGAGAGAGAGAGAGAGAGAGAGAGAGAGAGAGTGAAAGAGGCATAGAGGGTGAAAGAGAGACAGAAAGAGAAAAAGAGAGAGAAAAGAGATAAAAAAGAGAGAGAGAAAGAGAGAGAGTGAAGCTGCAGTGTCGAAGAAAAAAGGAACGAAAAATAGAGCCATAATCAATTTCGACAAAATTTTTTGTTTCTTTTTCCAAGGCAAAACATGATGTAATGATAAGAACGTAATATGACGCGACTATAGAACTAGCTAATCCTCGGAGAGTTTTCTCTAAAGAGATTTCTGCCATCAAAGTCCGCTACTGCCAAAGACACCGAACCAGGTGATGACAAAAGCTCTCCTCATTCTCGATTGCCATGCTGCAATGGTCGACGACGGTTCCTTCGAACCGGGGCATCTTTGTCAGAGGCTCTACGAGCAGTCGACTCACGTGCAGAATGGCGCCACTCGCGGATTTGTGTTTGCTTGGCCAGTTGGTGGCCCAAGACCGATGAGCGAGAGAGGCTACGGGAGAGCACATCTTGGAGGAGGAAGAGGAGGAGGGAGGGGTTGGGGGCGGAGGTATCTTATTACTAACAGGGAATCCTCGATGCAGAAAAGCAGCCGCAACAGAAACAATCAAAGTTACACTTGATGTAAACACGGCGGAACGGGACTGGTCGGACTCTCATGTGAAGCAATACTCGTCAGTAAGGCACTGCTTTCGAAGAAGATAATGACAAAAACGTTGAATTAGGAAAAAAACAACTCCGGCCCTTTTGATGAGTTGGTAGCGACAGATACGAGTAGTATGGGAGGCGAGAGATGACAAAACACGTCAGAGGACTGTTTGAGGACTGCTGCTGGGATGGGCTTGTCACGGAAGGACTTGTGAGACTGGAAAGACGTTTTGGCACATGAGACTTCCATAGGAGGGGTATCGAAAGATAATGAGTTAAACAAGGAAGACATGGAGATTTAGGAGATAAGAAATGAGCGAGGGGATTCTAGGATGAAGAGAGAGCGTTGGGAGACAAGATGTTGAAGCCTGATGAGAGATAGAGGTAATAGGATAGGAAATGAGGGAAATATAGAAAGAGAGAGAAAAAATACAGAAAAAGGAGAGACAGAGAGAATAAAAATGTAGAAGTTGAAAGAGAGAAAGAGGAACAAGTAGAGAAACAGCCAGCGAAACATGGGTTCCGCGCTGGGTTTTATTCCGAAACTCCGTATTAAAGATGTTTGAGATCCGTGACGAATGATGAATAGGGGAAGAAAGAACATGAGGAGTTTAGCTACTTCCTCTGCCTTACAACTCCAATTTTACTGAAGTTCGTTTCTCCAATGAGTAAGGGAAAACTCGGAAGCGAAATTTGCCATTTTGTCCGGAAACTCGATGAACGAGGTAACTGTTGTCTATCTGCGCCAGGAACCTAGAGAATT
>OZ057403.1:31591055-31832829 GCA_964056735.1 Allodiplogaster pararmata
AAACAAATTACTGTAGCCCATGGAAAATGAAAAAAATCCTTTGTTTAAAAATATTTATAATCTTACAAATTTTTAATCTCGCTCTTTCTCTCTATCTTTTTTCTTCTTTCTATTTCTAACTCTGCTTCAGAAAATTTCATTTCACACCCTGTTTACATATTTCTTGACTCATTTCTGGTTTCCTCACAGGAAAAAAGCCTGCTTTCAGCTTTACATATTTCTTGACTCATTTCTGGTTCCCTCACAGGAAAAAAGCCTGCTTTCAGCCTGTAAATTTTCGTCAATTCTCTATTTTCCGAGGCTTTTACTATGACACTCTTTCTCTTTATTTTCCTATATCACTCATTTTATCGTTCTACTCTCTCTTTATAATTGTTTTTCCCTCATTTTTCCCTCTATCTCTCTTCCGCTCTGATTTTCTCTATCTCTTGTGTAGCTATGTCTCTCTTTAGCTCTATTTCTCTTTATCGCTCTCTACCCTATCTTTTCACTCTCTCCATCTGTTTCTTCATCTCTTCTCCTTTTGTTTTTTGCCTTTTCCTTTTTGTTGCTTCTAACTCTTCAAATCTCTCTCTCTCTTCCTCCCTCTCTCCATCAACTCTTTCTCGCTCTTACTTTCTTTTTTCCTTACTTTTATCAATTACTGATTCTGTCTCTATCTCACCACGGTTTCCCATGTTGCCAAACTGCGGACAAAGGGATCCCGTCTGCTTGCACTGCCCTCAGTAACCCTGGCTGGCTGAAATGTTTGATGTGGCCCTCTTTCACTGGATTTGCTGATTGACACAGCAGCACACGTACGCCCCGTGGGGGCCTCTCTGCCCATTTAGACGGATGGAGAATGAAAGGGGGTAAATAAAAGGGAGAATTCGATGAGCAGAGATGTTAAGAGAGAAAGAAAGAGAGCGTACAGAGAGAGAGTAAGAGAGAGTAAAGGAGATATTATAGATAGAGAAATAAAAAGAGTGAGAGAGAAAGTTTGGGAATTAGAGAGTGTGAAAAAAGACATGCAAAGTTTATGGGAGAAAACTTGAGAGAGACAAGGAGTAAAATTCAGAGAAGTGGCTGAAGATTGAGTGACCGTTGGATTAAAAAAGTTGAGAGACAACTCAGAGGAGTAAAAGAGAATACCTCATTTTAAGTTGTTAAAAGAGAATACCTCATTTTAAGTTGTTATTTTGAAATTAAAAGTGTATCTGGTTTTTAACGGATTTTTAAGAATATGAAAGAAAGGAATAGAAATAAATGACGATGGAAATACATCAACGCGAAAAGAAACGGGAAAAGACGGAGAGACAAGAAAAGGAAAGAAGGCAAGAGAGATATAAATCATGCCAGCGAGATAAATATAAAAAAGAGAAGAAGAGAGAGAGAGAGAGAGAGAGAGAGAGAGAGAGAGAGAGAGAGAGAGAGAGAGAGAATTTAATAGAACTAGAGCCGTAAATTAGTAAATTAAGAAGTTGAAAAACTTGAGGACGAATAAATGAGAATCAATACAAAATGAAGAAGCATGTTTCTCATTCCTGTTGAATCTCGGTAGAGACAAAGAAGTAAAAAGAGTCTGAAGAAAAAACACAAAGGAAAAAAGTATTATAAAGAGAATACATAGAAAGAAGTAAAGAACAAAAAAGAGCGAGAAAATGATAGCGAAATAGATCAGAAATCGACCGAGGATAAAGATAAAATAGATATTTAAAGATGTAAAACTAACAAAAAAATATATCAGAGTAAGAGGCATATTCTGATAAGAATGCGAGGGTCAAGAAAAACTTGGAGTAGATTTTTGTAGTAATTTGAGCAAGTTCTTGTGTATGATTAAACATACATTCCGCCACAAAATATCTATGCAAATTGTTATTTTTGAAAGAGAATTTGGTACATCAAATCCTAGTTTATCGAGAATAATAGTTTAGTTCTGGGAAATTGTGTAAATCACAATGAGATTGATCAGAAAGTGGGTGATGATACCGATAAAAAAGAAGACATACTACTCCTTTCGCAAAAAAAAAAAACGACGGATTTCCATCATGGTTCAACGCTAGTTCTTTTTCAAACGCTTCTCTATATTAAGAGTTTTCATAAAATGAAAATTTATACAATGAATACTGCAATTCCAACAACTACGGAACAAGTTTTAAAACGCTGGTCAGATTTAATATGTAAGTAAGCTCAAGGATGAAATTATTCTCGACCTCTCAAATTCCGAAAAGGTTTCGAGAATTATAAACTGAGCAAAAGTAATGTCCGCTGAAAAAGTCGATTGATTACGTATATGTATCAAGTATTTTTCTGCTATCACACCGTAGATGTGAGTGACCTTGAATGATTTATTCTGGGGTGATGAAGCAATCCAATTAAAAACTGAGGCATCATGATGAAAACGCTTACACAGTGACATTCCTCAAACAAAACGGAGGTGAAAATACGAAAAACGCGTTTAACGAAGAGAAGCGTCTTCGAATTGTTTCACACCAAAATGCGTTTGTAAAATTGTTTCACAACGAAAATGAGTCCATATATCATGGACGATGATGTGGGGAAGAGAAGCAATGAGCAAGCGGAAACTACTCAGACTCGAACAAGGATTAGAAGTCCTCAATCATGGCTAGTCCTGTGGCCTTAAGACTTCAAAAGGACACCAATCCTAGAAGATTAGGACTCTAATGTTCTTCTTCCTTAATTATTACATATTCATTTCTCTGACAACTCAATTTAACTGTTATTAATGGGGAATTTTTTGTCTGTAAATTTTGATAGATTGGACTGAAAACCGAAATAATTAATTATGATAATTATGTAGAATCTTTTCGACTTATAGAAAGACTCGTATCTATGCCAATCCCTGACAGTATTTTTTCAAGTCTATCGATAACAACCCCCATCAGATTCATCTAAAAAAAATGCGTTGAGAGTTCATGGTAGTGGTTGCACAAATTTCAATTCAACCCTCTCTTTCGATCGAGAGAAGCGGTGAACCAGTGTGCAGCTTCTGGTTTGACCAAGTTAGGTGTGCATCTCATCTCAGAGAAGCGAGGATCTTGCAGTAAAGCGGGAATGAGAGCGAAGAAGATTACCACTAGCACAAGAAATTTAGAACACTTTCCCTCCTGTGTGAATTAGTGGTGGGAACTGAAAATTTTTCAAGACCTATTCGTCTATAACACCTGCCATAAGGGAGTATGGACCGATTCAAAGTTTCTCGAGTACAACTCAAACTCAGTGAATTCACAAAACTTATTTTACGAAAAATTAGCCCTTCAAGTTGACCACAACCGAGACGAGCATTTCAATTGTAACTGACTATTGAGGGCAATTCAACCAACCTCTCCCTTCTTCCTTAGTGTCTTTAGGTCTATTTCCTGAGAGTTTGTTTCTCTTTCTATCTCTTCCCCTCGCTCTCTCTTACTTCCTGTATCTCTTTCTCTCTCTTCCTTTTGTGCTTGTTTCACTCTTTTCTCCTATCTTTCTCTCTCTCTCTCTCTCTCTCTCTCTCTCTCTCTCTCTCTCTCTCTCTCTCTCTATTTCTCTTATCTCTTTATCTCGCATCTATCTCTTTTTCTCTCTTTCCTTCTCTCTCTGTATGTCTATCTCTGTTCATCTTTCACGCATTTTGGTCTGCCTTTCTTTTATTCTCATTTCAAAAAAAGAGCGAGTGAGAGTCGAAATAAAGAAAAACGTACCCTTGGGACTAGCGCAGCTTCGACCTCTCGTGTGACGGAATGCTTTCTCTCTCTCACACTCGCACACACAGTCTCTCTGTCTCTCTCTCTTTTTCTCTTTTTCTATCTCTCTCTCTTTCTCTCGCTTTCTTTCTCTCTCTCTTTCTCTCACTCTCATCTCTCCTTATTTTTTCTTTCTTTTTCTCTTTCTCCCTTTCTCTTTCTTTTTGTCTTTCTTTCTTTCTTATTTTTTCTCTCTTCCCTACCCTCTCCAACTTTCTTTATATTTACTTTTTTTTTCTCTCTCTCTCTTCTATATTTTCTCTGTTTTTATTCAGCCATTCACCCTCTTTCATCCTTTCTTCATATTCTCTATCGGCTTTCTATATCTATTCTTTGTCATTCTCTTTTCTTCAACACGTTTCCTCACTTCTTCAGTTTCTTACTCCATGCAGTGTCTGCATTCCTCCTTCGTCTTTTCACCTTCTAAGGTTAACCTTCAATCACTCTCTCCCTCCTCCCTTCTCTTTCTAGTTCTTTCTTTCTTTCTAACTCTCTAGCTCTCTCTCTCTCTCTCTGTCTCTCTCTCTCTCTCTCTCTCTTCTCTGTCTTTTTTTCTCTCCCCATGTCTTTCTCTCTCTTTTTCCACCTTTCTCGCTCTCTTGTTCTGTCTCTTTCTCTTTCTCTCTATCTTCCTATTTTTTATCTATCTCTGACCTTTCTTTTTTCAGTATTCATCTTTTTCTCTATTTCTGTAGGACGACCTCTCACTTTTCTGGCTCCCTCCTTTGAAGGAGGACATTTAATCACTTTTTCCTATGCCTTTTGGGCAGCGCCGGAATGCTTAGCGATGCTGAATACGGGTTGCCAAAAAGGCAAGGATATTGGAAGCGACAGCAGAAGATATAGTATTCACCGGGATTATCGAGAGAAGATCACAGAGAAGAAGAGAATGAAAGAAAGTGAAAGAGTAAGTTAGAAAGAGAGATTATGAAAAAACAAGAAAAAATTGGTCAACACCAACAAAAAAAAGGAAGAAAGGGGGAAATGTTCATAAAAAACTGCTTTAACCTGTAATTGGGAAACCAATCATCTAACATGATACTTAATCTTCTATACAGGTGATAGTTCAACAACATTACAATGCGAGTGAAATTGTGATCAGTCTTTTTTCTTTAATATCAACCTGTTTTTCTTTATTATCTCTTTATTATCAACCTTTTGGGGTTCCGCAGTGAAGTCAGAATAATTTTCTTTCATCAAATAAAACATGAATGACTCAACTTTTTTTATAAATCAAAACAAAAACCTTTGAATATCAATATTATTAGTCGTATCTATCAACATTTCAAATTTTTTTTCTCTTCACATTCTTATCGCTATTGGTTCACCGGGTTTCTTTTTTAGAAAGGCATGAAACAACATGAAAAAAATACGTAGAATCAACTTAATTGACCGACTTTTGTCTCTAGCCCAGGAACTTTTTGGGTCATTTTGTCACATCCCAGCTGTCATCAGTCTCATTCTGACGTTGATACTACTTAGGCTATCTAAGATTTAGAGTGAAAACGCAATGGTTACTACCCACTAAGAACCTGTCCAATCGCAACAACGAACAAGTCTACCGCCCTTTGAAACTAGTAAAACAACATGCTCGTTTTTAGTAATGTGTGATCCCGAAGTGAAACTACAATTGAGAAACAGTAAACCGGATTGACGAAAATTAATACAACATAATAATCAAGTTCTGAGGGAACATTCCCTCATTTTTTCAAGGCGGGGAACACACAAAAAAAGAGTATGAATAGTCATACTTTCAAAAGTATTCATGTTTAATGGTTCACCAAGAACCTTTCTTCAGTGTAAGTACGAGTTAACCCCATTCTACATATGTATCTAGTAAGTTCCTTATTTCCTAACTTGCTTGTCTTCCATGTTAGTGGAGACTCTGAACCAGTTATTAAAAGAAAACCAATATTTCAAACTTCGCCTGAACTAACCAATACTTGGAACACTGTATGAGCGAACGTCTCCTATACGCACGAGAGGGACAAGAGAGTAGAAAGGCATTCCTCAAAAAAATTCTGGTATTTGATTTCACTGTTTCAAAGTTTAGTTTTACATTTAATGTGAAAATAGATGCGACTTTACGGTCCACGAAAAAATAAGAAGCTGAATCGGAAATATGCATAACCGAGAGAAAAATCGAAATATAGAATAAAACAGAAGAGACCTTGCCTCTCAGCTGTAAAAGGCGTGAAAAAAATAGTTTATATATATTATACACTCACATCTGAATTTTGAATCACGTAAAAACATAGTAAGTATGCTACTATATTTTACGCTCAGTCACTGTAACAATGTGATTCGAAATTTCATTAGCTTGCGGTATTTTGAGACCATGCGGTACTTCATGTATAACTTTAACTCCAAAAAAATACATTATCAAGGTCTACTAAGAAGACGCACATCCCGTACGCGCAAGAATAGTGATTATAATTTTTAAAAACCAAGTTTTGTTAATATTGCGAGAAAAAACAGCATCTTCACCAATTTAAAATTATTAACAGAAGCGAAACCTCAACTGATGACAAGCAATCGTCAAACGAAAAAAAAAAAGGTTTTTCTGCTTTATTCTTGATGGATACGTCAAGAACGAATAGATAGATGAAAAATATGTTCCTGTTTTTCGAATTATTTTCTTTTCACTATAAGGGTCTTGAATGACAAAACACAAAAGTTTTAAGAATTTCCGAAATTGTCGCGTATTCGGTTGATCAAGTTCACAATCGAATTTGAATTAGTTCCTTCCTTGTTCTCTTTTCATTCTCATATTCAAATTGTAGTGTATCTACATATGTATGGGTTCGATGGTGGATCGATTTTTTGGATGAATGACCTGAAGAGCTATGAATAGTTTTCTTTGGAGCATAAACTTTTTCTGTAGAGTTTTTCACAAAAAAATGTTTGACCTTTTTCAGGATGTCTGAATTATTATTCAGCTAGTCTTCGAGCTTTCTCTTTTTAAAACTTTAGTCAACCTAATGTAAACTAACGCTTGTATGAAAACTAAATGAGCGTCTCCATGTTTAAGTACTGATGCAACTTGGAAGAGGAAATAGCATTTATAGCGCTGATATAGTAATTTTCTGACGTCATAAAACTGGAGTTTTTAAAGCAATAAAGAAAAAAAAAGCAATTAGCAGAGTCGAACAGTCTTTTTCTATTTTTAACCCTCAGGCGTTTTTTGAGGGCCCCATATGCGCTTACCAAACGGAGTTATCCTTTGAAAGTGGCAAAATCGGTATGCACGTACAATTTCGTTTTCTAGGAAAGAACTCTCATCGATGAACAGTTTACCCTACCCCGAGTTAGCGATAAAATGCAAATTATTTGAATTTTCTGCGTGCACTTGCGAACGGCCCCAGATCGCAATGAGCAACTACTTTACCTACCTAATTTTACTTACCTAATTTACCTACCTAATATATTTTACCTAATTCTTTTGAGAACTTAGTAGAGCAGCAACAAAAAAAATTGAGCAGACAAGTTAAGGACGAAGTGGCCCGACCCTATGATACATTTCATGAATCGATTGGCGGGCGATTTGTGAGTCAATTGACAGGGATATTGTGGCTTTGTGTTTCACGCTGTCTATGCTTTCCTGGTTTCGTTTTTGAGTCCTACAATCTCATTAGCGTCATCTGATCGTAAACCTGAGATGTACAGAAACAGTGAAAAGTACGTCGTGGATTGACTCATTCCGCCGCCCAAGGACTCGTCAAATGTAGTATATGCGCCGGAATGAAGCTCAATAATGTTCGTTTTCAATGAGATGTTTCAGAACTCAGTTCATATAATATCAGTTTCTTCAGAGATCATATGATTGTTGTTTATTACTTAGTATTCCTTTGTATGATCAATAACAAGCTATAATCATAGAATGAAGGTTTTTAAGTGTTCTGATGTGAGTTTTTAAACGTTATGTGGAATCCTGCTAATTTTTTTTTGAACAATGTTCTTCTTCTTCCTCGCGCTTGTTCCCGCCTCGCGGCAGGGTACGCGCTCCCCTGAGATGCAGGACATACCTATCCTGGTAGAACCAGTGGCTGCCTGCTAGATCACTGCTAGTGTGATTAGCAGCAGTGGAGAGAGTCAGATTCGTGCATGAGCACTACCAACATTTCTTAACCCCCTTGGTTTGGGTGGATCTGTCCGGGGTGGGAGTCGAACTCGGGACTCTTCGCACAATGGTCTATCACACTACCACTATGCCACGTCCGAACAATGTTCAAGGAAGAGAATTTGAAAGCTGTTTTTTTGAAAAACGGTTGTTATGGAGAACAAATGATAAAGTTATGAATGGAAGATTAATGCAAACAGTCGTTTAAAAAAATTAGAGAGAAAAAAAAAGCTCATTTGAAGACTTCAATTGAACATTAAAAAAAAACACAACTTGTATACCTGAAATCTCCGTTTTACAACTAACAACAAACCCAAAAAATGAAAACTATAGCTGTCATAACATTGTGAATCTGCTGAATCTCGAAGCTGGAAGAGCGTACATCTTGTGCTGCGGGGAAGGTCATTTTCTTCCACGTTGATGTCGGGCGGGGGTCTACCTCCGAGAATGACGGTGCCTTTTATTGATTGGAGTTTACTGGAGACCATCGGTATGTGTATGGCGTTTGCGACGAGTTTACCGTTGAGAGGATCTGTTGCTATGGAGGCTGCGGACTCGAACGTGGGCTTGCAGCTCATGACGAAGTCGTTTTTCATGGTGCGTGGTGGAGCACGACTTTCCAAGAGGCCGTGAAGGTTGTGAACTGGATCCATTGTCCTGGCGGAGCATGTCCTGGCAGAGCATGACTTTCCAAGAGGCCGTTAAGGTTGTCAACTGGATCCATTGAGCAGAGAGCATGTGAAGGTGTGACTTTGTGCGCATGACCTTAGATTCTTTGTGTAAGTGATCTGTGTCTGCCATCTCATGGTTGCCTGTGACTACGCGGGACCGGCATTCTGGGCGCGTTGAATCCTTTCGAGGGCCGAAACTGATAAGAAAGTGGACCATGTGGGTGCGGCGTAACTGGAGATCGCTTGCGAGATAACCTTGAAGGTTGTCCGTAAGGATTCCTTCTGGTTGCCCTAGGTGCTACCAGCGAGAGCTTTCAGGACGTTGTTTCTCTGTGTCATGCGGGCTACGATGTCTCTGGCGTGGTGACTGAACGTGAACATGGTGTCTAAAGTTACGCCTAGGGTCTTTGCGAGCTTGACTGTCGGGACGATAGTTCTTCCGATGGATACGTCCAGGACCGTGTTGTATTCTCTGCTGAAAGGCGTGAGGAGCATGAGTTGACTTTTGGCCGGAGAGATGGTGAGGGAGCGACTGTTCAAGAATCTTTCGATCCCATGTATTGCCATGCGTGCATACTCCGATGCGGTCGGTGTTGATGTTCGAGTTGGAGGCCCATATGGTAATATCGTCCGCGTAAGTTATAACATTGGTGTGGGTGCTATCGGAGGGGAGGTCGCGTAGATAGAGGTTGAACAGCGTGGGCGAGAGGGCGCTGCCTTGTGGGACTCCGTTTCTGATCAGCCGGGAGCTCGAAAAGGTGTTGCGGAAGAGTGTGCGTCCTGTGCGTTCTCTCAGGTACGAATAGAGCCATTTCTTGATGTAGTAGTTGGGCACGCTTGTGGTCATGAAGAGGTCGATTAGCTTGGTAATGTCGATGCTGTCGTATGCTTTGGACATGGCGATCGAAATAAGGACTGTGCGCTTCGCTGGTCTTTTCTCATTGAAACCGTCTGCGATGTTCTTTGTGAGCTTCAGGAGTGCCGAAGTGATTGAGCGGCCCACCGTGTATCCGTGTTGGTGTTCCACCAGTGGTATGTGGGACTGGATGGTGTTGAGAAGTAGGCGTTCAATCACTTTTGAGACGGGGGAGAGAAGAGAGATCGGGCGGTAGCTTAAGCTGTCACTGGCTTGTTTCCCGGCTTCAGGATAGGGATGATGATTGAGGACTTCCATAACATAGGGATCCGACCAGTGCGTAGTGAATCGGAGTGCGTAGTGAATGAGGATAGGGAGAGTGTTGATTCCAGTGCGTAGTGAATGAGGATAGTGAGAGTGTTGATTCCTCTGGGACCTAGGTTATGTAGGATTATTGAAGCAAGGCCGTCTGGTCCAAGAGCTGTTGATTTCTTCGTTGCTCTGATGGCTGATGTGAGGAAATCAATAAAGTCGTCGGGGAGGAGTTGCCGTACTTTTCTCATCGTCTTTCTGTTGTCGTTGGAGGTTCTGTACGAGACTGGGCGGGTGAAAGCTTTGTTGAAACGGTTCGCGGCTTCTGTGGCGGATGTCACTGGGTCTTTATCGAAGCAGATGGCGCAGTTGGGTGGGGGTCTCCCTTTGTTGTTTAGCATCTTGATCGTCTTCCATAACTTGTTGCTTTCTCTTTTAGGGTCGAATCTCTCAATGAATTTTCTCCAGACTTCTCGTTTGTTCTGGTCTGTGGCTCTCCTAATGTTTTGGTTGAGTATGTATATCTCAGGGCAGAAGGGGTCGAATTCTCTCGAAGTGTCCCGTTAAGACATCCAGTCGCGGATTTCCGGTGTTAGCGCTGTTTCTCTTTTGTGTATTCGACCGCGTGGTGGTGACACTGGATGTAGAAGGAGTGGTTGTAGTGGTGCAGGATGGGCACTGAAAGCTGGACTGAAGGTAATTATTGACAGAGAAAAGGCCACTGCCAGAAAACTACCCATTCTGAGCAGAATGAGCATTGTACGCAGTTGGTGTTGGCCTTCTCCCTGCATGTCGTGCAGTCCCAGGAGGTGGTTGGCCCTGGATTGCTTTCGATGACCCCGGCTTGAAGAAGTAGGAGTTGAGACAGACCAGCCGGGTCGGGCTGTCTCATTGTAGAAAAATTGAGCGAGGATACGATGGGTAGCTCCATGGGTAGCTCCACGTGGAGCTGTTCTTCGGAGCGGGCTGCATCCGGAGAAGTGAGGTGATGTCCTTTGCAGTCTGGAGACTGTCGTGCTGCACCGCGTGAAGGCGAACATCGTTGTAGCACAGAAAAGATCTCAAAACCTTCTCTAGGAGATCGGAATCCTTCCGGTATATTGGATTCCAAAGACAAGAGAGCAAATTCTAAAAGAGGTAGAACATATATGACGCTGCCGTTTTAATTTTTTCGCCATTAATGTACTTTTCGATGATTTTTATTTAATATATGGCAGATTCTCCAAAAAAAAAAGGGGGAAAAGTATGGCACGGGCCACAAATTAATTTATTTGACAATAAAAACCCATAAATTCTCGTAAAGTCAGTGAAAATATGACAATTTCTATGATTACAAGATTTTTATCTGATGCTGCTATAAAAATATTTTAGGCTGACTGGCACAATTTCATTGAAAAGTTAATTCGTCTGTGACAGAAGAAACCATAAAATAAGGCTATTTTGATGGCAGCGTCAGATAAAAATCTTGTAATCATAGAAATTGTCATATTTTCACTGACATGAACTTAAGGGTTTTTATTGTCAAATAGAGTAATTTGTGGCCCGTGCCTTTTCCCACTTTTTTGGAGAATCTGCCATATAACAAATAAAAATCATCGAAAAGTACATTTATGGCAAAAAATCAAAACGGCAGCGTCATATATGTATTGAAACACTTAACAAGTACTTTGGAGTCATTGATAGTTATAGAGCGGATCATAGCGTACATCGCTTTAGTAGCCTTCATAGTTCGTTCAAGAATTGCATCATGTCTTCGAAGAGATGGGACTAGTCGGACTCCAAGGTCTCTCACTTGAGTAAATACTTCTAGAACATTGTTATTCATGTGGTAATTGAAAACACGAGAAGTTTTGCCCAAGCGTAGATGATAAGTCTTGTTCGAAGATAAAGAAAGATGGTTGGCTACGCTCCAAGTACAAACAGCATATAGACAATTCTGCATTTCGAGAGTTCGTTCTTTTGTGAGCACTGTGAGATACATATACATAATTTGATATCGTCTGCGTATGCTTGATAACGTACATTCGGATAAAGGCTAAGCACGTAATTCAATTCGCTAATGTATAGGGCAAAGAGAAGTTGAAAGTAATGTCAAAAAATTGCTTTACTTTCAATTGAGTTAGCCTGAGATTATGAAGTACAATCTTAACTTCCGTGGAAAGCTTTACCGTCTGTCTTGAGTGAAATCCTTCAATGCTTAACGAGACTTCACTTCTTTTGAGTCCAACAATGAGCTTACGTATTCCTAAAGAGAGAGAGAGAGAGAGAGAGAGAGAGAGAGAGAGAGAGAGAGAGAGAGAGAGAGAGAGAGAGAGAGAGAGAGAGAGAGAGAGAGTCAGAGCATACAGAGAGCTCATCCCAGTCAGATTCGAAACATTCCCTGCACGTCGGTTTATGACCGTCGCCGAGGACCAGAAGAGAAGCTACAGCATTCTTTTAGCTGCGCCGGATGTTCCAACTAACTTTCACTCGTTCTCTCTCTCTAATTTTGTCTGTTTCTCTTTATCTGTCTCTCTATGTTTTCCTCTTTCTCTCTCTCTCTCTGCTTCCTTTTCTGACTCTCTCTCTCTCTCTCTCTCTCTTTAACTGTCTCTTTCTCCTTGACTCCTTTTTTGAGCCTCTCTCATTTTACTGCCTGTTTCTCTCCCCCCCCTCTCTCTCCGTTTCTCTCTTCTTTTTCTCTCACCGAAGATAATTTTTTATCCCTTCCCAGCTTGCTTTTCTCACTCACTCAAACTATTTCGCCTCTTCCTTAGTATTCTCTCCTTTGTTTTTTCGCCTCTCTTTTTTGCCCTGTTTTCATTTTCTTGTCTTTTAATTTTCCGACTGGCACTTTTCCTTACTCCAGAGTAGTGGCCAGTAATGGCGTCCTGAAAGAAGGACGAGTGTCGATGCGCTCTCTGCTCATCAGTGAAAAGAGACGAGTTTAAGAGTTGGGCAGTTGCAGGAGAGAGGAAATTAAAAAAGGGTATGAAAAAATGAAGCAAGGATGAAATACAATTTGGGGATGGGTATATCAAAATTTAACCACAGAAAGTTTTAATGAGACCTAAGATCTTATAGTTCATTCTTTTTTTTGGGATTCTCCTCTAACGGCTGTTATGTATGTACAATTGTTCTCATTTTCACTCAGCTCATACTAATGAAAATGACTGAAATTAATTTTGAGCGTTCTCCTCTATTACTATAATTATCACCGGAACTATTAAGGCATCACAGCTACATAGTACATACCTCGAGACTGACATTATTTTTTCAACAAAATAAAAACAACTTTACAATTTCGAGAGAATAAGCCATTGATATTTTCGTTCTAACTATTCAGTCTTGCGTGAAAGCCTATTCTAAAGCCAAGACGCTACGTTTTGTGATCTTGAATCATAATACATTGTGCGCATTCAGTAGAAATTTTTTTGAAAACATATACAGCCTTTCTTTTTATGGAGTGTTTTATGACGCACAGTGCAAACGAGTATATTCAGAAACGTGATCACTCAGAGAGGGAAGAGGCTCTTCTGCGAGTTAACTATAAGGCTTTTTCAAAGAATTTCCACTCTGCAGAAGAAGATTCAGGTCTCGATTGAGTAGAGTCTTCTCTTGCGGTGATTAGGGTTTCACTCGAAACCGAAGCAGTCTTAGTTTCAGTTGTGCTCGTGTTAATTCTCAAACCAGTCTTCGGATCGGCGTCGTTTCTGGAAAGTCGGGATCAGACAAAACGAATACAGTGTAGCCAGAAATCGGTAAAAGTCAAGAATTCGAGAGAATAGGTTTCACTATCTGCATTTCCTGAGCTTCGTCTAATAGAGAGAAAAACAACTATTTGTTCAGGTCTCAATTTATCCTTGCATCATCCATTTATCGAAATAGAAATCTGGCTAATTTATTCGATTTGTTTGTACTTACTGATCATGCGATCATATATCATTGTTGGAATAGCAATGTATCCCGATGGTGTTATGGTAACGCGCTCGAATTCTTGGTCGGATTATAAGAGAGGGTTGAGTTCAATCCCGGATTATAAGAGAGGGCTGAGTTCTTGGTCGGATTATAAGAGAGGGTTGAGTTCAATCCCGGATTATAAGAGAGGGCTGAGTTCTTGGTCGGATTATAAGAGAGGGTTGAGTTCAATCCCGGATTATAAGAGAGGGCTGAGTTCTTGGTCGGATTATAAGAGAGGGTTGAGTTCAATCCCGGATTATAAGAGAGGGCTGAGTTCTTGGTCGGATTATAAGAGAGGGTTGAGTTCAATCCCGGATTATAAGAGAGGGCTGAGTTCTTGGTCGGATTATAAGAGAGGGTTGAGTTCAATCCCGGATTATAAGAGAGGGCTGAGTTCTTGGTCGGATTAAAAGAGAGGGTTGAGTTCAATCCCGGATTATAAGAGAGGGCTGAGTTCTTGGTCGGATTATAAGAGAGGGTTGAGTTCAATCCCGGATTATAAGAGAGGGCTGAGTTCTTGGTCGGATTATAAGAGAGGGTTGAGTTCAATCCCGCCAGGTGGACTAGCTTTTTCAGTGTGATACAATACATAGTTTGATCAATTGATATGTCATCGTGGAATAATTCCAGTTTCAACTTCAGAAAAAATTATCTTTCACGTTTTGGAGTTTCTTTTCATCCACGTCGTTGAAAGAGCTTTCAGATAGTCCAGAGAGCAGATCTGTTACACATTTTTGGAAAAGTTAAAGGGGAAAGTGAAGTATGGAAAGAAACTTTTTCAAAAAAAGAAATTGAAAAAGTGGTTTAGAAAACGGCATAGTGAAGTGAGTAAAAGAAAACAAGAAAGATGAAAAGAGATTAGAAATTAGAGAAAACTTCAATTGTTTCAGAAAAACTTCAATTGTTTCAGAAAACTTCAAATCCTTATTTCAGTTATAAATTATATATAAAGATTGATAAAATCTTGAAATTCGAACCTTTAAATACCGGCACAAGAGCACCATTCTTTGAATCAGCTTAATTCCAAGTTCCAGTTTTAAACTACATGAGTGAGAAACACTCACCTCTAGGAACGTGCACTCTTCGGGAACCTGTAAGTCGTAATCAGGCACGAAATGGAACTGCCGTGCCACACTCGCGATGCCTTCTAAACAAGAAAAAAAAATATTCATCATTCATATAACAACTAAGAAACAAAAATTTATTTAATTTACTCCATCGCAAAACTCTCAAAGAGACTCATAATTAATCGGAGACCTTTTATCACGATAAGATAAAGGCTAAAAGGTTGGTTATCGAGGATTGAGCGATATTGCAAGCCAGCCAGTCGACTGGTTTGAACAAGGGAACCAGTCGAGCCAGAGAAAGGCGAGCCAGAGCAAGCAAGCCAGTCGAGTGGTTTGAACAAGGGAACCAGTCGAGCCAGAGAAAGGCGAGCCAGAGAAAGTCGAGCCAGAGAAATACGAGACAGAGCAAGCAAGCCAGTCGAGAGGTTTGGCCTACTTTTGAAGTAATTTTTAATTGAGGGAGAGTGCAAAGAAAGAAAGAGTCATTATTTTCATTTTTACAAAGCCATATCAACTCGGAGTGGCAATGATGATATTACGTCGGAAGGTTGGAAGATTTTCAAAAAGTAGAAGTTTTCATGAGAAATCATCAATTTTAGAAAGTATGGCTGAGTTATTCAATATTCATATTGTTGATTAAAAGAAAATGTTCTTTCTTTTGAGAACTTCATTGTCCGCTGTTAACATGATGTTCATCATGTCACGCTTCATGAGTTGTTAATTAATTCTCTGGAAACTGTTTTTGCATTGAAAAATGTAGATAAAATAAAATAAAATAAATAACTTCGAAGTTCTTAATCGGGTAAGCAATAATTCACTGAATAGTAGGGATAAGTCTATGCATCTATTTTGAAGTTTGGAGATGTTGTTTACAATCGCATGCCTCTCAACTAATCCCCTTCTCCCCTTGAAGAACTCCGAAACTCAAAAATGATAGTCTGGAAAAATTTGTATATCAAAACCACCAGAACTTGTCTAAATTTTTTATACTGCATACCGTTCATCCAAGTGGGGGACCAAGAAGGCAATTGACAAAAGAAGGTAAGGGTGGATGTAATTTGCACTACACATTTAATACAGACACGACACGCTATTATGAGAGACAAAAAATTTCTTGTGTATTTCGGTTCTTCAAGATTCCCTAAACTTTTTCTAACATTTTGTTGTATTTCGACAAATTTAGTCATTGAAACCGGCTAAAAATTTATGCTGTGAGAAAGTTTTTTCTATGCGGCTTTAATTCTAAGCTGACGGCCAAGTCAGCATAATTTTTACCAGAGCCTGAGCAACAAAAAAACAAGTAAAAATTACCTTGAAGCTGAAACCTGAACTACAAAACCTTGAAAAGTGTTGAAAGGTTCGAATGTGTGTTAAGTATGTAGTGCAATTTGCATCCACCCTCACCTTCTTTTGTCAATTGCCGACCTAGGACAATGAAAAGCATGCTGAAGGTTATGAATATAAAAGAAACGTCTACTTTTCTCAGTGAAACGTCTACCTATTTTAAGAAACACGTCTAAATGATTTTTAAAAATTTTCTACCTAATCTAGTGACACGTCTACCTATTTTAGTGAAACGTCTACCTTATTCGGAAAAATTCTACCTAAAAATAAGTAACACGCTTACCTATTTTAGTAATACGTCTACCTATTTTATTGAAACTTGTATTTTTTTGAGAAAAATTCTTTTCTACACATTTCGATGGAACTTCCATGATAAATAAAATCAAACGTCTACCTCCCTTGTGTTATTTCAATTTAATTTTTAAAACATTTGAAACGTATATAAAGTACAAAAAATCCTATATTTTACTGAGAAATGGAGGTGCTTACATTTCTCATCGTTGTGAGCGTTTTAGTATAAAAATTCACTTTAAGGAAAAAAGGTATTGCTTATCTTTTCTTTTTTCTCAGCTATGCGGATAACTTCTTTTTCTCAGTTCACTCTTAAGTGTCGAAATGCGAAGCCTACCTAGTTCATAAGGTTTGGTGCAAATAAAAGTCTTTTTGTGCCCCCGAATCATCCCCTGATTTGTCTTATTCTCTGTGAGGATTTCAATTCTACAACACACAAGTTAGAACTTTTGGTTCTACAACACACAAGTTAGAACTTTTTGGTGCGCTTCTTCGACTCTCTTTCCTATTGCTCGATCTGGATAAAATGGTCAGTGAAACGACAAGAAGTTTCAATGAGCTAAACCTGCCGCGACATTAACCTCTAAACGATGAGATCATCGCGCCGATGATCTCATCGTTTAGAGATTTATGTCTCGGCTGGTATTGCGTAGTGACTCTTTTCTCGTGTAATTTTTTTTGTTGCTTTCTGGAAATGACTGCTGCATAAATGGTTTCTTCATTGTGACGCATGTATTTCCGATTTAAAAATGGTCGCAGATCACTTCAACTCAGATTAGTTTTTTTTCAAATGTGTAATTAGAAAGCGCTTGCCCCATACTCGCGCCTTATTTTTTGACCGTTTTGTTTTTTTCGCGCAAGTTTGGTTCTATAAAAGTTTGGTTCGCGCAAGTTTGGTTCGCAAGTTTGGTTCTGAAAAAACAGTAGAGCTTACTCGGTTTCTAAGTTTGTGAAATAAGTTAAAAGTTCTTCAACTTCAAAAATTGCACAACGCTCTAGCTTTTTAGCAGATAAGATTAAAAGAGAGCCATCAGAGACAGTCATCTTCGAGAGGGCATGAAGAAACAGCTGATTAGTTACAATGGCTCTCATTTAGCAACGTTTCAAAAAATCATAACCGGATGCCATAACCAAAAAAATCAAATCATAACCGGATGCCGTCAGGGAGTAGCAAAAGTGGCCATTTCGCAATTCTCCCTGACGGCATCCGGTTATGATTCGGCGATGACATTGTTGCGGAACAGCTTTGGAGCCAGGGAGTCCGATGAGCGGACGCTGGCGAAACAATTAAAGTCGGTGAATGCAGCCAGTGCATCATGGAACGACCAACTCTCATTGGTGCTAACCCTGAAAGCCCTGATCGCTAAGATTTCGAGGTTGCGACCTAGCGTGCAGCAGGACGTGCTACTCCAAGAGGTGATCAATTGTAAGTTCCCGCAACAGTTGCGGGACATGCTCCACCGGTTCACCTACAACTTCGAAAGGGTGACGATAAGCACTATTCTTGACAAGGCAGAGAGCTTTGTAAGAGAAGAACTGTTTGTCGCGTCAATGAATGACGGCAGAAACCGCCCAAGCGGCTCCAAGCACGTAGTGAATGCGGCCAATGAGAGTGCAGTGGAAAGGAAGTTCCATGAGGCTCCCAGAGGGCTTCAGCAGGAAGATGATGAGCCCAAATGCGTCTATTGTGGCAAGCATAAGCTCTCACACGACTGCTTCACGGTCCGTCTAGTCGTGGACAGACTCCAGTTTCTGAGGCAAAGGGGATTGTGCACAGCATGCTTGAAACCTACAGGCACTATGCACAATTGCAAGGTCGAATGCTTGTTTTGCAATAAGTCACATGACGCATCGGTCTGCATGGAATTGGCGAAATTGAAAACCGCGAAAAGGCCCGGCGAAGGGCGGAACAAGGTGAAGCATAGAGGAAGAAACGATGGAGGACAGCGTGATCGTACGAACTGCGCCGATCAACCGCAACAGCAAGGGCGCCACAGGGTCATGGCCAGCCACTGCAACGAAGAGGGGGCCGCGTCGATTCAGACACCCAGATTGCAAACGGGCACGGTGAACATGAAGGGGACATTGCCGGGCAGGTGCAAGAAAGTGGCATTTTTGTTGAACACGGGGGCGAGTGTTAGCCTGGTGTCGCAAAGCTTGGCCGAAGAACTTACTCTGCGGAAGCTGCACGACGTGGAGTCGACGGTGTGTGGACTGGGGGACAGGACAGATGGTCCTAAATTGTACCCAATGTACGAAGTCCCACTCAGAGGCGTCAATGGCAGAACACTCACAGTGAAAGCCATGGGATATCCGGAACCGATTGTGGGGACCCTGGATTATCCGCCTCTGCCGTCATCGGATGTGGAAGAGATCCGATCAAGAAAACTCTACATGGCAGACGATTGCGAAAATGCTCGCAAGTTGTGCCCACAGCTACTACTCGGCAACAAGGACTATCTCACCCTGACAAGGGTCAGGGAGCGACGAATCAACCTGCGTAGTGGTTACGTCCTTTTGCCATCTCTTCTGGGTTGGATTGTCACAAGCGGAGGAGAAAGGCCTCCCCCCAAAGCGGTCGTAGCTCACCTGGTGGACAAGAAAAGTGTTCAGCAGGAGATCAACTCGTCATTTCTAAGGTCTGAGTCGAACGAACATTGGAACGAGAAGGCGCTCCTGACTGAAGACGATCCGATAGGCAACTTCAAGGTCGAACCGCCGACTCCGGAAAACATTGCTCTCCTACTCAAGAAGAACCAGGCGGTGCTTTCGAAGGAACTTACTGAGCTGCTTGATAAAGGGCTAGCCGAGACCTCGAAGGCTTTCAACAAGGCTCTCATGAACTCCGAGGGGAGGGTCATGGCGAAGTTGCAAGAGCTTCGTGACAAGTTGAACAACTTGGAGGTTAAGTTGTCGTCGGACGACAGGAGAGCGGTCACGAGTCTCGACTCGACTCGAGAGGCCGTACTTCAATTCATTCCCAAGGTTGCGGAAACGAACGTGGGTCAAATGAAGCTTGAGATTTCGGTCAATAAGCTCGCGGGAGCTTTTGAGGCAGACCAGACTAAGCGGAAGCTGGACGCGGGTCAAGTCGCAAGCTACGGCGGAACGCTGGTCCAGCAAGTCAAACGACAGGTGGACGCGGGTCCAGCGAGATGGTCGCAGGCAAAGAGACCGAGGGTGGAGAGCGAGGCTCGCCGAGGGGCGATCCAGAACTCTGAGAGACCGAGGGTAGAGAGCGAGGCTCGCCGAGGGGCGGCCCAGATCCCTGACCCGGCGGTACTTTGCCTCTTCTGTGAATCAAGAACTCATATCGCTGGGGACTGTACAGAGCTGCCTTCCCTGAAACGTCGACGAATGAAGTTGGTGGAGGCCGAACGCTGTCAATACTGCCTCCGTACTCTTCACGAAGGAAAGCCGTGCCACATCCGTCCCTGCGTACTCTGCCAAAGAGCTCACCACAAGTCGATCTGTCCTTCAAACCCGCTACTCCAGTGAACTTGCCCCTCAACCCGCCACTCCAGTGACCGTGCTCTTCAACCCGCTGTTCGAGTGATCTACAAGGAAATTCGGAGCGGCGATTGTTATTGTTGTTTGGTTTTGCAACGAATGTTGATTCACCCCCGGGGTGTCCTCCTCGCCCCGGCCCCAATGTAGTCGGGGACTACCCTTTACTCAATGTTGCTTTTAATTCTCGCTCCCTTTGTTCTTTGACTGCCTAGCATGCGCGCTCACACAGTCTAGCTACGCAGCTAAGTTATCTCTCTGCGTCTCTGTTCTCTTGCTAGAAATGATTACTAGCATTTTGTGTTTTTGTTTGTTTTCATAATTAAACAAACTTGGTTTAATTACCCAAGTTTGAGGCGTTGCTGTGTGAGCCTAGAGCGCGTAGCCGTTAGCTGAGCGAGCAGTTCCCTCCCAGAAGTCCCCCCGGATCTCCAGAATGTCAGGCAGTTTTGTTGAGTAGACAGAGTAATTTGAAGTTTTAAATTTGTGTTTAAAACAGAGTTGAACTTAGTTTAACTCTATATTAAACTATTTGTTTAAAGTAAACAAGGCCACAAAATTTGATTTTGCTCAATCTCGTTATTTAATTTATCTTTCTCAAGGCCGAATTCACAACTAGTTTTCTTAGCTTCACGTGCACTCAAATTATTTTTCTCTAATAAATTTCTGTCAGGTTTGCCTTGACTTTCTTGTGACTAGTTGTCGTTGCTGAGTTAACTGTTGGCCAATAAGAATTTGCTGAATAAATTTATTTATTCATGGGAAGCAAAGAGTTTCAATTAACAAGTCGTGGCAGGCGAGTAAAGAGTACCGAACGAGTAGTTGGTCACTTTATTTTTGACCGTTTTGTTTTTTTCGCGCAAGTTTGGTTCTATAAAAGTTTGGTTCGCGCAAGTTTGGTTCGCAAGTTTGGTTCTGAAAAAACAGTAGAGCTTACTCGGTTTCTAAGTTTGTGAAATAAGTTAAAAGTTCTTCAACTTCAAAAATTGCACAACGCTCTAGCTTTTTAGCAGATAAGATTAAAAGAGAGCCATCAGAGACAGTCATCTTCGAGAGGGCATGAAGAAACAGCTGATTAGTTACAATGGCTCTCATTTAGCAACGTTTCAATTCGTAACAGCACTTCTGAATGAGTGTTTTTTCGGTTCTTTCTCTTTTCTCCTTAGGATCCCCTAACACCCTGTAGAGCCCTCTTCTCCCTTTAGAGCCTTTCTCCCTCTATCCCCCTCTCCCTTTGCTAAGGTAGGGCCCCTTTTTCTCTAAGGCTTCTTCCTATCCTGCTCAGGTTTTTCACCCCCTTCCAAGTGCGTTGCTCATTGAATTATATTTATTAGGTCAAGATTTTTTTATTGAGGTACTGTGTTCAAAAGAACTATACCTTGAGACGTGACACTGAAATAGGTAGACGTTTCACTAAAAAAGGTAGACGTGTACTGGGTTTTTTTAGGTAGACTTTTTTCAGAAAAGATATAAATCTTTTTCGAAAAAGGTACACTTGTTACTAAATTAGGTGGACGTTTCATTAAAATAGGTAGACGTGTAATTGGCGCCAAAGGTTTGGGGCAGAGAAAGGAGAGAGTTATCATTTTAGGAGTATCAGATGATGAGTATATCAGATGATAAAGAGTTACTTCACACACTTATCTTTCTTGAGAGGGTGAAGATTGAAAAGTTTTATAGTGCAAGCTTAGAAGAAAAACATCATGTGTATGCTGTGAAAAAGTGTTAATGAAATTGGACTACAGTATTTTTGGAAATTAAATCATTCAAATGAACGGTAATTTTTAAAGTTTTGACGAGTGCTTGTGAGCTACGATCAAGAACATTGAAAGTACCAGATTTAATCTTCTGCTGTATGCTTAGTATGCTTTGCACCAAACGACGCATGAGCTCGTCTCCAAATGAAGAGAACGGCCCCACTTCAAACTGCATGCCACTCTGTAACACCAATGGTGTCGTGGAAGTACCACTCTGTAACACCAATGGTGTCGTGGAAGTACCACTCTGTAACACCAATGGTGTCGTGGAAGTACCACTCTGTAACACCAATGGTGTCGTGGAAGTACCACTCTGTAACACCAATGGTGTCGTGGAAGTACCACTCTGTAACACCAATGGTGTCGTGGAAGTACCACTCTGTAACACCAATGGTGTCGTGGAAGTACCACTCTGTAACACCAATGGTGTCGTGGAAGTACCACTCTGTAACACCAATGGTGTCGTGGAAGTACCACTCTGTAACACCAATGGTGTCGTGGAAGTACCAAATCGAAAAGATTAGTTCATTTTCTCAAAGATACGAATAAAATACGAAGATATCTTTATGAAAAACGTACTATCAAGCTAAAAACTGCTATTTTATCGATATATAGGAAATTAAATCATTCAAATATTAAGCTTTCAATATTTATTGTGATCAGTTTTTATATAAATTGAGATAATAAATTTGAAATCAGAAAATAAAGCAAGATAACTAAGACTTACAGATCCTATGGTGACCCTTGCTCGTCCTTCTAGAATAAGGATGTACTTGTCGGAGGGGATGCCTTGTTTGTAGAGCTGACAGCTACTTTGAGAGAGAACGCTCAGATCTATCAGGTTCTGCAGAGACTCTGCCTGGAAAATGAAGTCCTTTTGTCGCATGACTTGATTCGAATTTTTTTCATAGGTGAAATATGTCTTGATTTTTTCAATTGGTCGGACGCTAAAGTCGGTTTAAAATTTCACTTTTAACTTCAAGAAACCAGTTGAGGCGAATAATGAATGACCTATCAAACTTTTGGCTAATGAAACCTTATATTTATGTAAGAAATGAATAAGATTTCTCTCTTTCATATTCAGCTTCGAAAACTCTCATACACTTCTTTCGAGTGAGAGAAAGGAGGTAGGTCGATCGCCTTAAAAAAAGTTTTAGCCAGTTGGCAGTTTACCTCTCTGTCTTTGTGTCTTTCTCTTTTTCTTCTCTATATTTCTTTTTCACTATTTCTTTCTCCCTCTCTCCTTCTCTTTCTTCCTAACTTTGCTTTTAAATTTCTCTTGTGCTGAATCTTCAATCATCACTAACGTTAAGAAAATAAGAAATGATAAAAAGTGAGTATTGTTTCCGAAATTATACACACAGAGAAAAACTTGTTCACCAAATAAATGATTCACGCATATTGATCACTTTTGATACATTTTTCGAAGAGCTGAGTGTGCGGTCTCTGAACAATGTACATTTATCCTAATGTTTTTTTATTCAAGCCATCCTTCAGTATTTACGTTTACTGTAACTTTGTCCTATATAAGTTGCGAGCTGTATACTGATCGTGTGATTCAGTTTTGCGGTCAGTCGAAAACTAAACTTTGTGAATATACGATAAAATAAAGGATTGGAAACATAATGGAAAATAAGGCAAGGCTAGGTTGAGGCATTTTTGATTATAAAATAATTAAATAAAAAGCAGAATAGAAGGACTATATAAAGCAGGAACGATATAGTTGCATATTAAGAGCGAGGCTAAGTGATCAATATTCGTGATCGTTTTCAAACATTTATCCAGTTTGCGAATTAGGGCGAGTATATACATATACTATTAGCACGATCGAACTGAACAATATAATTGGAGTTTGTAAGATCTTCACCTTTACATTGTTCATTAATTTGTTCAAATGTGATCAAATTGTCTCTGTGTGAAGGGTTCAATTTCAGTGAATGTTACCCTACAGCAAAAAAAATTAAACAAATCTATGCAATTTTCTGAACGAACTTTTCTCGTACAAGTAGAGATGAGCCTGAGCAGAACCGCTTGATCTATGATCACTTCTTGGAACGCCGGATTGTTGACAGATAAATGCTGGCGGGTAACCTTGGAAGAAACTAAAACTAGTAAGTAGGCTTTTAACGATAATGACCAGTGAGCACTAAATGGAAACTATAACTCCGACCGAGCCCTGGAATGCTAGTAGATACCAAGGGAGAGACCGTACCGAGCCCTGGAATGCTAGTAGATACCAAGGGAGAGACCGACCGAGCCCTGAAATGCTAGTAGATACCAAGGGAGAGACCGGCCGAGCCCTGGAATGCTAGTAGATACCAAGGGAGAGACCGACCGAGCCCTGGAATGCTATTAGATACCAAGGGAAAGACCGACCGAGCCCTGGAATGCTAGTAGATACTAAGGGAGAGACCGACCGAGCCCTGGAATGCTAGTAGATACCAAGGGAGAGACCGACCGAGCTCTAGAATGCTAGTAGAGACTAAGGGAGAGACTGACCGAGCCCTGGAATGCTAGTAGAGACCAAGGGAGAGACCGACCGAGCCCTGGAATGCTAGTAGATACCAAGGGAGAGACCGACCGAGCCCTGGAATGCTAGTAGATACCAAGGGAGAGACCGACCGAGCCCTGGAATGCTAGTAGATACCAAGGGAGAGACCGACCGAGCTCTAGAATGCTAGTAGAGACTAAGGGAGAGACTGACCGAGCCCTGGAATGCTAGTAGAGACCAAGGGAGAGACCGACCGAGCCCTGGAATGCTAGTAGATACCAAGAGAGAGACCGACCAAGCCCTGGAATGCTAGTAGATACCAAGGGAGAGACCGACCGAGCTCTAGAATGCTAATACATAGAGCCCAAGGGAGAGACCGACCGAGCCCTGGAATGCTAGTAGATACCAAGGGAGAGACCGACCGGGCCCTGGAATGCTAGTAGATACCAAGGGAGAGACCGACCGAGCCCTGGAATGCTAGTAGATACCAAGGGAGAGACCGACCGAGACCTGGAATGCTAGTAGATACCAAGGGATAGACCGACCTGGAATGCTAGTAGATACCAAGGGAGAGAGCGACCGAGCCCTGGAATGCTAGTAGATACCAAGGGAGAGACCGACCGAGCCCTGGAATGCTAGTAGAGACCAAGGGAGAGACCGACCGAGCCCTGGAATGCTAGTAGATACCAAGGGAGAGACCGACCGAGCCCTGGAATGCTAGTAGATACCAAGGGAGAGACCGACCGAGCCCTGGAATGCTAGTAGATACCAAGGGAGAGACCGACCGAGCCCTGGAATGCTAGTAGAGACCAAGGGAGAGACCGACCGAGCCCTGGAATGATAATAGATACCAAGGGAGAGACCGACCGAGCCCTGGAATGCTAGTAGATACCAAGAGAGAGACCGACTGAGCCCTGGAATGCTAGTAGATACCAAGGGAGAGACCGACCGAGCCCTGGAATGCTAGTAGATACCAAGGGAGAGACCGACCGAGCCCTGGAATGCTAGTAGATACCAAGGGAGAGACCGACCGAGCCCTGGAATGCTAGTAGATACCAAGGGAGAGACCGACCGAGCTCTAGAATGCTAGTAGAGACTAAGGGAGAGACTGACCGAGCCCTGGAATGCTAGTAGAGACCAAGGGAGAGACCGACCGAGCCCTGGAATGCTAGTAGAGACCAAGGGAGAGACCGACCGAGCCCTGGAATGATAATAGATACCAAGGGAGAGACCGACCGAGCCCTGGAATGCTAGTAGATACCAAGAGAGAGACCGACCGAGCCCTGGAATGCTAGTAGATACCAAGGGAGAGACCGACCGAGCCCTGGAATGCTAGTAGATACCAAGGGAGAGACCGACCGAGCTCTAGAATGCTAGTAGAGACTAAGGGAGAGACTGACCGAGCCCTGGAATGCTAGTAGAGACCAAGGGAGAGACCGACCGAGCCCTGGAATGCTAGTAGATACCAAGGGAGAGACCGACCAAGCCCTGGAATGCTAGTAGATACCAAGGGAGAGACCGACCGAGCTCTAGAATGCTAATACATAGAGCCCAAGGGAGAGACCGACCGAGCCCTGGAATGCTAGTAGATACCAAGGGAGAGACCGACCGGGCCCTGGAATGCTAGTAGATACCAAGGGAGAGACCGACCGAGCCCTGGAATGCTAGTAGATACCAAGGGAGAGACCGACCGAGACCTGGAATGCTAGTACATACCAAGGGATAGACCGACCTGGAATGCTAGTAGATACCAAGGGAGAGAGCGACCGAGCCCTGGAATGCTAGTAGATACCAAGGGAGAGACCGACCGAGCCCTGGAATGCTAGTAGAGACCAAGGGAGAGACCGACCGAGCCCTGGAATGCTAGTAGATACCAAGGGAGAGACCGACCGAGCCCTGGAATGCTAGTAGATACCAAGGGAGAGACCGACCGAGCCCTGGAATGCTAGTAGATACCAAGGGAGAGACCGACCGAGCCCTGGAATGCTAGTAGAGACCAAGGGAGAGACCGACCGAGCCCTGGAATGATAATAGATACCAAGGGAGAGACCGACCGAGCCCTGGAATGCTAGTAGATACCAAGAGAGAGACCGACTGAGCCCTGGAATGCTAGTAGATACCAAGGGAGAGACCGACCGAGCCCTGGAATGCTAGTAGATACCAAGGGAGAGACCGACCGAGCCCTGGAATGCTAGTAGATACCAAGGGAGAGACCGACCGAGCCCTGGAATGCTAGTAGATACCAAGGGAGAGACCGACCGAGCTCTAGAATGCTAGTAGAGACTAAGGGAGAGACTGACCGAGCCCTGGAATGCTAGTAGAGACCAAGGGAGAGACCGACCGAGCCCTGGAATGCTAGTAGATACCAAGGGAGAGACCGACCGAGCCCTGGAATGCTAGTAGATACCAAGGGAGAGACCGACCGAGCTCTAGAATGCTAATAGAGACCAAGGGAGAGACCGACCGAGCCCTGGAATGCTAGTAGATACCAAGGGAGAGACCGACCGGGCCCTGGAATGCTAGTAGATACCAAGGGAGAGACCGACCGAGCCCTGGAATGCTAGTAGATACCAAGGGAGAGACCGACCGAGCCCTGGAATGCTAGTAGATACCAAGGGAGAGACCGACCTGGAATGCTAGTAGATACCAAGGGAGAGAGCGACCGAGCCCTGGAATGCTAGTAGATACCAAGGGAGAGACCGACCGAGCCCTGGAATGCTAGTAGATACCAAGGGAGAGACCGACCGAGCCCTGGAATGCTAGTAGAGACCAAGGGAGAGACCGACCGAGCCCTGGAATGATAATAGATACCAAGGGAGAGACCGACCGAGTCCTGGAATGCTAGTAGATACCAAGAGAGAGACCGACTGAGCCCTGGAATGCTAGTAGATACCAAGGGAGAGACCGACCGAGCCCTGGAATGCTAGTAGATACAAAGGGAGAGACCGACCGAGCCCTGGAATGCTAGTAGAGGCCAAGGGAGAGACCGACCGAGCCCTGGAATGCTAGTAGATACCAAGGAGAGACCGACCGAGCTCTAGAATGCTAATAGAGACCAAGGGAGAGACCGACCGAGCCCTGGAATGCTAGTAGATACCAAGGGAGAGACCGACCGGGCCCTGGAATGCTAGTAGATACCAACGGAGAGACCGACCGAGCCCTGGAATGCTAGTAGATACCAAGGGAGAGACCGACCGAGCCCTGGAATGCTAGTAGATACCAAGGGAGAGACCGACCTGGAATGCTAGTAGATACCAGGGGAGAGAGCGACCGAGCCCTGGAATGCTAGTAGATACCAAGGGAGAGACCGACCGAGCCCTGGAATGCTAGTAGATACCAAGGGAGAGACCGACCGAGCCCTGGAATGCTAGTAGAGACCAAGGGAGAGACCGACCGAGCCCTGGAATGATAATAGATACCAAGGGAGAGACCGACCGAGTCCTGGAATGCTAGTAGATACCAAGAGAGAGACCGACTGAGCCCTGGAATGCTAGTAGATACCAAGGGAGAGACCGACCGAGCCCTGGAATGCTAGTAGATACAAAGGGAGAGACCGACCGAGCCCTGGAATGCTAGTAGAGACCAAGGGAGAGACCGACCGAGCCCTGGAATGCTAGTAGATACCAAGGAGAGACCGACCGAGCTCTATAATGCTAGTAGAGACCAAGGGAGAGACCGACCGAGCCCTGGAATGCTAGTAGATACCAAGGGAGAGACCGACCGAGCCCTGGAATGCTAGTAGATACCAAGGGAGAGACCGACCGAGCCCTGGAATGCTAGTAGGTACCAAGGGAGAGGCCGACCGAGCCCTGGAATGCTAGTAGAGACCAAGGGAGAGACCGACCGAGCCCTGGAATGCTAGTAGATACCAAGGGAGAGACCGACCGAGCCCTGGAATGCTAGTAGATACCAAGGGAGATACCAACCGAGCCCTGGAATGCTAGTAGAGACCAAGGGAGAGACCGACCGAGCCCTGGAATGCTAATAGATACCAAGGGAGAGACCGACCGAGCCCTGGAATGCTAGTAGATACCAAGGGAGAGACCGACCGAGCCCTGGAATGCTAGTAGATACCAAGGGAGAGACCGACCGAGCCCTGGAATGCTAGTAGATACCAAGGGAGAGACCGACCGAGCCCTGGAATGCTAGTAGATACCAAGGGAGAGACCGACCGAGCCCTGGAATGCTAGTAGAGACCAAGGGAGAGACCGACCGAGCCCTGGAATGCTAGTAGATACCAAGGTAGAGACCGACCGAGCCCTGGAATGCTAGTAGATACCAAGTGAGAGACCGACCGAGCCCTGGAATGCTAGTAGATACCAAGGGAGAGACCGACCGAGCCCTGGAATGCTAGTAGAGACCAAGGGAGAGACCGACCGAGCCCTAAAATGCTAGTAGATACCAAGGGAGAGACCGACCGAGCCCTGGAATGCTAGTAGATACCAAGGGAGAGACCGACCGAGCCCTGAAATGCTAGTAGAGACCAAGGGAGAGACCAACCGAGCCCTAGAATGCTAGTAGATACCAAGGGAGAGACCGACCGAGCCCTGGAATGCTAGTAGATACCAAGGGAGAGACCGACCGAGCCCTGGAATGCTAGTAGATACCAAGGGAGAGACCGACCGAGCCCTGGAATGCTAGTAGATACCAAGGGAGAGACCGACCGAGCCCTGGAATGCTAGTAGAGACCAAGGGAGAGACCGACCGAGCCCTGGAATGCTAGTAGATACCAAGGTAGAGACCGACCGAGCCCTGGAATGCTAGTAGATACCAAGGGAGAGACCGACCGAGCCCTGGAATGCTAGTAGATACCAAGGGAGAGACCGACCGAGCCCTGGAATGCTAGTAGAGACCAAGGGAGAGACCGACCGAGCCCTCTAATGCTAGTAGATACCAAGGGAGAGACCGACCAAGCCCTGGAATGCTAGTAGAGACCAAGGGAGAGACCGACCGAGCCCTGGAATGCTAGTAGATAACAAGGGAGAGACCGACCGAGCCCTGGAATGCTAGTAGATACCAAGGGAGAGACCGACCGAGCCCTGGAATGCTAGTAGATACCAAGGGAGAGACCGACCGAGCCCTGGAATGCTAGTAGAGACCAAGGGAGAGACCAACCGAGCCCTAGAATGCTAGTAGATACCAAGGGAGAGACCGACCGAGCCCTGGAATGCTAGTAGATACCAAGGGAGAGACCGACCGAGCCCTGGAATGCTAGTAGATACCAAAGGAGAGACCGACCGAGCCCTGGAATGCTAGTAGAGACCAAGGGAGAGACCGACCGAGCCCTGGAATGCTAGTAGATACCAAGGGAGAGACCGACCGAGCCCTGGAATGCTATTAGATACCAAGGGAGATACCGACCGAGCTCTAGAATGCTTTTAGAGACCAAGGGAGAGACCGACCGAGCCCTGGAATGCTAGTAGAGACCAAGGGGGAGACTTTTTTCAAAAAAATGGGGTTATAAACGGTTCCTACATTTGTTGGGATTAATACAATTTGTAAAAGTGACCATCAACCGAGTTACTTCAAGTTGAAAATGTGATTACCATCTGAAATTGCGCTGGCAGGCATGTGGTTGTAGGCTTTTCGTTGTGGAGGAGGATCGGTGCGTGCGCCGACTCACGCGAGTTGTCGAACTCGTCCTTGATCTCTGCCTTGATTCAATAATTTGTTACCTGAATTTCCCCGATTTCAAACTGAAAATGTATTCTTATTACGGTAATTTCAGAGAATAAAAATGCCTTTTTTTTCAAGCTTTCTTTTTCTTTCTAGAATTAATTCTGTCAAAGAGCGGGTACTTATCCCGAAGTTTTCGTTTTGAGCATTACACATAGAGAAAAATGGATCACTTTAGATACATTTTCTGAACAATATAAAGGGGGCGATGTGGTTAATGTCCTTTATATTGTTAAGTTTGTAGTAAACCTCGCCCTAATTTGCAAACTGCGAAACTGTATACTTGTGGTCAAGAATATTGTTCACATGCAAAAACGTGTGCAGTATTGAACCTCGCCCATAACTTGCGAGCTATTTCGTTCTTGTTTTTCATAGCCTTCCTTGGCTTTTTTTCCGAATTGAAAGAAATTGTGTGTTTATATGGAATGTAATGAACACTTTAAATCAACAAACAATTTTTGTTTCAACAAGCATGATAAAATCGTCATCGGAATAACCAAAGGAAAATATTTCATCACAATTTCGATGAACACAAACAGAAGGGTCAATTTTATGTTTATATTCTCACTTAATTCTTCAAGATTTTCCCAAGCTACGGTATAAGAGTAAGTGTAGCTACCATAGTCCCACAGAAATTCACAGAACTCTATTCAAAACTTTACTTAAAGAAAACGACTTAAAAACTGAAAAAAAAACATACAATCTAAGTTGTGAACACACGAAAAACAAAATCAAAATTAAGAGAGAAATAAAAATTTGATAGAGTTCTCTCTTCAATAACTTCTGACCAAGGCTCTACTCAAAAAGATAAATTCAATCGAACTAAATATCCAGACACGTAAACATTCAACAGTTAACAAAGTTAAAAAGCTTTTTTTAGAACATGTAAAAGGTTGTTCCATTTCAAGATAGAAAGTAGGTTACTATTTGCAGCAGTCCAGTTTCATTCTTATTCTGGCCCACAGCAATCCAAGAGAATACCCAAGAGCTGCCTTCTAAACGTTTCGAAAAACATCCAGTCTTCGATTAAGTTAATATAATAATAGCGAACTTAGCAGAAGCAATGTAATCAAATATTTGAGAATATATTCAATCAAGTTTTTCGAGCAAATACATCCGATTTCGATTCAAAATTGTTGGAACCAAGTGGAAATTTTTCTTGTATTGTCAAAAATCAACCCAAAAATATTCAAAGTTTTCTACAATAGAGCTGGGCGGAAACCTTTTTCGTCATTCGAGTATTTCATGTAAACAAAAATAAAGCGGAACAATAACTATTCTCTAACAACTTATTTCGATTAGAATAAATGCAGATAATAGAAGCTTGTACAGAAAACCTTGCAAAAGAAGAACGTAATGCAGTGGAATCATGCTTTTGAATTCAAGTATGAATAAAGATACTATTAAAACTAAGTTCACTGTAAAACAAATAGGCTCACCACATTCTTCTTCCCCGACCACTACATAGAAGTTTGCGAAGTTTTCACAAAAAAGCTTAAAAAAATCAGTAATGAAACTTTTTTGGTGCGAAATCTTCTTTGTTGAAGATAAAATATATGAGAAGTAACATACTCAACCTCAATCATAGCAGTCAAACTGATGAAATAAAATACGGCTTAGGTAAAAAATACTTATAAATATATAATGTTCAGTTTTTGCGCTCTCAGTGCAACCAAAAATGTTCAAAATGTGATCAATATGCGTGGAACCTTATTATTGGTGATCAATTTTTTTCTGTGTGTATCTTAAACGGTCACAAGATGTGGAAGACATAGAACAAAACGCACGGTGGTTAGAAGTAGTTTTTCGAAGAAAAAAAACCTTCTCCCAACTTGAAGTTTCTTCTCAACAAAACTAGACAAAGACAATAGAAATAAAACTAAAAATGATTTTTTTGAAATTCAAAATTGAACTATTCTTTCGTTCAATTTCAAAACCATTCCAGTTTTCTCTAAACTTTCCTATTTTTCTTCTCATATTCAACTTTTTGTCGTGAAAGGCTACCTGTAGAATCTCTTCGACGACGTCTTCTAGTGTGACAATGCCGAGCATGTACTTCCCGCCCTCTTCAACTACTTCTTCCCTCTTCTTTTTCTCATCTGCTTTATTCGATTTAATCGATACTCGATTATTCGAAACGTCTTTTTTCTCATCGTAAACCATTGCCAGGTGACCTTTCTCGCCCTGTAACTTTTTTTTAAAAGCATAATTGAACTGTCCGTATCAGAATATGAAAAAAACTACATGTCATCGCAACAGCGCATTTTGAATGCAAAAAAGTGAACGAAAAGAACGAAATAAAGTTATTTCGCTCGTTTTCTTTTACCTAGGCTAAAATGAACTGTTTTTTCACTGAGAAAATTAACCTTTGAAAAAAATTGGTTGGCTTTCGAAGGTGTTTTGATGTATTCATTTCGAGGTACAATAAACAAAAAAACTAAGTTGTGAGAAGAGGCAGTAAATCGGTGATCAAGAACCCAGAAGAGGCAGTAAATCGGTGATCAAGAACCCAGAAGAGGCAGTAAATCGGTGATCAAGAACCCAGAATGCTGGACAGAATTAAACTGCTTTTAAAAATAAAACTGCATTTAATTGTTAATCGTTTAAAGCAACGATGGGCTGAGACTATAATGAACGAAATCCATCGCACGGGCGAAAAACCGGCACTCGGGTAGGACCGAACCTTCGCCCGTGCGATGGATTTCGTTCAATATATATACATATATAATGTGGGCCAAACTTTTCGGAATCGCTTGAGGGCTTGAATGAGCGGAGTGCTCTTCTCCATCATAAGCACGCGGTGTCTGTAAAAGCCACAGACCGTTGCGACGGAGAAATTGTAGTCAGGGTCTAGCAGGGCGAGGTCTCAAACGAATATTATTTTTGGTTTAACTTTTTTTTCATCCAAGGTTTCAGAATGTAATTTGTTTATCACTGTCTTCTGTTTTGAATGCTTACAGAGAAACGGGCCGTGCTTTCGAATAACTCCTGCGAAATTACCTTCTTATTACGAATGATTAAATATTACATGCGGTAACACTCGCCCTAACTCTGAAAAATTTGATAGTCAAGAAGTGAATCATTTTTTTAAGATCGTAAAGGTTTGCAAGTCCCGGTTAGGTACATAAGAAATAACGACATTTTCCCTCTTTTGTTACTTGTTGCAATATTCACGCCAAATCAAGTTTGCCAAATTGAAGCTGAAATGGGGGGGGGGAGAATTCTCAAACTCTTTAAAAAAGTAGAGTGAAAAACTGGAATCTAACCTTTGAGAATCAATATGTTGGTGACATTGTTGCGGTTGCCTGAGCAATAGACGGGTATGCGAGTATAGCCCTGGCTGACTATCTTCGCGATAAGTGATGAGTTCAAGATTGCGGTCTCGGGCAGCATGAAAACACTCTGGAATTTCATGGTCATTATAGGTCACCAGCAGGAAGAGAGTTTCGAAAAAACGACCGTTCTATCAGCGGATGAGTGTAGAATGATAAGAAGATTTTCTTTTTCTGCCACTCCACGTAGCTCATCATTTCAGAATCTCCCGCTCGAAGAACGGTTTTTAAAAAAACTTTCAACAATTGTAAGTGACCTTAGCTACATAAGTTATGATCACTCTCAATGAATCGAACGCAGCCGTCTCTATCTTACAGGGAGTGAGATCATCAGAACAAGGGAAACAGCACACGACAGAGTCTCAGAGAAAATCTAGCTTTATAATATAAAGACAGATTTTCTATTTTCAGATAAGTTCAAATTGATCATTTTTGTTGTTTTTTTGTCGAATGAAACACCGAAAAAATATTTTGTAATCAAAACTATGGTGAATTGCTGTTCTATGCTATTTAGCTTAGTTTTTCACCATTAGAAAACGTGACATAACCGACAAGCGACCTCAATCGGTTTCATGCAGTCCATCACACATTTGTCTGCCATTCTCATTGCGCCCACAGCAATCTGCAAACACACGATTGTCCCAACTAGGTTATACAGCCATGCTTCAACTTTATGAAACTCAGGTCTTGTTCTTTTCACTATTCAGGCTGTTTGTCTCATGAAAACTTTCCTGGCTCATCATTCTTCCTCTCCCTTCAAGAAAGTATCTCATAAACTCCAAGGACTTTCATACCTTTCGCGTCCGTTTGGGCCCAACATCATCAAATCTACATAAAGTCTTTCTCGCATAGGTTTTCTGGCCCTACGCTATATCTTGCAATTCTTCGCGTAATAAACAGTATTAGAGTGCGAGATATTGTGTGCGTTGGTAGCTGAATAGTAAGAGTACAGCTTGGAAGCGGAGGGCGTGAGTTCGGTCCCCGCCTTGTGCACAACAACTACACAAGTTTTTGCGAGCATGTTTGCGAGTAATTTTCCCAATTTTCTAATTCTTACGGGAAATTCAACTTTTTATTTGCTTTCTCCGCTGGATTTTTGTTGTTAAGTTACTCGTCTTCTCGGCAGTCAAAACGTGTTGTATATCTGTTTCATATTGAGTTTAAGCTTTTTTCATGTTGATGTTGTTGCCCGCAGTTGCAACGAGCAGTTTTTGTAGAAATTCCTAGATCAGAGACCGAGGCATGAGGCCACGATCTCTGGATCTCTCTACAGGTCCTCAGGACGGCATCGAGTGGTGAGTGCACGGCAGCACGGTATGATGTTTGTTTTATGTACAATTGTTTTCCGGTTGCAGCTTATTAGTATTTATTTTTCCGTGATTTTAACTTATTTTTTTTCGTTATCTTATGTGAAATGAATGGTTAGAATTTTGAAACACTGGCTACGAAATGGAAAAAAAACTTATCAACGATAAATCAAAACTTGATAGAGTTTTGCACGGTATAATGTATCAGATTCGAATTCACCTTGAGCTGCTCTTCCATCTGGGAACCCTTTTCTCCCGAGCTCTGAGCCTGTCTCATGATCTCAAGAATTCTTCTGCGATCTACGCCTTCCTGAAATACGGAGTATGATGATGAAAGGACTGCAGCTAAGCACAGAAAGCTCATGTTATGTTGTTTTTTGATTCTTTCGTCCTGATAAAAAGTATTCCAATTCGAGTTCTCAGGGAATGGGAAAATGCAAGAGGTCTTTGTTTAGTTTTTAGCAATGTATATTGACTTTTTATTTAAGATTATTTTTTTCAAATTAAATGAGAAAATATCAGGAATAAGGCACTCTTCTCTATGAAATATCTTGTTGGGCCTTTAAATTGTCTTTTGACTGAGGAACTCTTTCTTTGTTGACAAATTCGTCTCATTCTCGACAATCTTCTTTCTTAAACGACTAATGGAGCGTTAGAATTCAACCTTTCACTTTGTAAAGTAATCTCTGCAAAGTGATCCCGTTAAACGCTCTAGGCCGCATCCCGGCCGCATCCCGTTAAGCGTTTAACGGGATCACTTTGCAGAGATTACTTTGCAAAGTGAAAAGTTGAATTCTAGCGCTCCATAACTGTTCTCTTTCTTTACGACTTTTTTTTCTACAATTGGAAAGAGGAGACTAACATGCTCTTTGTCAACATATTTGTCGAGGACCTTCGACACTGGCCAAGTGACTGGATAGAAGAGCACAAAGCAGAAGCTCATGATGGGGAGAAAACGAGCTCCCCATGTCAGAGAGTGACTGCAACCTTCAGAAATCACTCATTATTCTAAGCGACCTCAAAGTAATTAATCGGTTAGGAAGTTGTGCATGATCAGTTTAGTTCACGTGGTGTTATCATCAATTGTTCAAAATTGAGTAAATAAACACTTTTCGAGTGAGAGTCTGGAATAATTATAGACAAGCTCGAGATAAATAGCAGAAATAAAAGAACTTCTCATTATAATAGAATCTCGTCACTCAAAGAACGGTAGTTTTTTTTTTATTCTGAACAGTGCTGGGGGCCTATTCTGAACAGTGATGGGGGCCTATTCTGAACAGTGATGGGGGCCTATTCTGAACAGTGATGGGGGCCTATTCTGAACAGTGATGGGGGCCTATTCTGAACAGTGATGGGGGCCTATTCTGAACAGTGATGGGGGCCTATTCTGAACAGTGATGGGGGCCTATTCTGAACAGTGATGGGGGCCTATTCTGAACAGTGATGGGGGCCTATTCTGAACAGTGATGGGGGCCTATTCTGAACAGTGATGGGGGCCTATTCTGAACAGTGATGGGGGCCTATTCTGAACAGTGATGGGGGCCTATTCTGAACAGTGATGGGGGCCTATTCTGAACAGTGATGGGGGCCTATAAAAGGTCTCAAGAGTTTTAATCTGCGTTAAAACTTTTAAAAACAATAATAATAAATTTTTAGATTTTTTAGCCATGATTTGTAACTATTTAGAGACTCTCAACTAATTAATGACTAGACAATAATCTTCTAATTCTTAGTTACACACTTTGAAAACAGCCACGCCTGGTTATCCAGACTACAGACTAGACAGGAAAACGAATGACTTTAGGCATATGCTTTGAGGTAAGAGCTCTCCGAAAAAGAGAATACTGCTACTGGCCACGAAGATGCTGATCACACTTCTTGCAGGCAGAACATCGTCCATTAACACTGCAAGGCAAATATGACTTCGAAATACATACTAATTTTATAAAAATAACACTATCGCACGGAATAGCAATGTGTCCCGGTTGTGTATGGTAACACGCGCTCCCGGTTTGAGTCGAGATGGTCTGGGTTCGATCCCGCCCGGTGGACTAGCTTTTTTCTGTGCGATAGTTCAATCAATTTTTTAGTCTGAAAAATACGTCATCAGACCTCGAGATGGTTCTGCATATTGTGTTTTTAATTTTCTTTCTTTCTATATTGTATATGTCTATATTGTATTACTCTATATTGTATTACTCTATATTGTATTACTCTATATTGTATTACTCTATATTGTATTACTCTATATTGTATTACTCTATATTGTATTACTCTATATTGTATTCGAGAAGTGTGTTTTTCTTTCTTTCTTTATTGTATCGTCACACCAAACGGTGTATAGTAAATAAATAAATATTAAACTGCTCTCATTATATAAACTTGTGTCCATCACAAACTAAAATTATAATCAGGTCTGTTCAGTTAAAGATATGTATAGTATATGAAAGTTTTGAAAAAAGGCTTGCTTTAGTTTTTTATTCACAATCATTTTTGCATTAACATTTAAATGCTAACAGCATTTTTTTTGTTGATAAATCATAGTAACAAGTGTTTTCAAGGTATCACGACAGTTTGTTACAAGACAGTTTGTTACACGACACTTTGTTACACGACACTTTGTTACACGACACTTTGTTACACGACACTTTGTTACACGACACTTTGTTACACGACACTTTGTTACACGACACTTTGTTACACGACACTTTGTTACACGACACTTTGTTACAAGACAGTTTGTTACACGACACTTTGTTACACGACACTTTGTTACAAAAAAATTGTAACACGACGATTTGCTCCGAGATATTTTGCTCCATAATTTTTAATTTGAAGGACAGTTTCTACGACGACAGGTTACTTTTTTTTCTAATTTCAAGGTCACTTTTTTTTCTAGGTTTTAAATGAGTTTTTTTAACTGTTTGATTTTTTTGTAGTGTTTGATTCTTGTTAGTTTGTTTCGTAATCAATTTTTTTTAGGAATTTTCTTTTTTTTCTAATTTCAAGGTCACTTTTTTTCTAGGTTTTAAATGAGTTTTTTAACTGTTTGATTTTTTCGTAGTACTTGATTCTTGTTAGTTTGTTTCGTAATCAATTTTTTAGGAATTGAACATCAGAATTGCGGCTGTTTGTTAGACTTCTTTGCTCCAAAATTTTTAATTTGAAGGACAGTTTCTTCGACGACAGGTTACTTTTTTTCTAATTTCAAGGTTACTTTTTTTCTAGGTTTTAAATGAGTGTTTTTTAACTGTTGGATTTTTTTTGTAGTGGTTGATTCTTGTTAGATTGTTTCGTAATCAATTTGTTTAGGAATTGAACATCAGAACTGCGGCTGTTTGTTAGACTTCAACACAAAAAAAATTCAGCTCTCCCATCTTTTAAAATTGCAATCAATTAATTTTTTTCTTGCATACGCCTGTGAGCTTTCAGCGTTCACAGAAGATTAGCTTTGGAAAAAACTTTTGGCACAAGTTTACTTGGGGGGGGGCGCTTCACTTGGAGGGGGCTCTTTTCGGTGCGTTCATTTGGTGTGTAAAAAAGAACCAATATGAGGAATTTTCTCATGGGTCCCGTTCGCCTAAGCCACACGGTCTCGTTAGCGAAAACTTTTTCCTAAGCCAAAGCGTTTTTAATGTAAAAATAACTAAAATTCAAGATAGCCCCTCCAAAGTGAAGCGGAGCTCCCCCCCAAGTGAAGCGTCCCCCCCAAGTTAAAACAACCAAACTTTGATAATGTTTCTAAATTAAGTTTTTTAAAAAATAATCCGTGAACAGGAGCATAGCAAAGTGCGCATCCGCCGTTCCTCCGTCTTTCCAAAACTCTTGCGTCCTCCGCCTATCCCTATCTCAATAGGAAATAAAACCAAGGTTGGAAGTTTTCTGCAGAATGAAAATATTAGTTCGTTTTCTTCCAGAACAAAATTAAATTCAGAAATGTTTGTTCAAATTTGATTTGATTCTGTCAATGAAAAGTTAAGTAACAAATTTTCCAACAACAACAAACAAACTGCTTGCAGTCTCTCAAACAGACCATGGTCTCTCAAACAGACCATTTTCTCTCAAACAGACCATGGTCTCTCAAACAGACCATGGTCTCTCAAACAGACCATGGTCTCTCAAACAGACCATGGTCTCTCAAACAGACCATGGTCTCTCAAACAGACCATGGTCTCTCAAACAGACCATGGTCTCTCAAACAGACCATGGTCTCTCAAACAGACCATGGTCTCTCAAACAGACCATGGTCTCTCAAACAGACCATGGTCTCTCAAACAGACCATGGTCTCTCAAACAGACCATGGTCTCTCAAACAGACCATGGTCTCTCAAACAGACCATGGTCTCTCAAACAGACCATGGTCTCTCAAACAGACCATGGTCTCTCAAACAGACCATGGTCTCTCAAACAGACCATGGTCTCTCAAACAGACCATGGTCTCTCAAACAGACCATGGTCTCTCAAACAGACCATGGTCTCTCAAACAGACCATGGTCTTTCAAACAGACCATGGTCTCTCAAACAGACCATGGTCTCTCAAACAGACCATGGTCTCTCAAACAGACCATGGTCTCTCAAACAGACCATGGTCTCTCAAACAGACCATGGTCTCTCAAACAGACCATGGTCTCTCAAACAGACCGTGGTCTCTCTAACAGACCATGGTCTCTCAAACAGACCATGGTCTCTCTAACAAATTGAAACTTTAAAACATTTTTTACAAAATAAAAATTTTTCAAAATCCTTAATTTGTTCAACCTTTTTTTCTCCATTTGAAATGGAAATTGAACAACAAAAAAATTAAAGAGAATATAGATCGGCTTTTCCCAATAGTGTCATTCAAATCAATTTCATGCTATATTCAGATAATGCACTCAATCGGAGACATTGTGGAGCAAGGGGTCACCACGAAAAACAAGCCACTACTAGCAACCGGAGGGCAATGCTTCACTGTGCATCGCCGGCTAGCCGACAACACTTTTGTTTGCTTTTGTGCAAAGCGGTACAGCAAGGGCTGTAAAGCTCGCATTAGAGTACGGGACGGCCTCATCGTTAGCGTGTTTAACGCAGAATATACTCACCTTCCCACCCCAGGGGAGTTCGTCGCTCTCCGAACCAAGTCCAGACTCAATGAAATGGCGGTCACGACAAACATGACGACCCGCTCAGTCCTAGACGCAGGAACCGTAGTTCCGACCCCGCGGCGCGAAAATCCAGAGGCTACTAGATCAATGAATCTGGAAGAAGAGGCGCATTTACCCAGGAATAGCAGCCTGAAGCGTACGATACAGCGGAAAAGGCAAGCCGTGAGAGACGAGCCGCCACTGCCTCAAGATGGAGATTTCAACTTCGAAATACCATCTTGCTATGCCGAGTTTGAAGACGGTCGTTCATATATTCTCGCTGACGAAGGCAGGGGTGGCGATCGTGTGCTGGTGATGGGGTCAATGGAATCCGTGGCCGCTCTATCTCATGCTCGCCGGGTATTCAGTGACGGCACATTTAAGGTAAAATTATAAATTTAACATTTTATCCCAATTCGAACGATTTTTTAGCTAAAGATTTAAGATCACAGCATTTTTACTGGAACCTTTTAACTGATTTCTACCTTTTACAGGTAGTACCCGCTCCAGTCAAGCAGCTTTATTCGATCGCTTGCGAAACGGCGTGCAACCATCACTTCACTGCCATACAAATCCTTTTTGGTAGAGCTCACCCAACACGGAGTGCGTACGCGGTGGCTTTTGACGCGGTCCGAGCTCTGGCCCCTCAGTTTCGCCCGGAAACCTGGATTGCCGACTTTGAGATGGCAGCGTGGCAAGGAATCCAAGACATCTGGGGTATCGGCGTCTCAGGGTGTCTATTTCACTTAGGCCAGTCGGTCTGGCGGGAGCTAGGAGAGCAAGGTCTACAGTCGAGTTACCGTGATAACACCCGAATCCGTCGCTCTGTGCAATCTCTCAGCGCCTTGGCCCTCGTCCTGCCAGACCAGGTTATCCCGTCATTTAATGTTTAAGTTCATTTAATGTTGACAAGTCTTTGCTTTTTTATCTATGGAAAATTGTTGCATAAACGAAGTCATTATATAATGAAGTGCGCATTGAATAGAAAGAGTCATGGTCATTGAAATTAAGTAATGTTTTTTTAAAAACCTGTAAAAAAATTTCCTCGGCAGATCGTGGATGCTTTTGAAGAGCTCGCCTCACAAGCCGATTTCCCCGAAGAACTCCAAGGAGTTTTTGAATATTTTGAGCGAGTGTACGTGGGCTACTCTCGCTACGGCAGGTATTATTCTGCCCGTTTCCCAATACCGTCCTGGAACTATTTTGACGACGCTGTGGGGCCAGGGCGAAGCTTTCGCACCAACAACGACTTAGAAGGAGAGCATCACGCTCTCCTTCTAGCACTGGGAGCGCGGTCAGGGTTGTGGGAGTTTTTAGAAAAATTGAAAAAGATGCACCAGAGTCAGGTGCGCAAGCTCCAGCGTGGAGAGCTGGGGGAAACGGTCCAAAGGCGGCGGGGAAATTTAGCCGTTGATGCCCGCATAACTAGCCTCGCTCGAGATTTCGCGAACCGAACTCGTATTTCCTACATCCTAGCCCAGTCTCACAACCTTGGTGCCAAAAATTAGTCGTGGCGATAGCATATAGAAAGTCGCATAGAGACGCCATTGATTTTTTTGTGTAACTACAGATTTATCTTTCCGTTCACGTGAAGACTTGTTTTCTTATAAGACTTGAATGTAATAGATTTAGGCATGAAAATATGTGTTTTCCATACGAGTACATGTTTACAAATGTATGTGTACAATTTTCCATATGTGCAAATGTATTAGATAGAGATATGAAACTTTTTTTCCCAGTCTTAAAATTGTCATTGCTGAGATGAGATACAGATTTTGAATTTTTTACCAAAGATTATTTCAATGAGTTGTGATCAATGAGATATAGATAAGCGATTGATGTAGCGAAAAGCATAGTTGTAGATATATTCGACACAATCTTAATAGTTTAGAATTAAACAAGCTCGAAACCGAGGAAAAGGTGAGGCCATACGCACATGTTTTTTTAATACACTACTAGAGGTAGCTTAGACCATCTTTATCAATGCTACGGGATCTCACTTAGGTTTATAAACTTGCCACTCTATATTCTGTAATTACAATGTTGTTATTTTTGTCTTTTTTGAAGTTTTTCTCAGCTTAATCACTGAAGTCATACTTGTCTGAGAATACATTCTCGCAGTTAACTATTTTTGCGTGCTCATTCGGAATAAAATTTGAATTGAATCTGTACAAACTGATGTGACATTCTCATTTTTGGAGATCACTTTGTTCAATAATTTGAGAGTTGGAGAGAAAAAATAATAAAAGTAAGTGATCGAATTTAAACGATCGATCTAGGCGAGTCAGTCCTAGTGTCCAGCGTAACATTTTCATCTCATTCGTGTGGATAATGTTATCGGTTATACGCGTTGTAGGCCAGGTCTCCGTCGAATAGAGAAGCACGGGACGGATTGCTGTTTTATACATCTTTCCGCGTATGCCAGCTGTAATATTCCTATCACAGAGGACACCTGCAGCTTCTCTCCATTTCATCCAAGCTGCATTTACTCTTTGGCGTGCCGCTGCATTTGTTGACGTGTCTGAGGAGATGACAGAACCAAGGTACTTGAATTCGGAGGTCTTCGGGAGCGGTTCACCGCTGATGTGAACAGTTCCCGTCGTTTGCACTCCGATTTCCTGATACTCGGTCTTCTTGATGTTGAGGCGTAAGCCATGCCTACTACGAGCGTCATTCCATTCTTGGGTGCGTTTCTCGATTTCGGCACGTGTAGGAGCAGCAAGGAGAATGTCGTCGGCGTATGCGATGGTTGACGGAGCCGGAGTCAGTAGAGGACGCGTGACGGTATCCATAACCAAAATGAAGAGAAGGGGAGACAAAGCACTCCCTTGGTGCACTCCAACGTTTACTGCGAATGGCTCTGTGATGCCGACCGGAGTTCTGACAGTACTCTTTGAATCATCGTACATCGCCATTGTCCATCGAATGTACTCTTCAGGAACCTGATGATCGCGCAATGCATATGAAATAAGTTGTGCTAGTCCAACATCACCCGCAAGTTTCCAGGCTTCGGTGGCTATGTCGTCCGGTCCAGCCGCTTTCCCAGTCTTCATCTTAGAGAGTGCCTTCTTCACTTCCTCGGCCGTGATGGTTGGCACGGGTCCTTGTATGGCGTGGGAAGTAGGGATGGGAGGGTGCTCAAACTCTTGGCCGCTCATTTCTTCGAAATGTTCGCGCCACCTGTTTCTGACTTTTAAAGGGTCAGTGACGAGCTTCCCTTGTTTGTCCCTTATCGTGGCTGCTCTATGGATGTCCAAGGTGTTGCGGTGTCGAGCCTTGGCAAGCCGATAGATGGCTTTATCGCCTCCTGGTTGGTTCATCTTCTCATAGAGATCGCGGAAGTAGGAGGCTTTTGAAACTGCGACAGCTCTTTTGGCGGCTTTCTTGGCTGAGCTGTATGCAGCGCGGTAATCCTTGACCGTAGAAAAGCAGAAGATTAATCGAAAAGACGCCTCGACTCGTGTGGCCTGGACTAACCCCTCTCCGCCTGGCCAACTGGCGGATAGAACCACTGCCGGAAGTGGACTCGTCCAAAGGGGGCCCAATTTTAGCCTCACTCAGAACGTCGTGATTCCGGCAATCACGGTAGTAGGGCTGAGTGAGTTTACACCTTCCCACCGACTTTGAGGTATTGGGGCTAGGGAAGGTTATTGGGGCTAGGGAAGGTATTGGGGCTAGGGAAGGGTATTGGGGCTAGGGAAGGGATCGAATTTAAACGATCGAGATTTAAGTTTTTGAAAATTTTACTCAAAGTTTCAATATGTTAAATATATATTATTCGCACAAAATGTCGTGGAATAAACAAAATTTCCCGGGGAAAAACTGTGTCGGAACGGAACATTATGTAAGAAACTGTCAGTTAAAAATGTACCAGGAACAAAAAGTTGATAACACAAAGCCTCCGTTTTTTTTCAAGCGTTGAATGTGATTTCCGAAATCGTCGGATTCTCGACAAAGCTAGAGAAGTTGCCCCAGAGCCAAATTTGCCAGCTTCGGCTTGAGCATCTGAGAGAGGAGGCTTACAGGCGACGAAGAAATGTGGCCGTCTATGCCTGCATCACCAAACGGCCTCAATTTATCTACAGGGTGCGGGAAAAGTTTAACAAAAAAAAGTTTAACAATAATAAAGTTTATTGTTATATAACCCTTAATTTTTCGAAGTTTTAACTTGTTTAGAAAATTCAAAACCAACGACCCTTATGAGTTTTTTATTCGAAAGTTTATTCATTTCAATTTTTTCTAGTAGAAGTTTTAACCTTGAAAAGGGAACCAGGAATGAAAAGTTGAATTTGATATAATAAAAAAAGGTTTTTAATAGTATATTTAAAAAATTGATGTTGTAAAAAAAACTGCTCTCTCTGTTTCGTTTGATCACTTTTTGTAACTCGCTATCAAACATGGTCTCGTAACAAACTTGAACTTTGAACTTTTTATTACGCGAAAAGAATTTGTTTAGAAAATTAAACTGTACTTAAACTGTAAAAACTAATTAAACTGTTAAAAAAAAGAAAATTGAACTGTAAAGAAAAAATTTAAACTAAAAGAAACTGTATTATTCTCCACTTCAACTACTTAAAAACTCAAAAAAACAAAACTAAAATTTATCAAATATGCATAAATACAAAGCCTTTTACAATTTTCATTAGGTTAAAAAAATTTTCGTGTAACAAACTGTCGTGTAACAAAGTGTCGTGTAACAAACTGTCTTGTAACAAAGTGTCGTGTAACAAAGTGTCGTGTAACAAAGTGTCGTGTAACAAAGTGTCGTGTAACAAAGTGTCGTGTAACAAACTGTCTTGTAACAAAGTGTCATGGATCCGTTTTCAAAGTCTACAGGCCGAAGTTTCACGGCAATTGACGAATGAAGGTGAGCGGAATACAAAATTCAGGAAATTTTTTGAAGTTTTTGTGTAATACAATTTACATTCCAGTTTTTTAAAGTGTTTTTTGCTCTGGCTCAGGCCCCATGTATTTTTCTCACTTTTTTTGTTCAGTCTTAGATAAAGGTTACTCTGAAGAGGCCGTAGGTCTTAGAAACGAGACCGATAGGTCTTTGGTGTGTGGTGCATTATACAATTCAACCTGAGTTTTTTTAGTCCACTCACCTTCATTTGTCAATTGCCATGTTTCACTATATACTACATAGTTAATTCACCCGGGCCTCATAAAAATCTCCAAGTCTCCTATCGCTCATTCTCTATTTTTAATGTAATCCTCCACTTTCCATCAACATCTCACTACTTTTTTCTCTCAAAAATTCGTGTCCGTAGGAAACTTTTAAGTTAGTTATCTAGAGTTCAAAATAGATATTGGAAAACGAACCTGAAATAGAAGTGTTTATAATGGTGTTTCCGAGGAGGAGAGTACACAGCAATTGATTACCCTTTTTCCTGATGGGCAGTATCGTGCCGGCCCTGCTCTGCTCCTTCTCATTACCTAAAAAAAATTACGAATGTCTAAAACTCTGCTCTCAATTGTTTTCATTCTTCTTCTTAACCCTCGATTGACTGGAGATCAATTTGCTCAGTCAGTTGCTGCTAGTTCTCTCTCCTTCTTCTTCTCCAAATCCAGTGAAGATGAAAAGGGGATTTCGGTTGCGTTTTCAGCCAAAATTATGTATATAAAAAGGCTAGTTATTCTGCCATGGACCATCTTATGCGAAAGTATAATCAATCAAAGTTTTTTGAGTTGTAATAGGAAAAGAATCTACAGCATTTTTCACATAATTTTTTTCGAGTCCATTCGAATTTTTTTTTAAACTGAACCTGATGCCTGGAGTATTTCGAGCTCACTCACAGTCAAAGACATCATTCCTAGGGAGAGACCGGAGAACAGCGCAGAAAAAAAATGGAGTAAGACAAGGACGACCAACTGCACCCAGAGAAGCTTCAGAGTGTAATTGGTGGGTGGAGCTCGGGCCACAATCACGTTCGCCCTTACCTGAAGACCATACATATCAACCTGACAATATTTTATTATCAGAGTATTGCTCGCGCTCCTTTCGGCTCTCGGATACAGGACCGCGCTCTACTGACTCCAGATACAGACCTAACCTATCAAATTTTTTTTGAGAAAGACTTTAAAAAATATTATTGATCAATGATGTTCATCACGTTCTAACTGAAACAACAAAACTCCTCACTTTTCATTCAATACATCGAAACACCTCAGAATATATGAGCCTTGCATCATAACCAGACATTACTGCTCTCAGTCTGTGTTATTGTTAGTTATCAGGTTTACTTTCTAGGTACTTGAAACGCTTGAACGCCTCCCAAAGGTCTTGTAAATCCAACCTCGTGGTAAATATTTCGCGAGTCAGTGTAGCAAACTCGGAGCTCTCCATCCTTCTCGCTGACGCTTGTCTGCAGTTGGACTTCATGAACATTATGTTTCATGAACTTGGAGCTGTCGATCGCGGTCATCTTCGAACTAAGATTACACGTCAATTGTTCCTTGACGAAGAACACCTCAAGTACGTCAAACATGTCAAATATCAGTAATTCCACGAAGGAGAATGAAATTTACCCGCAAAAGGTGTAAAACACTACAAAAAAGTAATCACTTCGATAGATGATCATCCAGGACCAAGATGTTCATTCCATTCGGAAAAGTAATGAATATTTTGAAACAGAAAGCTTTTTTATTCTATGACTTGTCTTATTTTCCTATCAACATCTCCATAATGAAGCAGGGTAATTGCGAATTTTCAAAATTTTTGAAAACGACCGTTCTCAGAGTGGAAAAGTGTGGAAAAAATTATGAACGAGTTGGAGATGAAAGAAAAAGAAAAGGAGCTTTTCAGTTTTAGACTCCCAAGCTCGAGACCGGTCGTTTTCGAAATTTTAACATTGGAGTTTATGTATGACAAAAACTGGTCCATAAAGTGGGATTGAACCCGACAGTCCCTTTAAAAAATTTTCTTATTAATCTCAAGCACGTTACAACCATACTTATGAGGACACAATGTTGAACAAAGTTAACATTTTCTTGTCTAATCCAATAAATGCTCCCAAACGTACTGAAGTGATTTTGTCGACATTGTCTCCGAACAAAGTCAGGAAGAATGTGGTGTCAGGCAGAACGATGTACTTTCGTGTGCTAAATCAGAATTAAATTTTCGAATTGTATTGAAGTGATACTTATTTGAGATGAGAACCTGAGATGAGAACCTTAACTTTGAGATGAGAACCTTAACTTTGAGATGAGAACCTTATTTGAAATGAGAAACTTAACTAGTTGTCGACGTATCCCCAATGGGAGTGGATGTCGTACTCCATCATTAGTGCAATCCCAATCACCAATGGGAAGTGTGGCACGAGAGAGGCAATCTCCCTTGTGGCTAAACGAATCCAATGACCTTTTTTTCAGAACACGTAGGTTATTTCTTTGACTCCTCATTACAACTGTTTTCCCATTCAAGGTTCGAAAAGATTGCTTTTCCATAACTCTCATAACTTTTCCCCCTCATTTCCTTAATTGTTCACCTTCTATCTTTTCGTTGGCCTTCTCATTCTTTTTCGCAATAATTATTTAGGGCGGATCGCTGAAAATCAAAAAAATTAGGTAACCAATCAATCAAAAAAATTAGGTAACCAATCAGTAAGAAAGCCGGTTTCCCAATTGATGTTTGAGAAACATCGATGGAAGAAGAAGTTGTGGTTTCCATTTGAAAAATGTCAGCAGTTGAGGATAGAACTCTGTCACAGGGATGTTACGTCAAAAAATATGCTCTTTTTTTCTTATTTTTTCCAGACAAACATTCTCAGAAACTAAAACTTCCGATTGTTTTTAGTCTTTTGAAAGTGAATTTTGGCAAAGTTTTTAACCAACCTTAATTCTGAGTTAACTCAAAAATTTTGAAAACTCACGGATATTCCTTCAAGCAGAGTATTTCGATGAAGAATAGAGAGAACGCTCTAGAAGCAACCATTCAAGACTAAAAAAAATATACGAAATGACGCAACAAAGGGATGAACAAGTTGTATGATGCAGCAAGAAATGCTTCAAAACTGCAAAACCGCCTTCAATGCTGTATAAAGTCTTTTCGGTATTGTGTGGTAGATCTGGATGTCAAGGGATACTCCCTCAAGGACACCAGAATTCTTTAAGATACAATTCGGGCTTGAAAGCCGTTTCTTGTCTTGCCTGCCACGCGGGACTTCCAAAGATAGCCTTTACAGGTTTATTCACAGAACCAACGAACGATTAAATAACGAACTAACGAACCAACTAACAAGAATAAATGATAGAGAAGGATGAGGAGTGATTAAGAGAGAGAGAGAATTATGAAGAGAGAGAGAGATGAGAGAAAAAACTAATTAAGAGATAATGAAATTTATGGTGAGAGAATGAAAATTATGGAGAGAGAATGAAAAGAGAGGAACGAAGTTAAGAGAACCCGAAAACTAGAAGTGAATTTAAAGAAATGAGTAACTTACGTTACGTTACCCGGATCACTATCTAACTAGTCCTAGTAAGCTAACTTCGCGCCTGTCCGACGGCTTGACTGCCTTCTTCCGGAACTTAGATGAGCGGTTGAGATCGACGTGCGATTGAGATCTGCTACGTGCAACAGGACGTACCTGTCTCAAACTTGGGTAATTAAACCTATGTTCTTGAAACAATGGTGACAATAACGCGCGCGCGGAAGAAGACGAAGAAGACAGACTTCTAAAATGATATTGAGTGATAAGGTTAAAGAGAAGAAGAAATGTTTCCTACCGGAAGAAAGACCGAGTAAGATTGATAAGGTAAAAGAGAAAATATAGAACTTAAGCATAATAAGTTATTAACCTCAAAAACAACTTATAAAGCTTAACACAACAAAAAACAACGAAAAAACAACACAACAAAATGCAGCGACGTGTCGAATGTGGGCCTAAAATATTTTAGGAGAAACCTAAACTTGATTAGAGAAAGTTCGAGAAACGTCGCCCTTACACTAAATTTACCTACACCAAAAAAGGGGTAATCATAATATGATTATGATTACATTGGGGGCCCACAAAAACAAAAACAGCTACGAAGGAGCCGGTCCCGCGAGGTCCTCCTAGACGTTGCAGAACGGATTTTCCTCGCAGACTGCTCCGTGATGGGCGTCCTCGGTGGCGTGGCAGAAGGGGCATGCGATTGGCGGGCATCGATGTCCTCTGTTGAACGATTGCAGGCAACGAACGCATTTCGCCTTCCTCATTAAAATGCTCCTTCTTTCATCCAAACTCACGACGTTCCGACATGCGACCGCTTTGTGTGATGCGTCATCACACAGCAGACATTCGGCCTTCGAACGAGAGTGAGGCGAATTGACGCCCTGTTGCGCTCCCTTGTGCCCAGTGTTCTCAACAGCCTTCCATGGTCTCTTCGACGCGCTTGACTGCACGCTTTCTTGGTAAGGCCTCTTACCAAGCATACCACCTTGGATGCTTCGATTGACGCTGGGCGTTTGTGGAGCTACTTTCGCTGCCAGGCGAACTATTTCCCCTTCCATGTCTTGCACGCGATTTAGGATGAGATCGAGCTTGGAGTCTGTGGCGTCCTGCTTAGCCTGCAGGCGATGTAGGATTAGATCGAGCTTGGAGTCTGTGGCGTCCTGTTTAGCCGCGAGAGAAGACATGCTGTCTAGGGGAGTAAGCATCTTGTGGTCGACCATATTCTTGAAATTGTCGAGCCTAGCTCCCCAAGCATCAATTCGTCTCTCGATGCCGATTCGATTCGAGATGGTCATTCTCTCGAATTCCGACATGAGCAATTGTTGTTGAGCATCTGGCCTTGACTGGTCCTCAACTGCCACATCTTCTTCAAGTTCAAGCTGGTCTTGAGAAATTGACATCTGCAAAAACAAAAACGTTATAAACCTTCTGTTTATAACAAAAACTCTTGAAACATTCATAATTATCAAGGAATCGCCCTCAAATGAATTATCACAATCAAACAATAATCAAAAGGTCACCCTTGGGTGAGATTGGGGGGGGAACTATCTCATCGAAACCCAAAAATCCGGGTTTTTTGCGAGAGATATACACCCTCTCTGTGGCCTATTGCTTCCCTGTTCAATCGAAGGTTCTGCCACTTCTGTATTGCTATCTGGAACTCCAACTTCAGGCACGCAATCAGGCTCTGTGCTGGAATAATTTCCAAACGATTGTCGCGGCTCCTTCGCCTCATCTGCGGCTTTGAGTTCTAGAGGGATCAGTAGATTGTAAGGTCTGCTTATAAGTCTCCCCGATGAACTTCTCACTGTGGCGGCTCTTTCTGAGCAGTCAACTATTCTCCCAATCGGCCAGGATCCTCGGGGAGTTTTTTCCTCCTTTATTAGTACCACTTCTCCCTTTTTCGGCGCTCGAGCTGTTGACCTGTGTTGTCGCACACTAGATTGCTGAATGTTGGCCAGTGAGCCGACATACGTAGAAGTGAACAACTGCCAACACCTCTGCAATCTTGCATGTGCGGCTGATAATTGTTTCACCAGGCCATCTTCCTGGTTCTCGGGGGGCTCGTACTACTCTTCCGTTAGGATTTTCGGGAAGATTGCTAACGCGGTTCCTGGAGTAAGGAAGTCGGCTGGACGAAGCACTCGACATGCATCCTTGGGATCGTCGGACAGGCGCGTTAGAGGTCGACTATTCATTATAGCTTCGATCTCTGTCACTTCAGTGACAAAATCTTCATGGCTCAAAACTCGACGGCCCAAACTCCGTGCCATGGAGTTTTTCATTATGCCGATCAGTCTCTCGTATATACCTCCTTGCCAAGGGGCGTGCGGTGCCGTAAAGTGCCAGGTGATGCCTTTGGGGGCGCAGTAAGACGAGAACAGGTCATCAACCTCTTCTGCGTTTCCTCCGAACAAAGACTGGGCTTTTTTGAAAGAGGGTGCGCAGTCTGATAGTACACTCTCCGGTACGCCTCTTCTCGCCACGAAGCGCTTAAAGGCTGCCAAGAATGAGTAGGCTGACAAGGAGATTGTGACTTCCAGATGAACTGCTCTCGTAGTCAAGCATGTAAATAGCAGAACGTAAGCCTTGATTGGCTTCTCGTTCTCTCTTACAACAAAGGGCCCTGCAAAGTCAACTCCTATCGCCTGGAATGGCCTCGCAGGAGTGACTCTCGGTTGAGGTAGGTTGGGTGCTGCTGGATACTGAAAGGGATGTGCAATAGTCTTTCGACAAATCACACATGTCCTGAGTGTGTGTTGCACCGCTCTTCGCGCTCTCGCTATCCAGAATGTTGACCTCAATAGGTCCCGAGTATGATTCTGTCCGGCATGTCTGGCCACAATGTGAGTGTGCATGATGATAAGTCTTATCAGCGGGTCATCCTTATTGCCCGGAATGAACATAGGATGCTTTCCATTGTATGAAAATGGTGAGTTCTCAAGTCTGAGGCACGCGCATCTGTATATGCCGTTGCCATCCACAAAGAGCGCTAGTTTTCTGTTACCTGGCGACTTGATCAATTCGATGTGAGCTTGCTGATGCATTTTCGTTACGCTTCGAGCAGCGTTCTCAATTTCTCGTGCTGTGAGTGGACCCTTGAATGGACCGGAACCCATGACATTTTTGATTCTCGCTGATCCCTTGGAAATCTAGCTCATGAATCGGATGCGGAGAAAGCGCTTGACGTATGCCACCGTGTTGCACAACCGATTATATGTCGAAAATCTTCCGACTTCGATCAGAGGCTTTAGAATTCTCGTCACTTGGACAGGTAGCACTGGATTGGCTGCTGCATGGATTGGGATTCACACCGCATTTCAATTTCTATTTCGTCTGGGTTCCATTTAGGCCTTGACTGAAGTTCATTGAGTTTCAGCCATGAAGGTCCCTTCCACCAGATATGATCTGGACTGCTCAGCTTTAGTGAGCTGCAGCCTCGTGTTGCAAAATCTGCAGGATTCTCTTCAGATCTGACGTGGCCTAACTCGGTGCAATCCGGACTTTTTCCGCAAGCATAGTGACTCACTTGACAGATTTCTTGGCGGATCTCACGAATTTTTCTGCTCAAGTTCTGTACCGCTCTGTTGTTCGGACCCTTAATCCGGTCGGCTGCCCAGTAAAGGGCTATCGTACTGTCCGTGAAGATGTAGCTAGTGATGTGCTCGATCTGGCGTGTTTTGCGTATGCTCTGTACCGTGAATAGAGTCAGCTGACACGCAAGCAGCAAAGCTTTTAGTTCCAATCGAGGAATTGTCATCGCGTTTTTTATGGGGGCTAGCTGAGACCTTGCCATCAGCATCATTCCTCCATTGCGGCCTGTCAGCGAAGGCTACGAGTGTCCCATAGCCCTCGCAGAAGCGTCAGCGAAGGCTACGAGTGTCCAATCGTTGGCTGCGAATTCAACCCGCCGTTGAATGCTCAGCTCGAACGCCAGAATGTCTTCCTCAATCTTTCGCCACTCACTCTCATGTTCCTCTGATAAGTCCGTGTCCCACCCGTACTCTTTCGTCCATAACTGCTGGACAAACAACTTCGCCGGCAGTAGGAGAACAGTGAGTAACCCCAAGGGGTCAAAAGGGGAGGCAAGCTTCCTGAGTACTTTCCTTTTTGAAAGCTTGCCTTGGACTTCTGGGATAGAAGCTTTGAGAATGAAGTTATCTTCGACTGATGACCAGAGTACTCCCAGCATTTTTTGTAAGCCAATCTTTCCTCTATCTGATTCAGGCAATGACTGCACAAATTCTGCAGAGTTTGATGAGAATTCTCTCAAGTTCATGCTGACCTTTCGAAAAATTTGCTTAGCCGTGCAGTACAGAACGTTTTTGTCGACTTCTTCATCACATTCGAACAGAATGTTGTCGACATACAGGTTGTTCTCGAGTTGGTTCAAAACCAATCTTTTATCTAGTTCTTTGTTACTCACTGAAGCTAGCTCATTCCCAAAGTGCATGCGAAGCGAAGCTTCCAAGAGATATGGACTCTGGGCAACACCAAATGGAGCTGTTGTGAACCGATAATGAATCAGGTTTGAGTCTCTCACGGGTTTGTTCGGGTCCTTCAGCCAGATGAATCTAAGGAGATGTCTTTGATCCTCCTTTATGGCGATCTGGAGAAAGGCGGCTTCCACGTCGGCCCACACGATGCTCTGTGAGCACCGGGCCCTAATGAGAAGCGCTGGTATCCGTTCAAGTCTGATTTCACCTGTATACATGCACTCGTTCAAGGAAAGTTTCTCTCTTTCCTTCGCAGAAGCATCGAATACTATTCGTATCGGTTTGCTTGGCTTATCCAGTCGGTACACTGGATGGTGCGGGAGGTAAGAATGTAGGGCTGCAGCAGATTCAAATGTCTCAATCTGGCCCTTTTCCAAGTGATTCATGATGATTCCGTGGTAATGTTCCAACATTCCTCTCGCTCTCAGACTAGAGACTACATTCCTCAGCCTCGCTGCGGAGCTGGTGTAGTTCTCTGAAAGCTGTTCGAGTTTGGACTCTCTCAGACAGTATCTTGCATGTATCCGATTGCCTTCAATGAAAACATTCTGAGCGAAGTATTTGTCCACGATCGAGCCATCATTCTCCGACTGAACCTGCCCTTCCGGACTATCGGAAACCACTTTGTCAACCGCCAGGAATCTTTCGAGTGCCTTGATTGTTTCCCGGTCTTGCTGCTTTCGAACGGAGACGTGCGTGATCAGATATCTTTCATCTGAGCCTGTGTAGCCGCAGGTTGCCTCGCCTGTTGCTATCCAACCGAGTCTGGAAGGTACCAATACAAAACCACTCGGTAGAGTTATTGGTTGCCAATTTTAATCTTCAGAATTTTTTTTTTAAAAGCATGAAAAAAATTATTCCATATTTAATTTTTTATTATGTTGTTTTTTTTGTTTCCAACTATTTAGGCTTCAAAAAAAGCTGAAGCCTTCATTGACCATCACATGAAGTTAAGAGATCAGGCAGATAATCCATATAATAACAAAAAACCACAACAACATACCGAACGATGATATTTTACTTTAATACTATTTTTCTCGTTTTTTTTGTTGTTTTTTTCGCTCGTTGGCAAGAGATAAAACTTGTCCGACTTCTGAAACCTATGTTTAATTTAAATTCTTTCAATAAGTTTGAGCCTAAGGTTTGCGATCGGAGCAGCTGACTTTGACGTTTTATCACTCAGCTAAGAACGTTAAAAGAGGCTTTGCGAGCTAAGCGAACTCAAGTTGTACTCAAACCACGCTTTAGCTTTCAGAGTCTCCAATACTTGGAAACATTACCAAAAAAAGAAAAAATTTGTTGCAATTTTTAATGCATTTTTTTAATTCAAAAAAACATTCTCGCAATTTCTGTTCAAACTTAAAACATCGATAGAAAATGAAGAAAAAATAATCAAGTCAGAACAGAGTCAGTTTTGGAGGGACCGCAATAGTTTACCTTCGCCCTGCTAAGATTCTCAAGCTTTCCTGGTACGGAAAACCGCGAAAAAACTTCAAAGTTTTTTTTAAAATGTTTGTTACTGAATTGTGACCACTTTAACCGCATTGATAACTTTTTTTGAGTGCCTCACGATTGAAATAAGCGAAAAAGTAACCGATTGCTATTTTTTAAGTGTTTCATGTTAGTGGTAGTATAATAGCTCGAAGGGAAAAGACAATGAAAGTTTCCAGAACTGTTTGAAAAACAAACAAAAAATTTGAACATTTCATTTTTACTATTTTTATAAAGAACCTTTAAAAAAATGTGATAGGTGTTTTTGATTTCAAAATGACTATTTCAAAAACAGAACTTGAAAGGGATCTAGCAAGAGGACTAGAGAGAAAGTGAAAACGATAGTGAGAGAAAGCAAAAGAAATGGCGAACGGCCAGTATGACATTGAAGATTAAAATTGGGAAAAACTTAAAGAAAGAGAGAAGAGGCCATGGATTTTCTGGCGAATAATTGGCAATACTACAGTATGACAAGACACGGGCATGGATTAACCAATAAGAAGTCCAATAGAGAGGGAAAGAGAGAATAAGACAGTATACAAGACTGAGTATACAAGATAGAGAGAAAGATAGAAAGAAAGAGAGACAGAGAAACAGTGAAAGAGAGAGAAAGAGACAGAGTATCTATTTGGAGTTAAACGGGGTTAGAGACTTGAAGATGATGAGTCATACCTCACGGCATCACGGTTGCGATCTTCGAAACGGCAGAAACCCCTCACATTCTCTCGACCTTCTCTCTCTTTTTCATAGCAGAAACCAAGAAATCTTCAAATTCTAAGTAACACAGTTTAAAGGCAGTGACGCCTGGTTAAGATGACAAATGATTGAACTATCGCACAGAAAAAAGCTAGTCCACTGAGCGGGATCGAACCCACACCATCTCGACTCAAACCGTGAGCGAAAACGGTTAGAAACCAAGAATGCCTTTACTCTCTCAAGTCTTTCGCATGTTTTCTATCCTCTCTCTCCATGTGAATTCCGGCGCTTAATTGTAATCCGGTATCATTCTCGAACCTTAGTCCCTTTTTGGCTTTCCGTAGAACCCTGTCCATATTGTCGGGCATTTCGCTCTCAATTAAAAGCCAGAATTTCCATAGCCCCTTATTTGCCTTTTTCTCTTTTCTGGTCTCTACCCTCTTTCTGTTTTCTATCACCTGCAAGTGTTCTCATTCTCTCCTCAAACTCTCTATTTCTTTTTCTCTCTCTTTCTATCTCTCACGTTCTCTCCACGTTATCTCTCTTTTTCTCTCTCACTCACTCTCTCTCTCTCTATCTTTCTCTCTAAATTGCGCTCTGCAGCTATCTCTACTTTCTTTCGTTTCTTCCTTTATCTTATTCCTTCTTTCTTCTTCGCGTTTTATTTCTTTTCTGTCCTGCCTCCTTTTGGACCCAACCAACTCAGAATCCAAAACCGTCTTCTGGCTCTATTCATGTGAGCTTCATGCTTCTCCAAGTGCTCATTTACGCTCCACCCGGTTGCCAGAATCGAATATAAATAGGGTGAGACCTCAAAACTGTTCCTGTTATACCCTAACTTCTCAACAGTATTCTCTTGTTCTGCGAAGTTTTTTTATGGGTAACGCTTTTTTATGAAATTTTTATGAGTAAATAGTTAATTTTCTTTACTTTTCATTCAATTTACGCAGATTCACTGTATTCTTTTTTGAAGTTCTGCGTTTTCCTAATTCAGGAAGACTGTTCGTGCTGTTGCAAGGTAAAATGAGTTTGACTTTCCGCTGTTTCTTCATCAGTTGGTGAGAAGTCATAAAATCGTACATGTTTCTGATCACGAATTCATACTTGGTGCTTGCATCTGAATTTTGTACGCGAGTGCTGTGTAATGAATCGTTCGAAGATTTTCTAGGCAAAACATAGCATGACAATTACTTGATTAATCGAACAGTTTGCTTGAATACCTTAGTTAATGAAGATAAGAAAACTGTGCTTGTAGTGATGGGGGAAATAGGGTCGGTGAATTTTGAGCCTCCACGAGTAACTAAGTGAAAAAAATCAAATTCCAGAGCTCCTCGATGAACTTTTCGCCTTTGTAAGAGTAATGCATTTCTTTGTTGGCAGCTTAGTGTCTAGAACTGTTTTTGTGTCCAACTTCGCTAACTAGAATTTTTGACTACCTTCTCACCTTCTTTCGTGCCAAGTGTCAGCGCGTGTTGTTATGAAGTTTTCTGGCTTTTTCATCAAAAATGTATAGTTTTAGCAGTTCTCGTTTGCCTTCTTAGGTGTCATTTTTCGTATGCGACGTTTCGCTTAAATCACTAAAACTTCTTCTTCTGTCGAGAGCCTCGTCTGTTGTCGTCAGAATTGTTGTATGGGTGTCCTCAGAAGTATATTTCTCGCTGTTTTGAATAGTTTATCTCTCCATCAACTTTTGTCTTTCGTTTTCTTCTCAGTTTTCTAGAACCTTATATATGTAGCTTGCCTCTTCTGAACAACCTTATATATGTAGCTTGCCTCTTCTGAACAACCTTATATATGTAGCTTGCCTCTTCTGAACAACCTTATATATGTAGCTTGCCTCTTCTGAACAACCTTATATATGTAGCTTGCCTCTTCTGAACAACCTTATATATGTAGCTTGCCTCTTCTGAACAACCTTATATATGTAGCTTGCCTCTTCTGAACAACCTTATATATGTAGCTTGCCTCTTCTGAACAACCTTATATATGTAGCTTGCCTCTTCTGAACAACCTTATATATGTAGCTTGCCTCTTCTGAACAACCTTATATATGTAGCTTGCCTCTTCTGAACAACCTTATTATATATGTAGCTTGCCTCTTCTGAACAACCTTATATATGTAGCTTGCCTCTTCTGAACAACCTTATATATGTAGCTTGCCTCTTCTGAACAACCTTATATATGTAGCTTGCCTCTTCTGAACAACCTTATATATGTAGCTTGCCTCTTCTGAACAACCTTATATATGTAGCTTGCCTCTTCTGAACAACCTTATATATGTAGCTTGCCTCTTCTGAACAACCTTATATATGTAGCTTGCCTCTTCTGAACAACCTTATATATGTAGCTTGCCTCTTCTGAACAACCTTATATATGTAGCTTGCCTCTTCTGAACAACCTTATATATGTAGCTTGCCTCTTCTGAACAACCTTATATATGTAGCTTGCCTCTTCTGAACAACCTTATATATGTAGCTTGCCTCTTCTGAACAACCTTATATATGTAGCTTGCCTCTTCTGAACAACCTTATATATGTAGCTTGCCTCTTCTGAACAACCTTATATATGTAGCTTGCCTCTTCTGAACAACCTTATATATGTAGCTTGCCTCTTCTGAACAACCTTATATATGTAGCTTGCCTCTTCTGAACAACCTTATATATGTAGCTTGCCTCTTCTGAACAACCTTATATATGTAGCTTGCCTCTTCTGAACAACCTTATATATGTAGCTTGCCTCTTCTGAACAAACTTATATATGTAGCTTGCCTCTTCTGAACAACCTTATATATGTAGCTTGCCTCTTCTGAACAACCTTATATATGTAGCTTGCCTCTTCTGAACAACCTTATATATGTAGCTTGCCTCTTCTGAACAAACTTATATATGTAGCTTGCCTCTTCTGAACAAACTTATATATGTAGCTTGCCTCTTCTGAACAACCTTATATATGTAGCTTGCCTCTTCTGAACAACCTTATATATGTAGCTTGCCTCTTCTGAACAAACTTATATATGTAGCTTGCCTCTTCTGAACAACCTTATATATGTAGCTTGCCTCTTCTGAACAACCTTATATATGTAGCTTGCCTCTTCTGAACAAACTTATATATGTAGCTTGCCTCTTCTGAACAACCTTATATATGTAGCTTGCCTCTTCTGAACAAACTTATATATGTAGCTTGCCTCTTCTGAACAACCTTATATATGTAGCTTGCCTCTTCTGAACAACCTTATATATGTAGCTTGCCTCTTCTGAACAAACTTATATATGTAGCTTGCCTCTTCTGAACAACCTTATATATGTAGCTTGCCTCTTCTGAACAACCTTATATATGTAGCTTGCCTCTTCTGAACAAACTTATATATGTAGCTTGCCTCTTCTGAACAACCTTATATATGTAGCTTGCCTCTTCTGAACAACCTTATATATGTAGCTTGCCTCTTCTGAACAAACTTATATATTTAGCTTGCCTCTTCTGAACAACCTTATATATGTAGCTTGCCTCTTCTGAACAAACTTATATATGTAGCTTGCCTCTTCTGAACAACCTTATATATGTAGCTTGCCTCTTCTGAACAACCTTATATATGTAGCTTGCCTCTTCTGAACAAACTTATATATGTAGCTTGCCTCTTCTGAACAACCTTATATATGTAGCTTGCCTCTTCTGAACAACCTTATATATGTAGCTTGCCTCTTCTGAACAAACTTATATATGTAGCTTGCCTCTTCTGAACAACCTTATATATGTAGCTTGCCTCTTCTGAACAAACTTATATATGTAGCTTGCCTCTTCTGAACAACCTTATATATGTAGCTTGCCTCTTCTGAACAACCTTATATATGTAGCTTGCCTCTTCTGAACAAACTTATATATGTAGCTTGCCTCTTCTGAACAACCTTATATATGTAGCTTGCCTCTTCTGAACAACCTTATATATGTAGCTTGCCTCTTCTGAACAAACTTATACATGTAGCTTGCCTCTTCTGAACAACCTTATACATGTAGCTTGCCTCTTCTGAACAACCGTAGCTTGCCTCTTCTGAACAACCTTATATATGTAGCTTGCCTCTTCTGAACAAACTTATATATGTAGCTTGCCTCTTCTGAACAACCTTATATATGTAGCTTGCCTCTTCTGAATAAACTTCAAGCGTCATATTCAATTATCTTTTGCATCTCCCTCCCTTTTGTAATCACTCATTTTTCTAATTTTAACGATTTTACTGTATCTGAATATATTCGCGTATTTATCACATGAGTTCTGCTATTTTCAGGAACCTCAAAAACCCAACAAAGCGTTTTCCTATTTCTGTGAATTCTGACCTTACTTCTGGGTTCCACAACTTGGTTCCAAACCTATTTGACCAATCACATCCTATTGTCAACGGATACCACGGGATGGTTGAGGGAGCTTAAAACCCAGGCTTTGGCAACAACCAAAACAGTGATCTCTATTCAAATTCAACTCCTTATATAATAGACTATCCCCATTTCCAAAACCAGGAGAATATACCCATTAATATTTATTCCCGAATTGCTCCGACTCCGGAATACGCCACGCTTCACAATGCATTCCCCTGGCAGACAGCTGCATGTCACACAACTCCTGTACAAGTGTAATTTAATTAATTTTAAAAAGTTTTTAGGTTCCTTTTTTAAGCAGGATTTTTTTAACAAATGCTTGTTGGTAGGTCTACCGCGACCCTGGGTTCCTGTATATTTGACTTTTACTCTTAATTTCTCTTTTGCTTTATCTGAACTTGAAATATTAAAGTTCTTGATTCAAGAACTTCATCAAAGGTTTTTGGTTCTATCTGGAAATTTTGAGTTTTTTCTCTCACTTAAACAGGCGTGGAGCAACTTGCCAGCAGCGGAACCATTCACGTACACAGGTATTTTATATACCACCCTTTACCAAATTACTTCATTCCAATGGATTTCATAAGCAGAAAAAAATTATCGTCAATATCACATTTTCACTGGGTTGTCGTTTTTTTCTCTTCTTAGGCCCAATTCATTCAGGGTCATTGTAAATGTTATTTTTGAATGTGAAGACCGCTTTTTTGGACGTTGTCGACTCTACTTGATACACGCCAGCCATAGACTCAATTAAAGTTCACTGGAGTTGTTATTGAAAATATGACATACATTGATCCGATTCGACTTGATAAATGACAGCTATCGATCGTTTTAATTTGTTACTTAAGAAGTAGATCAGCTATTAAACACAGGTTTTCAAAAAAGGTTTATAACGTTAGTAGTCACTTACTAGGGTTGGAGAAATGTATTCAACTTTTCTTGGAAAAACTTACCATTTATCACCAAGTTTTTTTTCATTCTTCATCAAATTTAGAGGTGACAACTGGTGAAAAAATACTTGAAAGTTACTTTTCACAATTGAAAACAACTGTCAATTTTCACTGACTGGAGTTTTCCATGAGACTGAAGTTTTCCATGCGCATCTTAGAACTGTGATGACAAAAAAAATTTTTCAGAAAAAGTTTCTAAGTCTGAGTTTCTAAGAGTTTCTAAGAAAATAAATTCTCCTTAACTCAAAAACCATTAAGCGCAATATTTGTTCGGCTTCCAGTGACAGAAAGCTTCCAGAGGCCTCCAGACGATCTAGAGATGCTTTCTTCTCAGAAAGTTAGCAATAATGTCTCATATATTTGCAACTTTTTTCATGTTCTAAATCTAATAATTTGAAATTACTCCTGCCGCGAAGTTCCTAAAATCTCTAGAGTTTTCTTAGCTCAAGTTAAAACTTTCTTTCAAACCCAGAGGCTTTCTTTTTGCGGAAATCAAAGAAACACTATTCAAAGCCTTGAAACATGTGAAAGAAGAGAAACATGTTAAAAAAAACCAGAGGCTATCTTTTTGGCGGATTTTAAAGAAACGAATTCAAAGCCTTGAAACATGTAAAACATTAAAACATAACAGAAAACATACACGTTTTGGTTTACTTCTCATTATTTTACTTTTCAATACTTCATAGAGATTCATAAGAGGCACAGAGATTCATATTTATATTTTAAAATTTGGGGACTGTTGTCCAGAAAAGATTAGTTCTCATCTGAAAAAAACTAGACTAGTCCACTCTTTAACGAGTTTATGCTCCATCTGTGACGATAGCTTGCTTGAAAATTTTAACTATATCAAATTGCACTTCACTATATCAAATTGCAGAGGCAGCGTCGCCAACGAACCGTGTTCACACCTCGGCAGCAGAAAATATTGCTGGATCGGTATAAAACGAGGGAGTACTGGTCTGGGTCAGAAATGAGAGCCCTTGCCAGAGAAATTGGTTTAACAAAGGAAATAGTAAGTTCATCAGAGTTTCATTCTATGTATGCGTAATCCTTTTCAAAGGAAAAAGATCACCGAGATGTTTGAAACCTCACATACATACGTAAATATCACATATCTACCCCATTATATATGCTTCACCTTGTTAATCTATCGATTTGCGGTGATTTTGTTTTCAGTAATCGTAGGACACTTTTGTAGAGATTCATATGAAAAATATGTGCCATTCAACTAATTTGCAACCTAAAGTTGGTGCTGAGTTAAACGCATTGGAGGAGTAATTTAAGAAATCAATGTAAAGTTGGTGCTGAGTTAAACGCATTGGAGGAGTATATGATAAAGCGAAACGTTCTGACCCACCTTGTCTCTTCAACAGCGCATTCAAAAAGGCACGACACAGCAAATAAGTGTAATTTGCAACCGTATATTTTCCAAATTTCGAAACATTTCAGGTTCAGAATTTTTTTCAAAATCGAAGGACGAACGAGAAGAGAAGACTGGGGTGCAAAAAGAAAAGTGTCAATTGAATAATAGGATTCAAATGTATAATTAATTTCTAATAATGTATAATTCTTATATTTAATTGTCTTTCCCTCAGTTCACTTAGATTATTTTCTTCCCTATCTCTCACTTAACCAACTTCCTTTTATTCTCTCATTATCTCAGAATGAATCTTCCTTTCCTTCTTTCGGTTTTGTTATTTTTTCTAGACCTTTTTCATTTGTATTCCGGCCGTTCCCTAAATCATCTACCTGGCTAATGGAGCGTTAGAATTCAACTTTTCACTTTGCAAAGTGAACTCTGCAGTGTGAAAAAAATTTCTACTTCTCCAACTTTATGCTATATTTTACCACTCTCTCGCACCGCTCGTTGTTTACGTCGTGGTTTTAGAGTGATAGAGCGTTCAACGGGATCACTTTGTAGAGATTACTTTGCAAAGTGAAAAGTTGAATTCTAACGCTCCATTATTCTCCATCTTTCTTTCTCCTAATTTTCTCTCTCTAACCGTGTCTTTTTATAATTTATATCTCGCACTTTTCTTCTCTTCTTCTAGATTACCTTTTACACAAGTTTTACATATTTCTTTCTTATCTTTAACTTTTTTTCTAAAAAAAAGATTTTAGGACTCCATCTCCAGTGTATTCTCCGTACTATAGATTTTATGTGATAAATACAAGCGCAGGAAACAACATATGCTTTCATCTTTGTGTTTTCTCTGATTCCCAGATATTTTATATTGTACCTCAATCGTTAACCTTTTCTTTCATAAACTCAAACTGCCTCGCATATATTTAAAATTTTTGGGAAAGTGTCTTTTTCTCGGACCGATAAATTACATTGATAAGAACTGGAGTCTTGAACTACTGTATTAACTTGAAAAGATGAGAATTTTTTCAGTAAGAAAGTTGATTTTGGCTCAAACTAAAGGGAGCAAGATAAGGTCAATTTTTTATCTTTGTTAATCGTTTTAAGCAACGATGTGCTGACACTATAATGAATGAAATCCATCACACGGGCAATATCGCATAGGACAATGTGTGCTCGCTTGGTGTATTGGTAAACTCTCTATAAGCCCCGGTTAGGCAGCTAAGGTTCGGTCCCAGCCGAAGCAAGATAAGGAGAAAGAGGATGAAGAAAAAGAAGAAGAAGAGGAAAGAAGCGAGGGAGAGGTAGAGAAAGACGGAGAGAAAGGGGGGAGATAGAAAGATAAGCAGTAAAGCTGTAAAATGTATCTATAAAGGGTTAAGCAGATTTAATGGAATTACAATGTTTAAGCAAGTCAACTGGATAATTTGCTATTGATTGAAATGTTCATACATTAAAAATTCCGAAAAGGTTTTAAAACAAAAATAAAGGGAACAAAGCGAAAGTGAGATTAAAAGAGATAAAGAAATGAGAGAGAGAGACAGAAATAAGGAAAGAAAGTAAAAGATAAACAAGCAGAGGATGAAGAACAAAAGAAAGGAGAGAGGGAAGAATCGAAAGAAGAATATGTATGTACATATATGGGAGAGGAGTGGCCATGGGAATTTCGGCCAATAATTGACATGCCTACAGTATGAAATGACTCGGGTGTGGTGAGGTGATGACTCGGGTGTGGTGAGGTGATGACTCGGGTGTGGTGAGGTGATGACTCGGGTGTGGTGAGGTGATGACTCGGGTGTGGTGAGGTGATGACTCGGGTGTGGTGAGGTGATGACTCGGGTGTGGTGAGGTGATGACTCGGGTGTGGTGAGGTGATGACTCGGGTGTGGTGAGGTGATGACTCGGGTGTGGTGAGGTGATGACTCGGGTGTGGTGAGGTGATGACTCGGGTGTGGTGAGGTGATGACTCGGGTGGGGTGAGCATAAGCGAAGCATAAGTTCAATTGAGACAAAGAAAGAGAGGGAAAGAAAAAGAAAGCGAGAGAGGAAAAGTGAGATACAACGAATGAGAGTTAGAGTAAAAAATGTAACAGAAGTTCAAAAAGCGAAGAAGAGAATAATATATAGAAAAGAGAAAGAGAATGAGAAAAAGAAAGTGAGGGGGAAGAAATATAGAGAGGAGAATTTACCTGAAAGAAGAGAAAGGAGAATTTACCTGAAAGAAGAGAGAGGAGAACTTACCTGAAAGAAGAGAGAGTAGAATTTACCTGAAAGAAAAGAGAGAAGAATTTACCTGAAAGAAGAGAGAGAGGAGAATTTACCCTCAAATTAAAGGTATAGATACCTCACGGCATCATCATTGCAATCACGACAGAAACCAAAAATGCCTTCTTATCTAACAGTCTTTCGAATGTTATCCTGTCTTCTCTGCCCATGTGAATCCTGGCGCTTGATTGTAATCCTGTCACAGTCCTAATCCTAAGTTCCTACCGGCTTCGGCATTCTTTTGTAGAACCCGCCCATATTGTGGGGCATGTCACTGTCAATTAAAAGCTCAAAAGGTCACTGTCAATTAAAATTCAGATTTTCCATAGCCCCTCATCTTCTACTTTCTTTCAGAAACCTCACACTTTCTCTGTTTTCCCTTACACCTTCACAAATTCTCTTCCTCTTCTTCTCTCTATTTCCACATTTGCATATATCTCTCTTTTTCTTTAATTGTCTAACTATTTCTTCCATACTTTTCTTCTCTTTTTTTCTCTCTCTTTGTCTTGCTTTCTTGTTTCCCCCCCCCCCAACCCTAAAAATATGGTCAGGATCAGGAAAAATTTCTAGCTTTATAAAAAAGTTTCATACATGTAACCCTTGTGCTATACCATGCGAACAGATAAGTTCTGTTTGGTCGACGAAATATAGTTTTGTTATTCCGTTCCAGTTAGTAGTTAGTAGCTCTTGAGACACCTATTCCTCTCAATCTTGTTCCGCCCTTTTTTTAAAAAAAAAAAGAAAAAAGGTGAGATGAGTAACGGAAAATATAAATTTTTTACTTCGCCGGCTTCTTATTCAAGTGCCGCAGAGTGATTGTGGTATAAGTTTGAATAATTGGTTTTATTGAAATTATAAATACTGTAAATATTGTAACGGTAACATCCGCTTTTATTTTATTGTCTTGTATTCTGCTCTGTCAATGTCTTCAAACTGTTCCCTTTCAACCTATCTTTCTCTTTAATTTTCCTATAACTTTCATTATCTTATTTTTGTCACCTTTTTTTATAATAACAAACATTGACTAAATTTTATCGTAACAAAATTCATCTGCTCTTATGGAAATTTTTCTTCTTGAATCTAACCTTTTCCATTTCTCACTCTTTTCTTCTTCTGATTTTCCGTATCTTTTCAGCTAGTTTTATACATATGAATTAATCCTGACTGTACACATACAAAATGTCTGGACAAGTCCTTTGCTTTCCTATAAACCTTTTCATTAATACTGAATTTGAAACTTTGTTATAAAATCTGAATGAGTTTTGAATTTAGTTAGTTAAAATCACAGTGGATTACCTATAAATCTAATTTGAGCTCAGATTTTTCCAGAAACTTCGATGTCCACATCCAACCCCCCCCCCCTCGATGTCCACATCCAACCCCCCCCCCCTCGATGTCCACATCCAACCCCCCCCTCGATGTCCACATCCAAACCCTTAACTTCGATGTCCACATCCAAACCCTTAACTTCGATGTCCACATCCAAACCCTTAAAAAATGGCTTCGCACCAATTTCTCTCAATGTGAAGCATGATCAAAGCAATTTTTTCAACGGTGCGACGTCTAATTCGACCCATCTTCCGGCCTCTTCTTTCTACGAACCTTATGGAGCCTCCTATCACCCTGGATCACAATACTACCGATGTTATGGAATGGCCTACGGAGCCTAAAACCAAAACCCATGCATGGGCGACGATGGAAATGTGACCTCTTTGAGAGGTCCCCCTCCGATGCAGAACCAGGAAAACGTACCAATATATGAAAATGTCCAACTGGCTCCAACACCTAGAATGTGTGCGATTCCTGATGCGGTTTCCGCGGAAGCATTAGCAAGCACAGCAAGCACTTCTCAGGTATTTCTTTTCAATCATCTTACATAATATTTTTGGGTTTTTCTTCAAGTCGGAACGGTTTATTCTTCTAACTCAGTAAATAAAAATGGAATGTAATCTCCCTTTTTTCTTCAACACTTTCCTTTTTGGTTTGTTTTGTGATTGACTCTTCATCTAATGTGGTTTTTTTACTCGGTTTCAATCGAATATTTGAATGCTGGAGCTCTCGGTTTATTCACCAACAGAGCGAATGATTAGAAATTATTCACAAAAATCTCAAAAAACTAGTTTTAAAAGCTTGAATCACTGGAGATAATTTTAGAGATATCGTCGACCGCGAACTATCTTAACGCGAAAGCAGCAGCAAATTCTAGTAACGCGGTTTGAGCAAAGTCAATACTTGTCAGGCCAGGACATGGAAAAACTGGCGTGCGAAATCGGACTAACTAAGGAAATAGTAAGATGATTAAAGTTAATTGTTTAAGAACGGATTATTTGAGAAAGAGAGAGTGGAGAGAGTGAACTGGTATGTCGGAAATCGTATACTTATGTATTTGTTTTATTTGTGAAATTTTAACCGATCCAGGCTGCTCAAAGCCAAAATTCTGCTAAAACCTTAATTTTTATATAAAAAAAATTGCGAAAATGCTTAGAACATCTTTCTTGTTGCGGTGTTCATACGCAAACGAACACTAGGAATACTCAGTAAGAAAGAAAGTAGTTATTTGCATATAAAAATTATAAGAATGAGGCTCAATATCACTAACAAGCGAATTTTGTCAGTATTTATTGAATATCTCGCTATCAGGCTCACTCATCGAAATTTTATGAATTCTCATGCTGATAATTGACAATGAATACAAGCAATTTAAGAATACTCGTGGAATATATTGGGGATATGCAAATAAGATTTCCTATTCGCTGATATGAAGTTGTGTATTTTCCAAAATTCATATTTTTTAAGGTCCGAAACTTTTTTCAAAACAGAATAACGAACGGAAGGAAAAAGATGGGAAGCAGAAAGACCAGTTTCAATCGAAAACTAGGATTAGAAATTTTAACACATATGATATTTGGAGAGAAAGAGATAGGATTCTCTTTAAGATGATAAGAGATAGGATGATAAAGAGAAAGGATTCTCTTTCATTTTTTCTTCTTTTTTACTCTTCATCCCTTTCTAGGCTCATTTTCTGGTTCCATGACATCTTGCAGAGCGACACCTTGCACCGCGCACTTTGCAGAGCGACACCTTGCACCGGAAACTTTGCAGAGCGACACCTTGCAGAGCGACTTTCTTGGCCTTTAACAAAGTGTACACCCTACGGCCTGGCTCAATTAATTAGTATTCTTTTTTCTTTCTCTTTTTTTTATTTTTTACTCTTTCTTTTTTCTTACTTGTTCTCTTTCTTTTTTTTCTCTTTCTTTTTTCTTTCTCTTTCTTTTCTTTTCCTTTTTTAAAAAATTATCTTTATAAATTTTGGGGAAAGGAAAGGGGGGAGGGGGAGGGGGGTTTACCTAAGCAGGGAAGGGAGAGGGGGGCCTAAAGGGGGAAGGGGGAAGGAAGAGGGCCCTACTTAAGCAAAGGGGGAGGGTAGGGGCCCTAGGGGGGAGGAGGGAGGGGGAAGGGGGGCCCTAAAGGGGGGAAGGGGGGCCCTAAGGAGAAAGGGGGGAGGGAGTTTTCATGAATAAAATCTCTTCCCGATAAAAAAATCTTTGGACGGCTAAAGTAGATTAAAGCCAATTTTTTACTAAGCCTAAGCGTTTTTTAATGTAAAAATAAGTTTCTGATGTAAAAATAAAAATTTATAAAGATAATTTTTTTTTTAAAAAAAGGAAAAGAAAAGTAAGAGAAAGAAAAAAGAAAGTAAGAGAACAAGTTTTAAAAAAAGAAAGAGAAAAAAAGAGAAAGAAAAAAGAATACTAATTAATTGAGCCAGGCCGTAGGGTGTACACTTTGTTAAAGGCCAAGAAAATCGCTCTGCAAGGTGTCGCTCTGCAAAGTGTCCAGTGCAAGGTGTCGCTCTGCAAGGCGTCGCTCTGCAAAGTGACCGGTGCAAGGTGTCGCTCTGCAAGGTGTCGTGTTAGCCATTTTCTTCTTTGAATCAAATTATTTTTTCTATATAACTCTCATTCTCTATTTTGACTCTCTTTCTCAATCACTCAAACTCTGCAAGGTGTCGCTCTGCAAGGTGTCGCTCTGCAAAGTGTCCGGTGCAAGGTGTCGCTCTGCAAGGTGTCGCTCTGCAAAGTGACCGGTGCAAGGTGTCGCTCTGCAAGGTGTCGCTCTGCAAGGTGTCGCTCTGCAAGGTGTCGTGTTACCCATTTTCTTCTTTGAATCAAATTATTTTTTCTATATAACTCTCATTCTCTATTTTGACTCTCTTTCTCACTCACTCAAACTTTTCATCTCGTCTTTATACATATTTTTTCTACCTATGTACATATTTTTTACTTCTACCTTTTTGTTCTTGTTTTTGTCGAACCCTTCTATCCCTCTCTTTATCTCTTTTTTTCCTCGTCTATCTCTACTCTCTTTTATTCTATTCTTTCTCTTTCTTCCTATCCAAATCCTTCTTCTAGTTTCTTCGTTTTCTTAATGTGTAAATGTCTGTGTTTTTCACTCTTCTAAACGTCTCTATATAATGGAGCGTTAGAATTCAACTTTTCACTTTGCAAAGTAATTTTCTGCAAAGTGATCCCGTTGAACGCTCCAATGTCTCACCACGAATTACAGTGAAAAGAAAAATGGACTGACTACGGTATTACTTTTATAATAACTTTTACTATTGGACGTAATTTTTTATGAATTTTACAGAAAAATCGTCGCCTTGTCTTAGAATGCATGTGTCCTTTCTTTTTACCGTAGTCCATTTTTCTTTTCACGGTAATTCGTGATGAGACATTGGAGCGTTCAACGTGATCACTTTGCAGAAAATTACTTTGCAAATTGAAAAGTTGAATTCTAACGCTCCATTACTGTCTCCTTCGAATTCTTTTTTCTCTCTCTTCTTCTTCCTCCGTTTTGATTTCTCTTCTGTTTCAGTATAAACACTTTGGAACGTTATCAGTGTATATCGTCATGGGGTATTAAATCAGTGTGATACAGGCTCAGAAAAGAGCCCCTGATTTCTTTTTTTACTGTTTTCTCAAGTTTTCGAATGTTTCATAACTTCTTCGAAAAGTTTTTTCTATTCATAGACTCAAATTTTCTTTTATAATTTTTATGTGCGCTTCTCATCTTCAGATAAATAAATTATTGATGAGTCTTTAAGTGATGAAAAGTCAGAAACAATTAAACAAGTTATCAAAAAAGAAAATAATCGATCGAAAACTTGATTTACAACTCTAATTAAACGAATAAGTGAAGAAGAGAGGAAGAGAAAAGAAAAAAGTCTGCGAGAAAGATAAAGAAAAAGTAAGAATAAAAGAAAGAGAGAAAGACAGAGAGTGAGAGGAAGAGAAAGAAACGTAAGAGAGACCGCAAGAATTGCAACAACAAAAAATCTGCAACAGGGTTCAAGCTTAGAGACGTTCATAAATTGAACCACGTAAAAGGTATACTCATTTATCTTCCCACTCTTAAACAGAATACATCATAACATCCGTGACTAATTTACAAAAACTTTAAAGCTGATCTTCAAAAAATAGAAAAAAATATAAATTAACTTCGACTGCAAGTGACTAGAGTTCGTACAAGGAGACTCTATTGTAGGAGAAATAAGTATTTGGCGAATATTTCGTTTTGGAGATCACTCTGTTATTGTCTTTTAACTGTTCCTTCTCAATCTCTCTTTCTCTTCTTTTTCCTATCTTTTTCATTATTATTTTTATCAATTTTCCTATTATGTTTTCTGATTTTTTTATTCTTCTGCTCTTATAAGTGTTTTTCTTCTTAAATCTGATTTTTTTATTCTCTCTCTCCACCTCCTCTCTCTTTTCATTTTTTTGTCCTTTCCTATCCTTTTCTCTTTTCGGTATCTACACACGGAAAAATAACTGTCACTGTTAAAATCGTTTTCTAAAATAACCGCTACACAAAAACGGTTTAAACCGCCTTATTAGATGGTTGGAAACAAGTTTGACCTGGAGAACACGAAACGCGACGCTTTCTTTGCGACGCGTTTCCCTATTGCACGAGCAACATCGTGCAGCAAAATGCAGGGAAAATGCAGGGGAAAGGAAAGGAGCCTAATAACAGGAGCAACATCGTGCAGCAAAATGCAGGGGAAAGGAGCCTACGTGGAACTAGACAAGTGCCGTCATTTCTGTACAATGTTTTTCATTTCAAGAACAGGGCTAAAGCTCTCATGATTTGCAACACTAACATGGAAAGTTTCGAAACAAATCATCAATTTTTAAAGTTTTATCAAGGAGAATATCACCGGTACTAATGTGGTATTCAGAGGTTTGATTAGAGATGTACTTCAGCATTTGAGTACCTTATCGCTAACCTTTCCCGATTAAATTGTAATATGCACTATTCGTCTTTAAATCACCCCGTGTGTTTTACATGTGTACACGGAACGAAACTCGAAGGAATCATTTTATTCTTATTGGAACATGTTTATTATTCTAAAATAATAATTTAAAACGTCATGAATTTGGCTCGCAAGCGTGTTTTTAAAACATCATCGTTTTTAAATGGTAAAATATTAACTCGATTCTCAATTATGAAAATTGTATTTTAATTGTTTTCTTCAATACTAACACAAAAAGTTCTCATCACTTTTTAAAGAAAAAAATGATTAAAGATGAATATTTTTGCTTCGGATATTCCTTTCTATTCCTCATCCATCAGCTCGGATATTCCTTTCTATTCCTCATCCATCAGCTCGGATATTCCTTTCTATTCCTCATCCATCAGCTCGGATATTCCTTTCTATTCCTCATCCATCAGCTCGGATATTCCTTTCTATTCCTCATCCATCAGCTCGGATATTCCTTTCTATTCCTCATCCATCAGCTCGGATATTCCTTTCTATTCCTCATCCATCAGCTCTGCTTCGGATATTCCTTTCTATACCTCATCCATCAGCTCTGCTTCGGATATTCCTTTCTATTCCTCATCCATCAGCTCTGCTTCGGATATTCCTTTCTATTCCTCATCCATCAGCTCTGCTTCGGATATTCCTTTCTATTCCTCATCCATCAGCTCGGATATTCCTTTCTATTCCTCATCCATCAGCTCGGATATTCCTTTCTATTCCTCATCCATCAGCTCGGATATTCCTTTCTATTCCTCATCCATCAGCTCGGATATTCCTTTCTATTCCTCATCCATCAGCTCTGCTTCGGATATTCCTTTCTATTCCTCATCCATCAGCTCTGCTTCGGATATTCCTTTCTATTCCTCATCCATCAGCTCTGCTTCGGATATTCCTTTCTATTCCTCATCCATCAGCTCTGCTTCGGATATTCCTTTCTATTCCTCATCCATCAGCTCGGATATTCCTTTCTATTCCTCATCCATCAGCTCGGATATTCCTTTCTATTCCTCATCCATCAGCTCGGATATTCCTTTCTATTCCTCATCCATCAGCTCGGATATTCCTTTCTATTCCTCATCCATCAGCTCGGATATTCCTTTCTATTCCTCATCCATCAGCTCGGATATTCCTTTCTATTCCTCATCCATCAGCTCGGATATTCCTTTCTATTCCTCATCCATCAGCTCTGCTTCGGATATTCCTTTCTATTCCTCATCCATCAGCTCTGCTTCGGATATTCCTTTCTATTCCTCATCCATCAGCTCTGCTTCGGATATTCCTTTCTATTCCTCATCCATCAGCTCTGCTTCGGATATTCCTTTCTATTCCTCATCCATCAGCTCGGATATTCCTTTCTATTCCTCATCCATCAGCTCGGATATTCCTTTCTATTCCTCATCCATCAGCTCGGATATTCCTTTCTATTCCTCATCCATCAGCTCGGATATTCCTTTCTATTCCTCATCCATCAGCTCGGATATTCCTTTCTATTCCTCATCCATCAGCTCGGATATTCCTTTCTATTCCTCATCCATCAGCTCTGCTTCGGATATTCCTTTCTATTCCTCAACCATCAGCTCTGCTTCGGATATTCCTTTCTATTCCTCATCCATCAGCTCTGCTTCGGATATTCCTTTCTATTCCTCATCCATCAGCTCTGCTTCGGATATTCCTTTCTATTCCTCATCCATCAGCTCGGATATTCCTTTCTATTCCTCATCCATCAGCTCGGATATTCCTTTCTATTCCTCATCCATCAGCTCGGATATTCCTTTCTATTCCTCATCCATCAGCTCTGCTTCGGATATTCCTTTCTATTCCTCATCCATCAGCTCTGCTTCGGATATTCCTTTCTATTCCTCATCCATCAGCTCGGATATTCCTTTCTATTCCTCATCCATCAGCTCGGATATTCCTTTCTATTCCTCATCCATCAGCTCGGATATTCCTTTCTATTCCTCATCCATCAGCTCGGGATATTCCTTTCTATTCCTCATCCATCAGCTCGGATATTCCTTTCTATTCCTCATCCATCAGCTCGGATATTCCTTTCTATTCCTCATCCATCAGCTCGGATATTCCTTTCTATTCCTCATCCATCAGCTCGGATATTCCTTTCTATTCCTCATCCATCAGCTCCGGATATTCCTTTCTATTCCTCATCCATCAGCTCTGCTTCGGATATTCCTTTCTATTCCTCATCCATCAGCTCGGATATTCCTTTCTATTCCTCATCCATCAGCTCGGATATTCCTTTCTATTCCTCATCCATCAGCTCGGATATTCCTTTCTATTCCTCATCCATCAGCTCGGATATTCCTTTCTATTCCTCATCCATCAGCTCGGATATTCCTTTCTATTCCTCATCCATCAGCTCGGATATTCCTTTCTATTCCTCATCCATCAGCTCGGATATTCCTTTCTATTCCTCATCCATCAACTCGGATATTCCTTTCTATTCCTCATCCATCAGCTCGGATATTCCTTTCTATTCCTCATCCATCAGCTCGGATATTCCTTTCTATTCCTCATCCATCAGCTCGGATATTCCTTTCTATTCCTCATCCATCAGCTCGGATATTCCTTTCTATTCCTCATCCATCAGCTGCTTCGGATATTCCTTTCTATTCCCTCATCCATCAGCTCGGATATTCCTTTCTATTCCTCATCATCAGCTCGGATATTCCTTTCTATTCCTCATCCATCAGCTCGGATATTCCTTTCTATTCCTCATCCATCAGCTCGGATATTCCTTTCTATTCCTCATCCATCAGCTCGGATATTCCTTTCTATTCCTCATTCCATCAGCTCGGATATTCCTTTCTATTCCTCATCCATCAGCTCGGATATTCCTTTCTATTCCTCATCCATCAGCTCGGATATTCCTTTCTATTCCTCATCCATCAGCTCGGATATTCCTTTCTATTCCTCATCCAATCAGCTCGGATATTCCTTTCTATTCCTCATCCATCAGCTGCTTCGGATATTCCTTTCTATTCCTCATCCATCAGCTCGGATATTCCTTTCTATTCCTCATCCATCAGCTCGGATATTCCTTTCTATTCCTCATCCATCAGCTCGGATATTCCTTTCTATTCCTCATCCATCAGCTCGGATATTCCTTTCTATTCCTCATCCATCAGCTCGGATATTCCTTTCTATTCCTCATCCATCAGCTCGGATATTCCTTTCTATTCCTCATCCATCAGCTCGGATATTCCTTTTTATTCCTCATCCATCAGCTGCTTCGGATATTCCTTTCTATTCCTCATCCATCAGCTCGGATATTCCTTTCTATTCCTCATCCATCAGCTGCTTCGGATATTCCTTTCTATTCCTCATCCATCAGCTCGGATATTCCTTTCTATTCCTCATCCATCAGCTCGGATATTCCTTTCTATTCCTCATCCATCAGCTCGGATATTCCTTTCTATTCCTCATCCATCAGCTGCTTCGGATATTCCTTTCTATTCCTCATCCATCAGCTCGGATATTCCTTTCTATTCCTCATCCATCAGCTGCTTCGGATATTCCTTTCTATTCCTCATCCATCAGCTCGGATATTCCTTTCTATTCCTCATCCATCAGCTCGGATATTCCTTTCTATTCCTCATCCATCAGCTCGGATATTCCTTTCTATTCCTCATCCATCAGCTGCTTCGGATATTCCTTTCTATTCCTCATCCATCAGCTCGGATATTCCTTTCTATTCCTCATCCATCAGCTGCTTCGGATATTCCTTTCTATTCCTCATCCATCAGCTCGGATATTCCTTTCTATTCCTCATCCATCAGCTCGGATATTCCTTTCTATTCCTCATCCATCAGCTCGGATATTCCTTTCTATTCCTCATCCATCAGCTCGGATATTCCTTTCTATTCCTCATCCATCAGCTGCTTCGGATATTCCTTTCTATTCCTCATCCATCAGCTCGGATATTCCTTTCTATTCCTCATCCATCAGCTGCTTCGGATATTCCTTTCTATTCCTCATCCATCAGCTCGGATATTCCTTTCTATTCCTCATCCATCAGCTCGGATATTCCTTTCTATTCCTCATCCATCAGCTGCTTCGGATATTCCTTTCTATTCCTCATCCATCAGCTCGGATATTCCTTTCTATTCCTCATCCATCAGCTCGGATATTCCTTTCTATTCCTCATCCATCAGCTGCTTCGGATATTCCTTTCTATTCCTCATCCATCAGCTCGGATATTCCTTTCTATTCCTCATCCATCAGCTGCTTCGGATATTCCTTTCTATTCCTCATCCATCAGCTCGGATATTCCTTTCTATTCCTCATCCATCAGCTCGGATATTCCTTTCTATTCCTCATCCATCAGCTGCTTCGGATATTCCTTTCTATTCCTCATCCATCAGCTCGGATATTCCTTTCTATTCCTCATCCATCAGCTCGGATATTCCTTTCTATTCCTCATCCATCAGCTGCTTCGGATATTCCTTTCTATTCCTCATCCATCAGCTCGGATATTCCTTTCTATTCCTCATCCATCAGCTCGGATATTCCTTTCTATTCCTCATCCATCAGCTCGGATATTCCTTTCTATTCCTCATCCATCAGCTGCTTCGGATATTCCTTTCTATTCCTCATCCATCAGCTCGGATATTCCTTTCTATTCCTCATCCATCAGCTCGGATATTCCTTTCTATTCCTCATCCATCAGCTGCTTCGGATATTCCTTTCTATTCCTCATCCATCAGCTCGGATATTCCTTTCTATTCCTCATCCATCAGCTCGGATATTCCTTTCTATTCCTCATCCATCAGCTGCTTCGGATATTCCTTTCTATTCCTCATCCATCAGCTCGGATATTCCTTTCTATTCCTCATCCATCAGCTCGGATATTCCTTTCTATTCCTCATCCATCAGCTGCTTCGGATATTCCTTTCTATTCCTCATCCATCAGCTGCTTCGGATATTCCTTTCTATTCCTCATCCATCAGCTCGGATATTCCTTTCTATTCCTCATCCATCAGCTCGGATATTCCTTTCTATTCCTCATCCATCAGCTCGGATATTCCTTTCTATTCCTCATCCATCAGCTGCTTCGGATATTCCTTTCTATTCCTCATCCATCAGCTCGGATATTCCTTTCTATTCCTCATCCATCAGCTCGGATATTCCTTTCTATTCCTCATCCATCAGCTGCTTCGGATATTCCTTTCTATTCCTCATCCATCAGCTCGGATATTCCTTTCTATTCCTCATCCATCAGCTCGGATATTCCTTTCTATTCCTCATCCATCAGCTCGGATATTCCTTTCTATTCCTCATCCATCAGCTGCTTCGGATATTCCTTTCTATTCCTCATCCATCAGCTCGGATATTCCTTTCTATTCCTCATCCATCAGCTCGGATATTCCTTTCTATTCCTCATCCATCAGCTCGGATATTCCTTTCTATTCCTCATCCATCAGCTCGGATATTCCTTTCTATTCCTCATCCATCAGCTGCTTCGGATATTCCTTTCTATTCCTCATCCATCAGCTGCTTCGGATATTCCTTTCTATTCCTCATCCATCAGCTCGGATATTCCTTTCTATTCCTCATCCATCAGCTCGGATATTCCTTTCTATTCCTCATCCATCAGCTGCTTCGGATATTCCTTTCTATTCCTCATCCATCAGCTGCTTCGGATATTCCTTTCTATTCCTCATCCATCAGCTGCTTCGGATATTCCTTTCTATTCCTCATCCATCAGCTCGGATATTCCTTTCTATTCCTCATCCATCAGCTGCTTCGGATATTCCTTTCTATTCCTCATCCATCAGCTGCTTCGGATATTCCTTTCTATTCCTCATCCATCAGCTCGGATATTCCTTTCTATTCCTCATCCATCAGCTCGGATATTCCTTTCTATTCCTCATCCATCAGCTGCTTCGGATATTCCTTTCTATTCCTCATCCATCAGCTGCTTCGGATATTCCTTTCTATTCCTCATCCATCAGCTCGGATATTCCTTTCTATTCCTCATCCATCAGCTCGGATATTCCTTTCTATTCCTCATCCATCAGCTGCTTCGGATATTCCTTTCTATTCCTCATCCATCAGCTCGGATATTCCTTTCTATTCCTCATCCATCAGCTCGGATATTCCTTTCTATTCCTCATCCATCAGCTCGGATATTCCTTTCTATTCCTCATCCATCAGCTCGGATATTCCTTTCTATTCCTCATCCATCAGCTCTGCTTCGGATATTCCTTTCTATTCCTCATCCATCAGCTCGGATATTCCTTTCTATTCCTCATCCATCAGCTCGGATATTCCTTTCTATTCCTCATCCATCAGCTCGGATATTCCTTTCTATTCCTCATCCATCAGCTCGGATATTCCTTTCTATTCCTCATCCATCAGCTCTGCTTCGGATATTCCTTTCTATTCCTCATCCATCAGCTCGGATATTCCTTTCTATTCCTCATCCATCAGCTCGGATATTCCTTTCTATTCCTCATCCATCAGCTCGGATATTCCTTTCTATTCCTCATCCATCAGCTCGGATATTCCTTTCTATTCCTCATCCATCAGCTCTGCTTCGGATATTCCTTTCTATTCCTCATCCATCAGCTCGGATATTCCTTTCTATTCCTCATCCATCAGCTCGGATATTCCTTTCTATTCCTCATCCATCAGCTCTGCTTCGGATATTCCTTTCTATTCCTCATCCATCAGCTCGGATATTCCTTTCTATTCCTCATCCATCAGCTCGGATATTCCTTTCTATTCCTCATCCATCAGCTCGGATATTCCTTTCTATTCCTCATCCATCAGCTCGGATATTCCTTTCTATTCCTCATCCATCAGCTCTGCTTCGGATATTCCTTTCTATTCCTCATCCATCAGCTCGGATATTCCTTTCTATTCCTCATCCATCAGCTCGGATATTCCTTTCTATTCCTCATCCATCAGCTCGGATATTCCTTTCTATTCCTCATCCATCAGCTCGGATATTCCTTTCTATTCCTCATCCATCAGCTGCTTCGGATATTCCTTTCTATTCCTCATCCATCAGCTCGGATATTCCTTTCTATTCCTCATCCATCAGCTCGGATATTCCTTTCTATTCCTCATCCATCAGCTCGGATATTCCTTTCTATTCCTCATCCATCAGCTCGGATATTCCTTTCTATTCCTCATCCATCAGCTCTGCTTCGGATATTCCTTTCTATTCCTCATCCATCAGCTCGGATATTCCTTTCTATTCCTCATCCATCAGCTCGGATATTCCTTTCTATTCCTCATCCATCAGCTCGGATATTCCTTTCTATTCCTCATCCATCAGCTCGGATATTCCTTTCTATTCCTCATCCATCAGCTCTTCTTCGGATATTCCTTTCTATTCCTCATCCATCAGCTCGGATATTCCTTTCTATTCCTCATCCATCAGCTCGGATATTCCTTTCTATTCCTCATCCATCAGCTCGGATATTCCTTTCTATTCCTCATCCATCAGCTCGGATATTCCTTTCTATTCCTCATCCATCAGCTCTGCTTCGGATATTCCTTTCTATTCCTCATCCATCAGCTCGGATATTCCTTTCTATTCCTCATCCATCAGCTCGGATATTCCTTTCTATTCCTCATCCATCAGCTCGGATATTCCTTTCTATTCCTCATCCATCAGCTCGGATATTCCTTTCTATTCCTCATCCATCAGCTCTTCTTCGGATATTCCTTTCTATTCCTCATCCATCAGCTCGGATATTCCTTTCTATTCCTCATCCATCAGCTCGGATATTCCTTTCTATTCCTCATCCATCAGCTCGGATATTCCTTTCTATTCCTCATCCATCAGCTCGGATATTCCTTTCTATTCCTCATCCATCAGCTCTGCTTCGGATATTCCTTTCTATTCCTCATCCATCAGCTCGGATATTCCTTTCTATTCCTCATCCATCAGCTCGGATATTCCTTTCTATTCCTCATCCATCAGCTCGGATATTCCTTTCTATTCCTCATCCATCAGCTCTTCTTCGGATATTCCTTTCTATTCCTCATCCATCAGCTCGGATATTCCTTTCTATTCCTCATCCATCAGCTCGGATATTCCTTTCTATTCCTCATCCATCAGCTCGGATATTCCTTTCTATTCCTCATCCATCAGCTCGGATATTCCTTTCTATTCCTCATCCATCAGCTCGGATATTCCTTTCTATTCCTCATCCATCAGCTCGGATATTCCTTTCTATTCCTCATCCATCAGCTCGGATATTCCTTTCTATTCCTCATCCATCAGCTCGGATATTCCTTTCTATTCCTCATCCATCAGCTCTGCTTCGGATATTCCTTTCTATTCCTCATCCATCAGCTCGGATATTCCTTTCTATTCCTCATCCATCAGCTCGGATATTCCTTTCTATTCCTCATCCATCAGCTCGGATATTCCTTTCTATTCCTCATCCATCAGCTCTTCTTCGGATATTCCTTTCTATTCCTCATCCATCAGCTCGGATATTCCTTTCTATTCCTCATCCATCAGCTCGGATATTCCTTTCTATTCCTCATCCATCAGCTCGGATATTCCTTTCTATTCCTCATCCATCAGCTCGGATATTCCTTTCTATTCCTCATCCATCAGCTCGGATATTCCTTTCTATTCCTCATCCATCAGCTCGGATATTCCTTTCTATTCCTCATCCATCAGCTCGGATATTCCTTTCTATTCCTCATCCATCAGCTCGGATATTCCTTTCTATTCCTCATCCATCAGCTCGGATATTCCTTTCTATTCCTCATCCATCAGCTCGGATATTCCTTTCTATTCCTCATCCATCAGCTCGGATATTCCTTTCTATTCCTCATCCATCAGCTCGGATATTCCTTTCTATTCCTCATCCATCAGCTCGCAGGGCCTGGAAAATTAATTAAATATGTATACTATGCAATACTTTTGATCTTCAATCTTCTGATTCTGCTTGCAACAGGTCACCCCTCCTATGAAACACAACGTGTATTCATTACAGCATCAATACAATTCAGAGATCTCTTAAAAATTAAAGAACATCGCTCGCTAGTTGAAAGCTCTAGTGACTTCGCCATCCGCTTATCGGAGAATGTCGATACTCTAGACATTTATAACTACGCAAGCTTTGGAATATATGTACTTTCATCGGGACTCAGTTATGACGCTTCGAACAAGAGAAATAACTGGAAGGAGGCAAGTGACCTCCATTCAACGCCTTGTCAAAAACTTGGACTCTCTCAACTGGACTAAGTTGATGTCAACATTGAGGGTCACGAGTAATAGCATAATTCTCTCAGCTTTTCTACTCTGAAAATCTCAAAACCGAAAACAGGATGGGCGCTGCAACAGATAAACAGGGGAGGAACCTTCTTGACAAACTGCGGCAGGCAGAAAGCTGCAGAGATGACGCGGCTATTGTAGAATGATGGGACTTCCGTTCCCCTTTTGGGAACGTTTCTCATGCTCTATAGATCCCTAGTTATTCTCTTCTTCATCGTTTCACGTTACTCCTCTTTCTCCTTTTGTGATGTAATGCTGCAACTACATATGTAGTATGTGAAGTATTTCTTCACAAAAGTTTTATTCAGATATATTTCAAACAGAGTACATTTGAAAACAAAAAGTTTCGTAAACTTTTGCGAGTAAGGACAGTAATGGAATGCGTCTGAATGAATTTTAAAAACATCACACTTGAATGTTAAATTTTCCACCACAGATTCTCATGAGAATTTCGGAGTGTTAGGCTCTTCTAGAAATCCTTTAGAACACACGATAAGACTTGTTTATCGAAAGAATCGTCCGAAATCAGATAAATACTCATAAGAGAAGTGATTTGAATTTGGTCAATACAGTTACTGTTAGAGAGAAGTTACTAGAAGTTGGAGAGAGGAAAACCTGGCAAGAAGGACAGGGTAATGTGCATATGTTTATGCCTTCTCTGACACTCAGAAGTGCGCCTTTGATTCTGGGGGTTTACGTGGATAGTTTAGGCATGGAACAAGAGGTTCTGGGGGTTCACGTGGATAGTTTAGGCAGGAAACAAGAGATTCTGGGGGTTCACGTGGATAGTTTAGGCATGAAACAAGAGATTCTGGGTGTTCACGTGGATTGTTTAGGCATGGAACAATATATTCTGGGGGTTCACGTGGATTGTTTAGGCATGGAACAAGATATTCTGGGGGTTCACGTGGATTGTTTAGGCATGGAACAAGAGATTCTGGGGGTTCACGTGGATAGTTTAGGCATAAAACAAGATATTCTGGGGGTTCACGTGGATTGTTTAGGCATGGAACAAGATATTCTGGGGGTTCACGTGGATAGTTTAGGCATGGAACAAGAGTTTCTGGGGTTTCATGCGGATAGTTTAGGCATGGAAAAATATTTTATTTTGCAAGACAACCTACCGGTTGTTGAAGTAAAATATTTATTATGCTTTCACTGCGAAGGCTATCACAAAGGCTATGCGATCCGCATTGCGCCCCAGTTCTCAATCTTTAAAAGTTGGTAGGGAGAGAGATCCCCATACCGAGAGAGCGAGGAAAGAATCGAGAGTGAGAGAACGAGAACGAGAGAAAGAGGGAGGCAATTTTTTATCTACCTCTCGCGCGCTCTTTCATGTAAGGGGTTTCCTTCGTCTCCAACTCAGTTGCATTTCGTTGAGTGACCAAAACCAGGCTGTTCGGTAAAATATCATTTATCTCATCAACAAAAATATTGCACAAACAACAATATTTGCAACAAAGAAGTGCTGCATAGTGCTACTTCTTATCCTTCCTCTTGTACCCGCCGCCGCGTTTCCCGCGCGGTCTATCCTTCTTGCTCGGCTCGCTTGGCGTCTTATCAACCGCTCTGCAATTTGAACATTGGAAATTGGGTGGGACAAAGAAAAAATCTCTTTTTCGAAAAGATTAGTTCATCATCTAGTTATTTTATGTTTGTGAGGCGGGTTTGTGATAGCCTTCGCAGTGAAAGCATAATAAATATTTTACTTCAACAACCGGTAGGTTGTCTTGCAAAATAAAATATTATACTTACACTGCTTCGGCTATCACAAAGGCTTATTCGACATACCCCGATGGGAGAATTGTGTCTTGAAAAGACTCCACATCCTTGTGATAAAATCGTTCGAAGGTCGATCCCCTAGGCGCCCAATGAGCTGCTGCCATGATCGCTTGCCCCGAAAGGCCCCTTCTAGTGCCGGCGGACGTACTAGCTGCTCTTGTAGAGTGAGCCGAGAAGCTGTCCGCTATACCCGCGTGAGATAGCGTAGTTTTAAGCCATCTAGCTACTGTAGAAGGCGTAACTTTCCCATGGGGTTTTATTATACTTAACAAAAGACTGTCTTCGCCGTGGCGAATCTGTGATGTTTGTTTTAAGTAAACCTCCATGGTGTGTATAGGGCAGAGAGTCAGATCGGGAAATCTTTCGAATGTCGCTCTATGTGGTTTGCCCAGTCCCCTATTTTTATTTACAAAGTCTAGGTGGAATATCCACTTTTTTGATCCTTTTTGTAAGTTTTCTAGGGAAAAACGTGCTATCTCTGACACTCTATTAGGAGATGTTAGGGCCAGGAGCATGGTTAGCTTCAGAGTCAAGTCTTCCAGACTGAGCTGCTCGCTAGCTCCTTTTTCGGTAAAGAAACTTATAACCTGCGCAACATCCCAGATAGTATCGTATTTGGGCTTTGATGGGCGCATTCTAAAGAATCCTCTAACAGCTCTACTAATCAGAGTATCTTCAACCTTAGTCCCTACAATCTCTAGATAGCTGCTGATTGCTGATCTATGAGTACATATTGTAGAGTAACCCAGACCATCTTCATGAAGTCTTCCGAGGAAGTTTATGATGGCTTGGGAAGAAGGTTTTCTCCCGTCTATGTGACTATGCTCGCAGAACGACGACCATTTCCTAAGGGCACTCTCATATTGCTTAAGCGTAGAAGGGGCCCAGGAGTTCATTACTGCTTCAACTCCGACGGAGTCCAGTCCTGTGGTCATAAGATTCGATCTAACATTCTCCATGCTGTGAGCTTCAGTGTTTGAGGGGAGATGGGGTGAGCGTTGCCCTTGAGATCTTTCAGAATCGACGCTATCGGCAGTTTCATTCGATCCCGGGCAGACTGTGACAACAGGGGATACCAGTGCTGACTCGGCCAATCTGGCGCGATCAAGATCAGCTTTGCCCCTTCTCGGATCGCCTTCCTGACTGTTCTTCCGACTAGGCGGAACGGTGGAAAAGCGTATGCGTGTAGGTCCGACCATGCTTGCCTGAAGGCGTCGCACGCCTTCGCATTCGGGTCTGGGCGGAAAGAGAAAAACTCCCTACACTTCGTGTTATGTCGAGTGGCAAACAGGTCTACGGAAGGCTCGCCCCATCTTTCCCATAGAATATCAACTACCTGTCTATCCAGGGACCATTCATAATGGTCCGAGAAAGTTCGCGACTCGTAATCTGCTTCTACATTCTCAGAGCCTGGTCTATACGTAGCAGAGAGGTGCACATTACGATTCATAGCCCAGTCCCAGACTTGCTGCGCAACCTTGTTAAGAGCCGTGCTACGTACGCCTCCTCTCTTATTTATAAACCAAACCGCTGTAGTGTTATCTAGCTCTAGCTGGATTGTCGTGTTTTTCATCCCATTTGCAAAACATGAGAGAGCGAACATCGCAGCAGTTAGTTCTAGGACATTAATATGCAGTGAACTCTCTTGGATAGACCATCTGCCTCCAGTGCGACGATTGTTACAAACCGCTCCCCATCCTTCATTCGATGCATCAGATTGGATGACGAGTGAAACAGGGGGGTAGGTTATTCTCTCAGTAAAGAATTTGGAATCTATGTTGGACCACCATAGTAACTCCTCTTTACAATCCTGCGACAGAGTTATGATTCTCGCAAAGGGGTCCTTTGCCTGGGAAATCATCGAGTCGTTAATCAGCCTCTGTGTAGCTCGTGATTTGAATCTACTGTATTCGCAGGCTACAGCTATCGACTGACACAATCCTGTGAAGCTAGCCAGTTGACGTATGGTGCTGTTTTGCGTTTTGAGAAGGCCGAGTGCCATGCATCTTATCTTCGTAATCTTTCTGATTGGGACACGGAAGAGCATGCTGCGTGTATCTATTTCTATGCCTAGAAATTCAACGACCTGGCTCGGAGGAAAACAAGACTTCTCATAATTAACTGTTAGACCTAGAGAAACAAGCAGATCTATGGCACACTTCCTGACGCTGTCGAGATCTTCTGAGGTATCACCGAAGAAAATCAAGTCGTCTATGTAGACTAGCATGCGGATACCGTATTTTCGTAGCTTCTCTGCAACGGGCCGCAACAGGCGTGTGTACACGTATGGAGCAGTTGACAGACCAAACGGGAGAGCCCGAAACTTATAGAGTGTCTCTCTGTGTTGAAAAACGAGAAACTTCTGCGAGTCCTCATGGATGGGAACGGCGAAGTATGCGTCTCTCATGTCTATCTTTATCATGAACTCTCCCCCACTAATCAGGTCTCGGGTGAAGAGAAACTGTTCCATTTTGAAATGAACTTTTTCGACAAAACAATTCAAAGGTTTCAGATTTATGACCGGTCTCTGCCTTCCATCCTTCTTAGGTACCAGAAATATGGAAGACAACCAGACCCTTGAGCCCCACGGAATGGCGGTAATTGCGCCTTTCTCGAGTAAGCTATCTACCTCTCTGTCGATCTCGGGACTACTATCTTGCCTTTTACGAATAGGAATAGATAGAGGTGGGTGTGTGTGTATAAAAGGTATCTTATAACCCTGTACGGTTTCTTTTATCCACGTGTCTCTAGAGAGTGCTTCCCACTTTTCTACTCTAAGGCGGATCCCACCTACCCCGGAAAGTTCTATCTCATCCGAAAGTGTGTCAACAACACACCTTTTCAAGTGTGGCTTCTCAGGTTTGCGCTGGTGTGTTGACTTGTGTTGACGCAGTGTGTTGAGCGACTTGGAGAAGTCGTCTGGCTGTGCTGCGGTAATGACCTCCTTCTGAAGTCCCTCGCCAAAGATGGGCGGAACTGGCTCTCGACAACGACTCACTGTTGTAGTCGAGGAGATCGGAGCTGTCCTGAATGTCGGCATCGCCTTTCGCGGCTCGACACCCACAGATCTTAGTATGCCCTCTCTCCGGAACGCGGTTAGATCCTGGATGCATACGCTTAGAAGATTCATAGCAGCGGATATGTACCCGGTCGCCGTTTCGGAATTCTCTGAGACGCGGCCAGAGATGCATTCATCGAATGCGAAGGCTAGCCCCGCTAACGCCGTAGTGGTGACCTCTTGTGTCGCCGCCAGTGAGCTTTCGCTGATGTGGCACTTCGCAAACTTTATGACTCCTACGGAGTCGTCCGTCTCTGGAGACATGGCCAGTTTAGACGCTGGAAGAGGCATCTTCTCAATGAATGCCGATCGTTCTTCGCGCTCGAGAAACTTTCCCTTTGCATGAAGCTCGAAGGTACTGAGTGCCCGCTCGGAGATGCGCACTCTCTTCCTCTGAGGCTTCTCCTGCAGTGTTGGTGCAGGGGGAATAATATCCGCTGCGCTCGCGAATTCGAAAACCGTCGGTATTTTGTAGCGAGGCTTCAGTTCCGATGTTCTTTCCATGCTTTTTGCAGCATCTGGTGATCGTCGAGGTGACTTGGAACTGTCTGAAGACGACAAGCGTGCTCGCTCTCGTCGGTTCTTGCGACGCTTTTTGTGGGTCCTCGCGTCTTCCTCGCTTGATGACGAGCCTGATGAGGACGACATGAACGGGCCTGCTCTTCTACCGGCTTCGCCGGCGTCCAGCTGGGCCGTTCCCTCCTCATCCGACAGCATGCTTAAAATAACTAAATATTAGTCATATTTCAGCCTTGCAAAAGGGGACAAGAAAATGTCGGAATCGCGGTGATATGCACCTATTTAGTGTCATATAGACAGCACCGCATAATTTATAATAGTTCTAGCACAGTATATGTGCTTAGGTTACTGAGTGTAGTGCCGTACTGCACTCATGCATTATTGGCGTACTGCACTCATGCAAGTTAAGCAGCAAGGAAAAAAATTGCGCCCCACGGGCAGCAAGAGATTCGCGCTTATTGGGAGCAGCAAGTGTTGCGCACAAAGGCTGCAACACTGCGCTATGGCAGCATGTGGCGCGCCCAGAAGGCAGCGGCCACAGCGCTATGGCAGCATGTAGCGCGCCCAAAAGGCAGCAGCCACAGCGCTCAGTCAGCCGAAGAGATGAATGTAGAGAACAGCCGACCCAGGGGGAGCTCAACGAAATGCAACTGAGTTGGAGACGAAGGAAACCCCTTACATGAAAGAGCGCGCGAGAGGTAGATAAAAAATTGCCTCCCTCTTTCTCTCGTTCTCGTTCTCTCACTCTCGATTCTTTCCTCGCTCTCTCGGTATGGGGATCTCTCTCCCTACCAACTTTTAAAGATTGAGAACTGGGGCGCAATGCGGATCGCATAGCCTTTGTGATAGCCGAAGCAGTGTAAGTATAAGAGATTCTGGGGGTTCACGTGGATAGTTTAGGCATGGAAAAAGAGATTCTGGGGGTTCACGTGGATAGTTTAGGCATGGAAAAAGAGATTCTGGGGGTTCACGTGGATAGTTTAGGCATGCAACAAGAGATTCTGGGGTTTCACGTGGATAGTTTAGGCCTAAAACAAGAGATTCTGGGGGTTCACGTGGATTGTTTAGGCATGGAACAAGATATTCTGGGGGTTCACGTGGATTGTTTAGGCATGGAATAAGATATTATGGGGGTTCACGTGGATTGTTTAGGCATGGAACAAGAGATTCTGGGGGTTCACGTGGATTGTTTAGGCATGGAAAAAGAGATTCTAGGGGTTCACGTGGATAGTTTAGGCATGGAAAAAGAGATTCTGGGGGTTCACGTGGATAGTTTAGGCATGGAACAAGAGTTTCTGGGGTTTCATGCGGATAGTTTAGGCATGGAAAAAGAGATTCTGGGGGTTCACGTGGATTGTTTAGGCATGGAACAAGAGATTCTGGGGGTTCACGTGGATAGTTTAGGCATAAAACAAGATATTATGGGGGTTCACGTGGATTGTTTAGGCATGGAACAAGATATTCTGGGGGTTCACGTGGATAGTTTAGGCATGGAACAAGAGTTTCTGGGGTTTCATGCGGATAGTTTAGGCATGGAAAAAGAGATTCTGGGGGTTCACGTGGATAGTTTAGGCATGGAAAAAGAGATTCTGGGGGTTCACGTGGATAGTTTAGGCATGGAAAAAGAGATTCTGGGGGTTCACGTGGATAGTTTAGGCATGGAACAAGGGTTTCTGGGGTTTCATGCGGATAGTTTAAGCATGGAACAAGAGATTCTGGGGGTTCACGTGGATAGTTTAGGCATGGAACAAGAGTTTCTGGGGTTTCATGCGGATAGTTTAGGCATGGAAAAAGAGATTCTGGGGGTTCACGTGGATTGTTTAGGCATGGAACAAGATATTCTGGGGGTTCACGTGGATAGTTTAGGCATGGAACAAGGGTTTCTGGGGTTTCATGCGGATAGTTTAAGCATGGAACAAGAGATTCTGGGGGTTCACGTGGATAGTTTAGGCATGGAAAAAGAGATTCTGGGGGTTCACGTGGATAGTTTAGCCATGGAAAAAGAGATTCTGGGGGTTCACGTGGATAGTTTAGGCATGGAACAAGGGTTTCTGGGGTTTCATGCGGATAGTTTAAGCATGGAACAAGAGATTCTGGGGGTTCACGTGGATAGTTTAGGCATGGAACAAGAGTTTCTGGGGTTTCATGCGGATAGTTTAGGCATGGAAAAAGAGATTCTGGGGGTTCACGTGGATAGTTTAAGCATGGAACAAGAGTTTCTGGGGTTTCATGCGGATAGTTTAGGCATGGAAAAAGAGATTCTGGGGGTTCACGTGGATAGTTTAAGCATGGAACAAGAGTTTCTGGGGGTTCACGTGGATAGTTTAGGCATGGAACAAGAGTTTCTGGGGGTTCACGTGGATAGTTTAAGCAGGAACAAGAGTTTCTGGGGTTTCATGCGGATAGTTTAGGCATGGAAAAAGAGATTCTGGGGGTTCACGTGGATAGTTTAGGCATGGAACAAGAGTTTCTGGGGTTTCATGCGGATAGTTTAGGCATGGAAAAAGAGATTCTGGGGGTTCACGTGGATAGTTTAAGCATGGAACAAGAGTTTCTGGGGGTTCACGTGGATAGTTTAGGCATGGAACAAGAGTTTCTGGGGTTTCATGCGGATAGTTTAGGCATGGAAAAAGAGATTCTGGGGGTTCACGTGGATAGTTTAAGCATGGAACAAGAGTTTCTGGGGGTTCACGTGGATAGTTTAAGCATGGAACAAGAGTTTCTGGGGGTTCACGTGGATAGTTTAAGCATGGAACAAGAGTTTCTGGGGGTTCACGTGGATAGTTTAGGCATGGAACAAGAGTTTCTGGGGGTTCACGTGGATAGTTTAAGCATGGAACAAGAGTTTCTGGGGTTTCATGCGGATAGTTTAGGCATGGAAAAAGAGATTCTGGGGGTTCACGTGGATAGTTTAAGCATGGAACAAGAGTTTCTGGGGGTTCACGTGGATATTTTAAGCATGGAACAAGAGTTTCTGGGGGTTCACGTGGATAGTTTAAGCATGGAACAAGAGTTTCTGGGGGTTCACGTGGATAGTTTAAGCATGGAACAAGAGTTTCTGGGGGTTCACGTGGATAGTTTAAGCATGGAACAAGAGTTTCTGGGGGTTCACGTGGATAGTTTAAGCATGGAACAAGAGTTTCTGGGGGTTCACGTGGATAGTTTAAGCATGGAACAAGAGTTTCTGGGGGTTCACGTGGATAGTTTAAGCATGGAACAAGAGTTTCTGGGGGTTCACGTGGATAGTTTAGGCATGGAACAAGAGTTTCTGGGGGTTCACGTGGATAGTTTAAGCATGGAACAAGAGTTTCTGGGGTTTCATGCGGATAGTTTAGGCATGGAAAAAGAGATTCTGGGGTTCACGTGGATAGTTTAAGCATGGAACAAGAGTTTCTGGGGGTTCACGTGGATAGTTTAAGCATGGAACAAGAGTTTCTGGGGGTTCACGTGGATAGTTTAAGCATGGAACAAGAGTTTCTGGGGGTTCACGTGGATAGTTTAAGCATGGAACAAGAGTTTCTGGGGTTTCATGCGGATAGTTTAGGCATGGAACAAGAGTTTCTGGGGGTTCACGTGGATAGTTTAAGCATGGAACAAGAGTTTCTGGGGGTTCACGTGGATAGTTTAAGCATGGAACAAGAGTTTCTGGGGGTTCACGTGGATAGTTTAGGCATGGAACAAGAGTTTCTGGGGTTTCATGCGGATAGTTTAAGCATGGAACAAGAGATTCTGGGGGTTCACGTGGATAGTTTAAGCATGGAACAAGAGTTTCTGGGGGTTCATGTGGATAGTTTAGGCATGGAACAAGAGTTTCTGGGGGTTCACGTGGATAGTTTAAGCATGGAACAAGAGTTTCTGGGGGTTCACGTGGATAGTTTAAGCATGGAACAAGAGTTTCTGGGGGTTCACGTGGATAGTTTAAGCATGGAACAAGAGTTTCTGGGGTTTCATGCGGATAGTTTAAGCATGGAACAAGAGATTCTGGGGGTTCACGTGGATAGTTTAGGCATGGAACAAGAGTTTCTGGGGTTTCATGCGGATAGTTTAGGCATGGAAAAAGAGATTCTGGGGGTTCACGTGGATTGTTTAGGCATGGAACAAGATATTCTGGGGGTTCACGTGGATAGTTTAGGCATGGAACAAGGGTTTCTGGGGTTTCATGCGGATAGTTTAAGCATGGAACAAGAGATTCTGGGGGTTCACGTGGATAGTTTAGGCATGGAAAAAGAGATTCTGGGGGTTCACGTGGATAGTTTAGCCATGGAAAAAGAGATTCTGGGGGTTCACGTGGATAGTTTAGGCATGGAACAAGGGTTTCTGGGGTTTCATGCGGATAGTTTAAGCATGGAACAAGAGATTCTGGGGGTTCACGTGGATAGTTTAGGCATGGAACAAGAGTTTCTGGGGTTTCATGCGGATAGTTTAGGCATGGAAAAAGAGATTCTGGGGGTTCACGTGGATAGTTTAAGCATGGAACAAGAGTTTCTGGGGTTTCATGCGGATAGTTTAGGCATGGAAAAAGAGATTCTGGGGGTTCACGTGGATAGTTTAAGCATGGAACAAGAGTTTCTGGGGGTTCACGTGGATAGTTTAGGCATGGAACAAGAGTTTCTGGGGGTTCACGTGGATAGTTTAAGCAGGAACAAGAGTTTCTGGGGTTTCATGCGGATAGTTTAGGCATGGAAAAAGAGATTCTGGGGGTTCACGTGGATAGTTTAGGCATGGAACAAGAGTTTCTGGGGTTTCATGCGGATAGTTTAGGCATGGAAAAAGAGATTCTGGGGGTTCACGTGGATAGTTTAAGCATGGAACAAGAGTTTCTGGGGGTTCACGTGGATAGTTTAGGCATGGAACAAGAGTTTCTGGGGTTTCATGCGGATAGTTTAGGCATGGAAAAAGAGATTCTGGGGGTTCACGTGGATAGTTTAAGCATGGAACAAGAGTTTCTGGGGGTTCACGTGGATAGTTTAAGCATGGAACAAGAGTTTCTGGGGGTTCACGTGGATAGTTTAAGCATGGAACAAGAGTTTCTGGGGGTTCACGTGGATAGTTTAGGCATGGAACAAGAGTTTCTGGGGGTTCACGTGGATAGTTTAAGCATGGAACAAGAGTTTCTGGGGTTTCATGCGGATAGTTTAGGCATGGAAAAAGAGATTCTGGGGGTTCACGTGGATAGTTTAAGCATGGAACAAGAGTTTCTGGGGGTTCACGTGGATATTTTAAGCATGGAACAAGAGTTTCTGGGGGTTCACGTGGATAGTTTAAGCATGGAACAAGAGTTTCTGGGGGTTCACGTGGATAGTTTAAGCATGGAACAAGAGTTTCTGGGGGTTCACGTGGATAGTTTAAGCATGGAACAAGAGTTTCTGGGGGTTCACGTGGATAGTTTAAGCATGGAACAAGAGTTTCTGGGGGTTCACGTGGATAGTTTAAGCATGGAACAAGAGTTTCTGGGGGTTCACGTGGATAGTTTAAGCATGGAACAAGAGTTTCTGGGGGTTCACGTGGATAGTTTAGGCATGGAACAAGAGTTTCTGGGGGTTCACGTGGATAGTTTAAGCATGGAACAAGAGTTTCTGGGGTTTCATGCGGATAGTTTAGGCATGGAAAAAGAGATTCTGGGGTTCACGTGGATAGTTTAAGCATGGAACAAGAGTTTCTGGGGGTTCACGTGGATAGTTTAAGCATGGAACAAGAGTTTCTGGGGGTTCACGTGGATAGTTTAAGCATGGAACAAGAGTTTCTGGGGGTTCACGTGGATAGTTTAAGCATGGAACAAGAGTTTCTGGGGTTTCATGCGGATAGTTTAGGCATGGAACAAGAGTTTCTGGGGGTTCACGTGGATAGTTTAAGCATGGAACAAGAGTTTCTGGGGGTTCACGTGGATAGTTTAAGCATGGAACAAGAGTTTCTGGGGGTTCACGTGGATAGTTTAGGCATGGAACAAGAGTTTCTGGGGTTTCATGCGGATAGTTTAAGCATGGAACAAGAGATTCTGGGGGTTCACGTGGATAGTTTAAGCATGGAACAAGAGTTTCTGGGGGTTCATGTGGATAGTTTAGGCATGGAACAAGAGTTTCTGGGGGTTCACGTGGATAGTTTAAGCATGGAACAAGAGTTTCTGGGGGTTCACGTGGATAGTTTAAGCATGGAACAAGAGTTTCTGGGGGTTCACGTGGATAGTTTAAGCATGGAACAAGAGTTTCTGGGGTTTCATGCGGATAGTTTAAGCATGGAACAAGAGATTCTGGGGGTTCACGTGGATAGTTTAGGCATGGAACAAGAGTTTCTGGGGTTTCATGCGGATAGTTTAGGCATGGAAAAAGAGATTCTGGGGTTTCATGCGGATAGTTTAGGCATGGAAAAAGAGATTCTGGGGGTTCACGTGGATAGTTTAAGCATGGAACAAGAGTTTCTGGGGGTTCACGTGGATAGTTTAAGCATGGAACAAGAGTTTCTGGGGGTTCACCTGGATAGTTTAGGCATGGAACAAGAGTTTCTGGGGGTTCACGTGGATAGTTTAAGCATGGAACAAGAGTTTCTGGGGTTTCATGCGGATAGTTTAGGCATGAAAAAGAGATTCTGGGGGTTCACGTGGATAGTTTAGGCATGGAACAAGAGTTTCTGGGGTTTCATGCGGATAGTTTAGGCATGGAAAAAGAGATTCTGGGGGTTCACGTGGATAGTTTAAGCATGGAACAAGAGTTTCTGGGGGTTCACGTGGATAGTTTAAGCATGGAACAAGAGTTTCTGGGGTTTCATGCGGATAGTTTAGCGAAAAAGAGATTCTGGGGGTTCACGTGGATAGTTTAAGCATGGAACAAGAGTTTCTGGGGGTTCACGTGGATAGTTTAGGCATGGAACAAGAGTTTCTGGGGGTTCACGTGGATAGTTTAAGCATGGAACAAGAGTTTCTGGGGTTTCATGCGGATAGTTTAGGCATGGAAAAAGAGATTCTGGGGGTTCACGTGGATAGTTTAGGCATGGAACAAGAGTTTCTGGGGTTTCATGCGGATAGTTTAGGCATGGAAAAAGAGATTCTGGGGGTTCACGTGGATAGTTTAAGCATGGAACAAGAGTTTCTGGGGGTTCACGTGGATAGTTTAAGCATGGAACAAGAGTTTCTGGGGTTTCATGCGGATAGTTTAGGCATGGAAAAAGAGATTCTGGGCGTTCACGTGGATAGTTTAAGCATGGAACAAGAGTTTCTGGGGGTTCACGTGGATAGTTTAGGCATGGAACAAGAGTTTCTGGGGGTTCACGTGGATAGTTTAAGCATGGAACAAGAGTTTCTGGGGTTTCATGCGGATAGTTTAGGCATGGAAAAAGAGATTCTGGGGGTTCACGTGGATAGTTTAGGCATGGAACAAGAGTTTCTGGGGTTTCATGCGGATAGTTTAGGCATGGAAAAAGAGATTCTGGGGGTTCACGTGGATAGTTTAAGCATGGAACAAGAGTTTCTGGGGGTTCACGTGGATAGTTTAAGCATGGAACAAGAGTTTCTGGGGGTTCACGTGGATAGTTTAAGCATGGAACAAGAGTTTCTGGGGGTTCACGTGGATAGTTTAAGCATGGAACAAGAGTTTCTGGGGTTTCATGCGGATAGTTTAGGCATGGAAAAAGAGATTCTGGGGGTTCACGTGGATAGTTTAGGCATGGAACAAGAGTTTCTGGGGTTTCATGCGGATAGTTTAGGCATGGAAAAAGAGATTCTGGGGGTTCACGTGGATAGTTTAAGCATGGAACAAGAGTTTCTGGGGGTTCACGTGGATAGTTTAGGCATGGAACAAGAGTTTCTGGGGGTTCACGTGGATAGTTTAAGCAGGAACAAGAGTTTCTGGGGTTTCATGCGGATAGTTTAGGCATGGAAAAAGAGATTCTGGGGGTTCACGTGGATAGTTTAGGCATGGAACAAGAGTTTCTGGGGTTTCATGCGGATAGTTTAGGCATGGAAAAAGAGATTCTGGGGGTTCACGTGGATAGTTTAAGCATGGAACAAGAGTTTCTGGGGGTTCACGTGGATAGTTTAAGCATGGAACAAGAGTTTCTGGGGTTTCATGCGGATAGTTTAGGCATGGAAAAAGAGATTCTGGGGGTTCACGTGGATAGTTTAAGCATGGAACAAGAGTTTCTGGGGGTTCACGTGGATAGTTTAGGCATGGAACAAGAGTTTCTGGGGTTTCATGCGGATAGTTTAGGCATGGAAAAAGAGATTCTGGGGGTTCACGTGGATAGTTTAAGCATGGAACAAGAGTTTCTGGGGGTTCACGTGGATAGTTTAAGCATGGAACAAGAGTTTCTGGGGGTTCACGTGGATAGTTTAAGCATGGAACAAGAGTTTCTGGGGGTTCACGTGGATAGTTTAGGCATGGAACAAGAGTTTCTGGGGGTTCACGTGGATAGTTTAAGCATGGAACAAGAGTTTCTGGGGTTTCATGCGGATAGTTTAGGCATGGAAAAAGAGATTCTGGGGGTTCACGTGGATAGTTTAAGCATGGAACAAGAGTTTCTGGGGGTTCACGTGGATATTTTAAGCATGGAACAAGAGTTTCTGGGGGTTCACGTGGATAGTTTAAGCATGGAACAAGAGTTTCTGGGGGTTCACGTGGATAGTTTAAGCATGGAACAAGAGTTTCTGGGGGTTCACGTGGATAGTTTAAGCATGGAACAAGAGTTTCTGGGGGTTCACGTGGATAGTTTAAGCATGGAACAAGAGTTTCTGGGGGTTCACGTGGATAGTTTAAGCATGGAACAAGAGTTTCTGGGGGTTCACGTGGATAGTTTAAGCATGGAACAAGAGTTTCTGGGGGTTCACGTGGATAGTTTAGGCATGGAACAAGAGTTTCTGGGGGTTCACGTGGATAGTTTAAGCATGGAACAAGAGTTTCTGGGGTTTCATGCGGATAGTTTAGGCATGGAAAAAGAGATTCTGGGGTTCACGTGGATAGTTTAAGCATGGAACAAGAGTTTCTGGGGGTTCACGTGGATAGTTTAAGCATGGAACAAGAGTTTCTGGGGGTTCACGTGGATAGTTTAAGCATGGAACAAGAGTTTCTGGGGGTTCACGTGGATAGTTTAAGCATGGAACAAGAGTTTCTGGGGTTTCATGCGGATAGTTTAGGCATGGAAAAAGAGATTCTGGGGGTTCACGTGGATAGTTTAGGCATGGAACAAGAGTTTCTGGGGTTTCATGCGGATAGTTTAGGCATGGAAAAAGAGATTCTGGGGGTTCACGTGGATAGTTTAAGCATGGAACAAGAGTTTCTGGGGGTTCACGTGGATAGTTTAGGCATGGAACAAGAGTTTCTGGGGGTTCACGTGGATAGTTTAAGCATGGAACAAGAGTTTCTGGGGTTTCATGCGGATAGTTTAGGCATGGAAAAAGAGATTCTGGGGGTTCACGTGGATAGTTTAGGCATGGAACAAGAGTTTCTGGGGTTTCATGCGGATAGTTTAGGCATGGAAAAAGAGATTCTGGGGGTTCACGTGGATAGTTTAAGCATGGAACAAGAGTTTCTGGGGGTTCACGTGGATAGTTTAAGCATGGAACAAGAGTTTCTGGGGGTTCACGTGGATAGTTTAAGCATGGAACAAGAGTTTCTGGGGGTTCACGTGGATAGTTTAAGCATGGAACAAGAGTTTCTGGGGGTTCACGTGGATAGTTTAAGCATGGAACAAGAGTTTCTGGGGGTTCACGTGGATAGTTTAAGCATGGAACAAGAGTTTCTGGGGGTTCACGTGGATAGTTTAGGCATGGAACAAGAGTTTCTGGGGGTTCACGTGGATAGTTTAAGCATGGAACAAGAGTTTCTGGGGGTTCACGTGGATAGTTTAAGCATGGAACAAGAGTTTCTGGGGGTTCACGTGGATAGTTTAAGCATGGAACAAGAGTTTCTGGGGGTTCACGTGGATAGTTTAAGCATGGTTTCTGGGGGTTCACGTGGATAGTTTAAGCATGGAACAAGAGTTTCTGGGGGTTCACGTGGATAGTTTAGGCATGGAACAAGAGATTCTGGGGGTTCACGTGGATAGTTTAGGCATGGAACAAGAATTTCTGGGGTTTCATGCGGATAGTTTAGGCATGGAAAAAGAGATTCTGGGGGTTCACGTGGATAGTTTAAGCATGGAACAAGAGTTTCTGGGGGTTCACGTGGATAGTTTAAGCATGGAACAAGAGTTTCTGGGGGTTCACGTGGATAGTTTAGGCATGGAACAAGAGATTCTGGGGGTTCACGTGGATAGTTTAGGCATGGAACAAGAGTTTCTGGGGGTTCACGTGGATAGTTTAAGCATGGAACAAGAGTTTCTGAGGGTTCACGTGGATAGTTTAGACATGGAACAAGAGATTCTGGGGGTTCACGTGGATAGTTTAGGCATGGAACAAGAGTTTCTGGGGGTTCACGTGGATAGTTTAGACATGGAACAAGAGATTCTGGGGGTTCACGTGGATAGTTTAGGCATGGAACAAGAGTTTCTGGGGTTTCATGCGGATAGTTTAGGCATGGAAAAAGAGATTCTGGGGGTTCACGTGGATAGTTTAAGCATGGAACAAGAGTTTCTGGGGGTTCACGTGGATAGTTTAGGCATGGAACAAGAGTTTCTGGGGTTTCATGCGGATAGTTTAGGCATGGAAAAAGAGATTCTGGGGGTTCACGTGGATAGTTTAGGCATGGAACAAGAGTTTCTGGGGTTTCATGCGGATAGTTTAGGCATGGAAAAAGAGATTCTGGGGGTTCACGTGGATAGTTTAAGCATGGAACAAGAGTTTCTGGGGGTTCACGTGGATAGTTTAGGCATGGAACAAGAGAATGGAGATTTTTATCGATCGTTTAATGTGTATGAGGAGGAGATTTTTCTGAAGATTTAGCTGTCGTCTAATAAAATACTTCGAAATTCAGCCATGCTCAATCTTGTGAAGCGAAACCAAAGTCAGAAAAGCATTCTGTTGTGAGTAAATACGTCTCAATCCATTCATCACAGGCTTGTGTGAAATGTTGCTGCAAAGGATATCGAAATCCACGTCATTGTCTTTGAAATTTTATAAACGAGATTTGAGGTTACTTACCCATCAATAATTAGCATCGCCGTCAACGACCAAAAAATACAGACTGAAAATCTATTATTTATAAATATATATATAACTGTTTGAGCTAGGCAAAAAATTGATCCATTTAAAATATTTTTTGATGTGTAAATACGGCGCTGTGCCTCAATTTCGATACAAGAGTGTTGATGCTTCAAAGTCTCCTTCCATGGTTTCATTTTTTTCTTTACTTCAAGATTTCCTCCGCCTCTTTTTCTTAATTTTTCGAGGGATAATTCAAAGACAATGGTAAAAGGTATAAATTATGCACAGAAAATTCACGACGTCCACGTACAAGTTATCGATAGTTAACTTACAAAAAAGTTAGTGTTTGGGAGCTCTAGAATCAACCAGTTTTTGGGAGCTCTAGAATCAACCAGTTTTTGGGAGCTCTAGAATCAACCAGTTTTTGGGAGCTCTAGAATCAACCAGTTTTTGGGAGCTCTAGAATCAACCAGTTTTTGGGAGCTCTAGAATCAACCAGTTTTTTTCTCTCTCTAGTTACTAAGAATTTAGTCGAAAAAGACTGATATGAGGTGAGAGTTCATTTTCCTATCGATATGCTTATCTCTACTTACGTAAATGTTTTACTTACCATTTCTCTGCTCCTTCTGTCTACCACTCTCCTCTCTCTTTCTCTATCTTTACTTCTCCCTTCCTGTTTCATTCTCTCTCTCTCTCTCTCTCTCTCTCTCTCTCAGCAAGGTCTCAAAAGTTATTTTTTGAATGAGTTTTGATATGACTTTCACTTTTGTAAAACAATAACTAAGAAAGATCGTATTTAATTTGTAGTTATTAGACTTCTAACTCAGAGGTTTTTTGTAGTTAAATATGTCCTGCAGAATGAAAAATGTATTTTGAGAAGTTTTTATATGTGCCGTCTCGTCCCAATGACATACCTCGAAATCGCATCCATAGGTGATGGATTATGATTAGAGGCGGGAAGGAAGTAGAAAAGTAGGGGAATTAGAAAATAGGGGACAGAAAAGAGAAAAGTGAAGTTATAAACGAGAGTATAAATATGAAGGAAGGGACAGAAAGAGACAGAAGGCAAGCGGAATAGAGGAATCGAAAACATAACAAAGAATCCCGAAGTCACCGACCCTTCTGTTTCCTATAGCAATGAACGCTGAGTGAAAGAGATCGGTCAACCAGCTTCTCCATAAATCCTCACTTCTTGGCCCTTCCACTTCCAACCTTCATCTCTTATACTCTTTCACTCTCTTTCGTTCATTTCTTGCTATTTCTCTCTCTCTCTCTGTCTCAATATGTTTTCATACGCAGTACATAGAGCTTCTACGTTAACCATCAGAAGTCTGAGTTAGGAACAAATTTGCTTCATATCTTTTTGATATCCTCTGCAGCAATCCTCTGCGTTTCTCTCCGCATCGCTCAAATCTCTTTTCCATTAGTTTTCCTCGCATACAGTGCGTGGCATAACTTTGAGCTCACCACCAAATTGAACATTTTCCGATGTTTTAGAAGGCGCAACAAAAAAAAAAACAAACAGCCATGGAGTTGACCACGCAAATAAATAATATGACCCACTTGACAACCGTAATATAGTTTGAATGGAGCATTTCCCGCCAAAAACCGTAAAATCGACTATGGCATAACTATGAGCTCACTTTTTACAAAGCTCATTTCAGATGTTTTTTTTTATAATTTTTTATATTTTCAAAAAAAAGTTTTGTTTTTGCAGATAAATGCCGAGTGCAACGCAACTTTCTCAAGTCGAAAAGGGGAAAATAGACGTGTTATTGGCGAATAAGAAGAGCAATCGTGAGATTGCACGCCAGTTGGGTAGGAGCCCTAATTGTGTGAATAATTACGTCTCTGGTCGACTGAAGACGACTGCACAGAAGAAGGGTGGGCGACCACGAAAGTTTTCGACTCGGGATCGACGCGCAATCGCGAAGAAAGCGTCAAATGCTGCCAAGTCACTGAAGCAGATCGCAGCCGAAGCAGGTGTTCCAGCTTCTAAGAGGACGGTTCGTCGCATTCTTTCGGAAACTGGACACTTTGTCAACTCTAAAATTAAGCCGGCACCTCGATTGACAGAGAATCATAAAACTCGACGCCTGGAATTCGCAACCAGAGAGCACAAACGTGACTGGAGTAAGGTGAGAATCCTGACATTATTTGGCTATTGATAAAAAACATTCCTCGGTGCAGGTGGTCTGGTCCGACGAAAAGAAGTGGATTCTGGACGGATGTGACGGCCAACACTCGTATTGGCATGATCTTCGCAAGGACCCGCTGCTCTTCAGTCGCCGTGGACATGGAGGCGGTAGTCTCATGTCTTGGGGTGCGTTTCACGCCGGCGGAACCCTCCCTCTGCAGTTTCCTTCCATGCGAATGAACTCGGATGAGTATCAGGAAGTACTCGCACACGATTTGGTACCGTTTTTCCGTAGCCCAGTTAACAATTCCATGATTTTAATGCATGATAATGCATCCATACACACAAGCACATCTACAAAATCGTTCCTTTTGTCGAAAAATATACCCGTTTTAGAATGGCCAGCTGTTTCCCCTGATTGTAACCCAATAGAAAATATCTGGAGGTTGTTAGCTAGACGTGTATATGATGGAGGAAAGCAGTACTCCACAATCGGTGAGCTTAAAAGTTCCATTGAGCAAGAATGGTCTTCTTTGCCTGTTTCTTACCTTCAAAAGTGGTCAGATTCTATGGATAACAGAATTGTCCAGCTTATGATCAGAAAGGGTGCAGCTATCGAATACTAACTAGTTTTATTTTGTTTGTTTCTTAGGAGTTTTTCAAATGAGCTCAAAGTTATGCCACACCACATTTTCCGTTATTTTTAATAAATAAGGTTTTTTTGAGCGGAGTACGGCACTTTTGTGGTGAATATTATTCACTTGAGTGGTCGATTCTATGGCATTTTGTATTTTTTGTTGCGCCTTATAAAACATCGGAAAACTTGCAATTTGGTGGTGAGCTCAAAGTTATGCCACGTACTGTATAAACTTCATTGCGTTTCTTCTTCGACTGTTTCATCTCATTCTATTTTTCCTACTTTCTCTACCTGTCTTTTTCTCTGCCTGGCTCTCTATCTCTCTCTCTCCCTCTCTCTCTCTCTCTCTCTCTCTCTCTCTCTCTCTCTATCTATCTATCTATCTATCTAACTCTCTTCTGTCACATCTAACCCCAAAGGTGAGTTTCATTGGATAATGATGACCGATCTGTGCGTTTTATAAGCTTGTTTCATAAACTTTTCACATTGTCAAAAGACTCAAGAAAGTGGATGAAAGTCATGATAAAAAGAGCGCAAATGAACGGGAACAACAACTTAGATTGAAAAAAGATTGCAGAAAGGCTTCACAAACTATCTTTCGCAGCCTTTCAGAAAAATTCAAAAACACTATAAATAGATATTCTAAACCACATCTGAAAAAAAAATGGAATTTAAAAATATGTTTTTGCAGTATCGCAGAGTTGGTGCGCTGTTGAGATTACATACTAATCTTGGCAGGGAATGAATTGAATTTAATCTGAATTGAGATGAAAAGAAATGAGAAAACCTATAAAAAGTATTTGATGTTCATTTAACGAATTTAACTCTTTTAAGAGGCTAGAACTTATTAAAAAGAAACAATCCTCTGATTATGCACCCGCATATAGAATAAATCTTGCTATTTCAAGTGGTAGATGATTACTCCGAGCGAGCGTCACCAACCCATTCGGGGTTGTAATTCAAAAGCCTAATTAACTGACGAGTTCTGACCAGAAGCTTTGAGCCATAACCAGTGCTTCCTTAACAATACTCTATGAAACCGGAATATAATGCGGGTCAGAATACAAATTAAAAGAATTCAAAGTCGTTCGGAATTCATTTTTCGGTAGCTCGAGTATTTACACCTTCAAAATGTTTTGAAGAACAGCCAAAGAAGTGAAACTTTTGAAGGATCATGAAAAGTACAATTGGGATGAGATGCGGCTTTGGAATGTACACTCCTCTTGTGAGTACGATGAACTGGATCATAATGCAAGCATGAGATCGGTCGGTGAACCTCAGAAACCGATTAGGACTTTATGAACAGCCTTTTTCCCGATTTCCATTCCCTACGTTGCTTTCCAATTACATCGATCGTCGCAGGGTAATATACCATCAAGTTGAACATGAGCTATCTCCGCTGAGTTGATTGTTCCATCGCGTCGCACCTTTCGATGCCTATGCCGAAGGTGCAATTTGTTTGCACCGTAACTGAAAATGGAAAATTTTTCGGTGTGAGATGAAAACAGTCATGAAACCAGCTGATTATTACTTTTTAGTAGTTGGGTAAGAGAAAAGGTGTTTAAAACTCAGCATGCTGCGTTGAACCGTTAAAAATTCACTTTTTCGAACAGTATAACGTCTAAGATCTCACATGACTATCAATTTGTTAGAACAAAACTGTCCGAAGTACTCAATCCGAGCGAGTAGAACTTACTGTCGTTCTCGTCGTTCTAGTATGAAGTAGAAGGCGTACATTTTGTCGTGACGTTACCTGAAACAAGAATGTTAACTATTTGACAATCACAGGGTCTTTTTGTCTTCTGAAACGCAAGAAGACGAAAGATTTACGAAAATTCATTATTTAAACAAAAGCTATTGAACGAGAGTAAAAGAGAGGAAATTGTTCAACTATATTCAGCGGGAATTGGACATCTTTGAGCCGTTTCGTCCTAATTAAATCAACTTCTTCCACTCTTTTACTATTAAAAACCTGTTTGAATTTTTGCGCTTGATGTTTTTTTATATAAAGATGAAGCGTTTGAATTGGATTGAATAGACTATACATACAAAACTGAGCGAAAATCTAGCTTTTTCGGAAGAAAAAGAAACATGTGAAACAATAGCCAACGTGACCAGCAATTTTAGATTGAATTTTAGATTCAATGAATCTGCTGACCATGGCCGTAGACTGCGGCATCCATTGGTTTCGTGTGGGTACACATGTTTATTCATGACGCAGAAGCCGTTCTCTCCCAGCAGACATTCATACGCTTTCAGCCTGCAATCAATCAATACTTTATATATTTAGTTTATTGATCAAGATAAACTGCTTTAGAAATGAAAATTGGGCAGCTAAGTGGTAATACACAAGAATGATCCTTTTCATTTCAGAAGCTCACTTAATAGTTGAGGATTAAGCTTAATCCTCACTTAATAGTTGAGGATTAAGCTTCTTCATATTTAAACTCAAAAAAGTGGTGATTGAAATGAATAAAATAGAAATAGAGAAAGAAAGAGAGTGGGAAACTGCAAGAAGAAGAAAAAATTGGTGAGCTTTGTGATATTTGGTAGGGAGTTCAGAACTAGAAAATAATTGTAGCCTTGCCTGGCAATCAACTTAATTCGTCTAGTTTTTTTATTGTCTGTTTTTTATTGAAAGTTTGGATCTTTCTTTTTTTTCTTCTGTTAGTTTTCAATAAAAACACGCATTCGTCGACTCCAAACCCCGAAACTGAAACAGAAACCAATGGAATTTTGCTCAATTTGAAATTCTCTCTTTCTATTTCGCGTTTGCCGGCTCGCCTTTTTTTCTTATTCTGAATGAAAACTCTTTCCGACCAAGGTTTTTATCTCTAATCTTTTGACTCTAGTCTTATCTTTTCTTCTCTTTTAGTCTTTATATCCTTCCTTTTCTCTCTTTCTCTTTCACTTCCTCTCATCTCACAGATCACTACTATAATCTTCATTACTCTTCAGAAATATCACAAGAAACCATTACTGGAAGAGATCTAACTTCATGATCTACTGGAAGAGATCTAACTTCATGATTTACTGGAAGAGATCTAACTTCATGATCTTCTGAGTGATGGAGTCAATGTTTTCCTTCGTTTAAGTGAATAACGAGAAAGATAAAGAAAAATGAAGAGAGATTCAATATCATATCTGATTCTTTGTGGGATGGTTGGAAAGAAATTCAATGTATTACCAACCATGATTTTCAATTCTCCGATGAGAAAAGCAACAAACCTTCTATTGGACTTTCTTCGAGTTAATTGACCAGTCATTCAACTCAAGTCATTCCTTATTTTCAAAAAAATTCCGTTTTTTCTGCAATGTATGAAACGTATTACGTCGAAGCTTACCGTCGAGGGTTACCGTCGAAGCTTTCAGGATGCAACGGATGTTTTTTTCGGCAAAAGTCGTTCGTAAGTAAATATAAATGAGCACAACGGTAAATGAAGGAAACATAAAAAATAGCTCGTTAAAAGAATGATAGTTATCTGATATGGATTGTATCAACCGTTTTCCAACTTTCTCAACCCTAGATAAAATTTGAAGAACGAACAACTCTTCCAGAAAAAAAAACATCAGTTGCATCCGGAAGGTTTCATACTAATCTTTCAATCGCATCAAGAGGGCGAAAAAATTTTTTCAGGTCGGAGACCCCTTTATAGATAATCTTTGGGAAAAGCATGATTGAGACATTTATAGTCGAGGGAAAAAACTTTATTCGCTGTTTGGACTTTGCTCGCCTAAAATACTTGATGTGCGTGCTTGTCTTTTCCAGAATGAAAACTTTGATTTAAAAAAGAAAAAACACTCCCCTCCCCATAAAAATCAACATTCCCCCATGATTTCCAACAAAGTTCAGTATTTTCCAGTTGAACCTCGTGCACGAGCGTCTTTGAAGATATGAAGAGTTTACCGAGAAGACAAACTCTTTGACAGTAGGCCTGCAGTGTAAGTAGCTCATGTTTTTCCCTATTTTATACTCATAAAAAGAATTTCGAAAGCAGATACATGTTTATCAGGACAACAAGATATGTCCTGTCCTCTGGGGTTAGATGATCAAGTACTACAGTCGGAAAGTCTGACTTTGCAAGTGATGCAGGATTTTCAATTTCAAGGGTTGCTCACTCACGCTCGACTATACGAACACGACCTTGTGATAGTTCTTTCTTAGCAAATATCTGGGTCTGTTGAGTATCAATAAATAAACTTCAAACTCCATGCTCTTCCTCGACTATGACTATTCTTCTAGCCGCCCTTCTCTCAAACAGAGTTAAAAAAACGACCTTCTGCACGGCCCCGTCGACTTCGAAGAACGACAATCCGTTGTTACGGTAGATTTCATCACCTGGTGGATGCCGCGCTCGACATTCTTGCTGAAGATGTTAACTTAACAATTTGTTCCATTGTTAAAACGCTCGACATTCCAATATTAAAACATTTTTTTAGTAATTTTTTTTGTAAGAGAAAGTTCAATCATTTCATAACCCATGAAATCACAGTTTGGATCTACTATATTTAACATGACTCAAAGTGTACAAGGAAGAAAAGAAAGTATCTAGTCCTAAGTAAGTTGTCAAGTACAACGTGGAGAAGCTTCTCTAGAAATAGCATGATACATTCTGTATTAGTTGGAATGTAATCGCCGTAGGACTCAAATGTGATTTTGAAAACTTGCGGTTTTTTTCAATACTTTAAATGATAAGGAAATTCTTAGATCAGTGTTTTTGAAAAAAGTACCATTCATATCTTTCTCTCTCTTTATCTTCCACTCCCTCTATCTCCACATTATTTCTCTCTTTATCTTTCTGTCTATAACTTTCTCTATGTACCTGATGAATGACAAAGCTGGTGTGATTGTTATTCGGCCGGAGGCAGAAGGCGCAGATGTAAATGGCGGGTGAGTTGGCGATGTCCGGTGCATAAGGACTGTCGTAGAGGGCGAGCATTTTGGGTGTGCGGGGACCAAAGTAAACCCATGGGCGCCCACCAGGACCTGGCGATGGCGCCTCAACACGCAAATTTCATAATTTACCATTGTTCGCTTACACTTTTCATGAGCTAGCAGAAAAAGTATTTTTCTTTGAACGGTAATCTTAAATGAAAAGAATCGAGCTTTTTAAATACAAATATGTAAGAAACGAGAGATTTAGTTATGAAAGAGGCAAAGACTTTGAGTAATCACTCGCTTCTTGCTATTCCTGGTCCCCCGATCGGTCGCTTCTTGATATTCCTGGTCCCCCGATCGGAGAGCCTTTCTTATCTTCAATTTTTTTACAGGGCAGTTAATTTATGGTTGCTTGCGTACACTCTGCTTAAGAATCGACCCGAGTTTCACATCGTAAATAACTGGTACTGATATTCAATCGCCAAATGGTCCTTGTTCCTTAGACTTCACCGAGTACATGAGCTTAAAAGCAAAACATCTTTAAAAAGATGTACAGAGTAAAAATACATCGTTGTAAGATATTTATATTCACCGAATCCTAGTTGAAAAGATTATTCAGTACGATGAATATTCATGATTTCATACTGATAACATCATAACAAAGTGAGATAGCTGAATGCAACAAACCTGCTCATTCGCTTGCTCCTCTATTAGAGCCTTCTTCGCCGCTTCGTACATGTCAATATCTGCCTGAACCCAATCTTATATAGCTCATCATTTACTGTACCTAAAGTTCATCTAGTTTTCTCAAAAAAGCTCAGTAGTAGTGGACTCTCCTGGTGAAGCCCGATCAATCTCTACCATTCATCAGATTTATAATACCGCCGTCTACATATTTCTCATGGCAACAATATGGCAAAAATAATCTTTATCACCTGTAGAGCAATTTTTCGTGACTTTTCCGGTGATCTGCCCAAATTTTGGGGCGATCGATTGGTTGTTGGCGATCGGTTTTGTGCATTCGATGGTCGTTTACGAGGAGAATTCGAAGCACTCCGATTCCTCAACACTCATAAGTAAACTAAGGATGTCGCCTTACCCAACAGTTGACCAACATTCTTCCCTTTTCTCATTCTCCTTTCCCCTTGTGCCCGAGATACCCTATATCTTCCCTCTGACTTTTATGCTTTTATGTTGAATATCAACACTTCACTTAGTATTTCATTGAGTATCAATAATCACACGCGAGGGTGTTTCGTGGTTGCATTTCGCAACTCCCCTCGTGTATCTTCATATTCATGCTAAGACTAAGACTATGATCTTCCAACATTGTGGGAGGAGTCTGGCTCTCCCACTCTCACTCTCTCTCTGGAGGGGCGGAGCCTAAACTTTCTTGCTCGCCTGTCTCTATATATTTCTTATCGTCACTAATTCTTCAATGTCTGTGCTATTGTATATCGTTTAGTAAGGGATAGATGCTTTCTGAATCAGTCCTTCCCTTGGACCCTTCTTGAATAAAGTCGCTTCTACTTTTGCTGTGTTGCTTAAGCAAGTCAGAGTGGGACACAAAGGCGAGCAGCAAACACCACAAAGCACCAAGTTTGGTGCATTTATCGAACTGCTTTTAAGGCGAGCAAAATACATCCCGAACCCCACAATTTGGTGCATCGGCCGAATTGGAGGAAGTCCGCGTGGCAAGCAGTCTTGGTAAGAAGGATCTCTGAATCCTAGAAAAAAGGGTCTCTGAACCCAAGGATCTCTGAATCCTAGAAAAAAGGGTCTCTGAACCCAAGGATCTCTGAATCCTAGAAAAAAGGGTCTCTGAACCCACGGAAAGAAAAAAGGGTCTCTGAACCCAGGGTCTCTGAACCCGCGGAAGAAAAGGGTCTCTGAACCCGCGGAAGAAAAGGGTCTCTGAACCCGCGGAAGAAAAGGGTCTCTGAACCCGCGGAAGAAAAGGGTCTCTGAACCTGCGGAAGAAAAGGGTCTCCGAACCCGCGGAAGAATAAGGGTCTCTGAACCCGCAGAAAGAAAAAAGGAGAGGGTCTCCGTACCCAGAGAGAAGAGAAAAGGGTCTCCGTACCCAAAGGCAAAGATCTCTAAACTCAAAAAAGGGGCTCTCTACCCTAAGTCGAGACATAATCTCAGCATAGTAAAGCTGTGATTGCGAAATCTTCGTACAGTTACGACTACAAACACAACTGTGATTTCGAAATCTTCGACAAAAAACACTCTTGCACATCATGACTAGGTCATCACAAATTGCAAGAGAATTTGTCCTGAAGCTGGACTGCCAGCAGGAGAATGCAATCGCTCTAAGCGAAAAGATCAGCCCAGCGTTGATCGAACTGTTAGAGAACGAACTTGCGGTATACAAATACTCAGTTGAATCTCTCAAACAGATGCGAACAAGCCTCAAAAGAAGAATTCTAGAGGCAAAAACAATTCAGGACAAGATGATGCAAGCATCAGAGCAATGGAACAGTTCTATTGATTCATTGGAAGATGAAGAAGAACTAGAGAATGCAGTCAAGGAAAAGCATTCTTACACCGAGACTGAACAACATCAGAAAGCTCTCAAATACATTGCATCATTCATGGAAAAAGGGCACTATTCCGTGGAAACTATCACTGATCGCATAAATGAAATCAGTGATGAAGAAATAGCATCTGAGCGTAAAGATGCTCTCAAAGCGGAACTCAAAAGAATCTCAGACGAAAGAAACAAGAGTAATACCTGCGCCACTTTGGAAAATATAAACAAAGGGCAGTCTGCACTCTCCCATTCAAAAGAAGGTGGTATGGGAGAAGAAATAGTGCAGGAAGGGAAAAAGAGAGAATCTGATGAAGGCATCAGACCAGATGGTAAAAAGATTACCACCACTCCAGAGGGAGACCTAAGAGGAATAGAACATGCTCACTCTGAAAGAGAAACAGAGAAAAGTCTTGCCGCCACTCAAAGGCAGACAGGAGGAAGTGGATCGCGACAAAGAGATGGTGTTAAAGAAAATGACACGTCGTCCCATTACATAGAAAGTGGCTATGCAAAGCTCCCGACACTACCAGTGCCAAAGTTCACAGGAATTCGAAAAGTATTCAACAACTTCTGGGAAGTGTTCGTGATCACCGTAGACAGTCAAGCAATTCCAGATGCAAGTAAAATGATTTATCTGAAATCATACCTACAACAAGGAGCTCTGGATGTTATCAAACATCTACCGATAACGAATCAAAACTACTTCATAGCCACAAGGCTACTGCACAGTGCATACGGTGATGAAGAGATACAAAAAGGAAGCATTCGGAAGCAAATAGTCGAGTTGCAGCCGTGTGGCAGAACTATTACGGCTCAATTGAAACTCATCAGAGAAGTGAGATGTCTTTTTGAGATTCTCAAGACAAATGATCTAAATGCAGAAGGAAATGAGTTTTTGGCGGACACAATTCTGGGAAAATTTCCTGAAAAGACCAGAATCCAAGCAACTGAGTGGAGGATGGACAACTATCCTTTCTCCATGTCAGCAATGCTGAACATGATTGAGCAAAAGCTGTTGAGAAGCGAGAAGTTGGAAGAATTATTTGGAAGAAACTCAGAGAAAGAGCCAAGTAAAGATAAACAATTCGTTCATCTAGTAACTCCATACAACTCCAATGCTGAAAAATGCGTGTTCTGTGGCAAACACAGCTTCGAAACAACAGACAAATGCAAATCTGTGGCAAGTAAATGGGAAAGAAAACGCATGATAAGCGATCAAGGCAGATGCTTCCGCTGCCTCAAATTCGGACATGGTGCTGCAAATTGTAAGCATTACTGCAACAATTGCAGAGGCGGTCATCATATATCAATATGTCAACAGCTTCACTCAAGCGGCAAAATGATATCCGGAAAGAAGGAAATGATGTACCAAGGAAAAAGAGAAACCATTCCTCGAGCCAACAAGGTTCCATTCACACCGCAACTCAACTATTCCAAACATACAAGATGGAACCTGAATGCGCAAGAATTTGAACCACAGAAACAGGAAAATTGGAAACCTTTCAGAAAGTCGAACTGTTCCAATCGATACCAAGATCATTCTGCTCAAATGATCCCAGCGTCTGTTGAGCGTGAAATAAATGCGCACAGAAGTCAAGACGTAAACGGTTATCGCAAAGAGGAAGTGGTGGGTGCGGTTCACCCAGAACTCCAGCCTCGTCAACGTCTACCCAGGATGCTTCTCATGAACATCTCAATTCAACATCCCCAAACGAAACGTTGGATTTCTATACCAGCTATGCTGGATGACGGAGCTAGTGCAACCATAATCAGTGAAAAGGTATTAAAGAAGTATGATCTACCGCTGATCGAAGAAAAAACTGTTTTCTTCGCGGGTGTGGGAGGGCACTCCTCGGGTGAGTCCAGAGGAGTGACTCGATTCGGAGTTCAGGTTGGCAGAAAGGTCATGCAAGTAGACGCTTTCGCCTATCCTGAACCAATCATTGCCACACAAAAAGTTTTGGAAATCGATGAGACTGACAAAGAGTTTATCAAGAGGAACAAAATCAAGTTAGCACCTTACAAAGAAGGTGAAAGACCAATGATACTAGTTGGTGGTCAACTCAGCATTGAACTTCTCAAAATCTGTCACAGGAAGCTACCAAGTGGCTTGATGCTAGTGTCAACAAAGAATGGCTACATTCCTTACAGTGGCGCTCACACATCCGAAAAATCACTCAATGTAGCAGTTGCCATTGCAAGTCAAATGGAACACGATATGGCAACCGAAAAGGATGCCAAGGAAGACAATGACAGAAATGAAAATCAGAAGTTCCAGGAATCAATGCAAAAGTTCCTTGCTGTGGAGCAAATTGATTCGCAAGAGAGCGACGAATCAGATCTCGATGCTGACCTACAATTCATATTGAATACAGAAAGAGAGCATGATGGGCATTACTCAACAAGATGGCCTATGAAGCCGAATGCCGAGAAAAGGATCGGCAACAATTTCTGGCTGGCATTGGAACATCTGTCTCGAAGTCAATATCTCAAGAAAGCCTCATTGTACGAGGAAGCCGAAAATATGTTCGCAGAACAGGAGAAAAGAGGTTACATCGAGAAAGTCAATCCCGATGACCCTCCAGATGGCACTGTATACTACAGTCCACACAGAGCAGTGATGAAACAAGACTCACAGTCAACCAAAGTCAGACTGGTTTACAATGCTTCCAGCAAAATGAAAGGACATTTGAGCGCTAACGATGCTCAGTATGCTGGACCGAACCTGCTCAAGTCTATACCAACAATACTGATGAGGGCCAGAGAAAGACCTCTGCTATTGTCTGGAGACGTAGAAAAGGCCTTCCATCAGGTGAAGCTCAAGAGAGACCACAGAGACCTCACTCGGTTCCTGTTCTTCAAAGATAGAGAAAAAGCACTAGCTGATCCAAAGGATAGCACGAATCTTGTGCATTATCGATTCCAAGTAGTTCCGTTCGGTTTCAAAGCAAGCCCGTATCTTCTCAACGCTACAATCCAACTGCATATATCGGAAAAGGTGCAAGAGTTGGAGAGAGAAGGACGTAGAAATTCACAAGACAAGGCGGAAGTTGTAACGTGCTACGATGTCAAGGACAATTTGTACGGTGACAACGTGTTCCTTGGCGCAAAAAGTGAGAACGAGCTGAAAATCAAAATGAGAAAAGCGAAAGAGCTTTTCCAAGGAATGCAAATGAATCTGAGACAGTTTGTTACCAACTCTCATAAGATCATGAGCGAACTGAAAGACGAAGAGAAAGGTCTTGATGAAAAAGGAATCTGCAAGTTGCTGGGCATCCCATGGGATCCAGTTAACGATGAATTCGTTGTGAACTACGATGGAGTTTTCAAAGAAGTTCATTCCAGCAGTGACGGTATCACAAAAGCTGAAGTCCTTTCTGTGATTGCTTCAGTCTATGATCCCCTGGGATGGAGCACACCTCTCATGGTGAAGCTAAGGCTGTTCATGCAAAAGCTGTTCAAAGACGAGGTCAAAGAAGCGAAAGTTAAGAAATGGAAAACTCCACTCGGCCAAGAGAGGAGAGACGAGTTTAGCGCATTACTAGAACAAGCGATGAATTACTCCATGAGAATCCCGAGATACTCAGGGAAAATGACCAAAGATGAACAGACTGGAGAATTCTCAGGTGAAGATGGTCACATTGTTGCATTCTGTGACGCATCTAAAACTGCCTACGGCACTGCTATTTACTGTGTTGATGTTCTGACAAGAGAACGAGAAAACAGTGTGACACTCATCGAGGGCAAAACAAGGTTGGCACCCTTAAACAACCCCCTGACCATTCCACGGCTAGAACTCAAAGCAATAGTACTGGCTTTGCAAAGAATCAAAGAGATCGTGGAATGGTTGAGAAGGAGTCCAGACGAATGGCCATGTGTCCAAACTCATCTCAACAGTGCAGAAGAGGAAGATATGAACTCTGAAATGACAAAACAAAGCCGACAACCCATGAGGGACTGGAAACAAATACTGGCTGCGCTGCAATGTGGAAGAGAATCTAATGCAGAGCGACTGCCCGGAGGAAAACCGTGGACTGAATACCAACACTTAGAAGACTTGGTACATGATACCATGGAAGTTCTTCAACAAGTGAAAAGTGATGGTGACTTCAAGAACAGATTCCTCGAGGAAGGAGGAATAATTCCAGATAAATTGGAGCGGTTGCCAGAAAAAACCGAAGTAAGCAGCGAAAGCTGGAACTTAGCTCTGGAAGTGCTGATCAAAAAACATCAGAATGAGAGAGAAGAGAAAGCACAAAACTTTCTCCAAGATGAAGCCAAGAATCAAAACACGAATAACCTCCTACTCCGTAAAAACGAGAGAGGTCTGCATTGTGTTTACTACAGAAGATTCATCAACTCGGAACTCTCAAATAGCAGACTGAAACCAGTAATACTATGGCCAGACTCTCATCTCACAAAACTCATCGTGATGCACATTCACGAGAGTCTCAAACATCTCGGTGCAAGTGCAACATTGGCCAAAGTACGAGAAAAGTACTGGATCGTTAAAGGAAGGAGATTCGTCAATTCTGTCCTTAAGAAATGCTTACCCTGCAGAAGGCATCAAGGGTTCCCTCCAGCGTATCCAAGATACGCGCCACTGCCCGCAGAAAGGCTGCTTCCGCTTTGTCCATTCGAAAATATTGGACTGGATTACCTTGGGCCTTTCTATTGTCAAGAGAACGATGGTGAACTGAAGATGTACGTGTTGCTAATAACCTGCATGAGTACACGTGCGGTTCATCTTGAAGTGGTAGATAGTCTATCTCTGATAGCATTCATGAATGCTTTGAAGAGGTTTTTCGCCAGAAGAGGCATCCCAAAGATCATCCGATCAGACAATGCCACCACATTCACAGCAGGAGAAAAACTGCTGAAAAGATTGTGGAATTCTCATCGAAAGGAAGATGAACTTATTCGGTTTATCAGCATGCACAGCATTTGCTGGAGATACAATGTCCCAGCAGCTCCATGGCAAGGAGGATTCTATGAAAGACTTGTAGGAAGCGTCAAGAAGGCGTACTACAAGACTGTTGGGACCAACAAGCTCTCTAAAAAAGAATTCCTGACTGTGATCACGGAGATTGAAGGAGTACTGAATTCAAGACCCCTCACCAGAGTGGAAGAAAAGATCGAAGAATTCTTAGAGTCTCCAACATTGAGGCCTATTGACTTCCTCGTGCCCAAATCCGAAATAGTCCTTCCCTTCTGGCAAAAAGGGAATGAAGAAGAATTAGATCCCGACTATTCCAAGAAAAGGGAAGAGCTGAACACTCAGAACCAAGCTTGGAGAAGAATGTCAACAGTCATGAAAGTGTTGAAGAGGTTCTGGGAAAGGTGGAAGCAAGAGTATTTACAAGCTCTAATGGATCGAGAACTCCATCCCGTCATTCAGAATCCGAAGCGAATCACAGAAACTCACAAGACTATATTGCACAAAAGGACAAAGCCAAATGTTGGAGATATCGTGCTTATCGTCCATGATAATGAATCCAGGGCATACTGGCCTTTGGCGAAAGTCTTGAGGTACGACACAGACAGATCAGTATTGCTTGAAAAGAAAGATGGTTCAAAAACCTTGAGAACAATCAATAAAATTGTTCCTCTGGAGCTGACTGAAGAAGAAAAAAGACGGAATGGATTTGAACCACAAGTTGAAAGGAAAAATGAAATTCCGAATGTCAAAGCGCATGATGAACCAAAACAAGCGGGTGAAAGGGCGAAGAAATACAATCTACGACTTAGAAATAAAGTCAATTATGCCCATTCAGAGTACGATGAGGATTCAGAGAGTGTATACCAATTGCAAGAATCAGCAAAAAGAGCCTACATCGACTCGGTTGTGTCAAAACCGCCGGAATCGATCAAATCTGTACAAAAGAGACACAAGCTGAGCACCAGTTACATACACATGTTGTTGATTGGAATCCTGATGTGTCTGAGTACTGCGGAGGCGTCGCAGCAACTCATATTGAAGTGCCTAAACGGGGGAGGAGCATCAGTTGTGACTAGGCCATGGCAGCCGGTTCAAGTGTGCACAAAAGGTAAATGCTACCTCATGAACAATCCATCCGAAGAACAGAGAGTTTTCTTCGAGCCAGAAGCAGTGATCCACCCTCACTTGGTTTCAGCCAAGGTGGTTGAAGAGAGAGAAGTGCACTACACAAATGTCTCTTGTCCTGCAACCCCGTACTGTGAAGCATTAAAAGATTACTTCACGCTCACTTAGTATTTCATTGAGTATCAATAATCACACGCGAGGGTGTTTCGTGGTTGCATTTCGCAACTCCCCTCGTGTATCTTCATATTCATGCTAAGACTATGATCTTCCAACATTGTGGGAGGAGTCTGGCTCTCCCACTCTCACTCTCTCTCTCTCTGGAGGGGCGGAGCCTAAACTTTCTTGCTCGCCTATATATTTCTTATCGTCACTAATTCTTCAATGTCTGTGCTATTGTATATCGTTTAGTAAGGGATAGATGCTTTCTGAATCAGTCCTTCCCTTGGACCCTTCTTGAATAAAGTCGCTTCTACTTTTGCTGTGTTGCTTAAGCAAGTCAGAGTGGGACACAAAGGCGAGCAGCAAACACCACAAAGCACCAAGTTTGGTGCATTTATCGAACTGCTTTTAAGGCGAGCAAAATACATCCCGAACCCCACATTTACACGCGATGTTTTAAAACACTTTGCGTAATAAAACTTCAAACTTCAATATCGAGAGTCGACCTATAATGATGACTTCTTCTGGAAACTTCTTCTTATTACCCTTAATTGGGTATTCTCTTGGGAATGAAGCAGCTTCATTGTTACAAAACGTTTGTCGACTTTTTTTGGCTGATTAACTAAAGGGGAAGAGTTCAGAGTGAACCTTATTGAGAAAAATAGAGCTAATTTTTTGGAATGTCATAAAACCAAAGAGTGTACCCGATAACGGTGTCCATTATGGCGTCGTACAACTCATCTCTCTCTTTGATTATTGCAGCTGCGTGCTCTGCTGCTTCCAATGGTCTCATCAGTTGCTCCTGAGCAAAAAAAGCATATCGATTTTACGTATCTTTTACCACAGCCATAGGTCTCCAGCACTGTTGAGAATTATGAAAAATAAACGTTCTATAAGCGATAGAGTCTAGAATAATGGGTAGATTTCTCTTCTCCGTTGTTTACATTCACTTCGCTTCTCATTATTCCAGACTTCCAGCTCAAAAGCGGTCGTTCCTCTTAAATTTTTTACAATTACACTAGAATTTCGGTGAAGACCCCAGCAAGTGGAAAATCACATTCATGGTCCAGGTTTTTATTCTTTAAAAAAATTCTGATTTTACGGTTCATTCCTATACCGTTTTCGCTTTTAACCATGTGAATTTCAACAAGAACAAGCTGAAATTGAACGTATAAATCATACGTTGAATTTGTATTGATTTTTCAATAGGCTAAAAGTTTCAACTATACTAAATCTGTTCGTGCTAAATTGTTACAAATGGAACATTTAACTTACTAACGTAAAGAAGTTTTTTTACCATAGAAACTCTGAAAGAAAATTTATTATCAATTCGAGGTCAGTTAGGAATTTTGAGGTCATTTAGGGAGGGGGTCAGGTCGGTCGCTCTAGAAAGGTCATTTAGGGAGGGGGTCAGGTCGGTCGCTCTAGAAAGGTCATTTAGGGAGGGGGTCAGGTCGGTCGCTCTAGAAAGGTCATTTAGGGAGGGGGTCAGGTCGGTCGCTCTAGAAAGGTCATTTTGGGAGGGGGTCAGGTCGGTCGCTCTAGAAAGGTCATTTAGGGAGGGGGTCAGGTCGGTCGCTCTAGAAAGGTCATTTAGGGAGGGGGTCAGGTCGGTCGCTCTAGAAAGGTCATTTAGGGAGGGGGTCAGGTCGGTCGCTCTAGAAAGGTCATTTAGGGAGGGGGTCAGGTCGGTCGCTCTAGAAAGGTCATTTAGGGAGGGGGTCAGGTCGGTCGCTCTAGAAAGGTCATTTAGGGAGGGGGTCAGGTCGGTCGCTCTAGAAAGGTCATTTAGGGAGGGGGTCAGGTCGGTCGCTCTAGAAAGGTCATTTTGGGAGAGGGTCAGGTCGGTCGCTCTAGAAAGGTCATTTAGGGAGGGGGTCAGGTCGGTCGCTCTAGAAAGGTCATTTAGGGAGGGGGTCAGGTCGGTCGCTCTAGAAAGGTCATTTAGGGAGGGGGTCAGGTCGGTCGCTCTAGAAAGGTCATTTAGGGAGGGGGTCAGGTCGGTCGCTCTAGAAAGGTCATTTAGGGAGGGGGTCAGGTCGGTCGCTCTAGAAAGGTCATTTAGGGAGGGGGTCAGGTCGGTCGCTCTAGAAAGGTCATTTAGGGAGGGGGTCAGGTCGGTCGCTCTAGAAAGGTCATTTAGGGAGGGGGTCAGGTCGGTCGCTCTAGAAAGGTCATTTAGGGAGGGGGTCAGGTCGGTCGCTCTAGAAAGGTCATTTAGGGAGGGGGTCAGGTCGGTCGCTCTAGAAAGGTCATTTAGGGAGGGGGTCAGGTCGGTCGCTCTAGAAAGGTCATTTAGGGAGGGGGTCAGGTCGGTCGCTCTAGAAAGGTCATTTTGGGAGGGGGTCAGGTCGGTCGCTCTAGAAAGGTCATTTAGGGAGGGGGTCAGGTCGGTCGCTCTAGAAAGGTCATTTAGGGAGGGGGTCAGGTCGGTCGCTCTAGAAAGGTCATTTAGGGAGGGGGTCAGGTCGGTCGCTCTAGAAAGGTCATTTAGGGAGGGGGTCAGGTCGGTCGCTCTAGAAAGGTCATTTAGGGAGGGGGTCAGGTCGGTCGCTCTAGAAAGGTCATTTAGGGAGGGGGTCAGGTCGGTCGCTCTAGAAAGGTCATTTAGGGAGGGGGTCAGGTCGGTCGCTCTAGAAAGGTCATTTAGGGAGGGGGTCAGGTCGGTCGCTCTAGAAAGGTCATTTAGGGAGGGGGTCAGGTCGGTCGCTCTAGAAAGGTCATTTAGGGAGGAGGTCAGGTCGGTCGCTCTAGAAAGGTCATTTAGGGAGGGGGTCAGGTCGGTCGCTCTAGAAAGGTCATTTAGGGAGGGGGTCAGGTCGGTCGCTCTAGAAAGGTCATTTAGGGAGGGGGTCAGGTCGGTCGCTCTAGAAAGGTCATTTAGGGAGGGGGTCAGGTCGGTCGCTCTAGAAAGGTCATTTAGGGAGGGGGTCAGGTCGGTCGCTCTAGAAAGGTCATTTAGGGAGGGGGTCAGGTCGGTCGCTCTAGAAAGGTCATTTAGGGAGGGGGTCAGGTCGGTCGCTCTAGAAAGGTCATTTAGGGAGGGGGTCAGGTCGGTCGCTCTAGAAAGGTCATTTAGGGAGGGGGTCAGGTCGGTCGCTCTAGAAAGGTCATTTAGGGAGGGGGTCAGGTCGGTCGCTCCAGAAAGTTTGTCTGCTAGTTTTCAGTTTACCTATGGTAGAATATGATTCTATTACAAAGAGAGCAGCTAACCTTGGCTCGACCGGCCTTTTTGCCATACTTCCTCCGGAGCGGAGCTGTTCGCTGAGCGTTTGCTGCCCCCGCCGTTCCTTTTCGCACTGCCCGACCGTAGCAGAGAGAGCAGTAGAACTGAGCTGCTTCTTCCTGAGAACTCTTCGATTTTAGATAAATGATAAAACAATATTATAATCTATGATAGTAATCATAACCAGAAAAATAAAATATTGACAATATAGGTCCTGCAATAAAACAAAAAAAAGGAAAACGACAGCTCCTTCAAGTATGAGAAATCACGTGAAAATGTTTTATAGAGATCAGGTATAATATAGTGACATGCCACTCTTATGCGGCGGATACGTACATGCAAGGTAAAAATTTGGAAAAAAAGGGCTGGAAAAAGAAAGTGTTCGAACTGAAAAAAAAAACAATAATCAGTTCGGTGTGTCCCTTTTTTCTTCAAAAATTCGTTGCCTGTGTTCTTAAAAAAGACCATTTTCTTCACGAAAAATATTACGGCTCAAAAGTGCTATCTCTTTGGAAACATCTAAACTATTAAATTTGAAAAAAAACAAGACCCTGCTACAGTAAGTTTGAAGCTCGTATGCACGTTCACGCGATTGACTTTTTTTGTGAGGACAAGAGAAAAAGCTTTTTGATTTATTTTTGATGAAGTCATTTTGACTTGAGACGTGCGCGCAAACATTCCGTTAGATCATCGCCCCAGCGGGCTACACTATCATGCGCAACATTTTTTTGTGTTCGTTCAAGTGGAAAAAACATATTCTTCTTCTTTTTCTGCGATTCGGGTTTAGTTCAATCCCGATTTCAATTTTTGTCGGGATAGAGTGGCGGATACGTACATACAACCATTTGGAACATACAACATACAACGTCGTTCCAAACGACACATAATATCCCTCATAGACATTTAAAACAGATAATCTAGCGGTTTTTGTTGTTTAACCGTTGAAATTCTTTTAGAAGTGAAAATACTCAATTTTTTTCAGCCCGGTGTTCCTGTTATATCTAGGACAGCTAATTGACCTTTTTTCGGTTATAAACACAATATTCAACTGGCTAATCTGAAACATTGAGTACTAAGAACCTATTATTCGCAACATATCTCAATAGAAGTCCTTTATGATTGTTGAAACTTTAATGTTGAAAAGTGGGTTCTTAGAGTGAGAAGCGGGAATTATGAGAAGCGAACTAGAGGTTAGGGCAAAGAAGAGAGTTCTAGACTTCCCTGCTCAAAGCTAGCTTTTTTCTTCAGAATCTTCTGGTCATCTATGCTTTGCAACAAAGGCCTGACTTGTCCAGCAGTCTTCTTGCACTCTCCATCGTACACTTTTCCGCATCCGAAGCACTCTACGTTCTCGGCGTCAGCGATGAATTCTCCTCAAAGCACAAGAAAACCTTGTCTGAAAAAATGGCTGCAAAAAATTCCATGGTTTCGAACTCATCTTTATTCGCATTTCCGAATGGTATCGAACTCTTGCCTTTAAACGATCACCAACCACATGCGGCACAGGAGGTGCATCTTGGACACATCCATGATGTTCTCTGGCCCCTCTCGATTCCCCCTGCTATCTCATCTGAGTACTGCATGCACTCTCGCAGGTGATCTGTCATTCAATTACAAGTCAAGCTTAATTCAACAACAAAAAAAGAATTTAGAAATTCATCTATAAATTGAGTCGCACGCAAGGTTAAGCCTCAAAAAGGCTGGATTTAGAATCATGAATCGAATGTTGAACATGAATTAACAAGTGTTTCTATGGAGCTTGAAATGAGACCAGAAGAACAATTAACTTTTTTAAAACTCTGTTAACAAGACACATTTGTGACTTTTGATGTCTTCTTTACAGGGTTCACCCTTCGGAGACTCATTTAGAATTAGAATGTCTTCGTAGAAAACACATCAGAAATAAGTCGACTATTCCTCGAAAGGGCGAAATAGTGAAATGTTTTTCTTCTTCATTTTCACCCAAACTCTATGTAATACTTACAGTAAGCTGCACAATCGCGACAGGCTGTCATCTCCCCGTTGAATCCCATACAAACAGCACATCGCTTCCGCGAATGGGCATTTACCGATTCTCTTCTGTAAAAGGCTTATATATACATTTTTCAAAATTAGCCTTTCTATTTTCTATAGCAACTTCTCAATAAATAGGCTCTTGTTTTTTTTGTTGAAGACTTGTAACCAGTACACCTTTTCATACTCACCGCCCATCAAACTTCTTCCAAACAAACATCAGAATGCAAAGTGTGATGGGACAAGACCCAACTCCAATATCTATGAAGCATCTAAGCAAGAAGAGAGTTTGTTCTGGTTAATTCAAACTAGTTCTCTAGCTTTTGAGCTCTTTATTCCACTTTTCCTTACATACTATACAAATCTATTCCTATTTCTCTTTCCTAATCTTGAAATTGAAAAAGGACAAAAACAACATCAGTGAAAACGTACGCTTTTTTGTGATTCCCTCTTGTCTTGATGGGAGAAACTCGGATTTTTCTCGGCGACTTCATCGATGGAGAGACTGGAAGTAGAGAAGATTGGAATCAGAAAATAAAACTTGTGAAATTTTGCAGTCCGGCTGAATCGGCTCTCTTGGCTAAAAGTTCGGCTGAAAACTGATACATTTACAAAAAAATTATTTTTTTAATTATTTTTTCATTAAAAAATTTTTTACATTGAAAAACGCTTAGGCTTAGAAAAAGTTTACGCTAACGAGGCCGTATCAAAAAAAATTCCACTCTCATCTGACCCATGGAACATCTGGTTAGGGGGGGGGGGCTAAACGCAAACAGTGACCAATTTTTAAGAAAAGTTGAAAAACATGAATTCAACAACATAGGCCGTATGCATGGAAAACAGTGGCCGGTTTCAAGACGTTTGTTTTTCACAAATGGTTTGAAAAACAAACGTTTTACGATAAAACTGGTTTTACTTACAAAAGTGTTTGTCCGGTTCCAAGAACAATCTTTTGTACTGAAAACGTTTGTACGTAAAACGTTTGTTTGAACTTTCGTTTTTCGGTACAAAGCTGGCGCACTTCTAGTGCAACCTTTGATTTTCATCATTTTTCGTTATTAATTTGTTGTTTCCGACAAATATTTTGGAGTTAAATGTTTAATAGTTCGAATTCAGTGATCATGAGTGATTTAAAGCGGCAAAAAGTGGAGGATCTTCCTCAAGAAGCAAGAATAGCATTAGCTCAGTGGATATCTCAAGACTACGGCACATATAACGCAAGGGTGGTTGGAGGGAGTAAAAAAGAGAGTGGAACAGTGAAAAGTTTTCCGGTGCTTTCAACTGCGAGGCAGGTATTGTATGACTTGCTCTCAGCTTCCGATGAAGTTTTTTTTGTTGTTTTTTTTGTTGATGATGCCCCTTTGTTCTAAATCCTTATGAGTGTGTATGATCATCTGTTTTCATGGTTCTGTATTTTTCTGTTTTTATTGTTCTGCGTTTTCAATAACGTATAAAGCATATATAAAGCGAAACGTTCGGACCCAGCTTGTCTCTTCAACAGAGCATTTAACAAGGCACGACACAGAAAATAAGATCATTTACAGAGAATTGATTGTAATTCAAAGAGAAGAATAAAGAACAAAACAAAGAGATTCAATTAGGTTCAAGAGAAATACTGTCCTATTATCGTGCTCTGTAGAGCGGATCCTCCAAGTGTGTTTGATGTATCGACTTCATGGTTATCTAGGTTCTGATCCTCGTTATCATCGTCAATGGGATCGTCAAATTGTGCCTCATTCATGTCGATCGCAGCATTACGGAGACAGACGCATGCCGCAGCGATTGTTGCAGCACGCCTTGGTTTGTACCGACATTCCGCGTGCAGAATGTGCCATTGACGCTTGAGACAGCCGATTGCATTCTCAATCTTCACTCTGACTTTGAGTACCGCGGCTGTGTACGCTCTCTCTGGAAAAAAAACAGTAATGGTTACTTTTGTGTGCTTGTCAAGAGGTTAAAATCATTAATAACAGTGTCTTTATAACCTTCTTCGTTTCTTGGTGTGAGGATTGGCTTGATCAGAAAGGCATCCGCACGATATGCTGAGTCTCCGATAACTAATCCTTTGTAATCCTTACTTGTTAACTTGGCATGTGTTACCTGAAATGCGAACTTTCTTAAACAGCTTTCTAAAACAGCTTAAAACATCAATGAACCAACCGATTCACGGAATACGCGGCTATCGTGTGCGCTTCCTTGGAATCGTGCACTGAACCAAATAAACCGGAGAGTCGAGTCGCACATCACACCCAAATTAATGGAGTGAAACCCTTTCCTATTTACGTAAATGTCCTCGTTGAACGTTGGTGCAATAATCTTGACGTGCGTACCATCCACACAACCGATCACGCCAGGAATGCCGCTAATGGCGCGAAACCTGAAGTTCAAAATTACTTTTCTGTTTTCAATAGACAAAAATTGTGAGTCATTTCAATGTGAACAGAATTATCCTACTCTGCATGGATGCGAAGCCGATCGGAATCGCTTGGCCAGTAAACGAAGTCATCAGCGTTACGAACAATCATTGACGATACTTCATGAACGATGCGGCAAACTGTGCTTCTGCTACATCCTGACACCTCAGCGGTAGTTCCTTGGAAGGAATTAGACGCTAGCACTTCAAGTGCAATGCCCAAACGCTGAATCGGTAAAAGCGCCTTTCCTCTATTCGTTGGCTTGCTTAGCTGATATTTGAACGTTTCGAGAAGCTCAAAGAATGCTTTCCGTGAAAAACGGTACTTCCTACGGAATTCTGCATCCGACAAGACGTCGAATGGATTTGCTCTGTCACGGAATATTCGCTGAACCGAGCCTCTTATCCAAAATTCTCGGAGGTCCCGGTCAATAGCTTCCATTCGTTTCTGAAAGTTAATAATTTTAATAGAATTTGAAAAAAAACATAGAAAGGACGTAAGAAATTAACAATAAACCAAAAAAAACTGTTGAAAATGATGAAAAATAATAGAAAAATTGCTTCCTATTGTGAGTAAAACTTGTTTTACCGACCGTTTTACTAGAGTACGCTAGAAAAACACTTTTGTACTATAAATGGGTTTGAAAAACAAAAGTGAGTAAAACAAAAGTTTCTTGCAACTGGAAAAACAAAAAAACAAACAAACGTTTGTACGTAAAACACTTTTGTATCAAAAGTGAGTAAAACAAAAGTTTCTTGCAACTGGAAAAACGAAAAAACCGCAAACTTTTGTACGTAAAACACTTTTGTACGTACAAAAGATGTTCTTGAAACCGGCCACAGATTAGAGCAATCTGGATTAGTCAAATCCAAGGATTAGAAAAACCAAAAAAGTTAAAAAATTTAGGATTAGGAAAATCGGTATGCATGGATGTCAGATTTCTTAAACTTGGATTATTGTCAAAAAGGACGCGGAAAGACAAGCGGAAGCACTAAAATGCATCAAAATGCACTCTAAAAACTATAATTGTCGAAAATTAAATGCACTCTAAACACTATAATTGTCGAATATTAGTTAGTATTGTAACAACCAAAAATTTTTCCGTTCCGTTTTACTTTCACTACACACTTCAAAAAGAGCAAAATGAACGGAATGGGTCAAATTGAGCCGATAATCCTTTCGGATTGCTCGCTAACCGACCTCCGGAGTAGGGTTACGAATTTTGTCGGATTATCTCAAATCCAAAAGTATTATAGCTTCCATGCATACCGGATTAGTGAAATGTATTTGGATAACTTTTAATCCAAGCTCTTAATCCTTTTGGATTGCTCCATGCATACGGCCTCATAAGATATGTTGCAAAAACATTTAATATCAGCGCGTCCGAACTTTCGCCAAACTACTCACAGTCTAGCATCTTCACCCCCTACTGCTTGTTAGAACTGATGAAAAAAATATTCCAAAGGTTTTCAGCCGATTGAGCCGATTCAGCAAAGAGAGCCGATCGAGCCGGACTGCAAAATTTCACAACAGAAAATAAATTCTTAGCTACACAAATTAATATCTTTGCTCTTATTGAGATGCTATCATTTAAAATCTTTGAGCATACAGCATAGGTGAAGAGAAAAGACTAGCAGAGAGATAGCAGTCGTGTCCTACATTATCAAGAATGATCTACCGCAACTACTATTAGTAGCAAAAAGATTGAGGACTAGATAACGACAGATAAAGTTTCTTCCCACAAAGAACGTGTTCTCCATTCTTATTCTCCTGTCCTTTCGATGTCATTTATCTTCTTAGAGTGTTCTTTTTGTTTGTTTGGGCCAGTAATGATTGCAGCGAGCTATCGCGCCCTCATCAAGTCTCTGTCTAGACTTTCCAAATGTCTTTTCTGTCTAGTCTAGATTCGTTTAACCTAGTCTAGATTCGTCTAACCTAGTCTAGATTCGTCTAACCTAATCGACTCAACAGATATGTTTTTTTGTCGACGAATCAGATTTTTAATCACTTTTTCAACTGTTATTGAATAATAATAACATATGTTGAATATGAAATTTATTTCTCACCCGTTGCATGTAACTTTACCACTTCAAAGTATATGTAAAATTTTTTCAAATTCAATAGCGGATAATACCTTCAACTTAAAAATAATAGAATTTAGAAATTTTTTTAGCCTTTTTTAAAAATAGACCTTGGATGTTTAAAAATAAACCGTAAACATCCCTTCAAAAAGTGAAAGGGGATGTTCGGATTCAAGTTGAAGCTTAAAAACTTGAGAAAAACTGTTTTTGAGTCTTATTTTCTTCATAGATGACCGAAAACTTAGTTTAAAGGTGATTTTAGAGGTGATCTCGAAAAAGTAGGTGATTTTAGAGGTGATCTCGAAAAAGTAGGTGATTTTAGAGGTGATCTCGAAAAAGTAGGTGATTTTAGAGGTGATCTCGAAAAAGTAGGTGATTTTAGAGGTGATCTCGAAAAAGTAACTTAAACTCTTTCTTCTTCCAACTGATTCTCTTAACGAGTCCAAGAACTAAGAGTCTACAACAAGTTAACCTTTTTCCATCTTGATGACAACTTTCTTTTTCGGTGTTCCAGGTAATCTTCCTCCACTCTTCCGCAGAGAACGATTCAAGCGAGGTCTGCCTCGGCCTCGCTTCATCGGCACAGCTGTACGTGGTAAACATTATTCATTTCAAGTGAAAATCCCAATACAGAAAGGATAATCGTATCATTCAGATTTGCATGATATAAATGTATAACAGCTATTATGTACATATATGGCCATATCCGAGGAGGAGTTGACTCTGCTTCAATTCCCAGTTGTGCCCAGGGGTTAAATGGAGCCGCCCAATTTGGGTTTACATGTATCCGCCGCTCAAAGTTTTGAGAGAAAAAAGAAGAGAAGATGAAGGAAAAGGGTAAGAAAAGAAAGTGAGTTTTTTGTCAATAGTGTGTGTACATGTATCCGCCGACGGGACCGATCCGGTCACTATTTAACCCCTGGTTGTGCCCATACATCGAATCCTTTCCTGCCTCCGTTATAAAATGTTCACTTGTCATCGGGAAGTAACTGTGTCAATGCATATTCTCGTTTTTGGCGGGCTTCTGTCCCCAAGAGTACCGAGTGAGCAGAACCGCTCAAAGATTTTTGAAAAAGCATCGAAGCAGACAATATCAGAACAATAGAAACTAAAAAAGGCTGGTTGTTGATGGCACGACATGTACGTCAACGGAGAACTTTTATGAGGGGGGGGGTGAAGAACAACCTCGTGTTGAGCTGCAAGAAGACTGTCGAAGCCGCGAAACAGATGTCAAAGGATCCGAACAATGGGAAATCAGTCGCAAACACCGTACACTCGATGATGGTCTCGAACGAACTCCAATCGTTGAAGGGTGCCGTCATCCTGGGAGGCAGACCTCCGCCCCTTATCCAGGAAGAAGAGAAGGAGTTACCCCGCAAGACTAGATGCACGCTCAGCCAGCTCCGCTCGGGATTCAGCAGATTCATCAACAACTACCTCCACCGCATTGACGAATCCATCCCCGACGTGTGTCCCGATTGCTCTTCCGGACCTCACGACGTTGCGCATCTCTTCAACTGCCCATGCCACCCGACCGCGCTGTCTCCAATCGACCTCTGGACCAAGCCGCTGGATGTCGCAGCGTTCTTGAAGATATAAGAAAAAAAAAAAGAAGAAAAGAAGAAGAACAAGAAACGAAGTACACAGACGTTCTTCGAAGCCGGCTACATCCGGCAACAACAACAACAACATGAGGGGGGGGGGGTACTTCAGTGAAGTTCATTCTGATTCCACAGAATTTTCGATGTCTATACGAGTTCCACAGCCAGCGATACTCTTCGCTAGACCCATTCGTTGACAAGGAAAAGGTAAGATGCTATTCTACTCATTTAACCCCTTTGAGAACGTCTACAGTCTTGCTTGACTTTCGCAGTGTTTTGCTATTAAAGATTAACCTGATGAGTTGATCTACTGATATTCATCTTTGAATCTTTCCCCAATGAGCTCACCTGGTATGGACGCCGCTGAATCCGCGAGTACAGTCGAGGGCTTTCTGCAAAGAACATTATGTTCTCGCAATTACACATCACTAATACCTATAATGTTTTTTAAACTTCTTATTCTTGTTGAATTGGCTTGTAATGTACCAGATTAGTCCCGCTTCACATCCAAGACCACATCATCAACATTTTGAAGCTGCTTTCTTCATTGAGACTTTTGAATGACCTTATTGATAGACGAGAATCTTCTGGAATTTTGCTTGCGGTTGAAGCTGATGTTCTGCTTCTTTTAATTGGAGGTTTCGAGGAGGAGGAAGCAGAATCTGAACGCGTCATACGAGTTTCTATATGACACTTTTTTCCGTATTAAACTTCGTAACAATAGCTTGAGTGACTGAGTCACTCCTGAAGAACTAAAACTATTTTATGGTTTCCCTTCAGACCTTCGATCCATTTGCAGATCAGCAAATCTCTGTTTACGTCTCATTTTCAATGAAAACTAGAGACAAAATGAGTCCTGCTAAAATGAATTCCATCGGACTTGAACTTTAATCCTGAAATTCACTTATTAACCTTGCCGTTCTTCTTTCGCTTTTGCTGATTGTGGAGAAGAATGGATGATTACTTCTGGGGTAACAATCTCTCCTTTCACGGATTCTATTTTGGAGCGACGAGCAGCTCTTTGCTCTCTCGAGCGCTCCAGTTGACGTTGCTGGATAGATGCATTATGTAAGTCAATCGATTCCGAAAGGATAGAAATTGAATTCAGAGCAAAGATTGACGAAAAAGTAGTCCCAGAGACCGTGAAATTATGAAGAAAAAAACGCGCTTATTTGAGCGAAGGAGCAAATAACATTGAAAAGCGAGCAAATCTTAACTTAATTGCTCAACCTCTCTCGCTACTTTGTTCCTTTTTGACCTCGATTCTCATTATTCAAGGCCCACGAATGAATGAGCGGTCATTTCTCCACTTTTGACAAATGCAGGTAACCTATGTCTATGGTTAATTGAAAATCATGTTTTTCTCTGCCTTGCGTACATTGAATGAATAAAGAACCCTCTCTCGTTCCCTCCTTTTCTCCGCTTCCTGAAGAGAAACCTCAACCATTCTTCTCTGCATAGACTTTTCCCTTCTCTCGCGCTTGCTGTCGCCTTCTCTCGCTCTGCAATGGAGAGTTCCTCAAAGGTCACCAAGGATTCGTTGAGGATGGAGCTATCAGCACCTCAGCAATCATAAAAGAAGGTTTTATCATTGGAAAGCTTTCTTCATCAGTGACTGATCTATTTTATATTAAATCATTAAACACTTGAAATGTATCAAGAGAACAGGCGAAACATCTGTGATTAGAAACTTTTCTTCAGCTTGCTTGTATTCATCGCCCTGTTTACTCACAATCAAACGGGTCCGCGATTTGAAGTAAATTTGTCTTAGATGTTTTCAGCTATTATTCACTGTTTTTTTTCCGTTTAGTCTTAGGCAAAGGTTACGCTAACGAGACTGTACGGCTTAGAAACGAGACAGCATTGAAAAAATTTCTCATATCATTAATTTTGAACTGTCGCTTGTGCTAACTGTTGTACAAATTTTCGGATGTTAACAGTCGTGGTGTGAAAAGTTGTGGTAATTTTTAATTTATTCCATCACCACTTCGTGAATAAGCTAGAATAGGAGTTTTCGAATACTTTGGATGCGAAATGTCGCAGTGCGAAATGTAACGGAACTGTGTAACACGCTCAAATAAAATCGTTTTTTGTTGAAATTTTGACAAACGCTGGTGAGCTATGATTGATAAGGTTCTTACGTTATAAAGCCTGAACACCTTTTTTAAAAATGATTCACACTATCATGTGCTACCGTACTTGTGATGTCCGTGTGGGACCACTTCTATTGGCTCCTCCTCTTTCTTGACAACATCTTCTTTCACAGTTACCTTGAGACGAGCAGCCAATCTGAAGCAGGAATTTCTTAGAACTAGTTATACTGCATTGATGAACTAAATCCTGCTTTCTATAATATATGAATTTGAATTTGAAAGGAAACGTAATTTCTTTTTGTTATTAATTCTCTGTTTGTAGACTTCTTACACATTAGTTTTCAACCTCTTTTCTCCTCTCTCCGTTCTTCTTCCACATTTTTCCTGTTTTTTCCCCACTCTTAGTCTCCATGACTCACTCACGCAAAGTATAGACTCCTGGATTGTCAGAGATGAGCCCTCTGCTCATCTTCGAGACCCCTTTCAGTATAGACACCTGGATTGTCTGTCAGAGATGAGCCCTCTCTGCTCATCTTCGAGACCCCTTTCAGTATAGACACCTTGATTGTCTGTCAGAGATGAGCCCTCTCTGCTCATCTTCGAGACCCCTTTCAGTATAGACACTTGGATTGTCTGTCAGAGATGAGCCCTCTCTGCTCATCTTCGAGACCCTTTTCGAGAACCCTTTCAGTATAGACACCTTGATTCTCTGTCAGAGATGAGCCCTCTCTGCTCATCTTCGAGACCCCTTTCAGTATAGACACCTGGATTGTCTGTCAGAGATGAGCCCTCGCTGCTCATCTTCGAGACCTTCTTCCTTCAAAGTGACCAATTCACGTTTTGCTGTTCTGGAAGCAGAAGTATTCAGAATGAAGAACGATTAAAAATTTTGGAAACCATTTTATGAGGAAACAAACCATAGATCGTTCCCACCTCGACCGAACGATCGTTTTTGACTTATTTGACAAGTCCTGATGAACTATGAATTACACAAACGAACCCCGATGAATTTCCCCTCGGTGACTCGGCAGACTCTTGCACTCGAGGCGAACGGTGTCTCGCCAATCTACTGAGACAGGAAAAAAACTCACTTGAAATCTCACAAAATATTTTGATTAAAATTTTTAAAAAAAGTCAAATTATTATAGCTAATGCTCGAGTTGAGATTTTTCTACATTCCCAATGAATGAGAATTGAGAAAACTATGAATTAACATATTCGAATACTAAATTTAAATGCAGGGACGCCTGGTATATAGAATCAAAGGTTCATTTCTAATAGCTAAGAATGGTCAAAAAGCTTTTTTTTTCTGTTCGATAGTTCAATTAATTGGCAGCGCTGGTCCGCTTCAAACACTACGGTTTCGAAATTTTTCGCCAGAGGTGATCATTTTGAGCATCAGAGATTCCGTTTCAATAAAAAAAACTTCTTTTTTTAGTTTGGGCTATATCTGTAAATAAAAAGAAAGGTTCATCTCTAAGAGCTAAAAACGGTTAAAAAAAAAAAGAAAAACAACCTGAAGTTGTTTTTGCGATTGAGTGTTTACGGTACCGGCACTTTTTCACTTTAGGCCCCCCCTCCCAGAGGTTCCATGGGTCATACTTCTGACTCATTTACATTTTCAAAAAAATTATTTTTACATTAAAAAAGTTTTTTTTACACAATAAAAACTATCTTTACATTAAAAAAACGCTCAGGCTAAGGAAAAAGTTTACGCTAACGAGGCCGTACGGCTTAGGTGAACGAGACGGTATCAAGAAAATGACCCAATATGTGAACCAAAAACTGACCCAATTGAACCTCTGAGAGGGGGGTGGGTGAACCCTAAAGTGAAAAAGTTCCACGGTACCTTTGTTCAAATGTGTCAAACATTTGTCTTTCTTTTTAAATTATCTCTACAGGTTTTCTTTTTTTGATTTAATTTTTTTTTTGATACGGTCTTGTTAGCCTAAGCCGTACGGCCTCGTCAGCATAAACTATTACTAAGCCTAAGCGTATTTTAATGTAAAAATAATTTTTTTGAAACGGAATCCATGATGCTCAAAATGATCACATATCAAGAAAATTTTCGAAACCGTATCGTGTAAGCCGACCAGGTGTTGTCATTTAAACTACAGTAGCGCTATTGAAACTTGGGCTTAAAGGTGATAAGTCAGCATAAAAAACAGACCAAAGTTTTTTTAACTTGTCAACTCAGGAAAACACCTAATTAGTTTTAAGGTTCGTAAAGTACTACTGATAATTTAAGCATGAAATTCAGACCCTGCAATTTCGAATCCATCCCAAGACTCATCGTCTCCATCCACAGCAGAAGTCCCCTCTTCAACAAAATCGTTTCAAAATTTTCCGAAAATCGTGATTGCAAGAATGAAAGTGGAATACGAGCATGACTCATTGCTGAATTAATTGCACTAACGCCGAAATTTAGAAATTCGGCACTTTTGCACTTTAGGTACCCCCCTACAAAAGGTTCAAAGGTTCAGATGAGAGACATTTTTCGCAACGTTTCGTTAGCCTAAGCCGTACGGCTTCATTAACGTCACTTTTTTTTAAAGCCTAAGCGTTTTTAATGTAAAAAATTTTTAATGTAGAAATAACTTTTGATGTAGAAATAAATCTTTGTAAATGTGAATAAGTCAGACGTATGACTGATGGAACCTCTGGTAGGGGGGGGCATAAACGCAAACAGTGCCTTTTTCAAGGCAAAAACAATTTTTTTTGTGAATGTAAATAAGTCAGACGTATGACCCATCGAACCTCTGGTAAGTGGGGTACCTAAAGTGCAAAAGTGCCAGAAATTTATCGCGATTCTTATGATAAAATTACAAAAAAACGTACCGGATCGCCTTTGCATCGTTGCCTTGGCGGGTGCCTTCGACTGCTTTCTTTCTTCTTTATGAAACTTCGTCGCACTTCTCCCTCTTCTCAAGGTCTTTTCTGCTTCAGAACTCTTCGGAATTCGCCGTCTTAGCACCATGTTGGATAGCTAGTCTGCTGAGCTACAGCCGAACTTGTTCCTAGCTTGATGTTAAAATACTACGGGATGAAACTACAATGCAACCTTTTTGTATAAAGGGGTCGACTTCCATACGATATGTCGGCAATTACCGAAAACGTCTTTTCAAACAGCGTTTTTGAAAAATGCACTACTCGCACCAAACACAAAACTCATAAAGTGTTACAGACTACACTTTTTGCTCACAACTACTATACTAACTTCCGGCTTTACATGTTTTTTGGATACGGTCTTGTTAGCGTAAACTTTTACTAAGCCTAAGCGTTTTTTCGAAGTAAAAATATTTTTTTGTTAAAATTTTGGGCACAATTCAACTTGGGGTTGGGGGCTCCGCTTCACTTGGGGGGGCTCTTTTCGGTGTGTTCAAAAAATGTATAGAAAAATACAAAAATATTTGTTTTCTTATGCGGTCTCGTTCGCCTAAGCCGAACGGCCTCGTTAGCGTAAACTTTTTCCTAAGCCTAAACGTTTTTTTATGTAAAAATATTCTTATAAAAAGTTATTTTTTAAATACCTCCCAAGTGAAGTGCACCCCCCAAGTTGAAAAGAACCGGATTTGCTGAAGGCGTAAAATGAGTCGACACTTGTATAGTTCGACGTAGGCTCCTCCCCCTGCATTTTGATGCACGATGTTGCTCCTGTTCTCTCTCATTTTCTTCTCTTCCTCATCCCTCTCCCTTTTATTTTTACGGAACTGTTTCACATTAGGGACACAACCCCTACCAGAGGTTCAATTGGGTGAGATGAGAGTGGCAAGTTTTGATACGGTTTCATTAGCCTAAGCCGTACGGCCTCGTTAGCGTTAACTTTTTCTAAGCCTAAGCGTTTTTTTTATGTAAAAGTAATTTTTGTAAATTTAAATAAGTCAGACGTGTGATCCATGGGACCTCTGGTAGGGGGTACCTAAAGTGAAAAAGTGCCGAACCGAGTATAACGAGAAACTGAGTAATAGAGGGCGAATGAGTGAGGAACCTTGAAGTGAAGAGCGACCGGTTAATGATGTGCAACCACAGGGGGTACAGAAACCGAGTGGAGAAGAGCAAACGAGATATGAAGAGACACCGAGTAATAAAAAAAAAGAGCGGTGAAGAGTTACTCAGTAATGAAGTGAGCGAATAATGAATAGTCATCATGTAGTAAAGGGCGACCAATTTATGACGTGAGTACGATTGAAAAACTGACTTGAAAGTCTGTCAGAAAAACTTAGCCAAGTTTACTTCAGAATGGAATGCTCCTTTTTTATCGTGTTAGTAGCTGTGTTGAATTCCTTCCCTCAAGTTGAAGAGTGGTCGCCTGTCGTCTCACTTCATTTTCCTCATCCATTGAATAGGAATCCGGCCTCTTGGGGTTCTAAATCGTGAAAGGGCGTCAGGATGAAAAATAGATATGGATTTTCTCGCGACAAAACGGTCTGTGAAGAAAATCGTCGTTTCTTAAAAGATGCACAACCATCTAACCCCCACCGAGAGTAAGCTTTCGAGGAATCACCGGCCACGTCCTCGATATAAGAAGATAGCAGTGCCAACGACTCTCAGGCTAGCAAAGCTAAATGTCGGTAGCCTCACTGGTAAATCTATGGAACTCTGTCACATGCTAACAAAGAGAAAAGTTTTAATCACATGTCTGCAGGAAACTGGATGGAGAGGTTCAAAGGCTCGACTTCTGAGCGATAAATACAAATAATGGTACTCCGGAAGCAATTCCTCCACGCGCAACGGCGTAGGCATCGTAGCTGACACCAAGCTTCTTTCATCGGTTACGGAAGTCTTTCTTATTTCATATCGATTGATGTTCTTATCACGAGCTCCAGTGAGACCCACCGGAATAACTCCTGTACACCGACGACATCGTCTTATGCTCGGAGACAAGAGAAGATCTCGAACGTCAAGTGGTAAAATGGAATGAGTACGAATTTGGAATGATAAACAAAAATTTACGGAGTACGGACTACGACTCAATTATTAAAGACCGAGTATCTTGAAGCTGGAACATCGAGGAAAATTGAAGACCCAAGCTCCATAAAAGTACACAACACTGAGCTACGGAAAGTCGAGCAATTCAAGTATCTGGGTTCTCAAATATCCACAGACGGGGACCCGACAGCCACTTCCAGTGCCAGAATTATCGTAGCATGGCTCAAATGGAGAGATTCGACTGGTATCCTATGCGACAGACGCATGCCTGATCGACTGAAAAGTAAGATCTATAAACCAGTCGTACGACCAGTTGTTCTATAGGGACTCGAATGCACTCCTTCAACAGCAAAGACCCAGCTGATGCTCCATGTAATGTAAATGAAGATGTTGAGATGGAGCCTCGGAGTCACTCGGAAAGACATGATGCGCAACGTTTAGAAGTTGCCCCGATACCCGTAAAACTCAGAGAGTCCAGGCTGTGGTGGTGCGGACACATGCTGAGATCCAATCCAGACTCCGTTCCCAAGTCTGCTTGGAACATAGAAATCCGGGGTAGAAGACCAAGAGGTAGACCGATGCTTAGATTGAGAACAAGACATGGCGACTATCGGGCTGATAGCCGAAGACGCCTCGAATCGTATGATGTGGCGAAGTACTATCTACACAGCGGACTCCACTCTTCAGCGGGAATAACGCTAGGAAGAAGAAGTTGCTGTGTTGAATTCTCAGAACCTGAGCTCTCTGACGCAAGGTATAGATAGAAAAAAAATGAAAAAATGATCAGAATGTTATCAAGAAATAAAATTGTACTCAATAACTCAAGGTCACAACAATTTGCGACTGGCTCCTATAGTTTTGAGCGAAGTCGTTGTTGCTTCAACAAAATCTAAAAACTGCATGAAGAGTTTTGGTTAAATACAGAAGTTAGGCTACAAACTGGTTGACCGATGCCTTCGCGGCTTATCCTGAAGTTCGTCATTGAGATCGGAAACATGAGTTTTATATCCACACGCAATTAGAGTTCGGATCACTGATTGCCATGACTTAGCGAGGAATGAACATTTTAAAACAAGGAATGGATGTGTTCAAAGCGACCACTCCATCCGACTCCACCCAAGATGCAGATCCAGCCACTACTCAACTAAGACAGGGCGCAACTTCTGCTAGTTAACCTGAATTCTTGGCTCCCTGCCTGTTCTCAACCTTCACGTCTTTAATTAACGCAACTCACACCAACAACTCTTTCTCGTTCGCATTAAGGTTCAGTGAGTAAGAAACTGAGAAGCAATGGCTGCAAATATGACGGAGAAGAGAGAAAAACTGCTTTGTTCGGAAGAAAACCATAGCGGTTAAACAAGTCACCAGCCAGAAAATTGACAAATTAAATAGGCTCTTGACCATGAAGTTGGGGAGGTATGCAATCGACAGGCTGTCCTGTAAGTGTTCAAAAACACTTTGTATTCTCTGTATCCTTATTCTTATTCTCTCATATCCTGTCTGCAATGCGAAGCGAACACACCTGGGGGGCCTATGAAAGAAGAGCCCTTGCCCCAGTTGCATGTGAGCACACGCATTGTGCCTGCTCAGGCTGTGTCTGACACGACAACGAACAGGATACAAGAGAATTATTCGAATGTTATTTAATTGCTAGACTTTGTTAGATTTTTTTTTGTTAGAGCTAGACTTTGTTAGACATTGTTAGAAAGAATTCCTACAGATCAAGAGCCAATTGTATCTGTCATTTTTCGCGTTGCTAACTTGTTCGCCCGCTTGAAATTTTTTCCCAAACAATTAAGTTCATCCTTCCACTCAATGAATGTTGCAGTCAGTGCATCAACAGTACTCCTCTCATTGGCCCTAAACGCAAAAGCAAAAAAGGAGTCAACGAAAATTGCTTTTTTCAGAATCACGAAAGTGAGTAGCAGACAGAGTAATCAAATAACAAGTTATCTACCAAAAAGTGGAGCTCGGTCTCAATCGAGTTTTTGCCATGGTAGCTTCTGAGGTGAAAGTAAATGAGCTGGTCACGTCGAGCATCACCCTTTCGTGCTACTATATGAAGTTCAAATTTCGTCCACTGATGATGAGCATGAGTCCGGATTCCAAATGCATGTGGAAAAAATAGCTCATCCTTCAGACCATAATGATAAAGCTCAAGAAAAGCCTCAAGTGCTTGACTGATCGACAGCAACATTTGAGCAAGTATAATGAGTTCTAATGTTCGATCACTAAGAAATGCGAGTAATTCAATACAAAAATACAAGTATTAATTCACTCACTCACTGACTCACTCACTACCTCACTCACTACCTCGCTCACTCACTCACTGTCTCACTCACTACCTCACTCACTCACTCACTCACTACCTCACTCACTCACTACCTCACTCACTTGAGAATGGAGGCGGTGGAGGCGGTGAAGATTGCGCGGAAGGCCTTCTCCGCGCCAGCCTTCATCTCCATTCTCGCGGCAGCTTTCTTCATACCTGGCGTCCTCTCGTCCCGGTTGCGGCCGGCCCGCACATTTACATTGCCAACCTGAACAATTGCTTCCTTATTTTCAGTAACTAGAACTTTTTTCAACTGTGAAACACCAGCGAAGGCGGCTTTATGAGCTCACAATATCTACCAACTGGTAATCAATACAAAAACGTCTATTTCATTTAGTTTATACATCGTATTGTGAGGAAGCTTTTTTTTTCAAAAGCTCGTGGATTTCATAGAGTGGGCAAACCATTAAAAACTTTTTGAGCATATTATTTCAATGATCATTACATACAAGAGGAATGTTTGTTGTTAAGAAGTATGCAGTTTAGTAAGTAGACAAATTCTAAGTTTTCGCTTTCGTATACACTTGTTTGGGAAGGTACAAAACTTCACTTTTTTTTGAGTGAATAAAGTCAATCAAAAACGTTTCTGAATTACTCACCTCGATGACCGTGTCGACGGCGTCACGAAGCTTCTCGTAAGCCCGGAGGTGACGCCTCCTGGCTTTCTCCATGTACTCGAAGTTCGGGAGGTACTCGACTCGGACCGGCAGCCTTAGCAGGGCCAGCTGATAGGCCGTGTCTTGCTTGGCCTGGACAATCAAGTGTTCGTATGCTGATTATTTTGTTTCACGACTTTCTTTTATTCATTTAGTCTCTGAATCAAATCATAATAAAGAGAACACATCACAGTTGGGATTTTTGTTAACATTTATACTGCTCCTTCTTTCGGAACACGAACTCTATCACAAATTAGACGTTGACAGCGTTTTGTTCCTCCATGATGTCGATGCAGTGAAAAAATAATTTTAGATACAATTGAGGATCGCCTTCGATGATGCTACAGCCCAAGACTCCACATCAACGCAAGGGACTGATTCACCAGATCCGGTATCGAACGCGTTTTTATGTGGCGGATAGAGGGTCCTCTCTATGCAATTGTGCATGGGAAATATAAGGCATGTCCGTCACGGAATGAAAACGAGTGTAGTTTGTGAAAAGAGGGCCATGCGGGACAGGCCTGGGCATGCCACCGGCTAAGACATCAGCCGATATTTTCCCTTACTTTGTGATGATAAAATAGCCTTTTGCCCTTCTTCGATCAACGAATGGGTCTAGTGAAGAAGTTCGCGAACTGGACAAGTGAGAAAGTTTCTCCGTAGTTCGCACTCAAAAGGATCTTCATCGAACTATATCAAAGGATTCCCCTCGACAGGACCTATTGGTAAACAACAACAAATTTCATCTTGGGAAGCCTACCTTTGCTGCTTGGGCTGCGTTCGCGATGGCCCGAGCCGACCTCGTGATGAGGACCTCCCCCTTCTCCAACAACGGTGGTGCGCGGCCGGGGTACCGGGCCGAGGCAGTGAGGACCCGAGCCGCTGGCTCGAACACTCGACCCTTTTTCACACTGCAGCAAAAAGAATGTCATAAACTATTTTTCGGTTAAGTAGCTTGAGCTATCATTACAAACGTTTGGTCATCACTCAGAGACTTATATATGTAAGCGTGTGAAGCAAAAACATACTCAGATTTGAATGTTGCCCTAAGGTAGGATTACGCGCTTTTTTGAGATGATATGCAGACGTATCCTGATGGTTCGAATGGCTAACCTAACAATAACTGCTGGTGTGTGTTCCAATACAGGCCAACCAACTGTTTTTCTCAATGTTTTAGAGAACAAAAGAAAGATAGAAGAAACTGTTTTTTAGTACATGAAACTTTTCATTTTTTAAAATGCAGACAAACTTACGCTCTCTGTAGCCGGCGAAGTTTACGCAGTTGGTATTCAGTCGAGGTTCGAGCAGTTGGCTGGGTCACGTCCACCGGTGGAGAAGCTTTCGAGGCAGTTGGAGGCAGCGCTTGAGGAGCAGCTGTGTAGGGGGCCGAGACGGTGGTAGGAGGCAGTGGGGCGGGAACGACTGGAGAGGCGGGCGGGGCGTTGGTAGGAGGCATTGGGGCGCGAACGACTGAAGAGGCGGGCGGGGCGGTGATAGGAGGCGGCGCTGGCGAAGAAACTCGGGCGGTTTTTGGAGTTAAGGCTGCCCAGGTTTTCCTCATCCACCTGACCGGGCGGCAGATCTTGGCAACCTGTAGAGTTTCTATTCATTCAAACTATATATAAATGATATTCACGTGTCAACTGAAGGTATTGGTGATAGGCCAGGAAAATGAGATGATTGAAAGTATTCACAGAAATGAAGAACGGAAAATGGGTGACAAGGAGAAAACAAGACGGTTAAAAAAGTTGACTGAGCTAAAAATGTGAAGTCCGTAAGAGAGGGGGTATGGGTCACTAAAACAACCAGGGCTGCTAACGAGACCTTGAACACGATAATTGAGCTTTCGTGGTCAACCTTGTGTGCTATTGGGCATCCGGCGATTGTAGTAGATCGCTTTCTGCTGATCGTCCCCACCAGCCTTCTCTCCTCCGCCGCTTTATCTCCCCACTTTTCATCATCCGAGAGCCAGCCGACCTGCGCCCACTCCTTCCTCTGCAAGATTAGCAATATTAGCACTAAAACAGAAAGTTATGATTTGCTGGAACAGGGTGTTTTTCTAGAAACTTTGAAGATTAAAATTCCTTTTTTTCCATTCAGTGGTGATTTACGCTCAAAAAAAGGAAAAATTTACCGCGTTCTCTGCAGTCTTCTTCTCCTTTTCGTTCATCCGCGGCTTCTAGAATTATCATTGCATTACACAAGTTCACCATTGAATGATGCTAGAATAGTCATTTAAACTAAAAGGCATCTGCATGTTCCGATCTCAATGCATTGTGTGAGTACTCGAAAAGATTATGTACATATGCTATTCTTTACAAGCGTCCATAATCATTTTTTTCTCAGGTTCTATCGTGATTTTTAAACTTACAGCAATTATTTTTCAAATTTTTTTTAAATTCAAAATACTAGGATTTTTTTTCTTTATTTAACGACATAACGGTAGAACAAACATAAGAAATATATCAGAAGTTACGTTGTTGTAATCTTTTATATGTGCTATGGATATTCAACTCTTGCAGGAATACTTCAATCGAACTATGAGTTTTCAAACCTTGGGCAGACTGTCATCCGATAAAGAGACGGATGAGGCGGATCTTTTGCGGAAACAGATCCTGGCCCGACGCCGGCCTTCCTCATCCTCCTTTTCCTCCACTCCCCACTCCTCGCCGTCCGACTCTTGCACCCAGAGGGCGTCGTCCTCGTCCGCTCCGGCGCGTTCTCGTTCCTCTCCTTCCACATTTTTCACTCCTCCCTCTTCTAAAAATAAACACCTAATCTTCTGCCCTATGGTGCTTCTTCAGATTATGAACGCGTCATGAACTTTTGATGAGATCAATACTAAATGCTCCTAGAAGAACTATAAAAGTTGTATTTTTTTCTTTATCTTTTTCTTTCTCTTCTGAAATTTTTTTAATTACCAAATTTGTTGAGCTCATCATTTACCGATGATTTGTTTTTCAATGGAATTGGTTATTTAAAAAAGACTGAGGAGAAAGAGAAAAGAATTTACGGGAGGTCACCATTTTCTTGCGCTTCTCATGATTTTTTTTGCAGAATTCTTTGCACTTCAAAATCATTTGTTATGAATGTAAATTGCTATTTCACGCGATTTTACCATAAAAAATGTGCTATAACCTTGGTTTTATAAATTTGTTAGACTATGAACATCTACTAAATGATTACCTGTGACAGGGGCATCCATCAACTGGAAGTCGGTCATCACAAGCTGAAAAACCAGATTCTTCACACAATGAATGCTTTCTGACTGTGAATAATTCCGCTGGATTCAAGATTGGAATGAATTCTCAGGAAAAAAAACTAAATGAAGTTTTTAGTCGAAATTTTTGTCCAACACCAGGCAAAACAATTTATATATCACTTTTTAGGATACTTCTTATATTTTCTTCCAAATAATTGCTTTATTTCTTATTGATAGCCACTGATTTTCTCTCCTTTGTCCCCCCAGTACCATGTTACTCTATTTGTGAGAATTGAATCTTTCTCTCCTTTGTCCCCCCAGTACCATGTTACTCTATTTGTGAGAATTGAATCTTTCTCTCCTTTGTCCCCCCAGTACCATGTTACTCTATTTGTGAGAATTGGATCTTTCTCTCCTTTGTCCCCCCAGTACCATGTTACTCTATTTGTGAGAATTGAATCTTTCTCTCCTTTGTCCCCCCAGTACCATGTTACTCTATTTGTGAGAATTGAATCTTTCTCTCCTTTGTCCCCCCAGTACCATGTTACTCTATTTGTGAGAATTGGATCTTTCTCTCCTTTGTCCCCCCAGTACCATGTTACTCTATTTGTGAGAATTGAATCTTTCTCTCCTTTGTCCCCCCAGTACCATGTTACTCTATTTGTGAGAATTGGATCTTTCTCTCCTTTGTCCCCCCAGTACCATGTTACTCTATTTGTGAGAATTGAATCTTTCTCTCCTTTGTCCCCCCAGTACCATGTTACTCTATTTGTGAGAATTGGATCTTTCTCTCCTTTGTCCCCCCAGTACCATGTTACTCTATTTGTGAGAATTGAATCTTTCTCTCCTTTGTCCCCCCAGTACCATGTTACTCTATTTGTGAGAATTGAATCTTTCTCTCCTTTGTCCCCCCAGTACCATGTTACTCTATTTGTGAGAATTGGATCTTTCTCTCCTTTGTCCCCCCAGTACCATGTTACTCTATTTGTGAGAATTGAATCTTTCTCTCCTTTGTCCCCCCAGTACCATGTTACTCTATTTGTGAGAATTGAATCTTTCTCTCCTTTGTCCCCCCAGTACCATGTTACTCTATTTGTGAGAATTGGATCTTTCTCTCCTTTGTCCCCCCAGTACCATGTTACTCTATTTGTGAGAATTGAATCTTTCTCTCCTTTGTCCCCCAGTACCATGTTACTCTATTTGTGAGAATTGAATCTTTCTCTCCTTTGTCCCCCCAGTACCATGTTACTCTATTTGTGAGAATTGGATCTTTCTCTCCTTTGTCCCCCCAGTACCATGTTACTCTATTTGTGAGAATTGAATCTTTCTCTCCTTTGTCCCCCCAGTACCATGTTACTCTATTTGTGAGAATTGAATCTTTCTCTCCTTTGTCCCCCCAGTACCATGTTACTCTATTTGTGAGAATTGGATCTTTCTCTCCTTTGTCCCCCCAGTACCATGTTACTCTATTTGTGAGAATTGGATCTTTCTCTCCTTTGTCCCCCCAGTACCATGTTACTCTATTTGTGAGAATTGAATCTTTCTCTCCTTTGTCCCCCCAGTACCATGTTACTCTATTTGTGAGAATTGAATCTTTCTCTCCTTTGTCCCCCCAGTACCATGTTACTCTATTTGTGAGAATTGGATCTTTCTCTCCTTTGTCCCCCCAGTACCATGTTACTCTATTTGTGAGAATTGAATCTTTCTCTCCTTTGTCCCCCCAGTACCATGTTACTCTATTTGTGAGAATTGAATCTTTCTCTCCTTTGTCCCCCCAGTACCATGTTACTCTATTTGTGAGAATTGAATCTTTCTCTCCTTTGTCCCCCCAGTACCATGTTACTCTATTTGTGAGAATTGGATCTTTCTCTCCTTTGTCCCCCCAGTACCATGTTACTCTATTTGTGAGAATTGGATCTTTCTCTCCTTTGTCCCCCCAGTACCATGTTACTCTATTTGTGAGAATTGAATCTTTCTCTCCTTTGTCCCCCCAGTACCATGTTACTCTATTTGTGAGAATTGAATCTTTCTCTCCTTTGTCCCCCCAGTACCATGTTACTCTATTTGTGAGAATTGGATCTTTCTCTCCTTTGTCCCCCCAGTACCATGTTACTCTATTTGTGAGAATTGAATCTTTCTCTCCTTTGTCCCCCCAGTACCATGTTACTCTATTTGTGAGAATTGAATCTTTCTCTCCTTTGTCCCCCCAGTACCATGTTACTCTATTTGTGAGAATTGAATCTTTCTCTCCTTTGTCCCCCCAGTACCATGTTACTCTATTTGTGAGAATTGAATCTTTCTCTCCTTTGTCCCCCCAGTACCATGTTACTCTATTTGTGAGAATTGAATCTTTCTCTCCTTTGTCCCCCCAGTACCATGTTACTCTATTTGTGAGAATTGAATCTTTCTCTCCTTTGTCCCCCCAGTACCATGTTACTCTATTTGTGAGAATTGGATCTTTCTCTCCTTTGTCCCCCCAGTACCATGTTACTCTATTTGTGAGAATTGGATCTTTCTCTCCTTTGTCCCCCCAGTACCATGTTACTCTATTTGTGAGAATTGAATCTTTCTCTCCTTTGTCCCCCCAGTACCATGTTACTCTATTTGTGAGAATTGAATCTTTCTCTCCTTTGTCCCCCCAGTACCATGTTACTCTATTTGTGAGAATTGGATCTTTCTCTCCTTTGTCCCCCCAGTACCATGTTACTCTATTTGTGAGAATTGAATCTTTCTCTCCTTTGTCCCCCCAGTACCATGTTACTCTATTTGTGAGAATTGAATCTTTCTCTCCTTTGTCCCCCCAGTACCATGTTACTCTATTTGTGAGAATTGAATCTTTCTCTCCTTTGTCCCCCCAGTACCATGTTACTCTATTTGTGAGAATTGAATCTTTCTCTCCTTTGTCCCCCCAGTACCATGTTACTCTATTTGTGAGAATTGAATCTTTCTCTCCTTTGTCCCCCCAGTACCATGTTACTCTATTTGTGAGAATTGAATCTTTCTCTCCTTTGTCCCCCCAGTACCATGTTACTCTATTTGTGAGAATTGAATCTTTCTCTCCTTTGTCCCCCCAGTACCATGTTACTCTATTTGTGAGAATTGAATCTTTCTCTCCTTTGTCCCCCCAGTACCATGTTACTCTATTTGTGAGAATTGAATCTTTCTCTCCTTTGTCCCCCCAGTACCATGTTACTCTATTTGTGAGAATTGAATCTTTCTCTCCTTTGTCCCCCCAGTACCATGTTACTCTATTTGTGAGAATTGGATCTTTCTCTCCTTTGTCCCCCCAGTACCATGTTACTCTATTTGTGAGAATTGGATCTTTCTCTCCTTTGTCCCCCCAGTACCATGTTACTCTATTTGTGAGAATTGAATCTTTCTCTCCTTTGTCCCCCCAGTACCATGTTACTCTATTTGTGAGAATTGAATCTTTCTCTCCTTTGTCCCCCCAGTACCATGTTACTCTATTTGTGAGAATTGGATCTTTCTCTCCTTTGTCCCCCCAGTACCATGTTACTCTATTTGTGAGAATTGAATCTTTCTCTCCTTTGTCCCCCCAGTACCATGTTACTCTATTTGTGAGAATTGAATCTTTCTCTCCTTTGTCCCCCCAGTACCATGTTACTCTATTTGTGAGAATTGAATCTTTCTCTCCTTTGTCCCCCCAGTACCATGTTACTCTATTTGTGAGAATTGAATCTTTCTCTCCTTTGTCCCCCCAGTACCATGTTACTCTATTTGTGAGAATTGAATCTTTCTCTCCTTTGTCCCCCCAGTACCATGTTACTCTATTTGTGAGAATTGAATCTTTCTCTCCTTTGTCCCCCCAGTACCATGTTACTCTATTTGTGAGAATTGAATCTCAATCTTTCGTGATCAACTGCTCGATCCTTTTCACATCTAGAACTATACAAAATTCAAGTGCTGAAAGGTTTCCTCTTCACAGCTCACCCTTGTGATTCTAAAGTTGATCAAACAACTTAAATTTATTTGTCCCAAATCATCTTAGATGAAACTCTAGGTTTCTAATCTCATAAATCTTCGCCCTCCTCCTCCCCTTCCTCCCTGACGCTTCTGGCTAAAATGCCTGCGAGCGCTTTTTTCCTCTTGTAGCTACACTCGTATTCAAATAAGCAGAATCTGATTCTAAGACACCGGATATTCTGAACAGGAGCTTCAAGAACTTGAAGAATGTTGACTTAGCAAATAGACAAACACTTCTAACCTCCATGCTGTCCAAGAATTATTCGCTACAGTGCGCTGTTTGAGTTCAAGCTAGGGCTTGCTCAGCGATTAATGATTGAATGAGTGGCATGGTGACTCACCCCGGCCTCCGCCGCGAGTTGGTGGTAGATGCGGGCCGTTCTTTCAAAGGCTTCCGCCTTTCTCTCCGCTTCTGCCCTTCTCTCTTCCGCTCTCTCGATGGCCACGTAGGCAGCTTTCACTATGGAGCTCTTCTGAGAATTAACACACGTCGTTTACAAGTCTTTTTTTTTATCTCAAAACTTGGAAAAAAATTACTAAATCTCGCCCAATTATATTTTGTGACGCAATGTGAAAAATTGAACAAAATCATTCATAAAAAAGCGTTTATATGTTGTTAACTGCAGTTTCCCGGTTCTCTATTTATAAGGCGGTCGAGTCTTCATTTCTATTCACCTTGATGTTCAACTTGAACCCATCTTATAGGAAAAGCAGCCGTTCAATTCCAAATTTTCTTATCCAGTTTTATTTTTACATAATTATACTTGAAGGTTTCGCGCTTTTATGTCTCATAGGTTGGCGAAAAGTAACAAAATGGGTCACTAATCTAAATTGTTATGCACGACCAGCATAAAAGCATATACTGAACAATTTCAACCTGATTCACACATGCGTAACAAAACCCCAAGTAGTGAATACTCACGGCCTCCATTTCAATTCGGGCGACAGCTTCGGCGTTCGCCGGTCCTGCCTTGAGGAGAGCACAGAGGCTCTCAAATTCGCGATCGCTTTGTGTAAGCATGAATGCTGAAATGAGGTATTCTCATCTCACGGGATGAACACTTTCCATCTTCTTATTGAACCATAAACCAGTCTAAAAATCGTAAACAGTAGCCATAAATCCCTAATACCCACTCTTTTCAGTACTATCTTCAGAAAAGAATGTTATAGAAAAAAAACGCTAAAGATTTCGTGGTTAACGGAGCTCTGAAAATACTTTCTAAATGTTTTTTGTCTTATTTAAATTCTGAAATGATGAGGGAGGCTTACGCTTGATTGTAAAGCAGGAAACTGTCCAAGCTCAAAACAACAACTATTACAGACAAAAACGGATTGGTCATCATTAAACTATTCTTTGAAACAGCCTCAACGTTTTATCAGATCAAGAATATCCTAGCAAGAAAAAAAACCACCAACCGTCAACGTTGCGTTGCATAGTGAAGAAGTTTATTCAAACTCCCGTATTCTAGAGAGTGTTTAAAATGAGAGGGATTACCACATGTCATTTCGCAGTGCTAGGATGCACCAGCACGGTCCGTTCAATGTTGAAGCATAGAGAAACCACAGTTTTTCATATCATTTTGTAAATGTTATGTGAGTATGAGACGGCTTCTGCAGAATTCTCTGAGCTTATCTTAACTTAACGTAAGATAAGGATTTACTATACGGAGAAAGGAAATCGCCTACTTGGACACTGGAACAAAGCAAAGCTCGGTGAGGAATCACTTCGACCAATTAAGAATATTTATTTATTTTTTCCGTCATGTTAGAATTTTAACTTTTTTTCGGTTAACAAAAGAAACTGTCTTTGCATATTTCCTAAAAAGTATCATATTGTTTTGTCTCTGTTACTTCGATGGTTTAGATGTATACCTTTCCACGTGATGTTTTACATTAGTAAGATTGTCTCCACGCATCCAATCATTGATTATCTATCTTAGATTTTTTCTATATTTTCGAAGTAAAATTGATGTTCATGCGTTTACATTGTAGAACGATTGTTCTTTTTTGTAAGCTTCATGTTCTGCGGATCCCTAGTGATTCACTTTCAATTCGTTTTTTTGTTGCTCTTTTTCTTTATTTTTGTGTGATGTGATGTAGCAGCGAGTGGGTATTTAAAATCTTAACAAAATTTTCAATCTTTTGGATTGTATAAATTTAGAAATAAAGTTGAAAAAGGCAGTATATATATATATATATATATATATATATATTTGCTACTTTTTTCTGAAGAAGGAGAGTCGAAAAGAACTGTCACGCGCATATTTTAATGACTTTTTGGGTAGTTGAGAGCGCGTTACCCCCCCCCCCCCTTAGGTGGTAAATACCCCCCCCTTAGGTGGTAAATACCCCCCCCCCCTCATAGAAAAAAATATAAATTAACTTCGACTGCAAGTGACTAGAGTTCGTACAAGGAGACTCTATTGTAGGAGAAATAAGTATTTGGCGAATATTTCGTTTTGGAGATCACTCTGTTATTGTCTTTTAACTGTTCCTTCTCAATCTCTCTTTCTCTTCTTTTTCCTATCTTTTTCATTATTATTTTTATCAATTTTCCTATTATGTTTTCTGAATTTTTTATTCTTCTGCTCTTATAAGTGTTTTTCTTCTTAAATCTGATTTTTTTATTCTCTCTCTCCACCTCCTCTCTCTTTTCATTTTTTTGTCCTTTCCTATCCTTTTCTCTTTTCGGTATCTACACACGGAAAAATAACTGTCACTGTTAAAATCGTTTTCTAAAATAACCGCTACACAAAAACGGTTTAAACCGCCTTATTAGATGGTTGGAAACAAGTTTGACCTGGAGAACACGAAACGCGACGCTTTCTTTGCGACGCGTTTCCCTATTGCACGGACGCAGTATAAAACCTTTTTATGTGATGTGCATAGGTAGACTTTTCGGGGATTTTGAGAAACGATGCATTAGATGAGAAACACTCCATTCTGAACCCTTCACGTCTAGTTCACATCTTATTTATCAGACCTTTCTCTCGAAGAGAATTTCTCTAAACTATTGAAGTGACCTTTGTTGAAATATGAGGATGTTAAGGCCCACCTGGCATTCGAGACGTCTCTTCGGGACGTCTCTTCCGAACACAGGTTTAAAAAAAATTAAATCATTTAAATTTAATTAGTTGTTTAAATTCAATAAATTGTTTGATAAGGTCCCTACCTAAGCCGTACAGCCTCTTCAGCGTAAAAGCACAAAGCCTAAGCGTATTTTGATGTAAAAATTAGATGCCGCCCTCCGAAGTAAAGTGCGGCCCGCTCTCGCTTCAGCGAATTTTTCCCATAAATTTTCTTCAAACTTGAATGCAAAATATATAGGTAACAGATTTTCTAGTCTGAAAGAATAAAGAAAATTATGTCTCTCTAATTCGTACTCAAAGTTGAATTTATGCGCAAATCTATCAACTCCTCGAAAAACCAGTTAATTCAGTTCAACTGAACAGCCTTCATTGAATTTACACCACTGAACCACTCAGTTAGCAAACTTATACCACCAGTTAGCAAAACTTCCTAATTATTTTTAGCAGATGCCGCTGCTCGTTCTTTGCGCGAAGAGTGGTACGGTACTTGGTGATTATGATGATGTTTTCCCATCATCTGAGGCTCTCGAATTTCTCATCACGCGAGATTTCGGAGTGAGCTGCACCATTGTTGCTACAAGAATTCGTTGTGCGAAGATAGAAAGAGATCTTATTGGGCCGTGTGTCTCCAGCGCATTTTACGTTGTGAGATTGGTTATTCAGGTAAGTACATTCTCTCGATCAGGGGTTTAAAAGTCATATCAGACCTTCTGTCGGCGGGCCTCTGTTTTTCTAAATCATAAGGGAGAACCCTTATACAAAACAAAACAAAAAATTTTAGCGGACCTCTGTTTTTTTTTATCATACGGGAGGGGGGGGGCATATGTGAAAAAATTCTGCCTATGGCAGCGTCTTTACCTTTTTCTTGCTCATTAAAAACCTCTGCTCTCGATTGAATTTGATATACATCTTGTTCATATGCCCTTAAACCTTCCAATTGAAGGGTGCGAGTTATTCTACGAGCCAAATCCGTCCAGTAATCGAAAAAGAGCCACAAAATCATTCACGTGTTTCATCTCTTAAACCAGGTACGACAAAAAATTATCATGAAGAACTTCTGAAGCTTTATGCTTTCGATTACTGGTTCTTTTGAGAAAATAGCACTTACTCTCCTTTTAGATCCTGACTCAGCTTTAATTGTTACTGTAACTAATGGGTTCACGGATGACGCCGAGGAGACTCAAAATTTCATGGATGATATAGATGATGAGACGAACAATGCGCAACCTTCCATTCATGCAGGTTAACTTACTATACTAGTTTTCACAGACTAGTTTTTTTTACGGTTCTTTGACTCATTAAAAGTTTAAAACCAAACTTGAGCAGAGCCTGGTAATCGAGTCATAGCAGCTCGTCTATCATCTCAGCTCAAAAAGTTTACATTGCGCAACATTATTCGAGGAGACACTAAACGGACAGAGGTAAAATATGTTTTCTTGATACACGGTAGTACTTCACTCGATTAGCGAGAAAAATTGCTGAACTCCTTTTCAAGGTTTTCCAACTTATTGAACAAGGACAAGATGTTGACCATTGTGACTCAATGCGCAACACACTGAAAAGAGCCATCGGAGACATTCTACTAGAAAACTGCTACACGTTTGTGCTTACTGTCGATTATTTAAATTTTTTTTAAGATTTAACCTATAACCGGATCTAAGTGACCCCTGTGAAACTGCAACATGTCTACGGGTACATCTAAGTGTACCTTGAGCCAAGATTTTTTAGGCGTTAAATTTTTTGAACAAGTCTGTTTGTTTTTTTCCAGTAGACACGCTCCCACCACACAAGAAGTACACGATTTCTTCCACTACCTATGTGATCCGTTTCCTCAAATTACTTCGGTTAGTTTGATAGTATTACGGCGTGGCATAGTGGTAGTGTGATAGACCATTGTGCGAAGAGTCCAGAGTTCGACTCCCACCCCGGACAGATACACCCAAACCAAGGGGGTTAAGAAATGTTGGTAGTGCTAATGCACGAATCTGACTCTCCCCACTGCTGCTAATCACACTGGCAGTGATCTAGCAGGCAGCCACTGGTTCTACCAGGATAGGTCTGTCCTGCATCTCAGGGGAGCGCGTACCCTGCCGCGAGGCGGGAACAAGCGCGAGGATGATTATTATTTTAGTTTGATAGTATTACACAGAAAGTTATCGTGGTTGAACACTTTAAAAGATATAGAACCTTCGGAATTTGTCTCTAAGTTTGTAATAAAAATTTCTGTATCAGGATGTTTATATCGGGGACTCGCGCAAATGCCTACGAGAATATATCTACAAAGAAAGAAGAGATAGAGCACGACGTCAATTAACAACTCTCCGGATGTGGAATAAAAAGGTTTTTACTTACCTCACTCTTATTTTTTTTGTCAGGTATGAAGAAATTTACAAACTTTTTGTCTTTAATTTCTAGGCGGAAGTGAATCCCTCAACGTACACCGGGTCCAATGATGCAATTCTGCTCGAAGGAGTTGTTCCTGACACCACGGCCTACAAGGAACTAGTCGAGAAAACTAGGTTTGGCTTTATTGCACAATTTAACATTGGAGGGGGCGCGCTTTACTTCAGGCGGGGGGGGGGAGGCTCCGCTTAATTTATTTTCTTTTTTGAGGCGGGGGGCTCTTTCTTTTTTTGAAGTTCAATCACTTTTAAATCAATTAATTGTTTGATAAGGTCTCTACCTAAGCCGTACGGTTCATTAGCGTAAAATTACTAAGCCTAAGCGTATTTTAATGTTGAAATCAGATGCAGCACCTCGAAGTAAAGTGCGCCCCCCCCCCCCCTCCACGAAGTAAAGTGGCCTCCCCAAGTAAAGTGCCGTCCTCCTCATGTAAAAAATAACCCGCTTTTTTCAGTAGAAATAATTCAAGAAATTTCCTTTTTAAGAGCTTCACGAGTCAGAGAGCTTTCCACCGATCACGTGTCAGCCTTTGAGTTGTACCCAAAACTAAAAGACGACATGGACTTGGTGAGTTCAACAAATAAACATGATTTTTTCCTTTTTTAATTTTGGGACAATTCGTTCCTATATTAAGGCTTGCGATGACTTCGCTGCTGCTTTTCTCCACAGGAGTGCAGACGATGCTCTTTCTGATTTTCATAGGCGTGTGTGTGACATGATTCGCATCACGGAAAACTTGACGTCTGATGAAAAAGATGCGGTAGCCTCAGTTGTTTCAATTCACGGTGAGTTAATTTACTTTCGTGTGAAACTAATAAAAACAAGGTTCATGAAAAAATTTATGGAGATTACTAGGCTTAGCGAGAGAATGATCTGATTGTGATTAGGATTTTTTTCAGTCAAATCGAGTTCATTGCATCGTTATGGCATTTTAGTTAGGACTTTTGTTATCAGTTTTTACATTCATTTTTTCAGATGACCCTTCTCTGACACCTCTCATTCTTGGCGTTTTGGTGTACGTGGGTGGTGGAGTTGAAGCTCTGAGATTTATTGGAGAGTTCTACCAAGTCTTTCAGGTTGGTTTCTTGATATATTCTTTACAAAAATTCATTTGGAAAGTTTGCAGACAGGGGTTAAATAGTCATGTCAGACCTTCTGTCAGCTGACCTTCTGTCTTTCAATATCATAAGGGGGTACCCTTATGTGAAACAAGAAAAAAAAGTTTTTTCGTGAGCCTCTTCGCGATTTTTTTTATCCTAAGGGGTACCCCTTAAGTTAAAAATTTTTCCGCCTTTGGCGGGCGTCTGTATCTTTTCTTGCACACTAAAAAAGCAAATTGCAGGGTGTGAACAACGAAGAAGAATTGATGAAGAAGCTGCAACAGGCTCATGTCAAGCAGCCAGTTATCGTCAAGTACGGATATGATATGTCTGAGTACCACATTTGTTTTTGTGGTAGAGTTATACGGGTGAATGGTGGTTTCACCGCAAGTATTTTAGCTTTAATTGCTTTGTCATATCTTTGTGATTTGAAACATGGTAACGGCGTCAAAAACATGCTCACATTATTTGCACTTGTGTGTGGTGTGACTCCGAAGCGGGTCGGTCCCTCTGTGACCAAGGCAATGTCTTTCCTTAAGTGAATTCGTCTGCCTATCGTTTACCCGTCTCGGTTGTCTACGTTTGCCTTAGATCAATAGCAATATGTAACTGGTATTGCAATTGAATGTACTTTCAAACTGTACTTTCTTTACTTTAATTTGTACTTTCGTTTCAATTCATTCTTTCAATTTTTTGAAAGCATGAAGAGATTGAATGTTGACTAGATCTGGAGGAAGACTATTCCAAATATCACAATAGCACGCGATGCACATGTTCAATGGCTATTTCTAATTTTGAAAGGTAGAACAATTCTCAAAGAGTGAGAATATGCAGAGTGGTAGGGTGAAGGGAGTATTTGGAAAAGAGATGTATGATCTATAAAGAGGCTATTGTGTATTTGTTTGTGAATAAACCAAAGGTCGGTAATATTTCTTCTATATTCTAGAGTGGAAAGAGAATCAAACTCTAAACGACTAGCATAATCTAAATTCGGATGACCAGCTCTGATCAAAATACGGCGGGTACTGATATGAGTGGTGAAGGATACTATTAAAAATGTTGCGGCCACTGGAGAACCTGAGAAATGTTCCTCTCCAATCTTCAGAAAAGGAAATTTTTATAGATTCAATATTAATTACAACCCAAGCCTCATCTTAAAATGAATGGATTGCATCGTTTGTTCTGTTTCAAATTACTGATATCAAACGCAGCTTGTTCGTTATCCTAAACTCTCAGGCCAATCGTCGCAATGCTTCTTTTGATCTATTGTAATCTAGTGTCAGCCATTCCATTCTTTAAAACATATTGATTGTAAAAATGTTACTCTTATCTTCTCGGGTGCGAAACAGCGCTTTTTTCATTTTAAGTGTGTTCGGATGATCGCATTTGTCAGTAATCCGTTTATAAAACATCAAGATAATTTACAACATCACATTATTATGTAATTACAAACCAAATGAGTCAAATTCAGCATGACCATACCAGTATACAACATCACTATATGGAAGTGAACAATAAGTCTAAAAACTGTTCTAATTTAATTTATTTATAGTTGGAAGACTTCTAAAGAACTCTCTAACAACATTGGTATTGACACGATGTTATCAGTGATCACGGTACTAATCAGCTCTTTGATCTTCCATCAGTTCAAAGCCTGCACATCAGAATCAGAACTTTCTTCCGTTTCCGTTTCATCTTCTTCTGAAGAGCTGCGGGACTTTCTCGATGAGGTTTTATTACTTTTCTTGCTCTTCTTCGACTTGTGCTTCTTTTCCTTTCTCGACTTCTTTTCTTTCTGGGTTTTCTTCTCTTTCTTCGATTTCTGAATGGAACAATCATGAATTAAAAAGCAAATTACAAAAAAATTATACCAATCATGCACTCGTCAATTCTGAGCTAAGATGAAAAATTACACTACGTTAATCTTAAGTCGTTGTTTCTGTGGAACACTGATATTTTTTAACATAAGTTAACAATGCTCCATTATAGACATTCAATCATCTTTACTTTACAAGAAAAAAAGGAATTATCAGAGAGCCGCATTACCTGAGGTCAAATACTGCGCAACAAGAACTCCAAATAATTTAATGGTAACTATGGTAACGCGCTTGAACTTTCGGATATGGGAAATGGTTGGGTTCGATTCCGCCCGGTGGACTTTCTGTTTTCCGTGCGATATTCAATATCAACTAGGAAAATTCCTTTCTTTTTTCCACATCTCTTGCCAATACATAAGTAGTATTTGCAATCCCATTTAAAAATTTCCAATCGGATTCTCAAAATTTTTATCCATGTTGAATATTTTACTGTCAAGTACGCGAAATAGAGAATTGGAACCAATAGAAGAAATTAAAGAGCTCTGCAATTTCTTTTGACATATCGGAGTGAAAAAAAACCACTCGGAGTGAAAATCATATTTTAGAAAAACTGGGAATTTAAAAATGGTGAATGCGTAAACTGGGTGCTGGAAAGAAACACTTTTTTTAAAAAAACACAAAACTTTTTAACAAACCTTAGCTTTCTTCGCTGAATCTTTTCCTTTCTCTTCAGCTTTCATCTTTCTTTTCCGGATCTTTCGAAGCATTTCTTTGTTGAAACGAATTGCTGAGAACCCGGTGATACCTGTGCAGTTTACAAATTGCAGTTACTGGGTCAATTCCAATAACTACAGTAGCAAAGACATTAATAGCTTGGCTACATTTGTCATCAAACATCAATAATGCTTAGCGAAGTTTATACATTCTAAGACGGCGATCATTTCCACAACAACACCGTAGTCTCAAAACTAGTTATCCAACGTTTTTTAGGATAACAATTATTTAGTGATGAGAAAATTCTTTAAACCATATACCCATAGCTTGATTTCTTGGCGGAAAATCCGTAGTCTCATAGCCACATACCGTAGTCTCATAGCCCTATACCGTAGTCTGATAGCCACATAACGTATTCTCACAGCCCTAAACCGTAGTCTCATAGCCATATACCGTAGTCTCATATCCCTATACCGTAGTCTGATAGCCACATACCGTATTCTCATAGCCCTAAACCGTAGTGTCATAGCCATATACCGTAGTCTCATAGTCAGATACCGTAGTCTCATAGCCAGATATCGTAGACTCATACCCACATACCGTGGTCTCATACCCAGTTACCATAGTCATATACCGTTATCCTTTGAAAAATACCGTAATCAAACCTGATTGAACGAATTCCGGTGGAGGCGCAGGACCATACTCTGCATCCATGTCCATTACCGTTATCACTTTCTCCTGCAACATTGAGAATTATAAGGTGGAAACTAAACTCTAAGAGAACTAACTTGCATCAATTTAAACTTACTTCGATCAAAATATATGAAGAAGCAAAAAGAAGATATGTTTTTTAACGAACATTTCTGGCAAACTGTTCACTTGGCTCAAAATCTCTTTCTGCCACCTTTCCCTCAGTCTCATTTGCGGTTCCTGAAAAAATAAACTACAATTTAGTACTGTGTTTGTAACCATCATCTTTAATTCACATCCAGAACTGGTGAGACGAAATTCTGCAAAAATCCTATCCTAGCGAAGTATTGAACCTTCGACAGTTCACTTGACCGCAGAGATATGTACCAACGAGCCGCCGAACCGATTCACTCCGGTGCGGTAGACTCATTTTCTCTGTTAGGCGAGTGCATTGGTAATGTTGCCAACCTTCTTTAGACGTCTTCTCGCTAGCCTCTTTATCTTCCACTTCACTTTCTTCAGAATCAGAAGATTCTCCGATTGCACCAAATATAGCGGCGAAAAACTCTTCCGGAGGCCTTTCTTCTTGTTCCTCCTGAGTCATAGTTCAATTCACAAATAAATAACTACTGACTAACCATCTTCTCACAACTATGTATATGATCTAAGCATACTTCTATTTTTCTTTTTCCTTGTTGTTACCGGCAAGCATCCCGCATCGAAGACTTGATTATGAACACTCTCTTTAATGAGAGAAGTTCTCGTGTTCTTCGGACAAGATGCGTCCGGAGAAGGGTTTTGATGTCATTTGCAGTCCTGAGACTGTCATGCTGCACCTTGTGAAGGCGGACATCGTCGTAGCAACCTGTTCATGCTATAGGCCTTGTGAGTGGGTGGTCAAGCCGGCCTAGCGTCGTTTTTGGTTGGAGTAGAGACGTCTCGCCTGTCGTTGACCGAAGATAAGCAAGAGGCTATTTGACTGGCGCCTCGACTCGCCATTGAAAAGTATAGCGGAGTATCGGCTGATGTTTTGTCCGGTGGCATGCCCAGGCCGGTCCAGCATCGCCTTCCTTTGACGATCTATACTTTTCTTCTTCCTCGTGCTTGTTCCTTTGTTGTTGTTGTAGATTGCCCGCCGTAGGTCTCCGGCTGGGTAGACGAGGTCTTCTTTGACATGGCTCAGAAAACAATAACCTTACTTACATCATTTATCTAATTACATTAATTTCTCTTTCTCTCTCGGGGTTTATTTGGTTTATTTGGTTTTTTTCCCCTTTATTTATTTGTTTATTTATTTATTTTTTTTTGAGAGAGAGAAAGGAATCACTGGTATAAGAACTTAACAACAGACGCCGGGCTATTCCACAAATCTTTGCTTTTTAAAAGTGTGTGGTCACAGCGACACGAGAATAAATGACTAGTTGTATGTGGCTCTTCTAAACATTTTGGACAGAGAGGGGATTGGGCAGCTCCTATTCTGTGTAGGTAGCTGTTAAGGGAACTTGCATAGCCACTACGTAGTTGCGATAATGTTATTTGTTGTTCCCTGGGAAGTTGATTCGTTGATTTATGAATTCTGGGAGGTTTCTTACCTAGAACTGGGTTAGGGGAGCAAGATCTAATGAAATTTCTAACAGTCTCAGTATGTATGCTTTTAAGTGCGGCTTTCTGATCACTGTCTACTAACATCATTTCTAAGTCCTTGGCATGTTTACGAATGCTTGTTGCTTGTTCCTTTCCCGTTGCAGGGTACACGCTCCCAGACCAATCCTGGTAGAACCAGTGGCTGCCCACTGGGTCACTGCTACTGGATGTAGCAGCAATGGGGAGAGTATAAACTTTTTTTCCTTCACTATTGACATTTGCTAAGCTTCGTCTTCTATTTGAGGACCAACTAATCGGGCAAAAATTGGGCATCGGGCAAAAATCGGGCAAAAATCTTCATAATTTACATGAATTTGTTTGAAAAGTTCACCAAAACTGCTTCTTTTAAAATCAATGTTTCTGTTTTTTGTATCTTTTGTTGCAATGATATCGATATCGATCGGTATCTAAGGATATCGATCGATATCCTTAGATACAGATCGATGCTCACAAACTATCTTAACGACCCTCATGAATTGACTCACCTCACTAGAGCCATCATCCGATCGCTTTCCACTCTTTCCATCCTTGTCTTCCTTATCTTGCTCCCTTCCTTCTTCTCTCGTCTTTTCTCGTCTGCTCTTCGTGTTGTTCTCATCGACATCGTACACAGCGGACCTCATAGCCAGTTCAGCTGCAGTGTTGGGCAAGCCCAGATTGAGGAGACCATCTTCCTGGAAAAGAGCAAGCCCAGATTGAGGAGACCATCTTCCTGGAAAAGAGCTAGAACTATTGGAGCACATCCTTCTCCTGAGGAAAGCCGTAAATCGATTAACGAGCCACTCTCCCTATGAACTCAAACTCTTTGATTGATAATTGAGGCAGAGAATTGATTAATGACACCCTCTCGCAATACATAGAAGGCCGTGAAATAAAAAAGCCACTCTTCTTCGCTTTTCACTATTCTCGCTTTCGTGCCTACTTTCAGATGACTTCTTCTTTATTTCAACCCACCGTATTTGAGTAAACTTCTGCTAGAAAATATCCCCTGGTCACATAAACATTTAATGGTTTCGATCATATCATATGATAAAAACTGTATTATTAGTAACGATTTAATGAAATTTATAATTTTAAAAAAAATCGGTGATAAAATATGTAAAACTAGAATATAATGATAGCACGTAAAGTTCTCTCTGGTGTAGTAACCTTCCTCTTTCCCTTCCCTTGCAGATGTGGTAATCCCACAATGCTGCTTCCTGGGTAGGGATGAGGAACGTTGAACAGCTTCGCCAGTCCATGGGCCGGGTACCTCAAGTATGCATTCTGGACTTCACGAGAAAAGCGCCTTTGAGCCTTTCACATACCATTATCTAACGAAAAAATCTGTTCTTGTGAATGAAGTGGTAAAGCGCCCGTTTTTGGTAAAAGAGAGACTGAGATAGACGGCCAGGTTCGGTTCCACCCGTGGGAATAACTTGTCAGAGTGATAGTTTAATCACATGAAGTGTACATTATTCGACAATTCGCCTTCTCTAGATTAACTCAAACAATGAACAAAACACTACAAGCCACCATCTCTATTTGTTGTATGTAGATTGCTCGGAGGGATAACAAGTTACGATTCTTTAACATCTTTTTTTCTAGACGTCAATAAAATTATAAATTCAATGTGATAAGAATGCATAATGTACCAGTCCCATCGTTGTCTCGTTTTCTCCCCGAACATCTCAGCTTTCACAGCTGCGTTTCTGTCTTCATCTTTTGAAGATGTCTAAAGAATAAAGAAAAATAATAAAGAAACGATTAAAACTTAATACATAAATGAAAAAACACTCTAAATCAATAACTTGACTCTTCAATAAGATTAAACTCACCAAAAACCTTTTTCATATTTAAAATTAGCATTTTGTATCTGGCAAGGTATTTCGTTCTCTCATCTTGGGAAACAATTATTAGACATCCACATATAGCTAATATTCTGTTTTCCAAACAAACCACTTTAGGCCCTCGCAGAACCAAGGTTTCTGGAGGGTTTTTTTCCCAATTTTTACTCACTATGTTTGTAAGGATTCCAGTAATCTCAACCTGATGTGAAAGATACCTTATCTGTTTACCAGCTAACCAATTCTTACCTCTCGGAAAAATAATGTATATCAAAAGTTAATGGTGTGAAGATATACAATAGAAAAGGAAAGCTACGTAAACAGTATTTTATGATGATAATCATGGATGGGTGCATAGAGATACTGTTCAGCTTTTTTAACAGATAAACGAACCGTGCTCTGAGAAACTCGTGCAAAAATCGGTGGTTGAAGGGGAACCGAACTTGCAAGCTCCGGTTTACCGGGTTCTTCTCTTTCCCAGCAAGCTACCAATGCACACAGTTTTTTTGAAGCTTGAAGGTCCTGTTTTGAACACAAACCTGCGCAGGAGTATTAGTCTCTCCAATAAACTTATTTCGCATCAAGTCCATGAGGGGAAGAGCAAGAGCGCTCTGAGCCAGTGGCTTCGAACGGGCCATCACTTCAGGTAGCAATGCTCTGCAACCAGGAGTTTAATGATCATGTAAGACCCCCTTTCGGCGGGTCTCTGTATTTTCAAATCATGTGGAAGGACCCTTACGTGAAAATTTTTTCCGCTTACGGCGGGCGTCTGTACCTTGTTCTTACACACTAAAAACTCCTGTCTGCTACTTATAGCTTTCTTCCATTATTATCAATGCCACTAATTTTCATTAGTATCACTGATTATATTATTATTATTAACACTTTCTACCCTTATTATCATTACTCTCGCTCTATTTCTTTTCCAGCTGAAGACATAAGACAAGCCCAATTAAATCAGAATCTTACAAAGAAAAATGATTGTCATCAAATACAAACACACATTTTCATACTCAAAGACTCAAATTTACATAAAAACATTACACGTCACGAAATTCAATATTTAGTATGATTTAATTTAGTCTAAAAGGTGATGGGAAAAAAGAGAACTTGGAGAAGGGAAAGACGGAGAGAGATAGAGAGATAAATATAGATAGAGAGAGATATATACAGAGAGATGGAGATAGAGAGTGATATAGACAGATAGAGATAGAGAGATACAGAGATAGCGATACAAGCTCTAACCTTTCATCTGGTAGCAGCCTGGTCTCGAATTCACTTTTCTCGTGGTCCCATTCCCAGACAGTAACTCCTCGAGGCTGTGGCATCGTTAGACCTGATAACACAAAAATTCGTTTTCCAATTTTGAGGTACTCTCTTTGAAAAGAATATTGAGAAATGATAAATAAAAATCTTCCTCTCGCTTGTTCCCGCCTCGCGGCAAGGTACGCGCTCGCTTGAGATGCGGTCAGACCTATCCTGGTAGAACCAGTGGCTGCCCGCTGGATCACTGCTAGTGTGAATAGCAGCAGTGGGAGAGTCAGATTCGTGCATGAGCACTACCAACATTTCTTAACCCCCGTGGTTTGGGTGGATCTGTCCGGGGCGGAAGTCGAACTCGGGACTCTTCGCACAATAGTCGAAAATAATACCATTATTACCATTATGCCACGCCCAGACTGAGAAATGATGAATAACATCAATAAATTCTTTCAACATTATAGCAACACAATATGAAAACGATTTTTAAATTTTTCGAACGATATTTCCATCACCTCACGTCGACATAAAAGAAACCTTTTGGACTTTATTGTTTTTGTTGTTCTCGGTTTTTTTTTCTATTGTCTCGTTATTGAACATTTACAGTTATTGTTAGATGTTAATCTGAGAAAGTATAAATGTGACCTCTTCGTAGATAGCTGAGATACTCCTTGAAGCGGGCCTGCTTCATCGGCTCTGAGGGGAACTCTATTCGACTCGCTCGCTCAGCTCTTCTGTCATGCTCTTCGTCATCTGCAGTTATACATACATTCATCGACTTATTCATTAATTCATTCTGCAGTTATACATTCATCGACTCATTCATTCATTCATTCTGCAGATATACATTCATCGACTCATTCATTCATTCATTCTCTATGGAAGTAATCAACTATTTTTACCGGAACATTCATTTACTCTTCCATCTGAATGTATGCTTTTATTCCTTCAATTCTTCATTCCTGGGATCACGCATTACACGTTAGGTAGGATTACTAATAGAACATACCCTTATTGATCAATCTGTATTTATTAAAAAACTTCTTAACCTTACAGTACTCAAAAACAGAAGTCTAGGATCTAGTCCACACTCCTCTGTATTCACTACTTCACAAAGTCCAATTTCGTTTTTTAAGTACCAGAAAACCATTCTAGTGCAAAGGTGGGTTATGATGTTTGGAGATGCCAGTGAAAAAGGGGGCGGACATTCACGTCTTCCATTCGACTCTAACCTCTTGTTCTGCGTCTCTCTCCGTCTCCTCCCCCTCTTTCGTCCTCCTTCAAATCCCAACGGCTTTTCCGATTGCTTCCCGAGGACGAAGAAATTAGAACTTGCCGATTCTCCCCGAAAAACCTGCACATCAGAACTTAAGATTACAAACCATAAGGTAACCCCTATGAACCGCATCTAAGTCGAATTACTCCTTTTCAGTAGAGGCTCAATGAAACTATTTCAATGACGTTGACAACTTTTACTTTTCTTAATCTAATTATACAGAATAACAGCAACATCTGTTCATGCATGACTAAACAAAGGTTACATTAAATTTTCGAGGAAAAAATTTACTGTGAGTTTTGAAAACAAAAGTTAAAAGAACGACCGCCTAAAGAACGGTGGTTTATGAAACTCTAAACAGTGCCTTAATTTTTTTCAGGTACACATTTTTTTAAGTGTCACGGAGAGTCATATCAGTGTCACGGAGAGTTATATCAGTGTCACGGAGAGTCATATCAGTGTCACGGAGAGTCATATCTTTCGCACCAAGCTAATATGAAAATGGCTATAAATTCGACCATCTACTAGGCAGATCTGCTTAAACGGAAGAATCAGGAGAAATTAGTGAAGTTTGCACTTTAATCTTCTACCTTACCACACATCAGCAGCGACCAAAAAAGCAATCAATTGCTCTTTGAAGTTTCAATCGATATCTCCGATCAGGAGAGCAAGTACCCCTTTTCGAGGGGAATTTTGGCGCGAGAAAGACTTTGAAAACAGATGGTTTTGAAAGGTTTACAGTTATCTACATCAGCTGAAACTTGATAGATCCACCCTAAGTAAGAAACTATGTATAAGTACTGTACATTTCTTACTGTATCAAGAGATGGCTACTGTACCTGCTCCGTTGTATGGCCGACATTTCTTGTGCTGCTGCTTGGAGTTGAATAGGTAGCATTGACTTGTCCATCGACACCTAAGTAAATTATTTTTGGTACATTATTTCGTTATTGAGACATAATACTTGCAGGCGACAAAGGGTGCCACGGGGATGATGAAAGCAATTTACTCTTAGTTTCAGGCCCAGAAACCATCTTCACTATATGTTAAATATCAGTTTAGAATTATAAAACATTCAATTCTCAATTCTTTATTCCGCTTGAAACAAAACATAATGTTAAGTGACGAAACAGATGACACTGTCACAAGAAAAGTGAATTCAGTGAAGGTTATGAAAAGTGAGATCTAAATATGACAAGAACAATGAGGAACATTTCATTTTAGGAAAATAGGAAAGCACACAAAAAAAGCAAAGAAAGCAAAGCTTGTATCTTCAGTTATGAACTATTCATCAGCAATTAAGAACTATTCATCCGCAATGATAACTTGAAATTCCAAAAATTCAACTCACTCTTTATCATTCGAGAGCTAACCGAGAACACAAATATTATGGAAAAAAGAGGAGAAACAGAAACAAAACATTTGAAGAAACAAAGCACTTGAATTAAAAATGTATTCTAGAGTTGGTGACAATGGTCTCACAATCAAGCTTGATAAGTTCATTTCTAAAAATACTAGAAGAGCTTGTAGAAACCAAATAACAAGGTAACTTATTCCAGACATTAATCATTCTTGAAGCACAAGTGCTTGTTCTGCTTTGATATTTACACGGCAAGCATATTCTGTAGTTATTCGATTCTCTCAGCGAATAAGGCGATGGGCAAAGTTTAAACATATTTGAGTAATCTACTTGAATATTTCCGTGCAGACATTTATGGATGAACACAAGATCGGCCACATTTCTTCTATATTCAAGCGAGGAGATGGAAAGAGAATTCAGTCTAGCAACATAACTCATTTTGGGTAATCCGGCCCTTTGTAGTAACCTTCGTGTAAATGATCTTTGCACTTTTTCTATGCAGTTAACGAGACCGATAGTTACTGGGGACCATACCTCACTCCCATATTCAATAATAAACATCATATCAACTAATAACATTTCTCATCAAAACGTATTCAAAAAGTACTATTTTTGAATAATTGTTTAATTCTACCAGCATTTCTGCAAGATTTCGTTGAAATAACCCACATAAGATCCACAATCTTTCGTGAGCTCGTTCAAACTAATCGGTATTCTCACTCATGGTGTCGTGGACAGAGTAACAGAACATTCTCGCAAAAATTCATGCTTTGGACGGGAACCGAACACGCCACCTTAGCTGTCTAACCGTTCTTTTCTTCTCTATTCATCTTTTTTTCTCTCCTTTTCTCTTTATTATTGAGCCGTCGATGCGCAGAAACTCCCCCTTTTCTGGCTCTTCGAAAATGACTTTTGCTTTATTTTGCAAAAACTCATCTGCCATCTTTTTTCTGTAGGAATACTTGAAGACTAACAGGTTTGTGTTGAGCTCGAAAGTTTTCCGGTAATCTTGGCCCGGCAAAAAATTTACGAGGAGCCAAACGAGTTGTAGCAGTCACAAACGTTGCATCAGGCACAGCTGCAACCGCTAGTCACTTTTTCGACTGATAGTCATCACTTGCATAATGTTTTTGATGGCTTAGCATGACTCCATTGAAATAACCTTTTTTCAGCAATTTATTTTAATATATTTTAGTACTCATTAAATATGTAACATAGACTTCCAGAGACTTCCCAATGATATTGAGAGAATTTATTACTAACTTCAAGTTGAAGGGGGGTCCCTCTTCCGATTTTTTACTACCTTCCAGTTGAAGGGGGGGTCCCCCCTTCCGACATAAGGGTACCCCTTCCGATTTTTCAAACAGATACCCGCGAAAAATTTTTTCGTTCTACATAAGAGTCCCCCCTTATGATTTGGAGAAACAGGAGCCCGCCGACAGAAGGTATGACATGACTATTTAAACCCTGCCTTCAACCCGTTTCAGTTCTTCAAAATTACCACATTCCTATGCTTGTTGTTAACAACAACCCCTCTGTAAAAATCAAATATAAAACTACAAAACGGGCAAAAGGTAGACATCAGTGCGGGATAAAACCCAAGTGTCTCTCGCTTACCAAGAGCGAGAACTACCTCAACACCGAGGAGGACAAGTTTCTAATCGGTAAAAGTTTCAAACGAGAAGATAACTGGGCTAGTTCTCACCCGTGGGTTTCTCCGTCGATCCGCTGGGGCCGATGGAGAAGTCGTACTGGGAAAGATCGAAGGAGGTGTACACTGACTCGTCTTCGTCCTCGAACGCCCCGACACCGAAGGCCTACACACAGAATACCAACAAAAGTTGCCCATCTCTTAGTAGAGGAGATTTAAACTTGCTTCTCTTCATGACTTTTCTCGCAATGAGTTTATTTGACTTTAATCTTTGATTTTGCATGACTCCGACCTTCTTATGACTCTTAATGACTTTCTTGTACAATTTTCTATTGACTTAGATAACATTCAATCTGTCTTCAATTTTTCACTGCTCATAACATCGACTTGCATTGATCATGACTATTTCTCATGACTGTCATGACTATAGCTTCTTCTATTAAATTAGACCGACATATATTTATCGGTTTCTAATGATTTCAATAGACTTTAGTTCATTACATCTTCATGACTTCTCTCTTTGTATTTAACCAAACCTTAAAATTGTATTCAACCTTTCTTAACGATTTATATTTGAATGACTTCATTCAGATGACTTCCATGACTTGAATGACTTCATTCAGATGACTTCCATGACTTGAATGACTTCATTCAGATGACTTCCATGACTTGAATGACTTCATTCAGATGACTTCCATGACTTGAATGACTTCATTCAGATGACTTCCATGACTTGAATGACTTCATTCAGATGACTTCCATGACTTGAATGACTTCATTCAGATGACTTCCATGACTTGAATGACTTCATTCAGATGACTTCCATGACTTGAATGACTTCATTCAGATGACTTCCATGACTTGAATGACTTCATTCAGATGACTTCCATGACTTGAATGACTTCATTCAGATGACTTCCATGACTTACTTGTCCCCTGATGCCCTTGCCAGTCTTGCCCTTCAGAACTGCCGCCTGCTGACCATATTTCTGGTCGAGGAGTCCCGCGCGATCTGTGACCATCTTGCAAGATTAAGAGGCTATTCAGGAAAAAACAGAACCAATACTGCTTTCCATCGACATGAAAACTAGTTTAACGATTTCGTTCAATCCTAGTTTAGTACTGACTAGACCAGGGTTTTTCTACTTCCTGCATATGAACACTAAACCATTCTTAATGAATTTGAACCAAAATGTTTTATTCAAACGCATTTCGTGTCAAATTACATCTGGGAGACAGAATTCTTTCGTGAGATCAAAAACTCCCTCCCTTTCATAAAACATACTCGTTCTCTATCTTCTAAACGTCCCTTTTAGTCAATACCACTATACTTGAACCAGCTTTTTGGATGCAGTTGATGAGGAACAGCCTGATTCGGACCCACCAACTATCAAATCTAATCTCATAGAATGAACTAGAAAGGGGTTTTCATCCTGAACAAGTGAACTTCAACTCGCACTGCGGTTAGAATCTATGCACAAATCTATGCACTCATCAATGAGCTAGTTATCAGGGGTTATATGGAGCCGCCCAATTTGGGTTTACATGTATCCGCCGCTCAAAGTTCGAAGGAAAAAAGAAGAGGGGATGAAGGAAAAGGGTGAGAAAAGAGAGGGAGATATTTGTCAATAGTGTGTGTAGATGTATCCGCCGACGGGACCGATCCGCTCACTATTTAACCCCTGTCAATAGTGTGTGTAGATGTATCCGCCGACGGGACCGATCCGCTCACTATTTAACCCCTGTCAATAGTGTGTGTACATGTATCCGCCGACGGGACCGATCCGCTCACTATTTAACCCCTGTCAATAGTGTGTGTACATGTATCCACCGACGGGACCGATCCGCTCACTATTTAACCCCTGTCAATAGTGTGTGTACATGTATCCGCCGACGGGACCGATCCGCTCACTATTTAACCCCTGTCAATAGTGTGTGTACATGTATCCGCCGACGGGACCGATCCGCTCACTATTTAACCCCTGTCAATAGTGTGTGTAGATGTATCCGCCGACGGGACCGATCCGGTCACTATTTAACCCCTGTCAATAGTGTGTGTACATGTATCCGCCGACGGGACCGATCCGCTCACTATTTAACCCCTGTCAATAGTGTGTGTACATGTATCCGCCGACGGGACCGATCCGCTCACTATTTAACCCCTGTCAATAGTGTGTGTAGATGTATCCGCCGACGGGACCGATCCGGTCACTATTTAACCCCTGTCAATAGTGTGTGTACATGTATCCGCCGACGGGACCGATCCGCTCACTATTTAACCCCTGTCAATAGTGTGTGTACATGTATCCGCCGACGGGACCGATCCGCTCACTATTTAACCCCTGTCAATAGTGTGTGTAGATGTATCCGCCGACGGGACCGATCCGGTCACTATTTAACCCCTGTCAATAGTGTGTGTACATGTATCCGCCGACGGGACCGATCCGGTCACTATTTAACCCCTGCTAGTGATACGATTTTCAGTTTGTATGTTATTCTACATATATTTCCAACTGCATGCTCTTGGTATCTCTTCAATTGGATTCCTTCCTTATTAAGATTGAAATTTTATTTATTAAGATGCTTCATGTGCGGGTGGTTTGAAACAGCCAATCAGGACCTGAGCATTCTAAAATTTGCGATGCTGCTGCTATCAAAGAAACTTTTCCTACGAAAATTACGAGAAAATTTTTTCAAGCACATATATTTCAGGGTTTTTGGAGAGCGCATATGTTTATTTTTACCCGCAGTGCGGGTCAGAGAAACATCCTGAAAATGAGTAGCAAAACGCATTTATATTGACTGTTTTCAGATATAAACTTAGCGGACCTTTGACGCTGTTTTTATAGGTCTGCATTAAAGGGGTTTTTCTTTTCACTCTCAAAGAATGAGCCCTAAACCCGGCACACCTGCGATGCTGCTTTCGTAGCCTATCCCATGCCTTCCTTGCAGAGGTTGCAGCTCGACCACCTTCTCATCCTCTGCTGAGGCCACCCAATGCGGCGCGACTCTATACAAACAAATGCCTTTTTCAAGGGGATTGCTTCAAATTACAGTATTCTAAAACTCTGAGCAGGTCAAATTACTCCTTTAAGTTTAACTTATCCATAATTGTTCCCGAAAAAAATCCATCTTCTCAACGCGTATTTAAAAACCTTTTTCGAGCACTTCAAATGTACAGTGGAGAAAAAAGTCTACCCTCTTCAAAGAAAACTTTCCTGAGCCCCTAAAGTGACACGATGACATCCCAACAAGACACTTTTTAACAAGATAAAATCTTATATCAAGTTCAAAATCAACAAAAAAACTAGTCGAAAACTGCTCAGTTCAAGCACCATTCAAGAACTCAGATCATAACTCTGTACATTTCACAATCTCGATTGAGGTTGATTCTCCTAGATACGCTGCTAAATATGACTTCAAAAAAGCCAATTTTGAATTCATAGGAAATTGCATCTTCTTTGCAGACTGGGTTGAGATCTTTTCAGGTTCAGAAGATATCAGTGAGATGTATGATAGGTTTTGTAGCTTTATCAAATCTCTCTTTCCGAAATTCGTTCCTCTTAAGAAACATAGAGTACTCTTTGATAACTATCCGTCTCATATTAGATCTTTGCTGAAGCACAAAAGCGTCCTTTTCCATAAAATAGGACTTTTACCAGTACGTGCAGAGTACATGAGAGTTTGTTCGAAAATAGATAAGGAAATCTCTAAGTTTCTAAAGAACAGGGAAGATAAATCTTTATTCCGGAATTCATCCAAGTCATTTTACAGTTATGTAGGTTCTAGAATAAAAAATAGAGAGACTTATAGCTTAATCAAGAATAAATCTAATACCTCTTTAGCCAGCGATTTACTCAAAGCTGAAGGTCTTGCGGACCATTTCTCATCAGTTTTCGTGAATGATGACGGACTCCTACCACCTCTTTCACGTACGGTTACCGAGTCCATGCCCTTCTCAGTGGTCTTTCCTCAAGAAGTCGCGTTTTATCTGCGACGACTGAAGTCAGCCTGCACTGAGACAGCGGATGGACTGCCAGCCGTCTTGTTTCGTGAATGTGCTAAAGATATAGCGGAACCATTATCCTTCATTTTCAATCAGTCTATCCTCTCAGGCGAAATTCCACAGGTTTGGAAACTAGCCCATGTTATTCCTATTCCTAAAAAACCTTCTCCGGCTACAGTAGAGGACTTTCGCCCGATTTCAATGACTCCATCACCGTGTAAAGTCCTTGAGCGAATCATTAGTAAACGTTTGCTAAAATGGTGTGAGATGCATAATATCATTCCAGATGAACAGCATGGTTTTGTGAAGGGTAAGTCTGTAGTGACACAACTCCTAGAGTGTACTCAAAACTGGCGAAAGGCTATGGACGATGACATTTCGACAGATGTGCTTTATGTAGATTTAGCCAAAGCCTTTGACACAGTATCGCATTCTAAATTGCTTTATAAGCTAGAAAACCTAGGCTTTCGAGGACGATTGCTTGAATGGTTCGAATCATTTCTGTGTAATCGTTTCTTCTCAGTCCGAATCGGTTCTATCCTCTCAAGCACACGAAAGATGTCGAGTGGAGTACCGCAGGGCAGTGTGCTCGGTCCACTACTCTTCCTCATCTACATATCCGACTTGCCACAAGCATTAGCCAAGCACTCTGTCGTCGAGTTCCGACTCTTCGCCGACGACATAAAGATCTTCACCACATATGAGGCCAACGACAGCAGTCTCGCTCACAGCCAACTCTCTCGATCAATAGAAACTCTTTCTGAATACTGCGAAAACTGGCAATTATCTATAGCTGAGCAAAAATCATCTGTTCTATACATTGGTAAGAACAACCCTCAATATCCATATATGATTAATACCTGCGTTTTAACTGCTTCTTCCTCTGTTCGAGATTTGGGTGTCTTCTTGGACAACCAATTGAACTTTAAATCACATATTGATATCATTGTTAGACGAGCTCTTGGTGTGTTGTTCTGTATCTTCCGTTCGTTATCTTCTACTAAGAAAGAAGTATACATCAGATGCTTCCACTCTTATGTTCTTCCAATTCTTGAGTTTGCTTCTCCAGTATGGTCTCCTTTCTCCAAAAAAGAGATTCGGAAATTAGAAAGAGTTTCTCATATTTTCACTAAACTCTTGTATCATCGTTGTGGGCTTTTCTTTGAGAATCACATTGTTCAACCTTCTTATCATGAGCGTCTATGTCAACTCAACATGTCTTCTCTCCATTTGAGACGTATCATGATCGATATTGTTTTGGCAGTCCGCATCATTAGATGTGATGTGAATGTACGGGCAAGCGCTTTTTATGTATTTCGTCCGTCTCATGGTAGAATATCATCATTCTATCTGGCTATAAGAAAGTTTAATAGAATGAATCTGAAGAACTCCTTCGGCTACCACACGTCCAGATTTCTGAATAAACTAGGAGATATAACATTCAGCCACCTCAATAAAAATCTTCTCAAGAAGTTCCTTCTATCTTGCCCTAATCTACTGAGGATCCTTGATGTTTATGTGGAGAATTTATAATTTATAAGTTTTGAAATCTTTTTCTATGTTGATAAAAACAAAAAAAATTGTGTCGTTCTTTTGTTGTTATTCCTCGAATCACCTCATTTCGATTTATGATCATATTCTTTCTTCTTTTTTTATCATTATTTAATAATTTTTTCTTCTATATTTTCCCTGTCTCAGTTTTAACTTCACGTCATATCCGCCAACCTGATGTCACATATATAATTATGTATTGAATAAATAAATGAATAAAAAAAAATCGATTTACTTGGTCAACTGCTCTCTATCGACTTCGGAAAGCTGGCGAGAAGCTGAAAACAACGGTTATTCTTGAGACAAAAAAAAATTTGAATAAGTTTGTAATTCTTTAAGCTCTTTTTAAGATTGGACGAAATTCATAACAAACATTAAGGAAAAAGAAGCCGATACAAACGAAATGAGATCGTAAACAAATGATACACTACACAGTGCTTAGTTGGTTCACAGTTCTTCACTGCCGGCATTGGTAGATGTTGTTGTTGCCGGATGTAGCCGGCTTCGAAGAACGTCTGTGTTCTTCGTTTCTTGTTCTTTTTTTCTTATATCTTCAAGAACGCTGCGACCTCCAGCGGCTTGGTCCAGAGGTCGATTGGAGACAGCGCGGTCGGGTGGCATGGGCAGTTGAAGAGATGCGCAACGTCGTGAGGTCCGGAAGAGCAATCGGGACATGAGGACCGTTCGACTAGCGGGACGTTTCTGGTTAAAACCGTCAGCGATGCTCTTCGAGAGAGTTACGAGGGCCGAGGTTGTTGAGCGTCTTGCCGTGAAGCCATGTTGGTGGTCTGCCGGGAATAGATCACAATGCCCGGTAGAATAAAGCTAGTTGGATCAAGTTTTCTAGGGAGAGAAAAATGAGAGATAGACAGAGAGAGAGAGAGAGAGAGAGAGATAGAAATGAAAAAAGCGAAAAAGGTGGACTGAGAGAGAAACAGAGAAGCGATAGAGAAAAAATAAAGGCGAGAAAGATAATAAAAAAATTGTATAGGGAAACAGAAAGGCAGAGATAAGAGTTTTCCATGCCATGAAGGCATATGCATCCTCTTTCCATCTTGCAGTAGTAGTTCTTTCAGCCTCTTGTTGCTTAAACCTGCAGCCTCTTTCATGGTGGCCATTCCAACGGCACGACCCTGTCGCCAGCCCATCGCTCGCAGCATCCGCACACCGACAGAATCTCTGCAATCGAATGCACTACGTCATTGAATTTCACATAACAGTTATGATAGAAAAGTCATCTCAAGATTTAGGGCACCATTTGAGAAGTTGAATTCAGAAAGTAAGAAGCAAAGAGAGAGAGAGAGATTAAGACAAAGAGAAAGAGATAACCAGAGAGAAAAGAAATAAGGAGAAAAAGGAAACAGGAAGAGGGAGATAGGAAGACAGGGATAAATAGAGAGGCTGATAAAGAAAGAGTGGGAGAAAGAGAGAGATAACCACAGAGAGCACGAGAGAAAAAGAAAATGGGAAGAGGGATATTTATTTATTTATTCATTCATACATCAAGTTTGATGTGACAATACATTGGTAATAACAATCATAGCAAGTGATGCACCTATTTTTTTGCAATTGAATAGTAATACATATATAGGATATAGAAATAAAAGGACAATGAGAGAGGTTGAGAAAGAAAGAGAATGATAGAGAGGGCGGAAGAGAGAAAATAAGTAAAAAGAAAGAGAGCAAGAGAGAGAGAGAAAGAGAGAGAGAGAGAGAGAGAGAGAGAGAGAGAGAGAGAGAGAGAGAAAGAGAGAGAAACTGTGTCAACCTGGATGGTCTTATAATAATGGCGAGCTCCTTGCCGAGTGAGCTGCTCTCCTCTCTGGCCACACTCTTTCCCTCGCTCCCCCTCTCCCATGCCAGAAGCTCTCCCTGCGCCTTGCGATTCCCTCCCGATGTCACCCCGGCGAAGTCCTTCGACTGTCGAATGCGGCGAGAGGAGATACCGTACTCTCCGAGATCCTCAATACCGTAATCATTAGCTAGGACTATAAATGAGAAGCAATGGGTTTTTTTTCTCGGAAATCTGAATAGTGTAGTTTTGATGGATTCGATGAATCAAATCAAGTAAAGTACTTCAGTCCCTTTCAATAAGTCATCATTAAGCTTAACTCCTGCTTATGTTTAGTTTTTGTTTGTTTGTTTTGTTGCCCATAGGTCCTGTCAAGGGGAGTCCTTTTGGGATAGGTTGGTGGTGAGGATCCTTTTGAGTCCGGAGAGATATTCTCCGTCTACACTCGCACCGCAGTCGGCGATCCTCTTGGCGAGACCCTTATTTTTAGTGCTTTGACCTCAGTCGTCGAATCTTCAATTACTATTCCATTTACTCTCAAAGTTCGATTCAATTATATCCCGGGCAGTGACCTACAAATAACTTTCAAAAAACTTTGTATTAAACATGTATTCCGAACGAAATTCAATTCTCGGCCATTAACTAGTTCTTCAAAGTTTAGAAAATTTGAAAAACACACTAAATGGGTGTCTGAGATTAAGTTTTTTTTTATAAAAAGCGAAAAAAACTGGTAAATTGTCAACTTCAGTCATTCGACGAGAAAAATGTTCAATTTTTATAGAAAAAAATATTCTACCTCTTCATCCATGAAGTCTTCTGCCCTTTGGCGATTTTGCGAAAAGCGTTCATCACGTGAGGAGCGGAATTCTTGCGGAGCCCAACCTAGAAACGTATTCTGATCAGGGGTTAAATGGAGCCGCCCAATTTGGGTTTAAATGTATCCGCCGCTCAAAGTTTGGAGAAAAAAGAAGAGGGGATGAAGGAAAAGGGTAAGAAAAGAGAGGGAATTTTCGTCAATAGTGTGTGTACATGTATTCGCCAACGGGACCGATCCGGTCACTATTTAACCCCTGATTCTGATTCTATATGTCATTCAAAGTGACGTTAGAATTCTGAACTAGGCACTGTAAGGCAGGAATTCCTGTAATGAAACTAAATCCAAATTTTTCCTCCAAAAACATAAATTCCATGTTTATATTAATCTAATTCAGACTTTTTCGAAGAATCCTACAAGAACGGCCTTCGGGTTCTCGGTGATTGCGGCTTTGTCCTGGAGCAAATAAACCCCCCCCCCCTTGATTTAAAAACCAATCAAACCTAGCTGTGAGGCTAATTAGACTTTTGTACCATATTGAAATCGTCATGAATGTCGTTAAAAGCCCGTTTTTAGTGATAGATATGATTATCAATTACTCAGAACTGAGTAAAAATAGATGCACCTTGCTTGGATCCGACCGTATTGAAGTAACCGGCGGAGAATCCGCCTGTAAATGCCCCGTGGAACCGCCGGCGCCCCCTTTCGTCCGTCGCCACTTGATCCTGAATGGGTGTCGGCTTCTTCGATACAGCATCTCCTGGAAAATACCATCCCATTGGAAATATCCCAGCATCTACTGAGCAAATTACCAGTAAATTACAGAAAAACTGGGATAGAAAGGTTGGACGCCTTATACAATGGAGAAAACTCGCAAAGGGATTTTGTGGTTTGATTTTATGAAACCAAGGAATTTTTTTCTGCTAATCTTAACTCAGCCGCACTAATAAAACGTCCTTTTCATCTTCTCTTGATGGACCTCTCTTTTAATTGGGTCCTTTTCATCTTCTCTTGATGGACCTCTCTTTTAATTGGGTGACCGTTGTGATTTCCGCGGACCCTAACGCGAAAACCAAAAACCTCGTCTTAAATTAGTAATTTTAGTCTAAAATTTCGATAGCTTCCGTCTTTTTCCCTCAGGAATTACTACGAGTGCAACTATAATAATAAAATTCAATACTTCATGACCCTATTGAATAACTATGCGTTTTCCATAGAACTCCTCCTAAGAGGCGTAGTAACATATGGCCTAACCTCAATGATTATTTTCGCAGACTCTGAACTTTACATATGTAGCTACTAACTTTTAGCTTGTCTTCAATAGCTCCAACACTTTTCTATATATAAGGACAAAAGTTTTTCAGATTCAAGAATCCCCTACATCAGAACATCTGAAAGGATACCACCCGACCCGCCCCCTTTGACGACCATCAACTGCAACTCACTTTCCTCATCCTCCAATTCCTCGAACGACGTTCCATACGCCGCAAAACCAGCCATGACTGGCCTTTGTCTTCTGAGCGATGACGAGTGACTACAGATCTCGATCGATAAACAAGACCTACTGCCAACTAGCCTTTAACTTATTCTTCAATAGATCAGTTTCGAGTAGAAGAAAGTAAATATCATTCATTATAGCATAACTTTCCCACTGCTTCTTCGATTAATTCATTCATTTGAGAATAAATTGATTTATTTTATTTTTATCGGTATTTTTATTCACTCAAGATTGCCAACGTGAAAAACCTTCGCACTTTTGTGTTTTTTTCTCGAAAAGATTGTTTCTTCCAATAAACTATTCAAACTATTTTTTCTTCATTGAAATTCATTATCATGGTTTTCTCGAAATTTCTTGTGTTTGCATTGTTACGAAATATGCTTTACAGCTCAAACCATTGTTCTTTTGTGTATTTAGGATTCTAACTGCAAAAATCAATTGAAAACACGAATTTATTGGAATTGACTATCAAAAACAACGACAATTTTTAATTTATTTCTAAACATTATATCATCTATTACATTTCTACTTAATTGTCTGTTCCAATGGTACATACAAAGTTTATAAAAATATATGCTAAACACCAACATAAATTCTTTCCACTTAATATGTCAACCGCAACTTCAATATAAAATTTAAATAACTCAACTTTCTGCCAGTAAAAATTCCAATTTGGAACCATACGTCTATATCGGGAAAATTTTTAAAGATTTCCGGCCTTGCCCGTCAAGGAACTCATCCAAGGCCCCAATCCACAAATCAACCGTTCCCTCTCACCGGGTAATACATAACCAATATCAGGAAAACCGACGTTACCGTATTCCGATACCGTATTCAGCTCTAAACAGACGTTTAAACGTTGACATGAACATCTAAAACTAGTCTATTTTCGTCATTCAGTACTGAGATTCAGTCCAAAATCCCCGGGGAGCGGATTTCACGCCAAGAAAAAAATACTAATGGGTTTCTACTTTACTTGTTGACTTTGTTGAAATATTCCTTGCTGTTCTTTACTGTCGGCTTTATTGTGGGCGCATCCTCTTGCCAATCTGCTGGGCACACCTGTAATGTGGAAATCAAACTATTACTTATCAAGCTGACGCTAAATATACAGTAAACTGGGCTGATAAAAAAGTACAGCACTTTAAGAGCGGTTTAGGATAGCGCTGTTAGGAAGAATTAGAAAGGAAAACTAATAGTAATGTATTTTGCACACAAAAATGCGGAAATACTTTAGATAATGAAAGCGTTACAATAACCAATTTTTTTGCAAAAAACAAAACCTTGCTGGGAAAAACTACAGTAATCGCTAGTACAGAGTGTGTAGGAAGTATACGAATATATTTGAGAAGAAACTACAATTGGGTGAACCCTATCCAGAGCAGACTGCAGAACAGGAGCAAACACTACTGTACTCCTGAGTACCTCACAACCAGCTACCGTACCTCTCCATGCTTCTCCACGAATTGGAAAGCCTTCAAAACCCGCAGAGCCTCGTCAACACTGCGGCCCACCGGCAGATCATTCACCGTCACGTGTCGGATCTTACCCTTCGGGTCGGACAGAAAGAGACCTCTTAAAAACATCATCAACAGAAAATACTTTTTCGAGAAATAAGGGTACCATAATGAGAGAACTACAACAACACCGCATTATAGAAACGTTTCCAAAATACCTGGGTATGAAATCAAGAAACATTTCTGAAAAACTAGAAAGGAAACAGAATTTTTCCATCCTTTTTTGATCGTTGATTTATTATTAATCCTCTCAACAGGGCCCGTATGCAGAGTCATGGACCAAGTTATACGGTAATCAACAGGGCCCGTATGCAGAGTCATGGACCAAGTTATACGGTAATCAACAGGGCCCGTATGCAGAGTCATGGACCAAGTTATACGGTAATCAACAGGGCCCGTATGCAGAGTCATGGACCAAGTTATACGGTAATCAACAGGGCCCGTATGCAGAGTCATGGACCAAGTTATACGGTAATCAACAGGGCCCGTATGCAGAGTCATGGACCAAGTTATACGGTAATGAACAGGGCCCGTATGCAGAGTCATGGACCAAGTTATACGGTAATCAACAGGGCCCGTATGCAGAGTCATGGACCAAGTTATACGGTAATCAACAGGGCCCGTATGCAGAGTCATGGACCAAGTTATACGGTAATCAACAGGGCCCGTATGCAGAGTCATGGACCAAGTTATACGGCAAATCATAGTCTACAAAACAGTGTGATAAACAAGAGAAAAGAATCGAGCTTCTTGCATTGATTCGAGTCTCTCGCCTTGTTCTCTCCTCCAACTCACTATTTTGTAGGCTATATTTTATCCTATATTTTGATACACGACTCTGCATACGGGCCCAGGTTAACGCTTCAATTAGATAACGGGAACGCTATTATTTCCAAACTCACTGTTTTTTGAAGAATGAATATCGTCTCCGTTAATAGTGATCTAGCAGCTGACTCTCCCCACTACTGCTAATCACACTAGCAGTGATCTAGCAGGCAGCCACTGGTTCTACCAGGATAGGTCTGTCCTGCATCTCAGGGGAGCGCGTACCCTGCCGCGAGGCGGGAACAAGCGCGAGGAAGATTATTATAATATCGCCTCCGTACCAGTACAAACAATGTTCATAACCAAAAGTCTTCGATGCGGGCTGCTTGCCGGCAACAACAGCACAAAAAGTTATAATCACTAGCGGTCTTTGAACTTTCTATAAAACATAGAATCTAGACTAGAATTCTAGTTTTCCTCAATTTCTTATTACATACAGTACTTTATCTACAGTACTCTTGCTTACACTTGCTTTATGTCTATAGTACTTGATCTCTACTTTATCTACAGTACTCTTGCTTACACTTGCTTTATGTCTATAGTACTTGATCTCTACTTTATCTACAGTACTCTTGCTTACACTTGCTTTATGTCTATAGTACTTGCTTGATCTCTGTCATAATTCCGGTGAACTTCAACCTGAAAGAGAGGCCAGATCCCTCTTCCAGTACTCCGAAACTGCGGGCTACCTCTTTGTTAAAGTCCGCCAGAAGAGGAATCTTCAATAGAAAATGGCGATCAATATAACTCATTTCCTTTTCTAGTGAAATCTGACTACCAGGCTGTTTCTTCCTACCCGCAGATACATATATGTATGTCAAGATCTCTAATCATGAGGGAACGACAGACCTCTAGAAAGGAAAACAGAGTGCGAGCGTGTTATGTAAAAGAGAGGATGCAGACGAACAGAGCGTTTTTATCACTTGCCTTTTTTGATAGCGCACAGATTTGCGCATGAATTTCATACGCAGTGCGGGTTATAGAAACGCACTGCTGACTACAATACAAAAAGTACCGATTTCAACCTCGAATACATGCCACATCTACTCAAACCGAGGTTTTAACAACATGATGTTTATCACAAACCTTGTAGGTTTTGGAAAAAAACAACTTGTAAATTAGAGTATTCCCTACTCCTCGTTGATCTCAAGCAACGGATTTTTTATACCGAGCAGAGGAGCGGGTTGTTCTTAGAAACTTGTGCAAAAATCGTGTGGTGTGACGGGAACCGAACCCGTGACTTTTCGCGTTCCGGGCGAATGCTCTCCCCACTGAGCTACACACGCACACATGATAATGCACATTTTAAGGCCCATACAACAAACTATTTTTTCAAGAGACGTCAGTTATTAGCAGGAGACGACGGTAAGCGCGCTAGAAAAAAAAAGAAGGAAAATTTCTTAAAAACGGAGAATCAGCATGTTATTAGCTATTTTGTTGTGCGCATATACTAGCGGATAGTTCTCACCCGCAGTGCGATTAGGAGAAGCAGACCGGTCAAAGAATGTCGGCAAAGCCTTAAACTCAACGCTTCCTTTCCAATTCATCTTTCTCATGTTCAGGACTCATTTCTTCTTTCCCTTCTCTCACAAACCTTCATCTCGCCAAGTCCTCCCTCGGTCCTCTTCGTCTCTGTCCATGCGAGATGCGAGAAATGCGAGTCACACGAGCACGCGACTACCTCGATTTTAAATTTTTGTCACTTTTCGATTTTTTTGAATTTTTCACTTTTCGATTTTTTTTCTTGATTCTTTACTCTCACTCTTCCTTTTTTTCCTGTTTCTTTCTTTTCTAAATTCTCTTCCTTTTCCTCTCTCTCTCTCTCTTTCTAATTTTCTCTCTCTCTCTACCCCTGTCTACCTTCAACTTTTCCTCTTTCTCTATCTGAATTATCACCTCGCAGCCCAGCTTCCTGAACTCATTGGATCGATCTGAAAAGGCTATGATCTCTGTAGGACACACGAAAGTGAAGTCAAGTGGGTAGAAGAAGAAGAGCAGCCATTTACCGTTGTAGTCTTTCGCCGAGATCTCCTGAAATGTTGTAAAGATTAGTGTTTTGTGTTCGATTGTTGAGCAAACCTTTTTGAAAGAGCATTTTTCCCTTGGAAAAGAACCTAAACCTATGTAGTTGCGAGAACGAATCGCGCTCAGTGTGTTTCGGTTAGAATATATGTAAACATATATGTGAAATCCAAAAAAGGTAGTGATACAATTGCTCTGTTCGTCTACATCCTCTCTTCTACATCACGCGTTCTCCGGCTCTTTCAAAGGCCTGCCGTTCCCTCATAATTAGTCATCTCGATGATTCCATGACTTTTCGCCTCACGACATTTCGCACCGCGACCATTCGCACGCGGATTTCGCAATATTTTCTTCAAAGCTTTAATTATGCGGCTGATCGTTGTATACGGTGTCGTACTAAGCCGTACGGCCTGGTCAGCGTCACATTCACCTGCGCCTAAGCACGAATTCGCGACAGTTTGTTACAAGACAGTTTGTTACACACCCTACACAATTTTTTTCGCTTAGGCTCAGTTAAAATGTATGTTAACGAGGCCGTACGGCTTAGGAAAAAAACCGCATGAAAAAATTTCTCCCTTTCTTGACTCTTTGTCGATTCAATGACTAAATGTGTCAAAAAAATACAGTAGTTAAAACACTTTAAAAACAAAAGCTTCTGTAACAAAGTGTCATGGATCCGATTCCTGCTCTATGAATGGAAAAAAGTGTTTTGGGAAGCGATTGTCCTTGGAAGAGACGTGAACAGTACAACTATTCCGTTGATCGATAATCCTCTATCCGAGTTTAGAATCGCACTACCTTTGAACTCAGTTAGAAGATCCTTATTTGATGTGAACGAATACGAATCATCAGTTAGTTGTTCAAAGCAAAAGTATGTGAAGGGAATGAGTCAGTTAAGTCAGTTGAATGAATGAGTCAGTCAATTGAGTCAGTTGAATGAATGAGTCAGTTAATTGAGTCAGTTGAATGAATGAGTCAGTCAAGTCAGTTGAATGAATGAGTTAGTTAAGTCAGTCGAATGAATGAGTCAGTTAAGTCAGTTGAATGAACGAGTCAGTTAATTGAGTCAGTTGAATGAATGAGTCAGTTAAGTCAGTGATGATGATTGTTGCCCGTGCGGTTCCTTTGACGTTGAAAGGAGGTCTACGAGCTCACGGTAAAAGCTGAAGCACACATTTACACTCACTCACGTTAAGTCAGTTGAATGAATGAGTCAGTTAATTGAGTCAGTTGAATTGATGAGTCAGTTAAGTCAGTTGAATGAATGAGTCAGTTAATTGAGTCAGTTGAATGAATGAGTCAGTTAAGTCAGTTGAATGATTGAGTCAGTTGAATGAATGAGTCAGTTAAGTCAGTTGAATGAATGAGTCAGTTAACTGAGTCAGTTGAATGGATGAGTCAGTTAAGTCAGTTGAATGAATGAGTCAGTTAAGTCAGTTGAATGAATAGACGCTCAAAATGGTAACCTATATTCCATGATGTCTGCAAGACAAGACTCTTGCATCTTGTCTTGCAGACATTGGCATCAATTTTTTTTTACGGTCTCGTTAGCCTAAGCCGTACGGCCTCGTTAGCGTAAACTTTTCTCTGACGCTCAAAATGGTAACCTATGAACAAAAATTTCGAAACCGTAGCGTTTAAAGCCTTTTTTCGTCTAGTATTCAAACGTCTGCAATACAAGACGCAAGGTATGCCCATCAGGGAATAAGAGCCCAGCCTCTCAATACTTTTCCTTCATTCTTCTAACTTGTATTCATGTCCCTTTTGGCACGTCCAAGCCGTGGAGCAACTGAGTTGGGATTTCTTAAACAACTTCCCTCACCATTTTAATCATCATTCCGACTTACAATCTCTCTCCCAATACCTTGAACTCTCCATCCACAACTGCCTGGCCCTTGAAGTGCGGTAGATCAGAAAGAGGCCCAAGGGGGCGGAGAGAAGCGAGAGCGGGTCGGGTGGAGTGCAGCCATCGACTAGACTTTGCAGCCACCACGGGCAGGCGCAGTAAGGATCGAAGCATTCTCCTATATTCTCAACTTCTGATACCCTCATGATACTTTGAAATGTGAAAGTAATTGATAGCTTTATCAAAAAGCATTCGAAATCATAATCGGGCCACAACTATTCATTCAATAAATCATTAATGTCACAAGTGACCGACATTGTAACCGATTAACAAGTAATCGATATTACGTCTTTCTAAAATCACTTTTAAAATTCGCTTAAATTTCTTTAAAGTTCTTAAATGGAGCGCCAATTCTACAGTTATACTCAACCGAAATGGTTTGCGGCCTCATCAATCATTCTCAAAATATGGAGTGATATGTTTAAATCGTAAACACTTATGCATATTGTAAGCCTGTTTTTCAATCCGAGATGCATGTATATGCGCATTAAACCTTGCTCTCGCCGGTTTGAGACTCTAACCGAACTAAACTTTTTTCTCACACGCGCAGTTTTTCCATAAGGTCTCGTTACGTATTTTTCGCGAACCCTCACTCCAGGTTAAATCTATGCCTATCTAATGGAGCGTTAGAATTCAACTTTTCACTTTGCTAACTGATTTTCGGCTATTACAAAAGCACACCGTGCGCACTGTACACTGTACAAATGCACGCTGCACACTGTATAATTACAAATGCACGCTGAGGCGCGGGAAAATTCTTAACTCAAACACTTCTATCTCATTTGTAATTATACAGTGTGCAGCGTGCATTTGTACAGTGTACAGTGCGCACAGTGTGCTTTTGTAATGGCCTGATTTTCTGCTATCTGGTTTTTTTTAACTCTCTCGCTGCAAGAAAAAAAGACATCGCTGCTCATGTCTCGAACGTTATATTTCTCTCACTAATTGTAGCAAAGTGAAAAGTTGAATTCTAACGCTCCATAAGAAAGCCAGTGATAAAAATGCTCCGATTGTTTGTATCCTTTCTTTACATCACACGCTCTCGCACTCTTTCAAAGGCCTGTCGTTCTGTCATGATTAATTGATATTCACGCTCTTTTGAGGGTGGAAAGAAACAGCCTGCTCGTTACTATACAGCTCAATGTCGTTCCAGCTCAAGTAATTTGTGATAAATCTGCCGTAGGACATATAATATTGATCTAACTGCCAAGCAGGATCATTTTATTTTTATATGATACAGTACTTCGTGCGATGTAATTAGTTTAACTTTTTTTTAAAAAAAACTTGTTAAAAACATTCAATTTTTTCATTTAAACTTTTTCGCATGAATAACAAAATGTTGGCTGTTTGATGAATTATATTACTTGTTGAGATCCTCCTTTGTCAATATTTTCATTTGTCTGTGAAACTTGGCTTCCTCCATCTGACTATCAGTTTATAGTCTTTTTTTTACTGCTGAAACATTCCAATTACGCCACAGCCAAAAGTCAGTTCAAGTAATTTGCTTGCTTTGAACAAGTTCCAATCAATTCCTGTTTTTCACATTCCGCCGTCTTCGATGAGAATTAGGTTTAAACTAGAGTTGAGATGTCTCAAAAGATATTTTTTTAATTCATCACGCAAACACACAGTTTATTTCGTTATTCATTATTCATACATTGAACATTAATTCATTTCTTGTAAAACATAGAAAACAATAACATTACAGGAGACCAATGTAAACGGTGACAACATTCAACAACTCGTTGAGAAAAAACTTTCAGAGAGGAATCATCCAAGTTGCTTCCTCACAAAATATAAATAGTCATAAAAAGTCATCTCCAGAACATCGTGACATCATTTTGACTTCATCTACCATTATTATAGTGTGCCTCTTCCGTTATTCAACGTCTCTTCTTCGGGGGCGGCTTCACAAATGCCCAATCAACCGAGATGCTTTGATTCAGCAGCTCCTTTCCATTCATGCCGTTTATAGCAGCGAGTGCCTCCTCAACAGCTTCATTTTAGCCAAAAGAAGTTCAACAAACTGGTTGCTAGCCTATATCGTTCCAATTTTCTCTGTCATTCATATAGAAACAATCGCGACTTGGATTCATAGTTAACCTAAATTTGCCATGAAATCTGAAAACAACCGCTCATTCGACAAGGCAAAGCGCAAAATGATAAGAAGCGAGCACGTTTCAACATTCTTGGTTTTTTTATTGCCAATTCTCCACCCTTTACCTCTCGTTTGTTTCTCTTTAATATAGACCCCCCTCGTTCAATCTAGATCCCCCTTCTTCAATCTAGACCCCTCGTTCAAATGAACGTTGCTTTGAAAAAATTGCCATTGGCCGGTGGGAAAAGCATCGTATCGTCCTTATTCGTTCTCTCGAATCACTTTTCGTTCGCTAAAACTCATCTTCTTCGAACACAACGACAGCCCCTTCGAAAATGAATACTACAAATTGAACGTCATCCCTATTCACGAAACCCCCTATCTTTATCGAGCTATTTACTTCGAGTAACCGCACCCCTATTCACGAAACCCCCGATCTTTATCGAGCTATTTGCTTCGAGTAACCGCACCCCTATTCACGAAACCCCCTATCTTTATCGAGCTATTTGCTTCGAGTAACCGCACCCACTTGCTAATTCCAACTCTATAATAAAAAATAAATACTGAACGTAGATTTCAAATTGATTGTCGCAATTTCTTCTTAGATGGTCAAAAAATATTCCCTCAATCTACTTACATATATCAAAGACGATTTTTTATTCCTAAAGTTTTTTAGTCTTACAGTAACCCTCACTTTTGTCTTCACACTTCGGATCGAATCTCATTCTTGATTAACATCGAAATCATGTTCTCCTCACCTTCTGGGTATCGTACTCCACCAGAGCATATCCTTTGAGGAAGCCTGTACGACGATCCAGATTCAGGTTGAGATTCTTAATCTCGCCAAACTCGGCGAACGCATCATGCACATCGTCCTCCGTCGCTTCTTCCTGTTTCAACAGCAACATACACTTATTTTTTGTGTTACAGTAATCTATTGTGATGTCCAGCCTCTCCATTAATTAGAGAGGATAGCTATGATAACAACAAATTAGCGGCTCCTGCAGCTGGAATTATTTCTCCAGGTTCTACTGCACATATGAAATACAGGGAGACAATACAAACAGGAGAACATCAACAGTTTTGCTTCGTCTTCATTACTATATGTCGCGTTCGTTCATCATTTGATCTACGGCCTTTCTCTGAGTGTTACAAAACTGCCGATCCGATTGAGATCAGGATGTTACTCTCACCCGCACTGCAAGTGAAAAAACCTGAGCGCTTTCCAAAAACACAAGAAAACATTCAAATCTATGCGCTCGGAAATTTTTTTTAGATTCTTACCTCAGGGAATCTAATAACTCAATGCGAAAAACACTTCGAACTTTAAGAAGTTTTTAAAATCTATGCGCTCGGAAATTTTTTTTTGATTCTTACCTCAGGGAATCTAATAACTCAATGCGAAAAACACTTCGAACTTTAAGAAGTTTTGAAAATCTATGCGCTCGGAAATTTTTTTAGATTCTTAACTCAGGGAATCTAATAACTCAATGCGAAAAAAACTTCGAACTTTAATAAATTTTGAAAATCTATGCGCTCGAAAAAAATTGTGCGGGTTGCAAGAAACGTGGCTGACCGACGCCTCAAATAACACTATGCACCTGTGTTCAACACAAAACACACCGAAAATAACACACCGAAAAACCAGGGCGGTTGAGATGCCTGATTATTCAGACCAAACCGGTTGAGGCGTTATTTTCTAATTAAACGTTCTATTCATGTAGAGAAATGTAATTTTTTTTTCACTTTCAATTTCAGCTGTGAAAACTCTGATACATTCACTTCTAGTCAGGGAGAGTCGGTAGGTCGGTCGCCTTAGAAAAAAAAAAGTCGGTCGCCCTTTGCCAGTTCACAGTTTACCTACGTCTCTATCGCATCTATCAAATAAAATTGTTGAGCACAGGATGTTGTGTCAGATCTATGAGCCCTCTAAAAGACTAGTCATGCGTATTGTTCTTTTTAAAAAAAGCATTCTTCATTCTCATCACATCACATTGACTCATCTTCTCCCCAAAGCGTTCCTCATAGAAAACTTTCGTTCTTCTAAGTGGGTGGTTAGAAACTAGTAAAACTCAAATCTGAGAAGAGTCCCCCCCCGATCTGTTGTGAGGAACAAGAATTGCTTCATCGGTCAGGTTCATTCATCCCTAGGTAAAAGTGGCGGCACCTGGATATTCCTGACGAAGACAATCCATCCCTCTACACTCCTCTGGGGTCCAGAAAGGGTCTTCTCTTCCTGCCCTGTCACTCGGTCGTAGGTGATTCTCTCGCGGTTGCGTGGCTGACCGACGCCTCAAATAATCTGTGTTCAACATAAAACACACCGAAAATAACACAAAGGCCCACCGAAAAGAGAATTTCGTCAGACCCGCAGTTAGTTATAAAAGGTCGTTTTCTCAAGGGGTTTCACGTGAGATTCTACCCTTGAATTGGAAAAAGATACCCACAAAAGTTTAAACTGAGAGGCCCACGCAGGGGTTAAATAGTCATGTCAGACCTTCTGTCGGCGGGCCTCTGTTTTTCCAAAAAATTAGGGGGGATCCTTATGTGAAACGAATAAAAAAATTTCAAGGGCTTCTGTTTTTTATCCTAAGGGGGGAAAAATGTGAAAAAAAATTTCCGCCTTTGGCGGGCGTCAGTACCTTTTTCTTACACACTAGAAAAAAAAACCCTGGGTCGACGTCATACGGTAGGACTTGTTAGTTCAACCCTTGATTCCCAACTTCCTTCATCTAACCGTTTATCATTTTACGTTTATCATTTTCTATGTACGTTTATCATTTTACCGAAATTAAAACCGAACCGCTAAATTTTATCTTTATGACCTCTATTTCTCCCAGCCCCTTTTTTTGCCCCTGTTCCTACTGCTAACATTGTTATTGGATGCTAGTGTCGCATAGATTATACTTTATTGCTTGACCTCTAATTTCTCTAAATGACCCCTACGACCTCTTCCTTGTCCTTCAGCTTTCCTCTGCCTTCTACTTCTGGCTAATCTCCTCTCAATCGTATTATACCCTATCAGTTGACCCCTAATTATCCCCCTCTACCCCTAAGACCGGAATTCTGCCCCTTTACCAACCTCTGCCTTTGCTCTTGGCCGCTGTAATCTCGTCCAAATTCTCCATTTCCACGTCTTCTCCCGACATCTTCTTCGCTTCTTGGATGAGTTTGGCTCCTAAAATTTTTTTTTTCGTAAACTCAATTGTTATCATACAAGAAACGCGAATTGATAAGCGAAATTAAAATTATTCGATCGAAGACGAAAATCAGCGCGCCAAAACATAAATTAAATCTTGTGATTTTTCTAATAAAATGAGAAGGTATACCGCAAAGGTTTTCATTGCCAAGGGTGAGATTTCAAAAATTGTTTAGTGATATAATTACACCACAAAATCTAAGTTGACACTTGAAAAACTTTAATGATATCTTGTACTTGCGTTTTTGGGAACCATGAAACATTGACACATAACAGGATCGTAGAGTAGGTCAAACAAGGGAACCATGAAACATTGACACATAACAGGATCGTAGAGTAGGTCAAACAAGGGAACCATGGAACATTGACTCATAACAGGATCGTAGAGTAGGTCAAACAAGGGAACCATGAAACATTGACACATAACAGGATCGTAGAGTAGGTCAAACAAGGGAACCATGGAACATTGACTCATAACAGGATCGTAGAGTAGGTCAAACAAGGGAACCATGAAACATTGACACATAACAGGATCGTAGAGTAGGTCAAACAAGGGAACCATGAAACATTGACACATAACAGGATCGTAGAGTAGGTCAAACAAGGGAACCATGAAACATTGACACATAACAGGATCGTAGAGTAGGTCAAACAAGGGAACCATGGAACATTGACTCATAACAGGATCGTAGAGTAGGTCAAACAAGGAACCATGAAACATTGACACATAACAGGATCGTAGAGTAGGTCAAACAAGGGAACCATGGAACATTGACTCATAACAGGATCGTAGAGTAGGTCAAACAAGGAACCATGAAACATTGACACATAACAGGATCGTAGAGTAGGTCAAACAAGCTAAGACTGTTTTAAATTGGAAATGAAGAGAGAGCTCAGAAGAGGTTTGAATATAGATCCAAATTGACTACTTATACTTACTTCCTAATCAATTTATCCTAATCAATAGATTTTATGCGGCTTCATCACAAAAAAACAATCAATAAATAACTTATTTGAAACATTCCAAATGACTATGTATGGATCCCGAGCAGCAGAAGGACAAATTAAAGAAGAAATTTGAAAAAACGGACGAGATCGACAATCACATGGGGGGAGGAGGGGAATTACCGTCAAAAAAATAAAGTTTTAAAATGGAACTTCCAAATATTTTTTTGTTGTTTTTTTCAAAGGTCTCTCAAATGCGATTCAAAAAAATTAAACAAGTTGAGGTTCGAAGGGTAAAGTGTCTTAGTACCCTGCTTTGAAGCGAAGTCTCTTATTACCGTTGCATTGATGCAAGAGTCTCATTACCCCTGCAACAAGGCAAGGGGTCTTAGTGTCAACTGCCCTAGAGTAAGGGGTCTCATTCCTTCCGAATTAGACCCCAAATGGGTTGTACACAAGTCGTCGCATTCTTCTGGTATTGCGGTCTTGGTCACGCATCTTCTTCTCAATCTCCGCATCAGTCAGGACTTCCAGAAAGGGGCCCCAAACATCAGCGTCCGTTGGGTTTCTCAACAATGGCAATCTTATGAATAATAATGATAATTTAACAAACGATTTTTCAGCAAAATTTCCGATATTTTTCTCTATATCATGAATATCATGAATTTCTTGAGATGATTTGATTGGATTGTATTATTTATTTATTTATTTATTTATAACTCGGTTTCCTAAACTCTGTTTCTTTGTATTGTGTTCTGTGAAAAGTTGACGTTTACTATAAACCATGTGTTGTCACATTTTGAAAAATGTTTGAAATAAAACAAAAATAAATAATAAAAAATTAAACTTGTTCCCGAATTTTCTGAATTATGTTATGAGTGTCTATTCTTCTTTTTTTTCCCGACTAGAATGACCGAATCATTTGTTGTTTTTTTTCATTAACAATTTGATGAACAATATTCATCTATAATACTATTCTCTTTCTCTTTATCGTTAATTTTATGAATAAAAATACAATTTGAAACGCTAATATTCAAAGACTATAAATGACAAATTCAGTTCTAAAACATCATACTTTGAAGTGTCACTTACTAAAAAAGTGAAAACCCGGTGCATTAGAATCGCTTTAAGGAGCAAGACCTCTTGAAAACGTCAAAAGGCGTTATACCCCTGAAGTATTTCACCCCTGGGATAATATTAGGGTCCCCTGCCTGGACTTCTCCCTCAATAATCAATCGATATCTCTCCGAGTACCTGAAGGGGCGGTCCACTGCCTGGACTTCTCCCTCAATAATCAATCGATATCTCTCCGATTACCTGAAGGGGCAATCCACCGTTGGAAGTGGAGTCTCGCTGAAGGCGTATGACTTGAGATTGTAGCTGAGCTGGCCCCGGATCGAGTATGCTATCGCAGTCACAAATTCGCCACCAAGGCCCAGTTCAGCACACAAATTCCGAGCAAAGTCCTGCGCATCATAATAACTCTTCTTCTCTTTGACGCTAGTTTTCTCTATCTCTCTCTTTCTCTCTCCTCCTCTCTCCCTTATTCCTTATCTCACTCTCTCACTCTTCTCTCTCTCGCTCCTCTTCTCTCATTCTTACTCCTCTTCTCCCTCTCTCACTCTCCTTCTCTCTCTTACGCAGCCCAACTTCAAGATACAATTACTCTTATAGATACAATCGAGAAAAAATTGAATCGATAACAAAAAAATTCAAAAATTTGAAAAGTGAATATTTGAATAGTGAAACCGAGAATACTGATTTGTTTTCAATTTTTGAAAGTTTTCTGATCACTTTAACAACCCCCGCCCCCTTATTCTGACCCCGCCCCCTTCTTCATTACCTCAGGCGAGTTCTGTTCCTCACTCATGTCCCACTCGAACTGATCCACGAGCGACTGATTGCCTGGAATGGACATTCATCCTTCCTCAATTCCGCAGTTACTGTATTCTTTGGTTAAACTTCCATTTCATTCTCCTCTCAACATTGAGCAGCTTTCGGAATATCAGTTATATTCTTAGCAGATACGGTATCTTTCATTGACACTAAAAAAGCTTTACCACTGACCAACGTGGATGTTGAGCTTGAGGACCGCTCTCAGATCAGTGACCCCTTGATCTTGTTGTACCGTAGTCTCCGCCGCCGTTTCCAACTGCTGATGAATTGAAGAGGCGATCGCCGTTAGGAAGGTTCCCGTGCTCAGATCGAGGTCATCGCACATCGATTCAGCTACCTGAAAGAGCCCGAACTTACCGTAACTTCTCTAAGCTGCCAGAAACTTCTCTTTCTCATTTTAATGTTTTCGATCAACCTTGACCTCTCTTTCTCAGCAATACGACTTATCTTCAATTTTGTCAATATCTTTAAACACAATGATCTTATCCATCATTGAGTGTAACTTTCTATGAACAATATTTTCATCTATAACCAGTGACTACTTTAAAGAGAGAAAGAGATAGAGCGAGAGACATAGAGTATGAGAGGGAGAGAGTGAGAAATAGAGATAGAGATGTAGAGATGAAAAACCGAGACACAGAAAGATACGAACCATCTCCGGCGTGATCATCTTCTCATTCCTGTTATAACAGAAAGTGTCCCTCAACTTCTGGCCATCCAGTTCCATGTCTAGTCGAATTGGCACCAAGTCCTCGGGAACTTCCGCGTTAAGACGCGCTTTCTTCGCCTGTTAAACAACTTTTGATACAAATTGTACAATCAATTCGCTTACTACAAGGCACAAAATGACCAGTTCTCTAGTTTCGCACCTGAGGCAAGTCCTCGGCGCAGTAGAAGGCGTCGCGAGGTCGCAGCCGCCCTCGGGCGACCGCCAGCGGCGCTGAGCAAGGAACCGACTCCAGGTGATGCGAACCCGAGTTCATCTGCACCATAGGTCACCAGCACTGTTGGGAATTTTGAAAAACTGTCGCTCTTTGAGCGGTGGAGTCTAGACTAGCTACCCCTTCTCCACTCTTCATCTTTAGCTCACTTCTCATCATAGGTAAACTTCGAACAGGCAAAACACAAAAAAATTCTAGGGCGACTGACCTACTGACGCTCTACCTCACTCAAAATGAATGCTTCAGAGTTTTCACAGCTAAAATTGGACGAAAAAACTTTACTTCTTTCGCATCCCTCGACCAACCTGTTGCCCCACCCAGGCACTCGACTGCGCAGTATTGCGACCTACCGCTTTGTTCGGCGTTGCTGACACTGGTTCACCTCTAAAGCCAACACTTTTGAGAACCTCATAGGGACTCTGGAATTTCAGCTCAACCTTTCTTTCTTTTTTCAGCTTAACCCTTCCCCCTGTTTTTATTTCTAAGGAAGCGTTCCCATCATAAAGCACAAAACATGGGTTTTATTTGACGGTTTGGGTATCTTCACTCAAACAAGTTGAGGTATAAATCAACAACTCTTGAGTTATACCTCAACAAGTTGAAGTATAACTCAACAACGTTTAACTTCGGCTCTTCTCAAGCCCTATTCGGACGCTTGCTTTCCTCTCTATTTTTAATTGGATTCCTTGATCGCTTGCTGGTACCAGGCGTTAAATGAGACCGGTCTAAGGCATGTTTGTACGCGCCAAGCGAGTCAGGCGTTAAATGAGACCGTTTTAAGGCATGTTTGTACGCGCCAAGCGAGTCAGGCGTTAAATGAGACCGTTTTAAGGCATGTTTGTACGCGCCAAGCGAGTCAGGCGTTAAATGAGACCGGTCTAAGGCATGTTTGTACGCGCCAAGCGAGTAGGGAAAAGGATGGGGAGAGTCAAAAAGAGTCGAATGAGAAGTAGAGGAGAAGTAAAATAGGGCGGAAAAAGGAGAGAATGTAGATTATTTCCGGCGAGAACATGTATGTGCCAACATAGCTGGTCCGGTTACTATTCAACCCCTGGCTGGTACCGTACCTTGTAGTACTTCCACTGGTGATTCCGGAGTACTTGAACTTCTCGTCATTTCCATTGAATAGCTCTTGCACTTCAGATTCCTTCACAAGCCTCCAAACAATTTCAGAATTCGCTTCCAGTTCAGTTGCATCAAAATTCGACCTCATTGTTCATTCAACTTACTACAACAGTGTTCTGAGCTCACACAAATGGTGCCCTGTCACCTGGGCGTGTGTCTAATTCATACTGTAAATGAGCTCTATGCGCAAAGCTATGCGCTTTCCAAAAAAAGCTATTCGCTCTCCAAAAAAAGCTAATGATACGAGTTTTCTGTTTATTTGGCTTCTCTATTGCACTATCTTGGGCTCCTACATAATCTAACGTTGTTTTCAAGTTTTTGGAACGATTTTTGTCAGAAATTTATAATAATAAATACTGTCTAAGAATATTTGAATAGTTTTCTACTTACAACAATTTTTTCAACGATGTTAGCATGTCTTGATCCCAAAGGATCTTTTTTAGCTATCGGAAAAAAATTGCTCTCTGCCCAATGTCGACGATTTTGGGCTACTGTATCCTTACCAGAGTTACCAAAACCTGAGTGAACTGGTTCATCATAGAAAAATTTCGACAATCTCACTGTTCTGGAACACTACTCTAAAACTTATTGAAATTCGAGAGAAAAAAATCAAATTCACTAACATGATGTTTGTATGCATGAAAGCAGGTGAGAGAGCCAGTTTTTGAAGTCTCTGGAAAGAACAGTTTGAGAAGACTCTTTCTCTTTCAAACTAGATGTTCCGAAAACCTTAGAACCAGGATGTTTCTTAGCACACGCACAACTTTTTGCGAGCGCACAGAATTTTTAGAATTTCAGTGTTCAACATTCAATTTCTCCAATGATTTGGACCTTTCCTAAGAAAATCCGAGAAAAAAAATTTTTCAAGTGCATAAATTTCAATGTTTTTCGGGGTTTTTCAAGAGCGCATAGGTTTTTTTCTACCCGCAGTGCGGGTCAGAGAAACATTCTGCTTATAACAAGAAATTTGCTCGATGTACCGAAAAAACTGCTTTATTTTGTAAATCGTCTGGGAATTATACCTGCTTCTCTTCCACGGTGGCAGGTCGTTTCCATAGCTGAGGATATTTCTTATAAAGGGTGCCTCGGTTAAGTTTGAGGTATTGCCCGACCTCAAACAAAAAGGTATGAACCGAATGGTCAAAAACAAAAGAACGCAGATAAGACTTTATTTGACTCTTCTTTTTAAACTCAGATATGAATAAGAGTAGAATCAAAAATAGGTAAAGAATGTTTTTACACATTATTTTGTGAGAAATCGTATCAAAACTAGGCTTTTTACAGCTCATCTATAGCCCGCAAAAACTCAAACTTTCTGAATTTGTTTTGCTCTGTATTTATCGAATTTTATCATATGAATATGTCCCAAACATGTTAAAATATTCAGTGGTCGATCCGCCAAATCTCCAAGTAGCAAACTTGATGAAAAATTGCGTTTTAAGAATTAAATTAAACGTCTCTCATCTCTTGAGCAAAAAAACCAGATAAATCAAAAGTTAAATTGGTCAAATGCCCGAAATCGTCATCGTCTCAACTTTGAAAACATAAACCACAAGAGATATGGGTAAAATTCTACTTTATCCCCTTGCACGGGACGAAATGCACTGCAAAAAGTTATGTGATACCCCCCCTCTCTTGAACCCGGTCGTTATATGATGCTGTACCACGGTATATTGAGTTGTTGTATGTTTCCGTGGACCACTTTTTTCTTCATTTATAATTGAATTGTACTTTTTTTTTACGAATAATGATTTTTTTTTATGAAGTGATTGCTTAGGCTTAGGAAAAATAATACAATTGATTGGATTTTACAGTGTGTTGCTAAAGTAAAATTTCGCGAGGAAATTGTGTAAAATGTATTGGGGTTACGATAAAATTCTGCGGGAGGCTTTTGTAGTACAAACTTTATTCTTCAAAAATCGTCCTCGGTTGAGAGGTTACGAAGCGGTACAAAAAACCTCCCGGCCTCCCGCCCAGTAAGAAAAAAAAATTTTTTCTTACGTTCATAATTTTTTATCCGATGCAGATTTACTTCCTCATGTTTTCTTATGATGTGTGTGGTTTTTGTGAAAGTATGTAGCAGTCCATTTAACATTTCATTTGAGTTGAAGAAGTTACGGTCAAAAACTGAATTGAAAAATCACTTTCAGTAAAACTTCACTGTAAAATTCAATTTTTTTCATTACACGAATGTAATTCTAAGAAAATACATCAAAAAATTGAATTTGTACACACAAAACCCCGCCCGGCCACCCGCCCGCGAATTTTTTTTTGACAAGTTTAGGTGACTTATGGAGATTGGCCATTACTAAAGCACGCCGTGTACGCTGTGTTCGCTGTGCACGCACGCTGCACGCAAAATCAATACCAATGCACGTCAACGCGCGGGAAAATTCTTAACTCCGCCCCATGCGCTTTATTTAGTTTTTTTCAAATTTTTTCTGCTTAGGCTTAGGCAAAAGTTTACGCTAACGAGGCCGTACCGCTTAGGCTAACGAGACCGTATCAAAAATTAACATAATAGTGCGTCAAACCCTCTTTCTCTCTTTCCAACGCGTTGGCGTGCATTAGTAATGATTTAGCGTGCAGCGTGCGTGCACAGCGAACACGGCGTGCGCGGCATGCTTCAGTAATGGCCTGGAGACTTATGTAAAAGATTACCGGGTTTGGACTTTAGCCATCCATTTTTTGTCGTGGGAGGCTATTGTAAAATCTTGACATTATACTTTCTTCCCCCAACTTTTCAAATTTGTAATATATAAAAAATAATAATTTATATAGTATACAATAGCCCACCACAAAAATTTTCAGTTGTGCGGGGGGGGGCTATTGTATCCATGGGGAGACTAGAGCGCGGGGGGCTAGAGTAAATTTAACCGAAATCTGACGCACTAAGCATTACATTTTTTAACTAGAACTTAGAACTCACTTCCGACCCGATGTAGTATCTTTCTCCGTCTTCCTCAAGTTCAAAACCATTCGGAGGAGGTCCGTAAGTTTTCAAGAGCGTCATTTCGCAGCAGAACTCGATAGCCTTTATCTGAAAACTCCAAACAAAATTAAACACGTGAAAACCTTACATCAACTCATTGGAAAGTAAACTTTATTATTGTCGAAGAACGCAACTGCCTCAGTCAAAATATTCGAAAAACAACTAAAAACAAGTGTGCAGACATGTAGCGACTTTTCAGAAACCTCGAAATTTACGATATCGCACTAAAATAAACGACGCGCAAGACTTCGTTGCTTAGAAAGTAATTCACTCTAAAGCATTTTGACGCTTTGCAGATCTCGGAGAGCTAGGTATAAAAATGAGCGAAGTTGAAGAATATACTCTGAGGGAAGACAGTGAACTGCGGTTTGTCGTCCAGTCAGGGGATGCTGTCCTAGAATTAACCAGTGGGCGAGCGGAGATCTTCGGATCAGAAATCGAGAAGCACAAGCGCTACAACTTCCCAACAGGTTCTTTGACTTAACTTTTTTCAAAGTTCAATCGGCTCAAAAAATCTTACAGAATTTTTTCAGTCTGTTTTTCACTTATGTTTTTTTTAAACTTTTAAAAAATTTTTTCAAAAAGCTATAAAATTTAAAATTGAATGATTAAAAATCATTGGTAAGATATGTCTTGATTTTTCTAGGTAAGATAAGTTGATCGCTAAATTAGGTTTAATTTTTCAATTTTACCTATACGAAATCCGTTGAGGCTAAGTTATGACTAATAAAACGTTCTATTCATGTAGAGGATTGACGATTTCTTCTTTCATTTTCTATAAAAACTCTGATAGATTCAATTCGAGTAAGTGAGAGAGAGGGTCGGTATGTCGCTTGTCCTTGAATTTTTTCTCTGCTAGTTGGCAGTTTACCCACGTAAAAATAAACAAAAAAACATTTTTCTGCTCTCAGGTTTGATTGCAAAAAGTTCCAAGTTTTTTCCAGATGTCTCTTCCTTCATAGGAAAGAGTGCATCTCTAATCTTGCAGACATCTATTCTCAAGTACATAAGCTCTTATCATCCAATAAATTTCCCCAAGCCTTGTAAAATGTTGAGGTTCTCGTGTGGCGGTGTACACATATCTGGGTGCGACTTTGGAGCTGATTGGCTCTGATCTCAGTGCTTACACTTCCGAGCAGACGCCAATGGTCGGTTGCTTGAATTTATGAGCAGAGTGTTTCTCATTCCTTCCTTCCCCCAAGTTGAAGAGTGGTCGCCTGTCGTCTCGCTCTTCATTTTCCCCATCCATGGAATAGGAATCCGGCCTCTCGAGGTTCGTAATCGTAAAAGGATGTCAGGCTGAAATATCCTCATGGAATTTCTCGCGACAAGCCGGTCTGTGAAGAAAATCGTCGTATCTCAAAAGATGCACTACCATCCACCCCCAACGATGATGTGGCGAAGTGCTATCTACACAGCGGACCTCGCTCTTCAGCGAGAATAACGCTAGGAAGAAGAAGAAGAAGTGTTTCTCTAACCCGCACAATTCAAATCTATGCGCGCGAAAAAAATTTTCATGAGTTACTGCATTGTCTTGTTTTGTTCTTCAGAAGACATACAGGAAAATTTTAGTTGTAAAGGAAAACATTCAAGGGTTTTCGGAATCAAACAAGACCGAATAGTAGAACATGAAGAGAAAACAGAAGAAAATTAGAGGCTAATCTAACTTTCCGCCGAAATTCTCTTCAATAGTTAATCAAAATAATGATACAGAAACGTTAAAAAATTGCATACACATAACTTTGGCGGAAGTTCATTCAAATTTTTGTTTGAGTAGTTCGTATTTACTCAACCCAAAAAAGCTTAAAACTGACTTGCTTTTTTTCAAGTTTTCCAACTGAACTTTCGAACCTAGTCTCACATTTCAAAAGTAAAGTAATCAAGATTTTAACTGTGAACTAGATAAGAATCGAATGGTAATGGGATAAGCAAAATTATTTATTGACTTTTCAGGTAATCTATTTGAACACACACGCTGCCTTGGAGGAAATTCGCAAGGAAGCAGAAGAGTCAACCGAGAAAAGAGGACCTTGCATCATGTTGGTCGGCCCAACTGATGTTGGTAAGTATCAAGGGTTCTAAATTGCGTTTGTAAACTATACAGAAGCCCGAAAAACCAAGAGCTTGTCTGAAAAATGCAGCTGGTTATGGTTCAAGCAACTCGAGATGTTAAATAGAAACAATCACAATTAGGCTGTTTCTTATCACCCGCTAGTAAGTGTGTTCATCAAAAACACTATGTTGCTCCGACTCGCAGTGCTTGTAAAATCTATGCGCTGTTCTAGAAAGCTAGTCATAAGATATCTCTGATCGTCTGCAACCTCTTTCTCACATCACTCGCTCTCGCGCTCTCTCAAATGCCTGCCTTTACCTCATCATTAGTCGTTTTGATATACGCACTTCTTCTGCGAGTTTGAAGAAACAGCCAGATGAGAAAGACCAATCATAGGGGAACAGCAGATTTAGGAGAAAAACTGAGCGTGTGGGTAAAATTGAAATATAACTCCTATGAATAGATAGTTTGTATAACTATTCTATTCTACAGTGCGAAGATTCGCTCTTTACCCGCAGTTTGGGTTAGAGAAACACCCTGATTACAATGTTACTTTCTGAAGAGATCGAATTTATTATATAAGGCTTTAAGAATGGATATCATTCAAAATACAATGAGTACGGGCCCGGCATAATGGTAGTGTTTTCGACTATTGTGCGGAGAATCCCGAGTTCGACTGACACCCCGGACAGATCCACCCAAACCAAGGGGGTTAAGAAATGTTGGTAGTGCTCTTGCACGAATATGACTCTCCCCACTGCGGCCAAACACTAGAAAAAAAACTAGCGGGCAGCCACTGGTTTAACCAGGATAGGGGTTTCCCGAATCCCAGAGGAGCGCGCACCCTGCCGCAAGGCGGGAACAAGCGCGATGAAGATTATTATCATCATTCAAAAGGTTCCCTTCTCTAGTATGCACTATCTGTTTTTTCTATCTAGGTAAAAGTACGGTGTGTCGCATACTCTGCAACTACTCGGTTCGTATGGGAAGAGCGCCAATCATGGTGGACTTGGACGTGGGACAGGTTTTTGAATTTTCATCTTCTGTTGACTCTATATGGCTTTGCCCGATATCTGAGACAGTATGGGCGGTATTAGTCCTCGATAAAATAAATTTATGGGCGGTATTAGTCCTCGATAAAATAAATTACATGCAGGGGTTTTTTAGTGTGCAAGAAAAAGGAACAGACGCCCGGAGGCGGAAATTTTTTTTCACAAAAGAGTGCTCCCTTAAGATTTTTGAAACAGAGGCCCGCGAAAAAAATTTTTGTTTCACGTAAGGGTCCCCGTTATGCTTTGTAAAAACAGAGGCCCCCCGACAGATGGTCTGACATGACTATTTAACACCTGATCACATGGTGTTTATGATTTTCGAGAATTTTTTTCAAAAGATTGTTTTTAAAGACTGCGCGGCTAGTAAGGCAAACGAGTGAAATGAAACGATTACGACTACATGAGGCATTTTTTTCTTCCAGAACTCGATCTCCGTACCAGGAACGATAGCTGCTCTTTTCATCAACAAGACCGCAGACGTTCTAGAAGGATTCGACAAAAGTCACCCTCTTGTCTTCAATGTTACTTTTTATTGAATGTTCTTGTTGGCATATTCACTTTCAACAACGCAAAATCGGGGTAAAAAAGATGAGTGTTATAACTTTTTAGTTCTAAAGAATCAAAGCAGCAGCAGTTTATCAGTTTTTAAAAAAAATAATGATTAAGTACTGGACATTTTGACATTAAAAGGTTGTTGCTTCCGGTTTAAACGCTATGAAAAGTTTGGAAAATCAATCTAACCTTTGCGCTAGTCAAAGCAGAAACATATGATAATTACTTTTGGGTTTCTATCGTTCTTGAAGCGATCGCTTTTACTATTCTTAGCAAGCTATCTTTTCGAAATGTTTTTACCCGCGTTTTAATTCGTGAGAACAGCGCTCGATTGATAACGTCGGATCATTAGTAGGCGGGACTCTCTTCTGAAGTTTGATGGGTAACTGTTTAATTTAATAAGCGTAAACTGACATTAAAACCTAAAAATTTTCCGAGAAAACTAAGTTTTCTTGCTGCTAGCGGGTCTCTGTTAAGACCTATTTCCGATTCCGACGGACCTCTGTGTCTTCTTCGTGCCGAATATTAAATCCCTGGAGGAAAAACACTCAGTTAATAATATTGGTTTCTTCTTAGTTCGGAGCTGTGTCGCCTTCTGAAAATCTGCAGTTGTACGACTTGCTAGTGAAGGAGCTCGCCGACATCGTTGCGCAGCGCTGTAAGGTGAGATTTATGGGTCATCCAGCATCGGCTGGTCTGTTTCTACCAGGCCTGTCAAGGCCAGGCGTTAGATGAGATCGGTCTAAGGCATTTTTTTAGGCGCCGAGCGAGTGGAAAAAGGAATGGGGAAAGGCAAAAAGAGCGTAAAGAGACGTAGAGAAATAGTGAAACAGAACGGAAGGAGAAGAGTATGTAGATCATTCTTCGCGTGACCATGTATGCGCCAATAGAGCTGGTCCGTTAACCATTCAACCCCTGGTCAGGGCCTTTTCTTGGTCTTAGACTAGCGAAAAGTTCTTCTTAGGCGTTGATCCCCTGCCATCGTTTTTTCGCATGAAGATCGAGTTGTACAAATAGGCCACTATGTTTTTCATCAAAGGGAAGCCAAACTTCTGATTACTGTTTAATAGAAAAACTAAAATTTACAGTATGAAAAGGGCAGAGGTTACTGTAATGAAGAAAAATAGCCGGTATAATATAGAGGAAACCAGAAGATTTGATGAAATACTGGCTCATTCAGGCTAACCCGGATGCAAATATCGGTGGTATCATCATCAATACGTGCGGATGGGTGCACGGCGAAGGGTGGGTTTTTTCATAGATCAATTCTCTTCGCATGTTTACAGAATCCTTTTTACAATGTAGTATACAGTATCCCTTTTACACTGTAGTCCACAGTATGCTCATCATGTTTTATCCGCAATCTTTTAAATTGGGACATCAACGGCCAAGTTACATAGAATTGTAATAGTATGTTTGAGAACGTCCGATTTTTTCTCCAACTAGTTACAGTTTGAATTCAAACGCTTCTTTATCGATGTCATGAGACGTGAAGCGCGGTTGATTCGAATGAATCCGCTTATCCGGTTTTTTTTTTTTCTCAGCATCAAGAACCGGAGAAATCCGGTTCTTGATGCTTGGTTCAATAACATGTAGTGTAGAAGAGTAGCAGCGGTCTACTGAAGAAGTCAATATGTATTTTAATACCCATGCAAAATATAAGGTCAAGAAACTCATGGTCATGATTTTTGTAGGGAGAAACGTTACAGTTAGACTCTACACACTTTTTTGCGCGAGTTAAAAAAAATGCATGAAGATGACAGAAAGGCATTTCTTCAGATATCAGTGTTTGGTGCACGCGGCGGAAGCTTTCGAAGTGGACGCTGTGGTTGTGTTGGACCATGAGAGACTCTACAATGATCTACAGAGAGATCTTCCTTCGTTTGTTAAGGTTCGGAAGGGGAATCTCTCTCTCAGCTCTGTTGCACTGTTTGAAGATAGGGAAGCCTGATTGAGTCTAGTTGAGATCGATCGCTTAGGCGAAGGCTACGCCACGAGGCACAATTGAGTTCATTTGTATCTTCCTCGTTCTCTCCCGTTCTCTCTCTCTCTCTCTCTCTCTTTCCTACTTTTTTCTTTATCCTTTCTATCTTTTTTGTTCATGTTCTCTCTATCCCTCTTTCTTTTTTATATTATTTTCCTTTCTCCACTTTTTTTCTTCATTCTTTCTCTCTTTTTCTCTCTTTCTATCTCTCTCTCTCTCTCTCTCTCTCGGAAGCAAGTACGTTACTACTACACTACTTTAAAGGCAATTTGCTATTCCAAAAATTTGCTATTCCTACGCCCCTTTAGTCCTTTTCACGCACGTTTTTAAAAACCCGTGATTGTAACCAGTCTGGGAGGTAGATCAACCAAAATGAAAATAATGAGGAAATGGCAGACTTTGAAGAGAGACCGAGCGTTTGCGGTGAAAAAAGAACGAACACAAACAGAGCATTGGTATCATTAGCCTTTTTTGGATAGCGCATAGACTTGCGCATATATTTTACACGCAGTGCTGGTGACACACCCTGATTGTAACTTCTTGAGATTGTGCACCAACCGAAATCAGGCGGCATCGAGAATAGAAGTAGAGAAGTACGTGCGGCATCCAGAAGTCTTGCAATTCAGAAGGTAAAAATTGATTTTTTTATAAAAAAAGTTTATCGTACTTTTCTGAAGTTTATTATAATTTTGTTCTAATTTTCAACTGCTTTGAATGAAGTTATATTCATTTGTTTTGCACAGAGTCAAATACATTTGATTTCAGTACTTCTACGGTACGCGAACGGCGAAGATGAACCCATACACATTTGAGGTTTGGTTTATGTTTTTAAATCTTCTCATTTCTAACTTTTTCATGAGTCATTATCATGACTCATCTTTTCATTTTTTTTCATGAGTCATAATCTCATGACTCATCTTTTCATTATACAACTTTTGATGACTAACTTTTATCAAGTCCAAGTTTTCATGAATACATGAACACATGACTTCTATTATCCAGGTCAACTTCTCGGACGTAATCATCGCCAAGATCGGAACAGAGAAGCTACCGGAGAGTTGTCTTCCATTCGGGACCAAACAGGACGACCACACGACGAAGGTGGTGAGCGTGAAGCCCTCAGTGGAGCTGCTGCACCGAATGCTCGCCGTCTCTCCCTGTCCCGCGGTCTCACCGGCGGTGGTGAAGGAGCCCGTTCTGGGCTTCGTTGTCGTGACAGACGTGAACATTGAAAAGTCCACCCTTTCCCTACTCTCCCCCCAGCAGCAATTTCCAGCGAAGAACCCAGTATTAGTCCTGACTACGGTACAATTTGTGGATGATCACACCCCGCAAACATAGAGGGGGGAGAACGAGGTTTATGCACCGTCTTGGACCAAAACCATGCCAGTGAACGAGTAGACTGACAGCACGTCGGTGTAGGCACGGATGCTCAGATTGTTGAATTTGAGTTGTTGAGTCAATTCCAAAAGCTTGTGTTGTGTTACGGGTGACAAGTGTTAGGAGTAGGAAGGGCTCAAAGTGGTAGAGGATTAGATTTCTGTTCAATTTTATGGATGAAAAGTGTCCCTGAATCGATTTGTGCTTGGCTGGTTTTTGGATTCAAAATGCATTATTTCACCTGATCTTTGTTGATCTGAGTTTTAGATCTTTTCTGCTTATCAGAGGAGAACATTGTCTGTCACTTTATATATATTTTGCCTTACTTCAAATTTTTGGTTTAAAACAAAGATCTACGAACGAGATCTTATTAACAATAATAATAATACTTTATCGCAAGGGTGATTTCGGAAGGGGCAGGTAGGGGGTCAAATAGAAGAGTGATTCGTATCAACACCAAGGCCTTGACACTTTTCAAAGTGAGAAAAGAGGTAAAGACGTTTGGGGTCTGGAATCGAGAATATGAGGATCGTTTATAGGTTACTCATAGCTGTTTTGAATGCTTTGACTGTATTTATCGAAAATACCGTCTCTGGGAGTTTGTCCCAGACCTACTCTGGTTGAGAAGTTATTAGAGAGCTTAATATTTTTCAAACTGTTTTTGTTATCGAAACGTATAATGCATACTTCATCCCCGCTGTGTAAGAGATTGTGTGTGTGTTTTTCAGAAATCACTCAATTCGGGCTCTTAATGATTGTATTAATCAGTGCTTTTTTACGCGAGTTGCCTGTAATCTCAAATAGATAGTTTTGTATTTATTTTTAAGTGATTCAAAGACTTGGGCGCGGATAGTTTGTCTTGAACGATTCCGGGTAGAGGATCTCGTCGTATCATGTACATATCTTTTTAAAAAATTTTGTTGTAATGTTTCGTAACTCATTCATTTTCTCTGCATATCAAGAAGTCGCTCAGTGCTTATGTAGTCTGGGAGGTAGATCAAACAAAAAAGCTTTTTATTATGAGGCTAACTTCTGATTTCTTCTTGAATTGACAAATTGTGAACGAATAGCTTTAGCTCTTGTTCGCATGCTAAAGATGTTCATGAATAAATATTACATTACATCTGAGGAACGTTTTCCGTAATGGAATGAACACCACGGTAAGAACAGCAAAATTGAACAATACATATTTTCAAAGAAGTGCATTATTTTAGACAGAGAAGACGAATCGCCGTGTTTGAAAGAATTCGGGTGAAGTGGGGGACTACAAAAACTTGCTAAAGCGGAGTCTTAATGAATATTTCTCCTAGAGGTTGACCGGATCTTCATGATTATTGGGGGTAAAGAGTGATACATTAGACCGTGACCGTAATTCTTGGAGCTTGTTTACGTTTAGGCAGAATCCGCACTGCCGCTCTATCAGATACATACCAAACCTGGTAAACCCCTCTCATTTATTAAAACCTCGTATCATACTCAGTTGTTCCACACCATGGAAGGAAATATGTATACCCCTGCGTTGACTACAAAAGAATGCCATTCTGTCTACTCCTTTAACGACCGAGTCTATTTTGGTGTTGTTCTAATTTAAGCAGCAACGAGGCAGGGAACGGTCACGAGAGAATATCTTGAGACCGCGTTCTCTAAACCAGGCCCAACCTTCTCGTTCTTCGAGACACCAACTAACTAGCACAACCCGGATAGTTCGGATTCATGGCGCTTCATATTCTTAGCCAATAGAAGGTGAAGGGTTTCCAAGGAACACACAGACAGAACATAATGAAACTGTGAATTAAAAACTCCAATTTCGACCGTTAATGCTCTCACCCGCCTGAGTAGTTGATCCTCTCTAGTTTGCTTTGTTGTTCCTTCGCATTATGCTTTAGAAGAAGAATAAAAAGGTTCCTAGATCCTTGAGAGGACCGTTTGCGAAGAATAACAACCGTGTTACGTCAAAAAGCAACACACTTGAGAGCAAGGAGTTGCGAGAGAAGGAAACAGTGTGCAGAGCTGAAGAAACACAGAGATTTTAGAGAAGATCTACGAGTTCCATTGCGTGAGATGTAAAGAGAGGAAGAAGGGCAAAACCGGATTGGAATACGCATCAGAAAATTGGAGAGTGGCGGGAGAGAGAAAGAGAGAGATTGTTGAAGAGAAAGAGACAGAGATAATAAGAGAGAAAGATAGAGAGAGACATTTCAAAGAGAAAGAGAGAGAAGAAGTAAGAGTAAAAGAAAAGGTGAACAGGAAAAGAGGAAATGAAAGGAAAGAGAAAAGAGAGAGATAGTGAGAGTAAGAGAAAAAAATAGGAATATATTTTTAAAGAATCATACACCGAGGCAATGTATGACCATGGGACATTAGCGTATGCAAGATGCTAATATATTTCCATTGAGCATGTTTCTCGAAGAATGTCTATCCCTCTCCTTTCTCTTCTCTCTTCTTTCTTCTCTCTTCTCTCTTCTCTCTGGTCTTTCTTCTCACTTCTCTCTTCTTCTCTTCTCTCTTCTCGACTTCTCTCTCTTCTCTCTTCTCTCTTCTCTCTTCTCTCTTCTCTCTTCTCTCTTCTCTCTTCTCTCCTTCTCTCTTCTCGTCTCACTCTCTCTCATTCTTCTCTCTTCTCTCATTCTTCTCTCTCTCTTCTCTCTCTCTTCTTCTCTTCTCTCTTCTCTCTTCTCTCTTCTCTCTTCTCTCTTCTCTCTCTCTCTTCTCTCTTCTCCTCTTCTCTCTTCTCTCTTCTCTCTCTTCTCTTCTCTCTTCTCTCTTCTCTCTTCTCTCTTCTCTCTTCTCTCTTCTCTTCTTCTCTCTTCTCTCTTCTCTCTTCTCTTCTTCTCTTCTTCTCTCTTCTCTTCTCTCTTCTCTCTTCTCTCTTCTCTCTCTCTTCTTCTCTATCTTCTCTCTCTCTCTCTCTTCTCTCTTCTCCTCTTCTCTCTTCTCTCTTCTCTCTTCTCTCTTCTCTCTCTCTCTTCTCTCATTCTCTCTTCTCTCTTCTCTCTTCTCTCTTCTCTCTTCTCTCTTCTCTCTCTCACTCTCACACTTCTCTCTTCTCTCTCTCTCTGCTTTTCTCCCTTGAACTAAATCTGGAACTTTTTTCAGTTTGATTCTTTGAAACCAATTTTTACAGACGCTTTTCTTCGAACTAAATGGTTACTTCCGATGTTACGTATTTTCTATGTTTCGAAATTTCTCATCATTGGTGCAAAGGTCAAAGCGCTATCTTTTTGGCTTTAAATATCAAGACTAGTGAGTGTTTGAAAGTTATAAGTTGAGGGGTTACATAATGTTTTTATATCGCGGAAAGTTGAGCCAAGAGATATTCTTCCAACAAATGGAGTTTTTATTGAAATGGAAGCAACAGTTTTAGCAATATGAACATTTTCAAAAAATTAAAACTGATTTTTTTGTATAATTTGTATTTCTCGGCGTAGTTCTTGAAGGTAATTTGTTATTCTTTCACAACAAAACCGCTCGGAGCATAAGGCCGTAGCAGTGATGATTACAGAATGCATAGAGTAATAGAAAAGAGAGAAAAGAGAAAGATGGATTGAGAAAAAGAAAGAGTCAGAAAAATTAAGAGGAAGGAAGAGAGAGAGAGAGTGTGTGGAGCAGTGAAAAGGGAAAGAGTCAGAGAAAAAGTAACAGAGTGAGAGATATCGAGGAAAAAAGTTGAAAAGAAAGACAAAGAGAGACGAAAGGAATAAAGAGAATTTCGAAAAAAGAAAAAGAAGAATATTAGTTTTTTTTAAAGGTGAGAGTGAAATCTCACCTTCTGTTTTTATACCTCATTCTTAACTATAAAAGGGCGCAGCTAATAAATTACCTCATCAGTGTTATAAGTCTCGCCACCTCTGCTTTTCATTCTTTAACTCATTAGTACATCGAACTCGTTCTTTAGGAGAGCTTCAGATACTATGAGACCGTCATGTATAAAACAGTTTCTATGATCCCGTGTTCCTACGATTTTGCTTGTATTACTTCGGTAAGGCGAATAATAGTAGAATTGTATGAAATTGTATTACTTATAGCGCTCCAGTTGACATCAGTGATGAAGCGAATAGTAAATGTATTAATCAATTATATAATTATTTAATAAAAAAATGCAGAAGGCTCGTGAGCAGAGGAACAGCTGCAAAAGTTTGATGGCATCCGCTGCTATAAGTCAGTTTCTATTTTCTAAACTAAAACTTTCTCAACTTATAGGTTTTTTTCACTCATGAATGGGTATTCCTGACGAATAGCTCCAGATTCAAATTGAATGATCCGATTTTGGATAGATAACCTGGTATAAGAAAGCCAATCGAGATTTGATTCTGTAGATCACTTAGAGCCAATTTCATCATCGGGAGACTCAGGAATGAACTTGTCCAAAAAATAAGTTCTACATCATTGCACGATATGAGTATCATAACCAAAGAAAGAAGATATGGGTTTTATTTTGAGGCATACTAAGAAACGAGATATACATATGAAGATTCGAGTTTTTTTATCTACAAAAAGTTTTCCTTTTGGATGAATAGAGAAAGTATGACAAGAAAAATTCAAATTCATGTCGGAAGGTCTCTAAAATATGTTTCTTGGTAGTAGATGATTGTTAAAGAAGCTGGGTTTGTAGAAGTAGGCAGAGCGACGACTCAAATCGTTCCCGCACCGAGCAGTGTTGCCGCCACTGCACATCATGTCTTCTACAATGACAGTCACAGGGCAGTACAGAACAGCATCACTCAGGTAAGGAATCCATTCAGGACTCAGTTTTGACTAAGCCTGAAATTTATCAAGACACTTTCATGAGGACTTTAAAAGACTCTCTTTTTCTGACTCTCTGTTTTCATCTTTCACTCTCACTCTCTCTCTCTTTCTTTGTCTTTCACTAAGCCTTCCTTTGTGCAGTTTGTGAAGTCCGCTCGGTTTTTGAATGTGAAGTAAAATACCGTATTGCTTTTCTCGATTCTCAGACTACCTTAAATTGCCTTCAAAAACAAATACGAGCAGTTTTGTGCCCTAAAGATATGCGAATGGGAATATTACCTATCAATGTTCGGTTTTTCTGCTTTAAAAAATCTCGCTCCCTACCCAATTTTTCTCTTTCCTCTCTATCATCCTGCTGTTGCTTTCTCTCTCTCTTTATCTCTTTCATTTTTGTTTCCCTCTTTCTCGCTTTCTCTCTCTCTCTTTTTCTATCTCTCTCTTTTCCTCTGCGTATGAATCTTGTTTTCTGTCTCTTGAAACCTTGTTTATGCGTTCTTTGCATGGTTGATGTTAATTTCGCCCCAGTTTTTTCTGTATTCTCAAAGAATGAAAAGCGTCAAGTGCTAAGTTCTTGACACACATTGCTTTTCTGAAACCACATGAGAAGAGAGGACAGTAAACTCGTATCTCTTTGTTCTGTAGGTACTGGCTCGTTACACCGTTCAGTGTAATTAGTACTTATTTCTGAAAAAAATTCCAGAACACACTTCAGTTCGTAACACTTCTCTCTTTCTCTTTGATTTTTCTTTCAAATATATTTTTATTGTTTCTTTCTTTTTATACTCTTTCTTTTTTGAATTTTTTCTTCTCTGTTTTTTTTATAAGTCTATTATTATCTCATAGTTGCTGTGATCTTCTTCTCTTCTTCTCTCTCAATTGTACTCTTTCGCTTTCTCTCTCTATCTCTAACACTCTCTTTCTCTCTAGCTCCATCTCTCTGTTCTCTCTCTCCCTTTCTCTCTTTCTGCCCACTTTTTCTTCCTAGTAGCTTGCTTATATGTATATAGTTTCTCACCGGTTCTGCTAGTGAGTGGCCTAACATTGAACTCAATGCATCCTTTGTTCCCTTTAAACTCAATTTAGCATTTTTCATCACTTATTTGCTAATTGCAACACGTATTATTTTTAAAAAAAAGAAATTTCTGGATTGTTCAATATCTTTCTCTTACTATCCATTTCTCTCTTTTTACCTCTCTTTCATTCTTTCGTTCTATTTTACTTACTCTCTCTCTCTCTCTCTCTCTCTCTCTCTCTCTTCTCTCTCTCTCTCAATCTTTTATTCTCCCTTCTTCTGTTTTCAATTTCAAATTCAACTTGTCATTCCATTCCTGCTCCGTTCATCATTCTCTCTTAGTATCTGAAAAAATAATATAAAAAACACCAAACAAGAGAAAATTGAAGAATTTTTTCTTCACAATCAAAAACTCGAACGAATCAAAAACTGGATGAAAAACAGCCACTTCTAATTTCGATCTTGATTGTCAGAGGAAAACTTGTTTAAGGATGCCATTTACGGAATGAGGCAAAAAAGGATTGGGGAATTGGAATTATACTGCAGCTTGTTCTCCGGGGGTGTGTTTTTGCGTAGTTTTTCCTGTAGCTCTTATCAAGCTACCTCTCCCCTCTCTCCTCCCAACGGTCACGGTCAAGTACACATCTCAAGGCTACGTTACGAGTTAAGTTGCTAGCCAGCCATAGCCGGTTTCTACACGATCGTCGTTTCTTGATAGTTTCCCCTCCACTCAAAAATGTCGAGAATGTATTAAAATCGTTTCCTTGAGTACATCCAGGTGAAATTTAATTTTATCATAAAGATTATCAAAACCGTGAAATTCGAGAGAGAGAGAGAGAGAGAGAGAGAGAGAGAGAGAGAGAGAAGTTTAAAAGACCACGGAACGACACGAGAAGTTCATTCAGTTGAAAATGTCATTTGATGAGGGACTTATATTGAGTGACTTCTCAAATTGACATCGAGGTACTAGTCGAAGCGGTTGAACCTTCGTTTGAAGTCAGTTTTGGGCATTGTACCTGCGCCTAGCAAAAAAAGTGTTTTCTTGAGTTGATCAACCGAGAGATCAACCCGCACGTGGATGAATGGGAGCGGTTGGGCCGCTTTCCGGCAAGACAGCTGTTCAAGCAGCTTGGCGCGCTTGGAGTGTTCGGCGTCAACAAACCTTCTAGCTAGTTTTAATCTATGTTTGCGCCCTTCTAAGGTAACTCTCAACTAGCTCTACGGCCTGTTTGCACAAAAAAGTTCTTGTTTGAGATTAAACTTCCTATAACGACCTCGGGAACGTTTTCTGATGTATAAACCGAATCCTACATTTAATATTTAGAAACTTACTTAATTACGTTTTTTTAACTACAGTTGGACCACTTGTGATTGGTTTCCATGATTTCTGCAATTTAGACGCCCGCTGGACTTGAATTAGTTTTTTGCTTGGCGGTAATCGATTTTCGCATTACTCAAGAACTCCGACTTAGAAAAAGTTAGCCCAAAATTTATCAAGGGGATTGAACATACAAACTCTCCAAAGCTTGCTTCCAATCGAAGTGCTCAAAGAAAAGAGAAAAGTGCTCAAAGGTCAAGTAAATATCTGCACATTAAAACAGATGAAGCAACTACTACAAAAAAAAGTTATTCAAGAGCTTTTAGGAATCAATTTGATTGATGTGCATATTGCACATATTGATTGATGTAAGTATTGATCTTTGTACATATTGAATGATGTACATAGCGAACGGACGAAAGCTAGTCCTTGGGCGGAATCGAACTCAGATTCACTCTAAGGAATGAATTAGTAAAACAAATAATTTTCAAAAATTAGAAAAGAGAGCCATTTATTATATAAAACATTAGTGCTATTTTATAGAATACGGAGGTCTAGGATTGGACTTCTACTACTCTTGTGCAGTAGCGGAGGCGATTGGCAAGATCCACTGTGGCTCAATCCCGATGGCCAGCTCAGTCCAGGTCACTTTGGATGTGTATTGTATATGCTTCTACAGACGGAAAGGGGTGAGGGTGTCAGTAACAACAGTCAAGACATAGCGTATGCAAAAACCAATTTTTTCGTGTCTTGAAAAACCATCACAGGGTTCATTCTAATGGCCGAGGTATTACAAGAACGAATAGATCGGTCTTCCAGTTGTAGTTTAATCTCTGCGGGTAGAAAGTTATTTGTTTCCTAAATCTCAGTAATTTATTGATGAACTCTTCCAGCTAACTTTTCAATTTATTATTTTAAAAAATCATTGTAAAAATACAATGTCATTATACCTTCAGAACATAAAGATACAATGTCATTAGACCTTCAGAACATAAAGATACAATGTCATTAGACCTTCAGAACATAAAGATACAATGTCATTAGACCTTCAGAACATAAAGATACAATGTCATTAGACCTTCAGAACATAAAGATACAATGTCATTATACCTTCAGAACATAAAGATTTAAATACATGAACTTGAAGAGTGACTTTAAAAAAAAAGATGTTGATTATTTTGATTATTCACAGAGAGATCCCTCAAATCTTTGTATGAATGTCTAGCTGTGAAGCCTCTGGAAGCCTTAAGTTCACAGAAGCGCATAGTCTGAAGACTGGAGATAATTTTTTCACTACCTATCATAACTGCTCTGTTCCCCAAGTTCGACTTCCACCCCTGAAAGATCCACCCAAACCAAGGGGTTCAAGAAATGTTGGTATTGCTTTGGCACGAATCTGACTCTCCCCACTGCTGCTACACACACTAACAGTGAGCCAGCGCGGAACCACTGGTTCTACCAGGGTAGGTATGTCTCGCCTATCAGGGGAGTGTGTACCCTGCCGCAACAAGCAGAACAAGTGCGAGGAAGATTATTAAATTGTTTTTTAAAAATCATAACTGTTCTGTTTCCATGCAGAGTGACATGTCCACACCAGCGCTGGCTTCTTTCGGCTCAGACGCCCTCCGTGAGGAATTCCTACGACCCTCGCTTTCTGGAGACCTCATCTCTTGTATTGCCGTATCCGAGCCACATGCGGGAAGTGATGTCGCCGGTTGACTTATTTTAGAAGAACTTTATAGGAGTACAAAGAAAGAAAGAAAGAAACAGAGAGACAGAAAAAGAGAGCAAGAGGGAGGAAGAGGAAAAGAGAAAGATATGAAAACAGAAAATCAGAGAGACAGAGATAGAGAGAGAAAGGGGGAGAGAGAACGAGAAAGAGAGAAAACAGAGAGTAAGGGAGAGATAAAGAGAAAGAGAGAGGAAAATAGAAAGAGAGAAAGAGAGAGAGCGAGAGAGAATGATAAAAAGAGAGATATAGAAACAGAAAGGTGAAGGAAATGAGAATGAGATCTGGAAAATCACCCTGCCAATCCTTTTACCCTCCGAACCTTCTATGTACATACATATTACAAATCAAAACGGAGTTTCTCAACCCATAACTCTTTCCCTTCTTGTTGTAAGCAACGAAGACATTCGCTCGCCGCACCGCTGGAGGAGATTGGCTTCTGAACGGCAGGAAGATGTGGATAACAAACGGTGGCCAGGTTTTAACTCATTCGTTCATTTATTCGGTCATCCAGTAACTCATTTATTCATTCTTTATCAAATCATCCTTCATTTATTCATTCATTCAGTAATTAAAAAAAAAAATTTAATGTGTTATTTAAATTATTCATTGATTCATTCATTCATTCATTCACACAGTAATATCAGGATGATAAGTATCATCCACTTAGAATAGTGTATGGTATAAATATATTCCTGTTTCCGGGTTTTTCATAACTTTGTTGTTAGGATATGAGAACAGGCCTTATAGCGAAAATCTCCGACACAAAAGCCTTTCGAGATAACATTATCACAGGTAGTAATCGTGGTCCATATTCACTTCTGCACATTATTAGAACTCATTAATGCGTGCTCGTTTAATTTAATCGGCCTCTTCTAACTTGTGAAGTACATTTCGCGTAGCTGCCTGCTAACAAAATGGAAGCACTGTGACCTCTTTCTTATTCCATAGGTTGAAATCTATTTTTGACTCGTCAAAGAGGAAAGTAAAGAATTGTTCCAGGCAGACTGGGCTTGTGTACTCGTTAATACTAACCAAAAAGCATCTATCCACGCGAATAAGAGCTTGATGTGCGTAAGACTGGACTCGCCTGGTAAGTTCAGACGATTTGGCGACCTAGAAATGCAGTCAATAGAAATGCAGTAAGAATGAAGTTGAGGGGCTAGAGACATGATCCGCCACGCGCAAGATCGCGTGTTCTGTCCTTGTTTAACTCGGAGTTTCTCGAGTGCATATATTTTTTATGTTCTCACAACTGGACCGACAAATGAGAAGGGTCATAGTTCAACAAAGGTCCCTTTCAGTTGTTGATTAGTTTTTGAGAAGAAAAAAAGATCAGTCTTCTGGGAAATTGAGACGTGAGCTATACATAAAGGGTAGACATGGGGAAGGGGGTAGACATGGGGAAGGGGGTAGACATGAGGAAGGGGGTAGACATGGGGAAGGGGGTAGACATGGGGAAGGGGGTAGACATGGGGAAGGGGGTAGACATGGGGAAGCTTCTCAATATTTTACCTACCTTGCTCACAAAGGTTTAGTTTTTCAAAATTCTTAACAGTGCTTGAGACTTTTGGAGGAGGTTTTTTGACGCAGGCAATACTCTACGACAAGCCAGCTTTCTTGTGACTAAGTTGTATTGATGAAAACCTTATCAGTTTTCAGCTGTTTTTCTGCTTGAATGCTGAATTTTCAAATATCTTTTTTATATTTGTAAAGGTAACTTCAGTTTTACATGGTACAGTAATCTTCTATGAAGTAAAAGTTAGTAATACAATTATACTGTAAAGTAATGGAGCGTTTAAATTCAGAGAAAAAAATACTTTTCAGTGGTAAATTATGATAGCAGAAACTTTTACGTTCATTTGTCTCACCAAGAATTGCTGTGAAATGCGTTTTACTGTTGCGAAATGAAACGATGTGAAATGCGTCATTACGATCTGGCTTTTTGCTAATTCTTGTTTGGAAGTGATTCCTACTTTCAGAAAGTAGCAGTAGAAAAATACCGTTGTCTATTTGCATTCAACGGCAATTTGTGGTTAGAGAAATGAAATGACAACATTTAAACGGTTCAAATTACTTCTGCTATGAGTGATGAAAGGTAATGAAACGGTAGTAGCCACCCGTAAGATCTTTTTTCAATGAAGGTGTCCACCGCAGCACGGATCTGCGAAAGCTTGGAATGCATTCTTCGGATACAGCCGAGTTGATCTTCGATGATGTCCTTGTTCCATCAGCAAATATCATCGGTTACTCTTTTCGGTTCCCGAAGCGGGTCTTATTACTGTATACAGTTGAACTTAAGTGATATGTGATGCCGTAGATGTATTGCTTGAACTGCTCTGCAATGCTTGCACTGCTTAAACAGGTCAAACATGAGAGAAAGTGCCTTAAAATGTGTTCTGGATTCGCGTCATCATATTTTTGGTAAATATTTATTGATAGTATTACAGAATATAAAACTTTTTCAGCATTTAGTCGAGCAGCTGAGAGCATTGGGAAAAAACTGAGTATTTTTTCTCATTACATTGTTTATATACAACCAGTACTAATAAGTATTGTTTAAAGTCTTAACGCCTTGAAACATAGCAAGGAAGAGTCGTATCGAGGAATCAAAAGAGGAGTAAAATGCTAATCATCAGGCGCTGATAGTATAACTACTCAGAAGGTACATCTGTATGTATGTTTACTACATGTATGTACAGTACCGCCCAAAATGTTATAATATATAGCGTTATTGAACATAACTTTTTTCAAAAAAAAGGAATGAAGATCAAATTTTCAGATATTTTTTACAAGCCAAATTCACATGTTTCGAGTAATAGAACAAGTTTGGAAAATGCTTTATTAGGTTTATTCGTAAAAAAAATGGAAATAGTAAAAAGTGCTTATAGAGATGTTCAGTTTTTTCGAAGTAATAAAACAAATATTCTAGTATTTGGTGGCATATCCTTTCGAGTCAATGACTGCCTGACATCTACGAGGCATAGAATCAATCAAAGAGTCAATGGTTGCCTGCGAAATCGCCTTCCATTCCTCCTCTAGCTGCTTAAACTTTTCATCAGCATTTCTGCATGTTCTTCCCGTCAATTTTCGTTGCAAATGTTCCCATAAATTTTCGATGATGTTCAAATCGGGAGACTGGCTCGGCCAGTCCAAAACATCCACATGCCGAAGGCGAAACCGGTTCTGAACGTGCTGAGATCGATGTTTCGGGTCGTTATCTTGTTGAAAGGTGAACCCACGGCCGAATTTGGAGAGGGCCCAAGGGCGCATAGTGCTTTCCATTATGTTCTCATAGCCGTAACGACCGAGATTTCCGACAATACGTCTAATTGGACCCATGCCGCTGGCGGAAAAACAGCCCCAGACCATCACAGAACCACCGCCATGTTTGACTGTGAGCGACTGGTATTGCGGCAGGAAACGCTTGCCCGCTGGACGTCTTACCCACCTCAGACCGTCACTGCAGAACATATTAAACTTGGATTCATCGCTCCAAACAATCTGAGACCACCCACGGCGTGTCCAACTGAGGTGATCCTTAGCCCACTGAACTCGAACTTTACGATTTTTTCGCTGATGAAAGGCTTCTTTGCAGGCCGCCTTCCATTCAGTCCAGCGGCTTGCAAACGGCGTTTGATGGTAGTTATTGAAGGAGCAGGAGTCGCGGGCGTTGATATGACAGCTTGAATGTCTGTAGCAGTGCGTTTCGGGTCTTCGCGAGATGCGCGCAGGATGCTTCGGTCCATGTACCTCGAAGTTACGCGGGGTCTCCCCGAACTTGTCTTCACGATGACTCGTCCCTGCAATTTTTTGTGTTCCAAAGTTACTCAGTTGTAGAAAATTCGTTTACCTGGGTTCGAAAACGCCGGAGGATATGGGAGATAGCGCTCTGAGTTACCCCGAACTGCTGAGCGAGCTCGCTCTGTGACCGGCCCTGTTTCGCCCCAGCAACAACAGCTTCTTGCATTCTTTTACTTGTATTTCGATGTCCAACAGTTCGAACCATGACTTGAAACAAAATTTTTATGAATGAAGTTCGGTAAACAAAAAAAAAATCAACTAAAAAAAATCATGGAGAAAAACTGAAAAATGGAAGATATACCAATTTCGGTGTATTTCCTGGAGATAAATAATAAATCACTCAAAACGACGTCCGGTACGGTACAGACACCCAAAAAAACTTCTGTGAAAATTTGAGCTTTGAATTTTATCTTTGAAAAAAATTATTTTCAATAACCCTATATATTATAACATTTTGGGCGGTACTGTATGTTATCTCAGAAGGTACATATGTATGTTTTCCAGAGTGTTACTCTTTCAGTTTTCAGGTGAGGAAGGGCGGGGTTTTGTTTACCAAATGATGCAATTCCAGGACGAAAGACTGTCTTGTTGTGCTGTTTGTTCGTTGTTTTTTTAACCGTTATGTCTCATAGCTCCAATACATCTTACTTCTGTGTTTTTTTTTTTTACTATACCGTTTTTCTTCCACTCAGATAGCAGAAATGCTGAAAAGTTGGTATTTTTAAACGCATCTCTTTCGCTTGTGTTATAGGATCGACCTCTCAAGAGAACTTTTAACTCTAAAAAAAATGCTCAGACATTAATCTTACAAAACAAATTAACCGATTTTTCAGTACTGGAGCCTCTTCAGAGATGCTTAAACTTGACCATAGAATATACGAGAGAGCGACAAATTTTCGGAAACTCTGTGCTCTCGAACCAGGTTTATTAGTTTGATAATGAATAATTCCCTAACAATTTGAATATTATCAAATATTATTTTTCATTAAAAAAAAACAAGAATTAGTAAATATTACTAAACAAGTATAAACATAATCAAACAAATAAAAAATTTTGGAAACAAAAAATTCTCAAATATTATTAAACAAATATAAATAAACAACAAAAGTAACTTTTCTCTTTTTCTTTTTTCTCATCACTTCGTCTTCCCCTTTTCCTTCTGTTTCTCTTCCTCAATATCTCTTTATCTCTCTTATTTTATCTCTTTCTTTTTCATTCTGTTTTTCTTTCTTCGACTTGCTTACTCTCTCTACTGTTTCTTTTTTTCTTCTCTTTATCACCTAGCCTCTTTTTCATTTGCACTGTCTCTCTTTATGTCTCTGCTTTTTTTTGTCCCTCGTACTCTCTCTCTTTCTCTCTCTCTGCTTTTTTCTGTCCCTCGTTCTCTCTCTCTCACTCTCTCTCACTCTCTCTCCCCCTCTCTCTATCTCTCTTTTTCTCTCTCTCTCTCTCTCTCTCTCTCTCTCTCTCTCTCTCTCTCTCTCTCTCTCTCTCTCTCTCTCTATCTCGCACGTGCCTCAACAAAGCTGCTTTAAAAAGTGTGTTTGCCTGATCTATTTCTGTGTGTTGTCGCCTGACAGGAACTGGATCGTAAGCTGAGAAAGTTATTTGAGTTATGCTGAATTTTTAAAGTAAACATGTCGGGGTGAATAACAAACAAATAACTAGAGATAAAGTACGAGTTATACATCGTTCGAAGAGAATATTCACTTCAAATACAAATTTTGAAGCATGAAGTAACCCTGCACATCAATTGCAGGCGATTCAGTTCCGTCTTGCGGAGTTACAGACAGAGCTGGAAGCTGTGCGTTCTCTGTTGTACAGAGCAGTGGCTGAGCGAGTGCAAGGTGCATTTCACGAATATGAGGCTGTCAAGATTCTCTTGTCTCATTCGCACACACTTTATCTCTCTCTTTCTCTCTCTCTCTTTCTCTCTCTCTTTCTCGCTCTCTATTCTTTTCTCTGTCTCTATCCCTCTGTGCTCTCGAACTCTTCCGCTTTCTTTCTTCTAGATTTCCATTTTTTGTCATTCATCCTTTTCAGAATATTATAAGTTTTCTCTTTCTCTGTCTCTTGCTGTTCTTGAGTTCTCTCTCAATTACTTTTTTCTTCTTTTACTCAGTCTATATTTCTTGCTCTTTCTCGTTCTCTTTCTGTTTTTACTTCGTTGATCTCTCTTCTTCTCTATAACTATACATATGAATTTTGTCTCTCTATCCCTCTGTATTTTTTCCTCACAATAACCTTTAAAGACCTAGAATTTCTTTAAAAAATCAGATGAAAAGTTGAAAATATGTTAAATTGATTTGAAAAATAAACAATTGAAGTTTGATGTTGATCAGGCAATGATGTTACCATTTTGGCATCCATGGCTAAACTCAAAGCAGCCAGACTCGCGAGGACATTGACGGACAATTGCCTCCAGGTTACTCTTTTCCATTCTAGAGAGTGCATATCATTCTAAGTTTCTTTATTATTTTTAATAATAGAAATAATATTATTTTTTGGTTTTTATTGTTATAACTCATTAATTTTGTTCTTATTTTAATAACTAATGTTTTTATTATATGCGTTACTGTTTTTACTAGCACAAAAAATTAAATAAACTTTTTTTTTGAAGTGTTCTTTTCGAAACTAGTTCTCGAAAGTTTTCACGCCTGAACTTATTTTCTAATTAAAGTCGATGCAAGTCTGGAACTCTTTTTTCAGTACTTCGGCGGGCAGGGCTTCATGTGGGAGAATCCTGTGTCACGGATGTATCGCGACCTGCGAGTGCACTCTATTGGTGCGGGCGCAGACGAAGTCATGATATCCATTATCACGAGAGGAATGGAACTCAATAAATGAGAACTCCGAACAACAAAGGGGTCCGCAAAGACGATACCTACGCGAAAAGAGCTCTTGTAGATTTGTTTACTGTAAATAATGGTTTCTGTACGTAACTCCTATTTTGAACATAATGGTATTTTTTCATGATATATGTATATACTGGGTGTTTATGGTTACTGTATATGGTAAGTGTGTATTTGGGTTCTGTAGGCTATATTGGGGATACGATCATAGTATATGTGTCAAGTTGAACGCGTAGGGTAAGTAATTAGTAAACAATGAAAAATTTGGTGTGTCACACGTTCTTGAATGAGCTATTGGATGATGATGAAAAAAAGAAAAAAAACTATCAAAATGTTTCGTTGCACTAAAGGACCGTCATTGAAAAATTTTTGTTCACTAAATCTGTGAACCACAATACCACTTTCACCTCTCCAACATATTTTCGCGACGATTTCTCGGTCCAAGTTCATCATCATGGTAGTGTGCGGGACTACTGTGACTACTCACACTATCGGGTCGTGTGACTGCCTCAAATTCGTCTTCCTTCCCCCCCCCCTCCCCCGCCTCGGACAAATTCATTGATACCAGAAAGTTTAAGTAACTTTAGTAGAGCTTGCTTTTCCCGCAACATTGTACTGACAAAAGCCAAGACAGTTGAAGGATTGTGGTACTAAGTAACGGATTCTGCTACTGTATCATGCATTTCGTTCTTGCTTTGTACGTATACTATGAAGAAAAAAATTAAATTTGTTTTAAGAACTGCTAGATGCACGAAAATCCGAGTAGATGTATTCAATATCCTGGCGTTTGTTAGACTGAGCGGCATCAACTTGTCTGAACTTTGTTCAAGACCGGACTCGTTCTTGCTGTAGAGTTTAAAAAACTGCGTGCGTTCAACTTGCTATTAGTATTCTATGTTTCGCAACGATTGTGAAATTTGACGGTAAACAACTACAAAAACATCATGAGAGTGAAGAAAAAACAAAGCACCTCTGATATGGCACTACATATCGCACGGGTTAGATAAATACGTGTCCTTGGTAATGTGGTGGAAATACGCTTCACTTCCGACTAAAGTAGATTCATCAGAAACGGTCTAGTTCGATCCGACCCCGTGGCCTTCACCAGGGTTTCAACAAAAAAAAATTCAAATTACATAAGATTTTTACCGATAGTGTAATCATATCTCGCCTTTGGCTTCAAATTTTACACTGTTTTGCTGAGCAATTGTTGAATTAAATGCTTATGATGAGAATGTATCGGGAAACCAAGGAGAAACCAAGGCAGTTAAGACAAGATTATTTACGATTAAGGGTTTTTTGTTTATAAACCCAATTCATACAGTTTTTGATAAATTTTTTCCGATTTTAAATTTTTAATGTTACATATAACACTAACCTTGAAAGTCGCAAAGAATGAAAAAAAACTCGCGAAAAACTCAAGGAAGTTCTTGTTTTGAAATGTGGAAGCGAAGCGTACGAGCTTCGTCTGTTTGTCGAAGTGATCGTTGCTGAAAACCAGCTTTGCTGTTTGCCCTTTCAAAAATAAACGCTCATCAAAGACGTCAAAAGACAAAAATAGACGAAATATTCGATTATTTTCATTGCATTGTTTTACCAGGAATCCCCTCGTGTCAAATGACTTTTATTGATTCTGACGGCTTTAAATTATTTTGAAGACGTGTGAGCCTCTTGAACCTATCTGTTGGAACCACGACAGTATTTTAAATGGTTATACAGTATAGATGACGACACGTCAATTAACTTGCCACGAACCTCTTGTTGAATGACTATGGTCTATTAACGACTACTGAATGAATATGGTCTATTAACAGTCGACTATTTAATGGCTATGGTCTATTAACAGTCGACTATTGAATGACTATGGTCTATTAACAGTCGACTATTGAATGACTATGGTCTATGACTAACAGTCGACTATTGCAGCTCAGGATTTTGGATGAATGAGGCCTACTGTTTTGAATGACAGGAAACAATATTGTGAAATCTAAAGGCTTCTTTAAGCTCTTATTGACTGACTTCGATTACTACACGACTAGTCAGTTCTGATTGCAACCGCTTTCTTGTGATATGCTGATAGTCGATGTAATAGTCAATGGAGATCGTCGAGCGCCAAATCATTGTTTTCACATATAACTAGAGAACCCTTGTTGGCGTTACCTAACCTAGATTTTCGGTAAGACACAACGTTCGATTACAGAATTAGAGCAGGATCTTCAGTTATGAGATACCTCGGATAGCGTGAGAAAAAATTACGAATTAAACACCCTATTGTTTCGAACAGCCTACTCGGCTTCTGTAAGCTCTAGTCAATGAGGAAGCTGTTTTAGGCTAGTAATGTATACTCGACCTAAAAGTTATCATAAAATAAAAATTTACAAAGGTTTTTCTGATTATTTGGTGAAGTAGAGAATTAAGATCACAAACTAGAAGAGTGTTATGAGGAAAAAGAGAGAGAAAATATGAACCTGTAAAGTGTTTCAGTGAACAATACGAACTGAAATGATGGAATACTTATTGAGATCTCCGAAGAGGTTGAGGAACCCTAGTAACGCACTGTGCGTTGACACAACCGAAATACACTTTTGTCAGAGAAATAAAGCGACTTCGATGTCCAAATTATTAACCATCAAAATGTGCCCACCCATTATTTCAGTTCATTTCAATGCTTCATTCGACAAGACACCTGCTTTGTAGTTTGTGATATAACATTGTCATTATAGAACGTAATCTAATTCAATTTCCTTTTTTATAGTTTGTGAAAAAATTGTTAGACTTGTTGAAAAAAAATTTGTTGAAAAAATTTGCGCTATATTTATAGAATGGTTTTTGTTTCGTTGTAAACCTCGGATATTCGATCTGAAAACTGTTTTTAGTTGTTTTTTTCTCGCAAAAACACTCTCTTTCTTTTTTATTATTGTTTTTTTCCCTTTTTTTCTTCTCTTCCTCTCTCTTTCGTTTTCTTCTACTCTTTTCCTTCTTTCTTTTCATCTCTTTCGTCCTCTCTTTCACTTTTTTATTTTTATTTCTTCCTCTCTTTCTCTCTTTCTCTTCTTCTCTCTTTAACTCTTTCATTTCAAATCTATATAATTTTATATTTCTCTCTCATAGATCCTCTGCCTTTTGTCCTCCTACTAGTATTATATGTTTGCTAAAACGAGAAGTTGCCTGAAATGTCAGCAGAACAAAGTGTCTGCTAAGAAACAAGTCTGTGGAGATGAGCTCACTGTAAAAACAAATCCAAAACAGAAGTTGCTAGCAAATATTGGTGCCCTGTTGCTGTCAGAGTGTGAAGTGCTAGTCACAAAAAGAACCACATTGACACGATGTTCCTTTGAATGCTCAGATGGGACGACGAATGTTGTGCCAGGTCATGCACACAAAAGCCACCCTGTTAAAGTGATCTTTATACTTCGCTCTTCGACTGTGGGCGTCTGCAAACGTTTTGCAATGTTTTCTCAAGGTTAATTGTGCATGGCACCGCGCTAAATAAACATTTCACACATTTTCTTTGCATGGAACTATTCAGGACAAGCTTGCAAAGTGAAATGTAACTTGTATGTCGACTTGAAAGATGCACCAGAGCAAGAAGGTTGAGGCACACTTTCTTGGTCCCTATGAAAAAAAGTTGATGGTCTTACTTTTTCTTGCAGCTTCTTCCGACAAATAGAGCTCGCATCGTCTAAACTTCTGAATCTTAAAAGTTCAACAAATCGAGTGCTTTGGTAGCGAAAGCATCGATCGGTAAGCGAACGTCCATGTTCGGCTCTCACTCAGTGACAAATTTTTGCACGATTTATTTTTTTTTGCACATTTTTGCACATTTCGTCGACCGTCCACCATTCCTTTTTTCTGCTGAAATAAGCATTTGCTCCGAGAACCACATCTAGATTATGACGGAAGTCTTATGTCTTGAACATTTTTTAAGAAGTCTTCACGTACTTCAAAAGAAGTTTATAGTTCAAACTCACCATAAGCTCTTCGATTGCTTAATACGATGTTGAATTAAAACATATTCTCCAGAACGGTTTCAATAATATAAATAGCTATTTACTAATTTTTGCTCTTCTTTTCCCCCCGGAACGGCTGCCATGTAACGTCAATGAACAAACTTTTTCGTAATGTTCTCCTTCTCCGTTCTTCTCGAATGGCCGCTTTGTTGCGACGCCCAACAGTCTTAATTTTTTTAAAAACCATCTTATATTGTCCCCTGAAGCTTCTTCGACCCTCACATCTCATAAGAATTCATCTTCTCAAAAACCCTTTATGCTCTATCATAAAAAGTAGGGATTTACGCAATATATGTACAAGAATAAGTTTTTACATTGCTGGTTTTCAAAAAACGTGGGAAGTAAAACAGTTCTTTCAGTGTTAGTGTTAGACTACATTAAAAATTTCATCTTTTGAAGTTTTTTTTAAAAATAATTTTTGTTGCGCAACAGATTCGTTCACAAACAATGATAAATTATTAACGCGCAAATTTTTTTTTATGAAATCAAACATCAGAAGTTCAGCATAGACTTAGCATAGACTTTGAAACGATTAGCACTTAGCATAGACAGCATAGGCTTAGCATAGCCTTGGAAACGATTAACAGTTAGCTTAGACAGCATAGACTTAGCATAGACTTCGAAGCGATTAGCACTTAGCACAGACAGCATAGACTTAGCATAGCCTTGGAAACGATTAGCACTTAGTATTGACATCATAGACTTTGAAACGAATAGGACTTAAAGTTGGTGCTGAGTTAAACGCATTGGAGGAGTATCTTCAACAGCGCATTCAAAAAGGCACGACACAGCAAATAAGTGGATTAGGACTTAGCTTAGACAGTTATATTCAATATCGAGAACTTCCATGTAAAAAATACAACCGACATACCAATCAACGCTCTGAGTTGTCGCTCTACTTTCTTTAAGAGCCGAAGAGTCTCTAACAGAATCGACGAAATCATAAGCACTCGGAGCCCCAATTAAACGTGTTTTATTGCATCAATGAAGGCAGATCAAATCACTGAAATGAGAACTTCTCTTTCCCAATACCCTCAGTACACGCATTCAACGCAAACATAACAGAAGGCAGCACTTCAGGAGTATATATTTTCTCATTCTTAACCTTTCACTTCCCTCCTTTTCTTTAAATATACGTCTCTCACTCTATTCCTTTCTTTTCTCTTTTTCCCTTTATTTTTTCTTTCTCGATTTCTCGCTCTCTCTCTCTTTTCTCTCTCTCTCTCTCTCTCTCTCTCTCTCTCTCTCTCTCTCTCTCTCTCTCTCTCTCTCTCTCTCTCTCTCTCTCTATTCATTCTACTCAATCTCGCACTTTTGACTAGTTTACTTGTTAACTACCTCCCCCCAATACTGCCCTAGGTATAAGAAGAAGAGTGAACGTGTAACAAGGGCCTTTTCAACCTTCTTTTCTATATTAAACCCTGATTTTATATAAAGAAGGATCTTTTTGCCAAAACGACCTTGAAAATAAGTGAAATCATAAATATTAGGGTTCATCGATCAAGCTTTAGCAAATGAACCGCTTTTTTACACGTAAAGTTTTTGTATTCACTTAGTTTAAGTGAATACTCCTTTCATGCGACATGTAGATTAACTTTCAACTTCATCAGAAGAGAAAAAGGGATCAAATGTTAAACATTCATCAATATTTTTTGCTTGTTCTCAGCTCGTTTGTATGCACATCGTTTTCTTTCTCATAAAATTTTCATTAAACGTGTTTTTTATGTGCTAATTTGTGATTGAATCTATGTAGTATATGTACCTCCACAACACTAGAGAGCGGCTTCAGTGGAGCGGTATTACGGTATTACGGTGTTATTAACTGGACGGTATAATTTGTATATTGCTATCAATGAAACTTTCATCAATAAAAAATATTGTACTTGCATAAATTGCTCCATACTTGCATTGATTGAATTTCAGAAACGTCTAAACAATCCTCAAAGGCTCTGGAAATTAAAAGTACACAACTGTGAGCCTACTTTTATCACTTCACTATCATTTTTTTCAGCTTTTTCATCACTTTGCTCTCATTGTCATAGGCATTGTCATTGCTCTCATTGTCATTGCTCTCATTGTCATTGCTCTCATTGTCATAGGCAGAAAGCGCCTTATTTATTATGATTTCTCGCACCAACACTATTCATGATAAAGTGTGTGAGAGAACCCAAAAAACGTAGGAATACGGGGAAATGGAACATAATTTGGGTTGTATGAACCAAGTGTCCAAATGCTAAGAGAGACCGAGTTCGAACATGCTGAGGAGTGTAAAAATGAAATTGGTAGCAGAAAAAAACCGATCTTTTTCCGGGGTGCATGGAAACCGAACCCATGACCTAAGAACAGCCAGGCTGAAACCGAACTCATGACCTAAGAACAGCCAGGCTGAAACCGAACCCATGACCTAAGAACAGCCAGGCGGCTGGTTTCTAAGAGAAGTTGGTCTAAGAGAATTATTGGATGACAAATGGCCTGAAAACTCTTCAATGCTCCTTTAAATGTTTGGGATTATAATTTTCAATGTCCTTTGTGATGCATGAGTCTCTTTCTCACACACCCTTTCATCAAAATCTCTTTCTTTCTCTTTCTCTCTTTCTGTTCTACTTTCTCTCTTTTCTCTTTCGTGTACTCTCTTTCGTCTCTCTCTTCTTCTCTATCTCTCTTTCTATCTCTTTATCTCTCTATCATCATTCTCTCGATCTCTAACAGCTACTTCATCTGGTAATCATGTAATCCCCTTGTTCACTCGATTCTATTTATGTTGAATGTCATGCTTGAAGCGACCGAAGTATTTCTGATAACTTCTCTTTGAACTCATAACCCGGAGTTAGCGATGAAATACATACATCTTACATCTATAATACCGTCTCTAGCCTATAGAGAGGGGAATACGAATAGTAGTAACACGTGTCCAAAAAAGGAACTGGGTTTTTTATTATCTGAAAGATTAACCAATCAGATAAAAAATGAGTTGGACAGAAGAGGAGAGATAGATAAACACGAAGCTGCTTTAGTAAAAATAGAAGGAATCAAGAAAACGAGGGTCGGACTGAAATATTAACCAATCAGATATATTATAAATTTTTTGATCATTGTAAATTTAATCTTTATAAAAATTTACAAAGATCAGAAATTGATCTTCTTCTCTACCATCATCTTTCTGTCTTTATCATGGATTGTGGAGTTAAACTCCTTTCATGACGCAATTGCTTCATGAGCATGCGTGACTAGAAATAACGGTCATTGTGCCTTGGACATAGAAAGATATCACATGGGACAATGTGTGCTCGGTCATCTCCAGGTGATACCTTGATCCTTTTTATCTATTCCGATAGTCCTGAGAGCAATAAGCTCAAAAATTCGACGAGTTCACTCAAACACTAAAAAAATTTTAGTTTTCAAAGTTAACAGTGGCAAGTTAAGATTACCATGTACGAAACAAGGCGAAAACGAGAAGTTAAAAGAGGAAAAAGACAGAATGCCTCAGGCGGTATAACAATTAAAGGATTTCCTGGAAGTGATGACATTGTTGAAAAGGTGTTAGTCAGAAGTCGTTTGGAGAGGGAGAGAGACAGAGAAAACAGCGAGAGGCAGTTTGAAATAAAAGAGGAAGAGTGGGGAAAAGGAGGAGAGCGGGAGCGGAGAGATATAGGAAGAGGTAAAGAGATGGAGAGATGGAAACATGGAAAGTTTAAGAGCTGGACAGAATGAGAGATTGAGAGGGTTAAAAGGGGTAAGGTAGAGAGAGGGAGAGAGATAGAGAGAGATACAAAGAGAAATAGAAAAAGTATAGAGAAAGAGGAGAGAGGGACAGAGGGAAAGGAAGAGGAAAGGAAGAAAGAGGAAGAGGAAAGATTGCGCACTTATAAGCACATGTTCCCAAGTTAGTAATGCGACGCCTTACACCTTGCCCAGCACCGGCGGCATAGAACTCTCCGCAACCTTCTTAGTTATCTTCGCTCTCGCGATCTTCATCCTGACTTTTTCCCCTCTCTCACGCTCTCTCTTTTTCTCTCTTTTTAATTATCTCTCTTTCTCACTCTATTTCACCTCTATCTTTTTCTTTCTCTTTTTCCTCTTCTCTCTCTCTTTCATTCTCTCTCACGCTCTCTCACTCTCTTCATCATTTATCTCTTTCTTTCTCAATCACTTCACCTCGACCTTTATCTCTCTCCCTCTTTCTCTTACATCTTTTATACTCTACTCTTAATCGTTTCACCTTCCCTCTCTTTCATTCTCCCTCACATCCCTTCTCCTCTTACTCTGATTCTCTGTCTTTTTTCTCTATTTCTCTATCTATCTGACTCTCCTTCTCCTCCCTTTTCTCACGTTTCCCCATTAGTGTAGTGATTGTTGTTCCTTTCTCTTTTTTAGTTTTCTTTACACTTTCCATTTTGTTTTGTAAGAGCAGTGAAACGCGAGGGAGAGAGAGGGAGATCGAGCGATAAAGATACATAAAGAAAGAGAGACAGATCAAGAGAAAGAGAGCGAGATAGATAGAGAGAGAGCAGAAAAATTTGAGAGAAAATTCAAGGTTGAGAGGCAAAAAGAAACAGATTAACTAGAAGAATTTATAGAGTTTAACTTCATTATCGAGTAAGTCAGTTTGCATTGGAGTCATTGGAGAGTAACTTCATTATCGAGTAAGTCAGTTTGCATTGGAGTCATTGGAGAGTAACTTCATTATCGAGTAAGTCAGTTTGCATTGGAGTCATTCATTATCGAGTAAGTCAGTTTGCATTGGAGTCATTCATTATCGAGTAAGTCAGTTTGCATTGGAGTCATTGGAGAGTAACTTCATTATCGAGTAAGTCAGTTTGCATTGGAGTCATTCATTATCGAGTAAGTCAGTTTGCATTGGAGTCATTCATTATCGAGTAAGTCAGTTTGCATTGGAGTCATTCATTATCGAGTAAGTCAGTTTGCATTGGAGTCATTTTTTCTTGGTCGGTTCACTGATTTCAACCACTAAAATCGGATTAATTCGTGTTAACTCAGCTGCGATTAAACAACACCCATGAAATGCATTTTTGTTCAGACTCTTTTGTTTTCTCTTGTGATTGGTAGACCCTCCAGATTGGTAGGCCCTCCTCCCTAGAACTTTAAAAACTTCAAAGTAAATATTTATCTTGATGCGTTTAGAGAGAGTTCTACATACGAAAAAGAAAAAAGTTTTCACATACACAAATTTAAATATTTGCTGACACCTGTTTATAAACCTTTTTGGTAGGCGTTGCCCGAATTGTAATGTTTCGGCTCACAGTTCTATTGATTCGCCGATTGTTTAAGCATTCACAACTAAGCCTCTATATATGTATAGAGCGGAAATCTTCAGATACTTCCAGTTTTTTTCCCTTTGAACACTTTAAGATGTTTCAATGGTATGGCATCATGTCCTTGTGAGGCGAATTGTATCGTACCGAATAAGAATGGGTTTAATTCAGCTTCATTTCAGACGAACTGGTCTGGATTTGCCATTCAGATCATCACACATTTGTCCGTTGTCTTCTTTCCGCCTCAAACGTTCAAATCCGTTTCCTCCATTTCATTTCATTTCTTCATTCTACGCACTTATATTCGCTGAAGCAAACCCAAGCACAAATTAATATTTCATGGACTTTCTTTGTAGTGGCGGTGCACGGGTTGGGTGTAAATCGCTAGTTCAGAATCGATATGTTCAAAGATTAATTTACTGAGTTAAGTTATTAACAACTAGGTTAGGTAGTTATTAACAACTAGGTTAGGTAGTTATTAACAACTAGGTTAGGTAGTTATTAACAACTAGGTTAGGTAGTACTATTCACTTAGGAAGATGACATTTTTTTCTTGGAAACAGTACTAAATATTTTGTATACTGACAACTTCTATAGTCTTCGAGTTTCTTTTCGCTTTCTCGTTCTTCCGGTAAGATTAGTAAGTACATTCTACTCAGGTATGATACAGAAATAGGATTTAGACGAGTGAAAGAGTGGGAATAGGTGGATGGCTAGGCCAAGAAATCATCTACACTTTAACCCTTAATTCTAGTAATATTCACCCGTTAGCGCGATGAGGAAGCTCAGATTGCATCTAGCAGCTCAATTCTATGACAGTATTATCACATACTTACTTTTTCAATAAAAAGAATTGACAATTTTTTATATAAAAAAGTTATAAGTTACCTTGTTCTTTGGTTTCTACAAGCTCTTCTAGCATTTTTAGAAATGAACTTATCAAGCTTGATTGTGAGACCATTGTCACCAACTCTAGAATACATTTTTAATTCAAGTGCTTTGTTTCTTCAAATGTTTTGTTTTTGTTTCTCCTCTTTTTTACCATTATATTTGTGTTCTCGGTTAGCTCTCGAATGATAAAGAGTGAGTTGAATTTTTGGAATTTCAAGTTATTATTGCGGATGAATAGTTCCTAATTGCTGATGAATAGTTCATAACTGAAGATACAAGCTTTGCTTTCTTTGCTTTTTTTGTGTGCTTTCCTATTTTCCTAAAATGAAATGTTCCTCATTGTTCTTGTCATATTTAGATCTCACTTTCCATAACCTTCACTGAATTCACTTTTTTTTTTGTGACAGTGTCATCTGTTTCGTCACTTAACATTATGTTTTGTTTCAAGCGGAATAAAGAATTGAAAATATATTCAAATTTAAATTTCGCGCCAACTTTCACTCTTGAATTGCGATAACCAAGAAAGGGGTATTGGACAGAGAGAAAAAATGATTTTGAGACTGATAACTGAAATTTTTTGCAAAAGCTGTTTCATTTTTTTTTTAATTAGAAGCTGTTTCACTTTAACAAGTCAATAAGCGTGATGAGCTCGAATAGAATTTCTATAAAACTTGATTTAGCGGCAGAAACCTACCGGCCTTGCTTAATCCCTGAATTTACTGGTTAGTTGCAAAAGGGTTCAAAATGAAAACTTGAAAGAAGAAAGTGGATCAACTGCTGGAATGTTGATTAGGTAGACGAAATTGAATGTGTTCACTCCTTCGCTGTTCGCTTATGTCCTCAATAGGATTTACCATTTACTTTCTTGCTACCCCTTTTCCTTGATTCCACTTTCACTTTGGTTTACCAATGTATGTATGTAGGGTTTGGGCCTGGCTACCTGATCAACAGTTTCCTAACCCTTTATTATAACCTTGCATTTAACTATCTTTTTTCCTCTCTTAAACTTCCTTTTCCATTCTTCTCTCTCTATCCACTTCTTCTTATATATATTTCTCTCTTTCTGTCTCTCTCGCTCTCTCTCTCTCTCTCTCTCTCTCTCTCTCTCTCTCTCTCTCTCTCTCTCTCTCTCTCTCTCTCTCTCTCTCTCTCTCTCTCTCTCTCTCTCTCTCAATCTTGCTTTGCTTCAACCCATTTCTATCCAATAAGCATACCTATTGCATTTATAATCTCTAACTGCCTCAGTTGTCAGTGTGGTTTACATATGTCCCCGTTATCCAATCTCTTCCATAACTGGTTCAAAAAGAATCTTGTAGATGTACCATTTTTTCTATATATTAGGCCTGTACGAAAACTAGTTTTGTTTGGATTAAAACCAAAGGTTATGCTGTATAAAAAGACAAACTAAATAATGGTTATTGCGTTAGCGTGTCACATACCGTATGACCTTTCATACCTCTGATTCAATTCCATTTTTGACTTATTCAGTGCGATCCAGGCTTTAGCCCATGACTTTAAGCCGAATTCACTAATATTACTATCAAAACTGGAAAAATGTATACAGATTTTGAGTGAAGTTTTTTGCAGAGTCGATATCAGAGGCCGTATGCACGTACACGCGGCAAACGTTTTACTTGAAAACTGTTTTCAGGGAAAACATTTCCCGAGGGAAATGTGTTTTCGAGGAAAATGGTAAATGGTATGCACGAACAGTGGAAAATATTTACCGAGAAAACTTCGGGCGGGAATTTGAAAATGTTTTTGTGACTTCGAGATTTTATTTATATTTATTTTTAATTTTCTTTTGTATTGCTTACTCTGTGAGAATTTCCGTAAGAGGAGAAGACCCGATCACGCTTTATTTTCAAGCAATGTCATACCCTTGAAAATGGAAGCTGAATTATGTGAATAGTTCAACGCATTTTCTCTTGTTTTGTGCTGCTTTTAGGTTGATTTATGACTAATTTTCTTTACTTTATGTTTGTCATCATCACTTCGTTGTTTATTACTGAGCGTGTACATTGAACGAATAATTTGTCTCTATACCAGTCAATTTGAATTAATTATAATGGTCTATTTTTTGTTTGAAAAAAAAGATTTTTGGCACTTTTTCACTTTAGTGCCCCCCCTACCAGAGATTCAATTGGGTCATTTTCTTGATACGGCCTCGTTAGCTAAGCCGAACGGCCTCGTTAGTGTAAACTTTTTCTTAAGCTTAAGCGTTTTTCATGTAAAAATATTTTCTTTAATGTAAAAATCATATTTTTAATGTAAATTTTTTTTTTTGTAAATGTAAATAAGTCAGAAGTATGACCCAACATTGTTTTTCCACCGAAGAAACATTTCTCCATAAGAAAACTTTTTTCTTTCCTAAATTAGTTCTCACCTAATCATTTTCTGTACTTAGACGTTGTTCCGAGTCGTGCTCGTCGCCGGAAAATTTTTAAAAAAAGAAGATAATATCACTCCAATTTACCAATTTCAGAAAACAACGTCTAAGTACAGAAACTGATTAGGTGAGAACTAATTTAGGGAAGAAAAAATTTTTCTTATGAAGAAATGTTTCTTCGGTGGAAAAACAATGTTTGGATCTTATTCCCTGATGTCTAGCCCCTGCGTCTTGTCTAGCATACATTAGAATACTAGACGAACGATTGGCTCTAAACGCTACGGTTTCAAAAACTTTCTTCATAGGTGATCATTTTGAGCATCAGGGACTGCGGTTCTCGAAAAAAAAAGTTACATTTGAAAAAAACTATTTTCACAATAAAAACGCACAGGCTTGTAAAAGATTTCGCTAACGCGACCGTACGGCTTAGGCTAACGAGACAGTATCAAAAAAATTAATTTTAAAAAAGCATAGTGCCAATGTATGCAAGACAAGACGCAGGGTATGCCCATAAGGAAAACGAGCTCAACGTTTATATAGTGAAAGATCAGTCATGTCTAGATTGAAACACGAACCTAGAAAAAATCGCGAGCATGAAAGTAAAAAACAGATGGTCAATGAACGAAAACAAAGTTTGCGACAGATAGGCAGTGTACAAATACAAAGAAAACTTATCCTCAACATTTATAACCATTGAAAGGCTTAAAAATCTAAAAAAGCGATAAATAGACCATTATGATGAATGCAAATTAACTGGTATAGAGACAAAATATTCGTTCACTGTACAAGCCCAGCAATATACGAAGTAATGATAAAAAACATGAAGTAGAAAAAAATTAGCCATAAAATAAACATAAAAGTAGCAATAAACAAGAGAACATGCAAAAAACTAATTCAACTATCTTCCATTTTCAAGGAAAATAGCGTTTTCCACCTACTTGAGGAAGGTAAACTGTTTTGTCGAAGTAAACAGTTTTCCTCGAAAACGAAATGGTACGTGCATACGGATTTTAGACATTTTCTAGGAAAACGCTATTTACTTCAACATTTCCCACCAAAAATGGTACGTGCTTACGGTCACAGGTCGATTATTGTCTTTAAAAATGCATAAGAACTTCGATAGATCAAATATATTTATATAATGTGTTTTAGAATCACAGTTGAGAGTGGAGTGGTGAAGATTTTTTTAACTTTTCACCTCACGCAAGAACATCTGCAAAAAGTTTAGGCTCCATTGTTAATGCCTGAAATCATTAACGTAGTTCGGTACACTTTATCATATTTTCTTATTGTTCGTGCTTGTGGTCGAACTTGTATAGAGACAATGAGAGAGAGATAGAGACAGAGAGAGACACATAGAGACAGAGAGATAGTAACAGAAAGAGAGATGGAGAAAGAGAGAGATAGATACAGAGAGAAAGATAGAGACAGTTCGAGAGAGAGAGAGAGAACAAGGATATAGTGTGAACGAAGACGTGAAAAGGTTAAAAAAGTAGAAGAAGAGACGAACAGAGAGAAAAAGAAAGCTATTTCTATAACTCTTCTTTTTCGTTTCTTTAACAACTTTTTACCGTTTTATTTATTTTGCACGTTCTCTTCCTATCTTTTCATCTTTAGCTATACTCATCTCTGTTCTTTATTCTGTTATTACTCTTATTCTTTAGCTATCAAGTTTACTTTCAAATAAGCTCAATCAACATTCTCAACTCTTTAACACTTCATTTATTTATTTATTTATTGAAATACATTTTGCAATGTAACAAATGTGAAAACTTAATTGTACAAATCGAGCAATTGAAATAAAAACTATTGGTTTAGTGTGAGAAATAAGTAAGAGGCATATTTGAGACGAATTAATACTTTTTTCAAATAGAATAGTCCACAGCTAGTTTTTAAAAAATTGAAAAGTCTACAGCTGTGGTTAAAAAAAGTCCACAATACGTTAAAACGTCCAAAATACATAAAAACTGGTGATGTTGTAATTGCATATTTCATCAACATCATCTACACATGTATGTTTTGAGAATCCAGTAGACGATACATTTCGATCTTATTCTTTCCTTGTAGATGCGTTGTTAGGAAGAGAACGACTTCAAACGCTTCGCTTCATAAAAGCATCGTACAGCGAGTTCATGGACGGATCGGCATGATCTACTTCGGTTCAAGAACTCAATGAAGAATTTGTACTGGGTTAACTGGATTCTCAATCCATTGCGTTCAACACAGCGAAAATTCTTTATATACTTCTTAAACTGAAGTGGATAATGCCGATTCGACCGTGAATTCGCTGACGATGATTTTATAAAGCGTAACTTTCGAAATCGTTCTCTCCCTAACCACGCATATACAAGGCAATACACAGATCAAAGTGTATGTACGTATATGACAACAAACTCATTCAAAACGTTCAATTCCATGATCAATCGCTTCAGGGTATTTTATATACATATGGTAACTAAATTTGAACCGATGGTGTAATAGTTAAAACTTTTTTTGAAGTTCGAGCCTTCAAAAATGCTGCTTAGCTGGAAGATAGATGGAAGAAAAGGCATGGTAGCTTCGAAAACATTAGTAAGAATCCATGTGGCACAGTCCCAGTAATATTGTCGTAGAGAGTTTTCGAGTTCAAAAAGCTTCAAAAAAGAATTTATTTAATTTAAATGATATTTCCACGTTCTAAAGTAGAAAAAAAAGAAGGGTAAAGCTATTTGTGTCGTTTTGAACAACAACCCGTTTAAATTGAGAAAGTTTTTTTCAGAAAAATTTCTAACTACAGGGTGCGGCAAAAGTCCAGGTGTGTAGTATTTTTCCGATAAAAACTTAACGGATTGAGCGAATCAAACAAAATTTTCATCAAAGTTTGTTCAAATAGTTTGGAATATAGCTGCGTTTTCAAATTTCAAACAGCCCTCCTTTCTCCTTGACACAGGCGCGGAGTCGCTTGTGGAAGGCACCCACCGTGGTGGACAGGTAAGCGACGTCAAGATCATCCCACGCCTTCTGTAGGGCACGCTTCAAACTTTTCAAATTCTTGTGTGGGGAAGCACAGGCCTTGCTCTCAAGGACCGACCACACAGAGAAGTCCAGAGGATTCAAATCAGGTGAGTACGGAGGCCATTCGGCGGATGTGATCATGGAGGGAAATTGCTTTTGCACCATTCTTGCACCACTTTAGCCTTGTGGGCGGGCGCAGAGTCCTTCTGGAACGTCCATTTGCGTCTCGCGAAGTGAGCCTGGCTCCAGGGAAGTACTTCCTTCATGAGAATGTCGTTCAGGTAGTTATTGGCATTCAATTTGACTCCGTGCTCGACGAAAACGAGTGGAGTCTTGCCAGTCGCGCAAATCCCGGCCCAGACCATGACAGAAGCGAGATGACCCTTTCTCGAAATGTAGCGACCACTCTTATTGGCCTCGTTGACCGATTTCGATCAAATTCTATCGTTCTGGTGGTTGAAGGACTGCTCAATATTGAACAACTTCTCATCAGTGAAGAGAATATCCAAACAGTCCACCGGCTTGAACCGCTTTGACAGTTCACGACATCTCCGAAGACGGGTCGCCTTCATCTGGTCCTTCAATGCGTGATTCTTCTGCAGCTTGATGGGGCGAAGTCCCATGCGGGATTTGACGATCGTCTGAACAGAACTAGCCGACATAACGCAGCTCCTTCGCGAGTTTTCTGAGACTCCGTTCGGGGTTTTCGGATGCTTCTCATGTTGAAGGAAGTGGTCGCGGTCACTGGTCTGCCACTCCTGGGACGGTCATTTGTTGTACCAGTCTCAAGAAAGCGGCGTATTGTGTTTTCAATGGTCCTACGGGAGAATCCAGTGGTTCTGGCGATGTGCTTTTGAATGTGCCCGGACTGGCTCAAGCGCAGAATGTAGCCTCGGTCCATATCAGAGAGCATTACCGGAAAACAAAAAGAGTTATCATTCTGATTTTTTCAGGGTATGTTAGCAACATTATGAATAAGATACAAGCGAAAAATCACACGACTGCTACACCAAACAAAAAAGATGCAAAGTGACAAAGTCGGACACCTGGACTTTTGCCGCACCCTGTATATCAAAAATACCGTAGTCCGAAAAATAACTGATTTCTCTATCTAATTTTTTGTCTCTTTACATTCTTTTTGTCTCATCACGTCTTTGCTTTTCACTATAGCTCTCTTTTTTAAAGAAAAACTTTCTTTCTTTATCTCTCTCTCTCTCTCTCTCTCTCTCTTTCTGACTGTCTGAATCTCTTTTTCCCTGTCTCTTTCAGCATCTTCCGCTCACACTGAGCATGAATTTCTCATTTTTCTTTCATCCCTAAAAAGCTATTTCGTATGCAATAAAATACGTAAATCTATTTGCGATTTTCAAAAATCTAGAAGTCTCAGAAAATTTTGTTTTTCAATATATGTTATAATATTCCAATACATATATTAATCTTTTCCGTGTATATATTTAATCAGGCGAAGGATTAGAAAAAGTATATTTTTTATATATTTATATATATATTATATTTTATTTTATATTTTTGGAGGTATTCCTCATAGAGAGAATGTTAGACAGAGACAGGGAGGTATTCCTCATAGTGAGAATGTTAGACAGAGATAAAGATAAAGAGAGATAAAGATAAAGAGAGAAATCTAAATAGGTATTATTGAGTAAGTATTGATTGAGTAGATCAAATCAGAGGTTATGCGTTATGTTAGAAAAGAAAGAACAAAACGAGCGAAAAAAGTTTTTTTTTTTAAAAAAAAAAAGAGAGAGAGATCTAGATAGATGTGGAAAAAGAACTATGTAGAGCAAAAAAAAGATGTTTGAGAGGTCATGAAACACAGGGAGGTATTCCTCATAGAGAGAATGTTAGACAGAGACAGGGAGGTATTCCTCATAGAGAGAATGTTAGACAGAGATAAAGATAAAGAGAGATAAAGATAAAGAGAGAAATCTAGATAGGTATTATGAAATATAGAGAGTTGTACAAAGAGAGACAGAAAAGAGAAAGAGTGAGAGACAGATTGAGAGAGATAGGAAGAGTTAGAGAGAGAGGGTTGAAAGAGATAGGGAGAAGGAGAAAGATAAAGATAATGCTAAAATCAAAAAGTGTCAAGGTCATGTTGATAATTTCCGATGACACGTATCGTCGTATCTCTGTCTTTTCCTGCTTCTCCCAAATCGTTGCTTAACGTTTCAATCATTCCGAATAGACGTACTGGATGAAAAGCTTTTTACCGTTCAATCTACCACAATTTTCTTTTTCTTCTATTTTAGGTCTCCTTTTCTTTTTTGTTTTCTCTCTGTCTCACTTTAGCCATATTTGCCTCTAATTTTCTCTTTCTCTCTCTCTCTCTCTTTCTCTATCTCTGTCTCTTTCTCTCTCAATCTCTGTCTCTTTCTCTCTCAATCTCTGTCTCTTTCTCTCTCTATCTCTGTCTCTTTCTCTCTCAATCTCTGTCTCTTTCTCTCTCTGTCACTTTATCTGTCCTGTTTTCGTTTCTCCCTCTGTTTTCTCCTTTTTCATATGTACACCTCTGGTTCTATCACTCTGATCATGCACTTTTCTCAATATACTTAGTATTCAATCGGCCCTGTTTTTCCAAATTATGTATTACCTCTTTCCAATGCCTCTCAAATTCTAAACAGACTTTCTAGCTCATATCATTTCTATTCCAACTCCATTTCTGTCTTTTCTCAACTCTTCTTCGCCTTTTTTCATCTCTACTTTTCATACATAAGCAGTCATTTTTCATGATTTTTGACATCGATTTTTTTCATATGGAAGAGGAAGAGTAGCACTTCGATCGCTACTGCTTGCCTCGCTCAACCTCCGCTCAACGCTCAGATCCCTTATTCGAGGTTTTACCGATGTGGCTTGTTGATCTTGATAAAGCGTTTAAATTGAAAATTGAAATTGAATGATTCGCGCAAAGTTAATTACGGCTTTTTGTTGCTTAGAAAAATTGGCTTTTGGTACTCAAAGAGTGAATTTAGCTTGTTCAAAAAAAATAAATGGAGCTTACCGGTTACCCCTTTGAACTGATTTTCCACGTTCTAAACAGAATATCACTGAAGACAAGCGGTTTATATTTCCTGCTTTCCCATCCAGCTCAAATCCTCAGACTTATGTGTTTTTTGACCAGCCTCTTATGCCTTCTCGCCTATAGGAAAACATTCACACCATTGATCATTGAGAAAAGCTTTCTCTCTGTCTTTCGGGATTTACAATATCTCTTTAGCTTCATATCTAGCTTACTCTTGATAAATCTCCTCATTTTTCATACTCTTTCGTTTCTCCATTTGTTTTTTCCCTGTCTTTTTTCACTTGATTGTCGTTCTATTTCCTTGTACTCTCGATCTCTCATGTTCTGTGTGTTCTTTATGACTACATATATCGTATTTCTATCTTGGTTCAAATCGACAAGCTCTAAGTTCCCTACTCGAAAGAGAACGTCTAGTTAAGACAGTTCTCTTCAAGCACTTCTCGCTCTCTGTTTCTTGTCTTTTCCTTTTTTGTCATTTTTCTGTTCTCTATATTTTCCCGCTCTCTTTCTTCTCTTTATCTCTCTGGCTCTTTTCATATCTTCCCTTCTCTCTCTCTCTCTATTTCTCTTTTCCTCAAGAAATGAGCATACTATCACAGCACATTACTAGCATTCCTCTTTTTTTCTGCACTGTTCCTTCTTGATTTCTTTAACATTCTCTTTCTTCTCTCTCTTCATATAGCTATATCTTCACACTTTCTCCTGCTCTTAATCTCAATTAACCGCCAACTCTCTCATTTCATCTCATGCCCAAGGCTATGAGTCTTCCTCTCCCAATTCACACCTTGTACCAACTTCATCCCACTTGTTTCCTCTTTTCTTTTAATGCCCTTTCCTCTATCTGCTCCCTACTATTCCATCGGTTCTCTAACTGTTTCAAAACCAACCTCTCATTGTCTCTATATACTTCATACTATTTTGTCTCAGAACCTCTAGGACTCTATCACTCAAACTGTCATAATCTCTGTCCAGGCCTACTAGCCTACTATTTCTCTCTCTCTCTCTCTCTCTTTATCTCTCTCTCTCTTTATCTCTCTCTCTCTTTCTCTCTCTGGCTTTTCTCTTGTCATTTTCTGGGTTCTCGATTAGCGCACTCCACATTGCGATATGCAGCTGGCGAAAAGCCATCTTTTTTGTTTCTCTGTCTCCTTCTACTTTCCCTCCTCTAATTTTCCCCTATCACTCACACAGGTCTACTCACTCTTTCATCTGCCTCATTCTTTTTTTGTCAGTCAGCTTAATCTTTGTTTCTCTCAAAATGCCTTTATACTTTCCTATTTCCACTTCCAGTATTCTATGTATGTATAGTATTCTATGTACTATCATCATCTCTAGAACATGTGTTGTATTGTTTTTCTATTCAATTTTCATTTTAACTTTTGCTCCCACTCTTCTCTTGTTCATAATTTACATATATTCTGTCCCAATTTACTTACTTTTCTTTTCAGTCAACCCAAACCGATCAATTAAAGACAACTGCTTAAACGATTAAATGAGCGAAAGTTAGTCCACGGGGCGTGGTTGAACCCAGCAATCTCTCGTATTTTTGTTCGGGAATGCGAGCGTGTCATTTATTGGATGAAATTTCCCAAGGAGACCTCATAGTCAGCGTTCGGGTCACATAACGTACAATCCTTTCTCTTTTTTACTGACCCTCAGGGGTTCTTTCACTCTCAGGGGTTCATTCACTCTTAGGGGTTCTTTCACTCTCAGGCCTCTTCCGCAGTTGGAATGAACTAAATTGGAAAATCGAAAGTGTCAAAGGATTGATAGACATTTTCCGGTGTTTTTCTTCAAAGAGGGAAATCTTCAAAAAGGTTCTTGCCTTCACCTATTTATTCCTATATCGCCCTATCTTTCTCTCTCTCTCTCGCTCTCTCTCTCTCTCTCTCTCTCTCTCTCTCTCTCTCTCTATCTATCTATCTATTTTCCTATCTCTCGTTCACCCTCTTCACTTCTTTTTTTCTCATCCAATCTGTTACTTTACTTAGATTTTCAGTCTCGTGTGAATTTCTCCCCCTCTATTGCACCTTATTAGAGAGGTCCGGAACAACAAAAAATTCTCTTCGCACCGGGATTTTCTGAACAAGTGTCCGTTGTATTTTCATTGAAAAAAAATCGAAGACTACTTATCTTGTTGTGAATCTTCTTTGATTCCTCTTCCACAACTATGGACTAACTTGTTGTGAATCTTCTTTGATTCCTCTTCCACAACTATGGACTAACTTGTTGTGAATCTTCTTTGATTCCTCTTCCACAACTATGGACTAACTTGTTGTGAATCTTCTTTGATTCCTCTTCCACAACTATGGACTAACTTGTTGTGAATCTTCTTTGATTCCTCTTCCACAACTATGGACTAACTTGTTGTGAATCTTCTTTGATTCCTCTTCCACAACTATGGACTAACTTTAGGAGTTATTCCGGTTTAAGTCTTCTATTTGAAAACAAACAAAAAGGTATTTATGATATGAGAGGGGGTTGCTATAACTCAGTCACTAAGCAATTGGCTTCCGAAGCGTTCATACAAAGACAATTAATATCATTTAGCCGTATCAATTCTAAAAAGTTGATTAACAAAAGTCTAAAATTATGTATTTTGTTTTATATGGATATGTTTAACAAAAATTCTCATTGTTTTTCTTATATAATTTTCATCGCTTTCTATTATCCTCAATAGCTTTGAATCTGATTTTCACGTACATAAAAATTGATTTTCTGTTTAGTGATATATTTTTGTGCAAAATAGTTTTTTTACATTTCATGCAGCCTTGAGATCTGAAAAAATAATGATTTGAACTTGTATCTGTTGTTAAACATTCATCACTTGCTTAATTATTAGCTTGAGATTAGTTTAGAAAAAACCTTATCCACACGGTTCGCTCACTTTTCTTAAAAAACGTTTGCCACGCGTTTCATGTTTGCTCAAAAGATTCATAAAATCGCTAGTTAGGTAACATCGGCAAATCCCACCCAGTTTGAAACAAATTTTTAAACTTTTAAAACTTTTCAGTAACAGTTTGAAGGATTCTCATTGGATAAGATTCCTGTGTTTCGAACCTTTCTACCAACGTTTTGTGGGCAAAATACATGTGTTCGTTGTAGGAAGAAGGTAGAATGATGTTGCACTTAAACCAATTTTCCTCAACATAACAGACTCCCTTAGGGCTCATTTCATTCAATTGAATAGCGAAGAAGAAGGGAGAAGCATGGCGAAAGTACGTCCTTAAGGTTGGGGAGACGCTTACCGAATGGAGAATTGATTAGGTAAGCAGATATTCGACTAGAAATGCAGAGATAATTTCCGGCAGAAAAGAAAAGTGAGATAAGAAATAGAAAGCTTCAAAGAAAGAGCGAGGAAAATAATAAAAAGAAAGTAATAGAGAAAGTGAGAGAGAGAGCTATAGAAACAGCTAGAGAAAAAGACAGAAAGAGGGAGAGAGAAAGTAAGAGCTAAAAAGACAGATATAGAGACAGAAAGAAATAAGAAAGATATGTATAGGAGACCAATTTTAGTGTACACTATCAGGGCACCGTGCCACTTTTCCTTTTTTTATCATCTCAAACACTAAACACTAATTCGGCTTTAGAACTTCACATGATTGCTTTTTATTTATCTTATCTTCAAATTCTTCTTGATCCTCTCGGTATCTTTCTTCGATAGCTTTCGCTTTCAAAGGTCACTCACTACTCTTCCGGTTATCTTAAATGTAGACCTAAATCCAAATTGAATATCTCTTCAAAATTTCGAGAGAGAAAACGAGCTTAAAATTTTCGATCAAGTCGAATTAACCCAAAGGTTTTCGAAGGTATTCATAATAAATGTTGAATGAGTTTTATGTCTTTTTCGAATGTGAAGGGGGAGTTTTTTTTAGGTTTCCAAGACTGTTCGCAATACCTCCTTCTTCCCATCTTTCCCTCAACGATACATGGCAATTAAGACCATCTTATAGTTTAGTTACATACATTGAAGCTGTTTTTGGCCATTAATACGTCGGTCAGACCATTCACGAAACTCGAAGTAATGAGTTCAACTCTAAAAGATAGTTTTTTCTGAATTTTCGCTCTGACAATTACAAAGAGAATCGAGTAAGGAAGAGAGAGAGAGAGAGAGAGAGAGAGAGAGAGAGAGAGAGAGAGAGAGAGAGAGAGAGAGAGGTAGAGAGAGAATGATAATAGGAGAGAAAGAGATAGAGAGCGGAAAAAAGGAAAAGATAGAAAGAGAGAGGAAGATAGAAACCTGAAGAGAGAAAACTGACAAACAAAGAATGTGCCAATGAACGTTATCAACATAGCTTACAATTTTACACTATCACTATTAGCTTGGAATTGCAAGCTCAAACCGCGTTCACTCAATAAGGTCTCTCTTCGGTCTCTCTTCGCCTGCTTACACAGTTTTCTTGTGAGGTCAGAAGGAATCTACGAATTTTTTTCCATGACTCGTGACACTTTCTGTCTTATTTTCGATGTCAATGATAAATGGCAGCTTCTTTTTTCAAACTTCTCAAATAGTCAGCATCCTTTCAGCCGAAAAAAATTAATTGACTAGTTCAAATGAACTCCTTAAAGTACTAACAGCCTTATCGAAAAAACGAATGAAAACACGAATTTTATGTGACACAGGGAAAATGCCCTTTTTGAGTTTTTAAGATACTGAATAAGTCAGATGAAGATACTGAATAAGTCAGATGAAGATACTGAATAAGTCAGATGAAAATCACTTGTTTTTTTTTTGGAATTTGTTTATATGTCTCCGATTAACGAGTACTTATAGAACATTTTCACCAAATCTAGCTCGATTATCCTGCTCAGTCTTTCTGGTTGCAATTGAGTGGATCAGTCTTTCATTCACCTTCTATCAGTCTTACTATCATTAATTATTAATCAATTCATCGTTGATGGATTTATTCATTCATTCATTCATTTTTTTTATTACGTGTGCACGTGATAGTTGAGAACAATTATCATCGTGAATATATGGACTTTCTTTCTAGCGGCAATGTATGTTCATATATGCAAACGGTCGCTTGAATATGGAAAATGAATATTTAAATCATCAAATAACAAAGTTCGAAACACAAAAAGGATCATTCATTATCAAGTAAAATGATTTTACCACGCTGTTTGCTTCATTTTCTTATCAGAAATGCTTCAAAGTTGCTATGCATGTCTCGAGTACCCTAATAGTACCCTAATATTGGTTAACGCTCACCCTTCATTGAATATTACGACGGACACATTTATTGAATATTGCTTTTTTGATACAAAACACAGCTCAGAGCTTCTTTATATGATTTTTCCGGTTCTCAAATTTTCGCGAACAGCTTTTAATGATTCAACTTCGCCTCTGAGGTCATTATCACATTTATAAAAACGATTATTTAATTATATGCTGATGTTTCAGATGTAGCATCACAAAATAAACACTTTTTCTCTCAAGTTACGCAACTCAATTTATTATCACTTCAAAAAAATTTGTAGAATTTTGGAAAAAATCAACAAAATTAACTTGAACTATACATAGTACGTCTACGTTTTCACATACAGTTTCAAGTCTCATCTTCTGAATTTAGCCGATAAATTAACTATTAATTTTGTTTGCTTGGTATTATGAACATATTACACCTCGCTTGCCACCACTGTTTAAGAAAGATCTAGATTTAAAAAAAAATCAATATGATAACTAAAACTGTTTTATTCTTTTATAAATGTCGAGATACTTTTTTGAGACATTTAAATTTTAATAGTTTTAGTTTTAAATTTGCCTTTCAACTAGTAAATTCCAATTAGATAATGAAGAAGAACAAAACTCTTCTTGAATACGCGAGTAAATAAATATGAGTGGTGAGGAAATTCTCATGATACGTAAAAATGCACATTGCTGATGAATCGAATAAAACTGTGTTGAAAAATATCTTTGCCGTTGGGATGTTTCCTTGTTTCTCTTTTCCTCTATCTCTCTTTCTTCATCTTTTTCGAACTTTCTCCATCTTCTCTTCAAAATATATGTCAATTAAAAAAATTTCAAACTCACTTTTCTTCTTTCATTCTCAACGTCCTCCGGAATCTTTTTTACTATCTGTTTTTCTGCCTCACTCTTTTTCAAAACCTATGCAGGTCTTTCTCTATCACTCTCTCTCTTTATCTCACTTTCTCTCTCCCTCTTTTTAACTCTCTCTCTTGTCTCTTTCTTTTCTCTCTGTTTCTTTTTTGCTCGCTCTTTTCTACCTTCTCAACCTCTCCATCCCCCTCCCACTCATATCGTTATTCTTATCCTCTCATATCTCTTTATCTCCTCGGATGTTTCAACAGGATCAGTGTTTCTTCTTTTTTTCTGATTATTCAATATTCTGTTTTCATAGCTAAATCAATGGCTCATGAACTTTCTTTAGAATAACTGCCATTCTTTCGACCTCAATAAGATAGTGGATCTTTCTGCCTTCTATTTGTCTTTGTCTCTATTTATCCATCCCTTCATCTCTCTGTCTCTTTATCTATCTGTCTCTTTCTCTCTTTTACTTTTTATCCCTCTTCATCTCGCCCTTGCTCAGTCTATCTCCTCTATATGTACATATATACTTTATCGCAATTAGTTAAGTTTGGGTGTATCTTAATTTCTATCTTACTCTTTCTCACTTTTTCTATATATCTCCCCATTTATTTGAATCTCTATACTTTTTTCTCTTTGGATCTCAATTACCAAATCTGTGCCTTCCTCTCTCTGTCTCTTTCCATCAATATTTCTCTGTGATTGTCTATCTCTCTCTACATTTCTCTTTTTCTTTCTCTCACTGCTCTGTTTCTCTCCATCACTTTCCCTCTCTCTATTACTTTCTTATTTTATATTTTCTTGATGCATGTTTACGATTTTTGATGATTTTTGTTATTGCCTTAATTTTGTTTGCAAGTAGAACCGAGAAGTTCCTGAATGCTTTTCGTCTTCAATCGTGTTTCTTTCGTTGTATTAATATGTATTAATGTATTAATATAATTTATTAATATATATTAATATATACAACATGTATATGTATATCATTCTTCTCTGTTGCTATCCATCTCTTACCTCGAGCTAAATTTACTTTCTCTATATATTTTTGACGATAGACCTCTCTTCAATTTAACTTCAGGTGCATCTTTCTAATCTCTATTTTTTTGCCTCTTACTAACTCTCTACCTCCTTTTCTTCCTCAATATTCTCCTCCCTCTTTTCTCTCTTCAACCTTCGCTATTTCTTCTCTATCTCTTTCATCCTATCTCAGTCATCTCTTTTTGTTCCTATCGTACTTTATCATTACTCTTTAGTCAGTTTTAATCGGTTGTGCCCGTTCTTTTTTTTAAAATACAGAATTCTACTTTGAAAGAGGGGTGGGGGTGACATAACTGCCACTTGAAAGAGGGGTGGGGGTGACATAACTGCCACTTGAAAGAGGGGTGGGGGTGACATAACTGCCACTTGAAAGAGGGGTGGGGGTGACATAACTGCCACTTGAAAGAGGGGTGGGGGTGACATAACTGCCACTTGAAAGAGGGGTGGGGGTGACATAACTGCCACTTGAAAGAGGGGTGGGGGTGACATAACTGCCACTTGAAAGAGGGGTGGGGGTGACATAACTGCCACTTGAAAGAGGGGTGGGGGTGACATAACTGCCACTTGAAAGAGGGGTGGGGGTGACATAACTGCCACTTGAAAGAGGGGTGGGGGTGACATAACTGCCACTTGAAAGAGGGGTGGGGGTGACATAACTGCCACTTGAAAGAGGGGTGGGGGTGACATAACTGCCACTTGAAAGAGGGGTGGGGGTGACATAACTGCCACTTGAAAGAGGGGTGGGGGTGACATAACTGCCACTTGAAAGAGGGGTGGGGGTGACATAACTGCCACTACACGGAGAGAAGACTTCTCAGTAACGCTGACCATAGCTAAGAGAGCAAGAGATTCTTATCTTCCCCTTACTCTGTTCGCTCCTTCCGTTTGCTACTTCGCTTACGCGCTTCAAATCACACCTCAAGATGTAAACTTGTTTCAGTTCTGCGTGTAAGATCGAACAATTGTTCGGTGTGCTGTGAAAGATTAGGTAATTTCTAGGATATCGAAAGTTCTTCACATGATTCTCAAGCTTTTGAAAGGGTTATGCAAATGAGAAACACTTGGTTATTTGTCAGCTTTATTAGAACAGACTGTTTACTAGAACAGACTAGAATAGACTGTTTACTAGACTAGAATTACTAGAATTTACTAGAATAGAACAGACTGTTTACTATTCCCCTAAAAATAACGTTTATATCGAAAATAAGAGTCTTGAGAGTACGAGACATTTTGTAGAGAGATGAAAAGCGAGCGGTTAGTCCTTATTTGTTCTTCCTCGTTGCTTTAGAAGCGCGAAAACTTAAACTTTTAACAGAAATGCCTATACAATGCTTTTGGTCGTGAACTGGTAACACTCGCTCCCGGTAAAAGTATACGTACATAAATCTTCGAATTCTAAGTTACACATTTTAAAGGCAGTGACGCCTGGTTAAGATTTTTGCTCACGGTTTGAGAAGAGATTGCTGGGTTCGATCCCGCCCGAAGTACTAGCTTTTTTATGTGTTATAGTTCAATCACTTTTCATTTATACGTACATATGAAAGACCATAGACGTGTTCATGCTATAATTGGGTCATATTTCTGTGGAGGAAATTTATGCGCGAATCTATTCGCTATTCAAGAAAGCTAGTGATTGATATAAATGCTCCGATCGTCTACATCCTTTTTTTGACAGGACACGCTCTCGGGCTATCTCAAAGGCCTGTCGTTCCCTCATAAAAAGTTATCATGATATACACGCTTTTTCTGCGGTTGGGAAGAAACAGCTTTGTCTTAAATTAAGACTGTTAACCAGGCGTCTCTGCCTATAAACTGTCTAGTTGAGCATATGGTGATGCCTAGAAGGGTCTCGATTGATATCAATTGCATGGTTTCTTCTCTGAATCATCGCTTGATATCATTTTTCGATCATCGTGAACTGTAGAATGACACATCGAAGAAACCGAGTTCTTCTCTGAACTTTCTCCATTCCAAACTTCCACAACTTCCTACTCACTTTGTTGTTCCATTACCCTCAGCTATTCAATTAATTTAGAATGTCCATTGCTCACAATCAATTCCTGTGTCTTCAAACACAATTCATGTTGTTATGCATGTGTCTTTTTTGCCCTCTTCCACAATTTTCTTGGCAAAAAAGCACTAGTTCTCAATCTTTTCTTCTCTTTTTCTGTGCCCCTGATGTGCCCGGCATTTTCCGAAACCTGCCTCTGCCAAAACATATAGTGAGCAGGCAAGCAATCAGTCTCCACAATTTTTTCTCGACATGTTCTGGTTCTTTCAACTCTCAAGTTGTGGTACCAGCTTGTTTCAAAACTTGACTATTATTGCTTTTTATTAGATAATTCTATACTTTTGCTATTATTATTCTGGCATACTTTTGTGCCATACTTTTTCGTTATACTTTTGATCTATAAATACTCTCACCAAATGTTTTGTAATGTGCCTTTCTATTCATCTTAGCATTCTTTAACTGCCTCTTATTGTGCTCTCACTATATCTTGCTGTTATTCTATGTAGTATCTACATACATACATATTATGTCTATTTCGAAGGCTCATTATTCCTTTCATTACTTATTCTCCATCTCCTTTTTTTAAAGTTTTTTATTTCTGATTTGAATATGCCTCGCGTACTTCCTTCGTCTATCTTTTTTCCTCACTCTCTTTTTATCTTCTCTTTTCTCTCCTCTTTGCTCTCTCTTTCTTTCTCTTTCTCTCTGTTTGTGTGTACCCTCTCTTTTTTCTGTTTCTTTGGTATTTTTCTCTCTCTCCCTCAGTGTTCGTTGCATAATCATATTTTCCAGTTTTGTTATCTCTTTTGTGGTTAGAAAGGTGCCTCTTCAGAAGCTTTAAAACTTTCCGCATTCTACGCGTACGTGAGGCAGTCAATTTTTATCATTATTCAATCTAATTATGTCCGGGCGTGGCATAATGGTAGTGTGTTCGAGTCTTGTGCGAAGAGTCCCGAGTTCGACTCCCACCCCGGACAGATCCACCCAAATCAAGGGGGTTAAGAAATGTTGGTAGTGCTCATGCACGAATCTGACTCTTTCCACTGCTGCTAATCACACTAGCAGTGATCTAGCAGGCAGCCACTGGTTCCACCAGGATAGGTCTCTGCTGCATCTCAGGGGAGCGCGTACCCTGCCGTGAGGCGGAAACAAGCGCGAGGAAGATTATTATTGTTATTATTGTTATTATTATTATTATTATTATTATTATTATTATTATTATTATTATTATTATTATTATTATTATTATTATTATTATTATTATTATTATTATTATTATTGTTATTATTATTATTGTTATTATTATTGTTATTATTATTGTTATTATTATTATTGTTTTAATTATAATAATAATTATTATTGTTATTATTATTATTATTATTATTATTATTATTTTTATCATTCATATTATTATTATTATTATTATTATTATTATTATTATTATTATTATTATTATTATTATTATTATTATTATTATTAATATTAATATTAATATTATTATTATTATTATTATTATTATTATTATTATTATTATTATTGTTATTATTATTATTATTATTATTATTATTCAATCTAATCACGTCCTATTCGCAACCGAGTATGCCCTTCTTTTTTAAGGTAATTCGGTTGTTTACGACAGATTCATGCGCTCAGCACTGACAGCAGCTAATGTTGACGACGTTTTTTGCGCTTTACATTCAAGGAGTGGATATGGTTTTTTACCTTCAAAATTTTATTTATTTGTGAAGATTGTCATAAAAATATTCAAGTATTTTTCAAGAACCTTACCGTTTTTGTCGGTTTTGATAAAAACTCTTTTGGAAAATTTGTAAAAACTTGACAATATTTTCAGTCAATTAATTCTCATTTGCATGGTTTGAAGTCCAATTACAGTATCTTTTTCCTATTTATGAGTTATCGATTGTTGCTTTTGTTTTCGTTTTTCACTTTTTAAAATCGCTTAACATATTGGGCTTGATTTTTCTTTCTTTCTGCCTCTCTTTTCTGTACTCTCTCCTTTCTCCTTTCCTGATCTTCTCTCTCTCACTCTCTTTCTTTCATTTCGCTTCTACTTTTCTGTATCTTCTTCTTCTCTTTCACTCTCTCGCTCTCTCTCACTCTCTCTCTAACGCTCTCTCTTGCTCTCTCTCGCTATCTCTCGCTCTCTCTTGCTCTCTCTCTCTCTCTCCCTCTCTCCCTCTCTCCCTCTCTCCCTCTCCCGAAAAATTTGATAACAGAACTTGTTTTAACGCTCTTACATATATATTTTTTTCTCTTTTTGACAGAAAAGGTTCGAGGGTTAAATGTGAAAAAAATGGAATCACATATTTTCACACATTACGTTTGTTTTGAGTACATAGTATTTCGTTGAATTACATTACGTTTGTTTTGAGTACATAGTATTTCGTTGAATTACATTACGTTTGTTTTGAGTACATAGTATTTCGTTGAATATATCTTTTTAACAATAATTCAAGCTTAAAACTTAAACCATATTACTACATAGTTGATCATTGACCGCCCTTTTTAATTGACTTCGTGTAGCAACCCAGTTTCGAACTATAATTCAGAACCCCTTTTCTATTTACAATTATTTTTTATTCTTTACAAAATTCGATTTTGCTAAAGTTAGCTTCAACTTAACTTTGTGACTAAAACAAAAATCCGGCTTCAGGGCCTAGCCCGTGCCCTTCGAAATTCTATGACCTCCTATCGACCTGCCTCTCTAATCGGCCCCCTCCCCCTTAACCTCACGGTTGAACATGATTGAACCATCCTCTGCTTGTCGACATTGAGAAAAGAGCGTGTTTAATCTAGCCGTTCCACTCTTCTATCATTGATATTAACGATTGGATTCCTTTCTTAACTACCCTTTCACCCCATCTTCAATTTAACTATCAGAACCTTTTTTCCGTTGTCTCACAGCCATCTCAGTTTGAAAGCCAGGCCAAAGTGGGCCTTTAACAAATCGCACTCAGTGGCGCAGAGGCTCAGAGGCTCACTAAAACACGGCCTCAACTTAAAAACGGCCTAGCTGAATTAATTAGTATTCTTTTTCTTTCTCTTTTTTATTTTTTCTCTTTTTTTTCACTTTTCTCTTTCTTTTTCCTTACTCATTA